>CAWUFW010003570.1:0-1200000 GCA_963921515.1 Calotriton arnoldi
CGGCCGCCATGTTCCCCCTTCCTAGAGGACAAGAATATTGAGAAGGTAGGAGCAAATAGGTACGTATCTTTATATATATTTTTAATTCGATATTTTTTACATCTATATTTTTTACTTCGATATTTTTGATCAATATTTTTGTACTTACCTGTTTAAGTATAGGGAGTCGATATTTTTGCATTCTATATTTTTTCTTCGATATTTAGAACATCGATGTTTGTTACATCGATATTCTATCAGTGAACCCTTCGGAAATATCTGTCTCTAGCAGATCGATCACTTAGGGCCCCATTACGATGGCGGGCAGACTTTGTCCGCCCGCCACCGTAACGGAAAACGGGACCGACCGCCAGAGGTGCGGCGGTCCCGCGAGGCCAATTAGGATGCGAATGAAGGGGGGTACCATGGGTACCCCCCAAGTGCACCCAACACCCCGGGGGCCCGCAACGGGCCCCCAAAGCCAAAGACCGCATGCTTTTCCATGGCGCCATCGCCGCCATGGAAAGGCCCAAATCCGCACACATCATAATATGGCGGGCGGTGCCTGCTAGGCACCGCCACCATATTATGGCCCAGGACCGCACGGCAGGCAATCGTAACGATTGCCTGCCTGCGGAAGAGCGGCGGACGGTCTTTCCGTCCCCCGCTGTACCCCCGCCATTGTAATATGGCGGGGGGTAAATGGCGGGCGGGGAAAGATGTCAGGCGGATCGCCACCGCTGGTCGGGCGGTGGCAATCCGCCCGACATCATAATGGCCCCCTTAGTTACTAATTCAGGTAGAGTCCGGCCCACGAAAATGTCGTTCTCACATGTCTGGCTCCCATTGTGAATGTCAGAAGTATATAGAGCGATATTGAATTTTTTATACTCTCCCAGGATTTAAGTGAGTTGTTTTCTCAGGCTCGGAGACAAAATAAAGTTCGGAATGACTCTATTAGTTTTAAATGTATAGCTAGAAGTATGCTGGCTTTTTTGCATTGCTTAAATTGTTTATGTTTAATATTGGCGAGAGACCTTTCTGCTCCAGCGGAGGACAGCATATTTAAGTCTAGTTTTTCACAAGTCAAGGTTTTCAGGGTGTCCTCAGAGGCAAAGTCTATGTATTGCCTTGTTTGAGTCTGGACCTGTCTTTCCAGCATGATCTGTTGTTATTATTTTCTTTTTTTTTGCAGCTAGACAATGCAGGCCTGATTCACAAAGGTAAAATAACACGTTTGTTTAAGTTTATGATTGTTCGCTATTCACAAAGGTATTTTACTTGTAGTATCTTAACAACTGCAGAGTCTCGCGCATAAAAAGATAGAACAGTCCTATCTTTTTAAGTGTGGATAATTCACAGTCGTAAAGATACTACCAGTAAAATACCTTTGTGAATGGCAAACAATCGTAATAAACTTACACAAAAGTGTAAGTTTACTTTCGTGAATCAAGCCCTGAGTCCTTAATTAATTTGCCCCTCATGTATGCTTTATAAGTGGCCCAAGTGTCTCCTGTGAGACCTTGGAATATTCATTCTACCTCATATATTCCTTAAATAAGTCCCTTAGTTTCTTCTTCTCTTTCGGGTCTCTAAGCTTCCATGCTGGTAGCTGCCTGGTGGAGGCCCAGAGTGGCAAAGTCAAGGTCAACGTTCAAGTTGAATAGGTAGTGATCAGAGGTGCTATTTTCTAGTATCCAGCAGCCTGTCAATTTCGATAATAGGAAAACTGACAATAAGGAAAAGTCAAACCTGGTGTCTCTGTTCCATTGACACAAGACATAAAGAGTAATCTGTCTCTCTGGAGTTAAGAAGATTCCACATACCAAGAAGGCCATTGCCTGCAATAAAGTCCTGTAGTAAATCTCAAACCTTATTGCTGCTTTTATCAGGGGAAGGGGGGGAGTTGACCTGTCAAGTTTGGGATCTAGGGTAATATTCCAGCCGACCCCAAAGATAATTTTTGAGTGGCCAAACTCCGTCCGTAATCTGCCTGCATCCGTAAAGATGGATTTGTCTGTGTTGTGTAGCGTATATGGAGCCCAGTACCACATAAGAGAAATGAAGGGATTGTTTAACGAAAACATATCCCCGCTCCGAGTCAGCCCACATCTTACAATTACGGGCTGCTAATTCCTTGGGATGAAGATCACCACACTATCATTTCTGTGAGACGGTCCTGTGGTGTAGAGGCCCTTCTTAACTCATTCTCTCCTAAGCTTTTGTGTTTCAGGATCAGATAAATGTGTCTCTCGAATTAGAGTAATATCCGGCTTTTTAGTTGCTAAATAAGATAGAAGTTTTGTGTGCTTGATATAGTTATTGAGGCCTTTGACATTTAAGGAGATTATGCTCAAGTTTGAGGGCAGTATGCTTTGGTGGGCAGGGGCCATGACATACCTCCAATTGAGAATCGAATGGGTAAAAGAGGAGTTTGAGCTGTACCTACCGGAAACATCTGGGGTTACAGTAGTAGACGTTGGGGATGATTCTGGCAGGAAGACTGCATACTAAACTCAAAAGATGTACATATTTATATCAAATGTGTGCTTAAATAACTTAGTACTAAAGTTCAGGAACAACCCAAACAATTTTTAAGGCTGCCTTGCCTGATATTACAGAGTAGCATAACCAGTGGGAAACATCCCAGATATTTAATCAGGTGTACAATCTAAAAAGCAAAAGCTCATAACCACCCCCCTAATTCATACACCTTCCACCATATACACACGCAAACAAAATAAGCAACGTGCCACACCTCACAACTTTGCTTCTTCATGTCTACTGCACAACACGGCGCACCAACTCACTCTCAAACCCCGTCTCCACCACCTATACACACACCCATCTAAATGCCTTCTTAGCCTGCTGGACGAGGAACATGATACAGAAAAGCCACACGATTGCTATCCTCATATACCTAATACCAACACTAAGGACACACCTGCTACAAGCCCACAAAATACTGCTCACAACTCTACAAAACAAAGTCACAATATCGCCAAAGCACATTCTCTGAATTGTCTACTAATAAATGCTTGATCGCTCTCTAAACACAAACATCACATCTAAGACCTTCTCACTGACGAAAAACCAGACATACTATTCATAACTGAATCATGGTTGGGAGATGATATGGCGCCAGTCCTGCATGAAGCCGTGCCTCTAAGCTATCAAACGATCACCCAAAATCGTATAAGCAAAAAAGGAAGTGGCCTAGCTGTTGTGTTTAGGCAAACATTACATATCACTAAAGTTGAAGACGTCTCCATAAAAAATTGTGAGGCCCTTTTCACCAGATGCAATTCTATGCCGTCTTCCTCCTGTAACTTCCTGCTCCTTTACAGACCTTGATTAGCAATGCAACATTCCCAGACACACTTCTAGATACGGTTTCAAACCTGATAACACTACACTCCAACCTATGTGTTCTGGGTGACCTCAACATTTGGTTAGACAAACCCAATATGCCCCATCCGTAAACAATTGTTGCTGGCTTAGATGCAGTGAACCTGCATCAGATCGTCCACAAACCCACACACATCGCTGGACACACCCTAGATGTCATTTTTGCTAATACAGAACTAGTTACCATTCAAACAATGACTCCAGTCACATGGTCAGAACACCATTTGCTTGCTTTCCAACATAAAACAACACTAAGCAAAACACCTAAAACCACTTTACATGCATCCACCTATCGACCGTGGAACAAACTCAATTTGGAACTCTTAGAAACACAACTAACATCCAGTACAGATCTAGAAACAATAAATTGTGTTAAAAAACTATATGAGTGGCTACAGGAAGCTTTCGATATCCTGATACCACTAAAAACCACACAACAAAACAAAATAAAACAAGCACCTTGGAGAAATACAGAGATAAAAGAGATAAAACAACAAATGAGAAAGCTGCAACATGCCTTGCTCAAAACAAACACCAATCAAGACAAACTTTGCCTACAGAAAATTAACAGATTATACAAGTCAGCTATCAAAAAAGCAAATAAAAGATACTATTCAGACAGAATTCAAAATGCTAAATGTGCAAATGAAGAATTCTATAAAATTGTCAATGAATTTCGTAAACCAAATTGCCTAGACGGAGCTCATCCCGTTACCACCGAAGGACCGGGGCAAGAAAAACAGCCGCGGACAATGGGAACCCAGCGCCACACAGGCAGCATGCACCCCGACCCCCGAAACACCCGCAGGGAACCGAGGTCAAAGGCAGAGAAAACATCCCCAGATAGACTAGAGTATGGAAACACCCTCCGGGAGGAAGAAGGCACCACCCCGCGAAGGGCCCAGGAGTAACCAACAGCATCCAGGAATACAGGCGGTACTCCACCAGGTACGAACCAGGTCCGATCTTGCAGAACATTTGAGATCAGACGAAACCAGGTGCTCCCAGGTAAGAACGACTGAAGACACTGAAGAACACTCAGTGCCCAAGACAGCCACCCCCGCAGACGAGAAAGGCCCCTTTACCAGAAGCAGAAATATGACAACCCCACAGACGGCAAGTGACATCTGAAAAGAAACAGACAAATCCAGTAAGGGAATACAAAGGACACAAGTCCATACACCAAAGGAGACACGAAACACAATCCCAGAAAGAGAAGGGCAGCCGACACATACCCATACAATATGAGCAGAGGAAGAGAGGCCAGAAGTGGGAAAGAGAGATAGTCATAACACCACCACAGCACTCAGTCAAGCAAACCACAAGTCACCTCCAACCCCAGGAATGGGGCTGCAGCCGGTACGGGAACAGGACCCTGCCCCAGCACAACTGAGTGTGTAGCACCCGCCTGCCACAGGTATCCGGCCGTCTGAACCCAGTGCACAGGAGATCCCGGCTAGGGAAGAGATAAGCACTCGTGTACGTCCCACCCAAGGGGAGGGAGCAACAAAGGCACACAGCCCGTGACCCCAAGGCGGAACCACAGCAGCACCAGATCCCGCAAAAAGGCAGGCGAAAAGGAAAACCACGGCCGAGAACGGCCACAACCACCCACAAAATGTCGGCCCGAAATGCAGAGCAGGAGAGCGAAATCCACCCAGCCAGGAACCGGAACAACCCCACGAGAGGCAGAGTGAGTATCAACAAACAACGAACAAGCAAAGAGAAGAGAAACAGATCCAGGCCCCCACGAGAGAAAATCGAGAAGCCCAAAGGACCCAACAAGTGGAGGCGCAATACCGCAGGGGGAGCCGAAAAATGAGCATAGAGCCCCAAAGGCCGTCGGAACCCTACCCAACCGCCACAGGAGCCCAAAGTGCGGCGGGTGCCCACAGGTGAAACCGCACGCACCCACCAGACCCACATGAAGGACGGAGGAACAGACGTAGGGAGCTGGATGCAAACCTCCAGTGAGGAGAAAGGAGGGCACCCGCGGTCAACGGGTGAAACCAAGAAACAAGCCTTCAGACCGCAAGCAAGCGCCCAACTTGAGTGGGCGCCCCGCCCCCCCGAGCCAGCAACGTAACCCGGGACAAAGTAGGGAAGCACCAGGGCCGGCACCGAAACACCCCCGAGGCCGCACAGCGGCTCTGAGGGGGGAGGAGGGAACCCCGGACACGGGCCCGGCAGGAGCAGAGGAATCCAAATCCCAGCAGAGAAGAGGGCGGGTGAGGCTGAAGTGAACCCGGAAGTGATCCGGCTGTGAGACAGCAACGCTGGCCAACCACAAACCGCAATATGAGGCTCACAGCCTGAACCTCTTGCGAAAGGCTGCACCACCGCAGAGTCTAGCTCCACCCGGCAAACCATCAGAGCAATGGCACGGAACCCCACCGAGGGGTGGGCCCAGCCGCCAGGGGGCCGCCCGCAAGACCGGACCTGGGGCACCACTGGAGCGTATGCATGCAGCCTGCCGCAAGCCCACCCCGCCACGCAACCCCAGAGGCACCGGGAAGCCTGTCAAGAGGGGCGCCACCCCCTGAGGCAGGACCGGCCAAGCCTTCCAGGAAGAAGGGAACGTACCCCATGCAGTCCAGACCACCGGACCGCTAGGAACCAATGCCCAACACAAACTGGGGGGGGGGGGGACGAATGCGGGAACCGGAGGCCCCGGGAATCGGCACGCCAGATCGATCAAAAAGGGCACCAAACAGGGGAGCCCGCTAGCGCAGGGCAGAAGAAACCCCAAGAGCCCGCAACCACCAGAGCCCGCTAGTGCCGAGCGGTAAACCAAGAGGGTAGTGCGAGGGCCAGCAAGGCAGGGGAACAGCCCAGTGCGCGAGCCCGCTGGAGCAGAGCCTCCTCCCCAGGGCCCAGGGACCTGCTAGAGCAGGACCTCGCCCCAACATACCTGAAACAAGCTCTGGAGAGAACTGCAGCGCAGAACCAAAAAAACAGGCTGGGTTTTGGCCTGCCCTCCTCTTATAGAGGTCAGGGGTGATAGGGGTTGGCCATGTTGAGAAGGGATGGGATGCTAACTTTTGCTTTGGAGGGTTCTGGTGTTGAGCTGAAGCTCACTTTGTTACTCATGTGGCGAGGAAGACTTATGAGGAGGTAATGCACACCATCTCTACCACTGAGAGTTTAGTGAAAAAGTGGTTATACATGGCCATGTTGGTAGAGTCTTATTAGACAGGACCACAGGCCATCAGAAGCAATCGACCTAAACCTCCACGATTGTGAAACAGTAGCCTCTGTTTGTCCCCTGTCGCCCCCTCACTTGCCTCCTCCCTCACCAAACATAGTCAGACACCTCCTATAAAACCTCATGTAAAATGCCATGGAGCATCATGTGAAACCCAAGACCTTTGTATCTAGGATAATTTTCAGACCTCCTAATTCTATTCTATATGATGATGCTGGTTAAAATATTTACCAATTCGTTGCACTAAAATGAACAATCATTTTCAGTGAAAAAGCTAGGAAACATACTTTTTAATGTTGACTTTCTCAGATTCCAAGCTTTCAAAATATAATTACCAATATAGTATAGCGTTTTAAAATCTTCTGTATTGTTAGATAGTCCATCCTTCCTACTCACCACTTTTAATTCCAAGAGTTGAAACTTTAGTCAATATTTCCTCAGTGAAGTATATATTGGACATGTAAAAAGAAAGTGCATGTCATTCTTAATAAAACCAAAGAGAGTAACATATATCAAAATAACCTGTGGCTTATCCTACCATAAAACTCAGGAATCAGAGTTCTTAAATATAACCTTGTATATAATGTTCTTGTGTGATTGACATCTAGCCAAGACACCTCCTATTTTATTAGAGATAATTAAGACCCACGTTGGTTTTACAAATACTATTTAATCCCCTTTTTTTCACATTGCCATAAAACCTTGTTTTGATGAGAGGCAAAGTAGACCTGGTGATACTACCATGGTCACTTCCAACCCGCCATAGCACAGTCTAATGTACATAATCAGCCCCGGGTAGCTAAATAACATTGTCGCTAAAAAACAATATGGTTGCTGAAATTCTGGGACACGATGACATAAGGAATACTGAGACAACTGCTTGGAAATGTATGTGCCTCTTATATATTGGGTCATGAAACAGAGATTAGACGTGTCCCCCAAGATTCAGTGCCTTGAGTCTATTAGACTGAAAGTCTCTTTTGGTCGTACGTAGTACAAGTGCAATTCCCAAGCTAAAGTGTTTGTGTTGTTTTGGACTGTGATGGTCTTTCTCGCTGCAGTTGGGGAGAGCCTGGTCGAAGAAGTAGCTTGTTCTGTTGGGTGGAAGGGTAGTTGAGTTAGTTAATGATGGGGCTTACACTTTTGAAGGTACCTCTTGTTATGACGGCTGCGCATGGGATTATTACAGTTGCGCAGTGTTGATGCTGACACTTATAAAAACCAAATAAAGAGTTACTTAAAAAAATGGTGATCTTTAAAACCGTTCTCTCAATTGAATGATGCTAATTTATGGGATCAACAATAATTCAGTTTTCAAGGTGCCTACGATTTGAAGTTATGTGTTTCTTTCAGTTTTGGTAAACCTGGCAGTGACTTACGTGGATGCCATTCGCAGCGGGACCGTGCCTTGCATAGAGAACACCGTGCTTGCTCTTGCACAGATTGAGAACACTGCAGCCGTCCAAGAGGCTTTAGCGCACTACGAGAGGCAGATGAGGGAACGAGTACAATTCCCAACGGCAACTGTGAAAGTGTTGCTAGACCTGCATGCTGAGTGTGAGAAAGAGGCCATCAAAATCTTCATGGAGCGCTCCTTTAAGGATGAAGATCAGGAGTTTCAGAAGCAACTGGGGGTAATTTCACGAATCAGCCATTTTGTTTTTGTTGCTTGATCATCTCCTATTTTTCTGCAGATCTAAAGAGGCCACATCAATCCTATTTCAGTAGCACATTTTTGCTCCTCCTCTCCCCTGTTTAATTATGCACCCCAAAAGTAAGCATGAGGAAGAATTATTTATGCACCATCAAACTTTAAAAAAACACCAACCAACTGCTGTGTATTTCCGATACATATCACACCCCGTTAATTATCACATTTGCTGTTCATGTAGAAGCTGGTAAAAGACAAAGCTGAAAAGTTTTGTGCAGAGAATGAGCAGCGGTCCACTGATATCTGCAGAGATCTGCTCCAGCAGCTTTCAACGGCCATGGAAGGAAAGATTTCAAATGGGGATTATGCGAGCCCAGGAGGATACTTGCGCTTCGTCGAGGATCAAAAGGAAATAACAGAAAAATACATACAGACACCTGGGAAAGGAGTAAAGGTATGTATGATAACATATTCAAAGATCACATTATGCCTATGTTTTATAAGAATTCAGGCAGCTATGTATATTTAAATCGCAAAGCCTCAGGAGAGAAATGACATGTTCCCTCAGTAAATGATGAGAACCGCACATGTATGTACTGTATTATCGCATTCCAAGCAGAAATGCTTCACTTTAACTTGATATGAACTGTTGGAAAGGGATAAATGTACTTACTGAAGAAAACACATAATATGATAACAAAAATGTCCATTTACTTCCTTGGCTATTATTAAATGGCAGAACTTTTTAGGAAAAGGATCTTAGTTTATGTTAATATAATGTATCTCTAAAATAAGATATTGGGTTGTATTGAGCTACTGAGTAGTCCTGACATACCAAAGATTGGAAGCATGGAACTCCAACACAGCATTTAAAAAAAAAAAAAAAATATTTTCAGTTTTGAAACACCCTTAATGGGACTGGAACAAATAAATGAAACAAACAAACCACTGCCACATTCTATCACAAGGGTAGACACAGGTGATCACGGTACATACAACAGTTTTCTCAAGTTACATTTGCACAGTTCAATATGCACTATCGAGGAAAGGCAGATTATACAAACCAGAGGTCTCCATGATATGAACACTCTTTCACCTCCTCGTACGCGATGGCTGATGTACCATAATCTACAACATGTGAGTGATCAATAATCTAATCACCCATGCAGCGTCTCCATGATTCACCATGGCCAAGTCATTCAGCATAACCACCCAACTGAGTATGTCTATTGTTGCTTTAGGATCTCTCCTAACCGTTTTCAGATGCACTTGCTGCGCCACTGCCCACTCCGACATCTTGCATCCATTTTTCTAGCAGATGAGCCTTCCACTGCAACCAGTCTATGGCAATGCGGATTTTAGCTAATAACTCCAAAATTGCAAATTCATGTTGTATTCCTCTATTTTCCATTTGGGAACTACACTCAGTGCACGTTGTTTAGGCGTACGCTCTAGGGGCGGGGATGTGACCTCACGCAACCTCTGCACAATACACTCCCAGTAAGCTGAGAGCTGTCTACAGGACCAGGCCCTGAAAATAACGTGTCAATATTCCCACAATCCGGCATGCTGATGGGCACTCTGGGTATATTCTGGAGAGCTTTACTGGGTCCAGGTAAATACGGGGAAGCACATTGAAAAGTATTAGTTTAAATCAACCAATAATTGGGGACACGCGTGTGCCCTATCTGCATCTGAAATAAGTATTTGCAGATCCTCTTCCTAGGATTGTTTTACCATTGAGGAATTTTTTTTCCTACCTATTTGTAATGCTTTCTCTGGCAGAATCGAGATCTGACCCTGGCCTATGGATAAAATAGTTTCAAGGGATTGGGGTGGCATAGGCACATGCGGGAAGTCCCGGCAGCTCTCTCTGGCAATGCCTGACAGTTTAGCATATTGGAGCAGTTGTGTGGCACGTACCCCAAATGCTTCCTGGGGATCAGTGAACTTAACAAAGGTGTCTCCAGGATACAGGCCCCTAGGGTGACACATCTACCTCTCCCCAGCGGCTCACTGTTCTATCTTGGCGTATACAACAAAAGGGCTGTAGCCACCAAATGACCAATTCCCTAAAAACTGGCAATTGTTGTAGGACTGTTTTTACTGCTGTGCCCTATGCTTTCCTCACCTGTCTCATCAGGTAGGGGTATGTTGAGGATATCGCATCCCCCACTCATCAACAGCACCAGGATGAGTTCAGCATTGATGGAGCCTTGTAGGATTCCCAGTTATCGTCCCAGGAGCACCATTTCAACACATGTTGAAGCTGAATTGCCAGATAATATAATTCTTGGTCTGGGAGTGCCAAGCCTCCATCTGCTCACTCCACTTTACCTGTGCTTAACTTTACACGGCACGGTTCATCAGCCCATAGTAAGGTATTCATTAGTTTATCAAGCTCCTTAGAAGTGTGTTTAGGGATAAGATATTTAGAGTTTTAGATCACATATAGACATCTGGGTAGGAACACATTTTTAACAAGGGCAATATATTCCATTATTGAGTTGGGGGAGTGAATTGTGGAACCCAACTGACTCACTCAGGCCTTGCTTAATTTTTCCCATATTAAATGCATGTAATTTCTCTGCTGTTTGGGCCACCTGCATGACCAGATATTGGAATTTCTCCTTTTCCCATTTGAGACCCAATAACACAAGTTTAGTCGTGGGGCAGGCAATCAAACCCCCAACAGGAATATTAAAATGTTAGCCCAACAACCTCTCGAGCTCATTCAGGTGTAATGGGACTAGTTGCAGTGGGTGAGCAATATGTCATCTGCATACATTGACACAGTATGTTGCACCCCAATCACCTTAATTGCCCAGCGCAGACAAATCTTTCTATGAGCTATTGTCAGGGGTTCTAGCATTATTGCAAACAGCAGAGGTGGCAGGAGACATCTTTGCCCAGTGCCTTGCTCCACTGTCTAAGATTTTATAGCGATTTTTAGCCTATCTGTGGGATTAGTATACAATAAGCATATTTATCCCTGGAAACCCCTCCCATATCCATATTCCTTCAGGGTGTCAAACATATATTCCCATTTCAGGCAATCAAATGCCTTCTCTGTATCTCAGGCTATGAGACTGGCATCCTCTTCCCCATGTATACTATCATATTATACATGAGTTAGTCTACGTATATTAATTGAGGTACTATGAATCCTGTTTTATCCTTATTAACTAGGCACCCTACTTTTCCCCTTAATTTATTCGCTAGTACTTTTACAAAAGGTTTTAATATTAACGTTCGTCATAGACCGGGGTCTATAGGATAATGGGTCTAGCGGGTCCTTGTGAGGCTTTAACATCAGAACTATTACAGCTTTCCTCATTGACAATGACAGACTGCCATGCTGCTTGACCTAGTTGAACACCTCAAGCAACTTGTCAAGATTTTTTTGTTTATATATTTTATTCAGATCCATTGAAAAGTCATCACCTCTCAGAGATTTCCCAGCCAACATCCCATGTATTGCCTCCGATAATTTCTCCATCTGTAACTCCATTTCTCACTTTGCTAATGGCATGACGCTCAGACAAGGAAATTCTTGGTCTGCCAGAGAGGATTCAATCAAAGTGTTGGAGTTCTCTGACGATTTATATAATGCAGCTAGATAACTGGCCTGTGTCAAATTAATATCTTTCTGGAACACAGCTAATGTACCCTCCTATTGCTCATTGTTAATATGATATGGTTAGGCCTTTCTCTGGTTAATAACCATGAAAGAAGTTTCCTGGATTTATCACTCTCTCTATGTAGGCATTGTTTGTTATCTCTCAGTGTAAACCTATTAGGTGTATCCTATGTCTCGTCAGGCACCCTGTTGAACCTGGCCTTCTCTGCAGAGTCACCCCAGATTTTTGCCTTCCTCTGAGTTCTTTTACTGAGCCTTTTTTTGTTGGCTTTTATGACTTTTTGCACTTTTTTCCTTGCCAACCAGTGGTAAAGCGTGCTTGTGTTCTGTCTTTTAAACATGATAAAATTGTCCTACACCGGATTGGTATATTTAATTTACTTATAAGTCCCTAGTAAATGGGATTACATGTACCCAGGGACTGTAAATTAAATGTTACTAATGGGCTGCAGCACTCATTGGGCTACCCACTAAAGTAGCCTTTTAAAAACAAAAACCTGTCTCGGGACAGCCACTGCAGCCTGTTGTGCAGTTTTAAACTGCCATTTCAACCTGGCAAAATAAACCTTTTGCCAGGCCTAAACCTTCCTTTTTAATACTTATAAGTCACCCCTAAGGAGGGTCCTAACCATCCTTAGAGCAAAGGGCATGGTATTTAAAAAGCAGGATGCGCAAATTTGACGTTTTACATGTTGTGGCTGTAAAAACTCCTAAAGTGTTTTTTTCACTGTTGTAACACTATCTCTCCCATAGACTAACACTGGGTTACATTATCACACCTAATAAGTGCTTACTTAAGTTTGGGACCAGATAGAACAATGTTTCCACTCATATAAATTATAATTTAAAATCCTCTTTAATGGCGAAGTCAGATTTTAAGTTAAAATTTAGAAAATGTGACTTTTAGAAAGATGGCATTTTTATAGCCTAAACCAACTGTACCTTTCTGCCAGTGTCCTGTGTCACATGACTGTGAAGTGCTCTCCTGTTATGGGCTGTGTATTGCTTCCAGACATTGAGACAAAAGAGGCCTTGGTGTGAGGGGTGGGGGTCTTCCTGACAGGATGCCTGGGGAGGAGCTGTGCCCTGCTCGAATTACACTTCAAAAGAGCCCTGCCTGCAGCACACAGAAAGGAGCCTGACACCAGGCCAGCCCTTGCCTTTGTCATCCTAGACAGTTTGGAACCAGGGAAAGGGGAAGAACTAACCAGGACCAGTTTTGGGGGTATGTCTGGGAATTCCCCCACACAAAGGCTGGCACCAGGTATAAAAGGGGATCCTTTTGACTCTCTCATAAGAACACTCCTGGCCATGTGGAAGATTCAGAAGAAGGACTGCTCTGCTGTTTGGAGGAGAAGGACTACCTTGCTGTCTGAAGAAGGAAGAATGGACCTATATGCCTTGAACCCAGGCTAGCCAGAGTGACTCCAAAGGTCAGTTGACTGACCTCCGGTGTGAGCGACAGGGAAACAAAAAGCTTACAGGGGCCTCCTTGAAACTGCTCAGCTGATCAGTACCTACTGGACCTGCAAGTGCCCTGCTACTGGCCTTTGCTGGAGTGAGTCCTGATCCCCAAGAGGCACCCCCTAGGTCCTGTACCCTTGGCTGGCATCAGAGTGTACTTCTCCTGAAGAAAAGGTGACGATGCAGATGTTTTGTGCTCCTCGCGACTGCAAACCTCTTCACGTTGAAAATCGAACATCCGTGACACATGCCAAAACGAAGCTCCAGTGAGACCTGCACTTTGTGCTGACAATGACAGCCCGAGATGACCACAAAGCGACTGGTTCCTAGCACCACAGAAACATCTTTCTGCGGCGCTCGACCTGCTCCTCACACCGACAACCTCCTCCTCGTGGCCCCTGCCAATGCAAATGACAGTCTTTGCACTGACTTGAGGAGGTAACTCTACAGTAGGCCTAACCTGGACCCTGTATCCGAGGTGCTGTCCATTCCGGTTGGCCTGAACTT
The DNA here is from genome assembly GCA_963921515.1 of Calotriton arnoldi. NCBI lineage: Eukaryota > Metazoa > Chordata > Amphibia > Caudata > Salamandridae > Calotriton > Calotriton arnoldi. The sequence continues at coordinate 13,855 of CAWUFW010003570.1, forward strand.
GTGACTTTCCCCTGGTCCAGGGCGACCAGATAACCGTGATTGGCACTTTCTACTTTTTGCTGGTATTTTCACTGAGATTTAAAAAATTCATAACTCCAGATATATGAGTTGGATGTTTGTCATTTCTGTGTCATTTTATTTACTCTAGTTTTAAATTTGTTTGGGGTTTTTCTTGTGTTCTGTTTTCACTTTACTGCTGTTTGAGTACTGCATAAATAATTTACACATTGCCTCTAAGTTAAGCCTGACTGTTTTGCGCCAAGCTACCAGAGGGTTAACAACAGGCTAATTTAAAGACTACTGTGGTTCACCCTGACAAGGATCGTGGTTATTGCTTGTGAGGCTACCACCCCTCTCAACTAATAACCCAGTTTCTTACAAGCCTTATTGGCTTCCAGCCATTGGAGGATTTTTTCTTACTTATTTCCATTTCATCATAATCAACCAAATTGTACATCTTGGGTCAACCAACATCCATCATCTGTTTCAATATAGTATTTGGGGGATGCATATAATTCTCTTTGTCAACAGCAATGGGTACATTAATGAACTTGATCCTAATCATTAGCATAAAATGGCATTAGTTAGTGTTGGTTGTTCACATGATTTTCTTTAGAAACTACAATTTTGATTAGACACAAGTAGATTATTATCCCCAAGAGTACAAGAATTACAGTTAAGCCCTCCATAGGCATCAATGTTCATAAGATGAAATCATTTGTACAACTTACATTAACTTTGAAGCAGCTCCGGATCACTCTGTAGTAATATTACAACATAAAACATAGACATTAGAATGGCTATCATGTGTCCCACTGGGTAATTCTAACAATTAATTGATGGATTGTCTTTCTACTGATTATAGTTCACCTTCGCCACTCCTTGAATCTTCCGAAAGGTATTGCCTTAGAGGGTTCCAGATATCTTTTGGATGTGAGGTAATTAGTAGGGTTTTGGCATACGTTTCTGCAGCATTTTTACTGAAAATTACATCTTTGACCAGGTCTGATCATCAGGGAGGGTAGCCATTTACCCCATCTAAGGACCACACTTAGCTTGGTCAGCACACAGGCTAAAGCCATGAATCTCACTGGGTTGTGTACCTCTTCGCCAAAATTCATTAGCGCAGTCGGTGGTGAGGCGTTAGCTTGATAAACTAATTTTAGTGAGTGTCTCAAACACATGCGTCCAGAATCCCACTACTTGTGGGCAAGTGTAGGACACATTTATGAAGTCTGCACTAGGTTATTGGCTTCTGGGACATTATGATTGCAAATCCAAGCCCAGTGGGTGTAGCAGGCTGGGGTGTAGTATAGTCTATGTATATATTTGTAATGGATTACCTTTTGTCTGCTGTTGAGTGATGTTGGACCTGACATCCTTGGTGTGGCTTTCCCCAACCTTTTGCCTTAAATCCTCCTGTTGTTGCTAACTTCGTTTTTGCTGGCCTTAGGAGTCTGCTCACTTTACCACTTACTAACCAGGGTTAAAGTCCTTGTGCACTCTCCCTAAAACCTGCTAAGATTGGCTTGCACCCAATTGGCATATTTAATGTACATGTACATCCCAAGTAAAGTAGTACTACATGTGCCCAGGGCCTGTAAAGTAAATGCTACCAGTGGGTTTTCAGCACGCATTGTGCCACCCACTTAAGTAGCCTTTTAGACGACTCCCAGGCCTGCCATTGCAGCCTGTGGGTGCAGTTGTAAACTGCCATTTCCACCAGGCAAAAGAAATATTTTGCTGGCCTAAATCTTCCTTTTTAATACGTATAAGTCACGTATATGTCACCGCTAGGGTACGCCCTAAACAGTGCATAGGGCAGTGTGCAGTGTATTTGAAAGTTGAACTTGTACTTTTAAGTTTTGCTTGTCTTGTTAGTGAAAAACTCCTAAATTTGTGTTCAAGGCATGTGAGCTGTAAATCACATGCTTTGCATACTCCTGCCATCTAGTGTTGGGTCCGGATGTTTGCAAGTTGTTTTTCTTTGAAGAACTCTCTCTCGTCACGAGGTAGGTGACTCCTCCTTTCGGTGATAGTGCGCATGGGCATCGACTCCATTGTTATATTGTTTTTTTCCGCCATCGGGTTCGGACGTGAATTGCTGCGCTCCGGTTCAACACCGTTTCTCGGGTTCCCTTCGGTGCGCAATCCACTTACCCTCGACGGTATTATTTTCGATCGCATATTTCCATTCTCTGCTTATCGTTTTTAATTCAAAAAACCTCTTTCGATCGGGTAGCTGGTGGAAGGCCGTCGGGCCTACCCGCGTCGGACCATCTCTCAGTCGATGGAACGGAGGCCATTCAAATTCTGCCCTCGGTGCCACGCGAAGTTCCCGCGCACCGACTCACACAAAGTGGGCAATTTGTGCTTATCTCAGGAGCACAACGAACAAGACTGCGACGCGTGTAAAGCTTTCCGATCAAAGAAAACACTCCGCGACCGTCGGGCTCGACGTCGCGACATGCAGAGCCAACACACCGGTTCCATTCCGGACATCTTCAGAGAAGATTCCGAACAAGAGACCGGAGATGCCATAGGAGCCGAGGAAGAAGAGCCTATCTCCGTCTCCGAGTCCGGCTCCGATGGGGATGAAGACATCCCACAAGGTCAGCGTATCATGAGTACCGATCCTCCCTTGCCCCAAAGTCCAACTCAGCCCAAGAAAAAGGCTCTGGTACCACCCCCGCCTTCGGGCCACGGTCGGCACCGAGAACATGTTTCCAACTCCCTGCCTTCTGGTTTGGCACCGAAACACACACCAAAGCCTTCTGGCTCCGAACCGAGTTGTTCACGCTCAGGCACCGAGCCGAAACCATCTGGCTCGAAGTATAAATCTGGCTCGGTTCCACCTCCTTCGACTCCGAAAACGCCTTCGGAACCGAAAACCTCAAGTGACCCGAAACTTTCGGCACCCAAACCTTGGGTGCCGAAACATACACAGGCTCCGATACCATCGAAGGAACATAGTTTCGAGGTCCCGCCTTCAAAAACCAACCCGAAACAAAAGGAACTATACATTAATTCTAAGACTGGACATATGTCGACCAAATTGCCACTAAAACGCAAACCTGAATCTGAAGAAGCTTACCACATTCCTTTAAAGAGGAAGCATGTTGGCACTAACCCTTCTCCTCCTCCGTCACCACCTTCCCCTGAGCAACAACCCTTGTTGCTTTCACCTACTAATTCACCACCACCATATACACCTGAAGGTCAGGATGATGGGGATGGGGCTGGGGACAATGACCCTATACTTCCAGACCCCTGGAAAGATTACAACACAGATTCTCCTACAGATAATGATCCTGATCTTTACCCTACTAAACCTTCTTCCCCAGATGATAATGTAGGATACATAGAGCTATCAAGCAGAGCTGCTGATTATCATGGAGTTCCATTTCCTTTTCGGAACACTTAGCAGTTCCCAAAGATCCACTCACACACTTCCCATGCTCTAGGGTATGTTACGACATGTGGATGATATATTTAACGATCCTGTTAGGGCACGCATTCTCACCCCCAGGATAGACAAAAAGTATAAAACGGCACCATCAGACCCAGTCTACATCAAGGGCCAGGTACCATTAGATTCTCTAGTGGTTTCCAATGCCTGTAAACGGACTAATTCCCAGATGTCAGGAGATGCTCCGCCTCCGGACAAAGAATCCAAATTGATAGATGCCTCTGGGAAAAGGGTAGCCTTCCAAGCAGCAAATTCATGGCGCATCACTAACACCCAAGTGTTATTAGCCAGGTACTATAGGGCGCATTAGGACAAAATGGAGCAATTTCTCCATTTCCTACCTGATGAGCACAAGTCCAAAGCTCAAGACCTAGTGCAAGAGGGAAAGCTTATTTCTAATAACTCCGTGAGGTGCGCCTTAGACGCGGCTGACACTGCAGCTAGAGCCATCAACCCCAGCGTGTTATTAAGGAGACATGCCTGGCTAAGAATTTCTGGCTTTAAACCAGAAGTTCAAGCTACTATTCTTAATACACCATTTGATAAGCAACACCTTTTTGGGCCTTCAGTAGACACGTCCTTAGAGAGAATGAAAAAGGACACAGAATTGGCCAAATCTATGGGAGCCCTACAGACCCCTTCTGGCCGTGGGTCCTTTCGGCGCTCCTTCTATCGTGGAGGGTCCAAGAATACCTCCTCAGATACTACCCCTACATCATACAAGGGTAACAATTAACCCTCTGGCTTCAAGGGTTTCTTCAGAGGGGGTTACAGAGGCGACAATGGCAAAGGTAGAGGTAGAGGTTCCAACACGCGCGCCTCCCCCTCCAATACCAAGCAGTGACTTGCCTACACTCCCCCCTGACACCCGTCTGGAAGTCACTAACTACAGACAAATGGGTGCTAGGAATTATCCGTTCTGGTTATTGCTTGGAGTTTACCAACAATCCTCCAAACATTCCTCCACGTGCCCACAAATTATCACCAGACCACTTACACCTCCTCAAACAAGAAGTTCATACTCTTCTGTTAAAAGGAGCCATAGACGCCCGTACCACTGCAATACCAGGGGTCGGGCGTATACTCACTTTACTTTTTCATACCCCAAAAAGATGGTTCTCTCAGACCCATCTTGGACCTCAGAGATTTGAATCTTTACATACAATCAGACCATATTCACATGGTCACTCTTCAACAAGTGCTCCCACTTCTACAACAAGGCGACTTCATGTCTACTCTAAACTTAAAGGACGCCTATTTCCACATTCCAACACATCCCGCTCATCGCAAATTTCTCAGATTTGTGGTAGCAGGGCACCACTACCAGTTCAAAGTGCTCCTGTTCGGAGTTACCACTGCTCCCAGAGTGTTTACCAAATGTCTGGCAGTAATCGCTGCTCATCTACGAAGACAACACATTCATGTCTTCCCGTACCTGGACGATTGGCTCATCAAAGCCAGTACGTACCTAAAGTGTCTCCAGCACACTCACATAACACTGCAGTTACTGCACCAACTGGGGTTTACAGTCAATGTGTTGAAATCACATCTCCAACCTTCCAACACTCAAAACTATCTAGGAGCCACTTTAAATACTCAAACAGCTGTAGCCTACTCCAATACTGCCAGAATTCGCAATATTCAGGCTCTTGTTCTCCAGTTTCAGCCCACTCACTCGCTACCAGTTCGAGTGTTTATGCAGCTGCTGGGCATGATGGCCTCTTGCATCATGATTATTCCCCATGCCAGGCTTCACATGCGTCCCCTTCAAGAATGCTTAGCAAGTCAGTGGAACCAATCGCAGGGTCTTTTAATCGATCTAGTGTTGGTAAGCGGCCGTAGTCATCACTCTCTGCAGTGGTGGAACCCACAAAATTTATCATAAGGACGGCCCTTCATAGACCCAGTTCCACAGACAATGTTAACCTCAGATGCGTCGCTCACTGGCTGGGGAGCTCATCTCCAAGTTCACACAGTTCAAGGCCTTTGGTGTCACAAGCAAAAAACTCTCCACATAAATCATCTGGAGCTGCTAGCGGTGTTTCTAGCACTCAAAGTATTTCAGACTCACCTTGTCGGCAAAGCTGTCCTAGTTCGTACTGACAACATGACAGCTATGTATTATATACAAAAACGGGGGGACACACTATCCAACTGCAATCAATCAATCAATCAGGGAATTGTAAGCGCGCTACTCACCCGTGAGTGTCTCAAGGCGCTGAGTGGGGGGGTCCGCAGATCTGTTTAGCCGAAGAGCCAGGTCTTGAAGGTCTTCCTGAAGGTGTTCAGGGAGGGGGCGCGTCTGATGTCTGCTGGTAGCTCGTTCCAGGTCTTGGCTGCAATGTGAGAGAAGGATCTTCTGCCTGCTCTGGCTCTGTGGATGCGCGGGGTTTCGGCCAGTGCGAGGTTGTAAGATCGGAGGTTTCTTTTGGGCACGTGGAAGTTGATTCTGTCGTTGAGGTATTTGGGTCCGTTGTTGTGTAGGCATTTGTAGGCAAGAGTGAGGATTTTGAAAGTGACTCTTTTCTCCACGGGGAGCCAGTGGAGACTTCGTAGGTGTTGGCTGATGTGTTCGCGTCGGGGATGCCGAAGACGAGTCTGGTGGCGGTGTTCTGTGTTGTTTGGAGTTTGCGGAGTAGGGACTTGTTGATGCCAGCGTAGAGTGCGTTTCCGTAGTCCAGTCTGCTGGTGATGAGTGCGTGGGTGACTGTCTTCCTTGACTCAGGGGGGATCCACTTGAAGGTTTTGCGGAGGATGCGGAGGGTGTTGAAGCAGCTGGAGGTGACGGCGTTGACCTGTCGGTTCATGGTGAGTGATGACTCGAGTACGATGCCGAGGTTATTGGCGTGGTCTGAGGAGGTTGGTGGGCTTCCAAGGGCTGTCGGCCACCAGGTGCTGTCCCATGCAGAAGGGGTGGTACCGAGGACGAGGACTTCTGTCTTCTCGGCATTGCGCTTCAGGCAGCTGTTGGTCATCCAGACTGCGACGTCTTGCATTCCTTTCTGGAAGTTGAGTTTGGCAGTGGTGGGGTCTTTGGTGAGGGAGAGGATGAGCTGGGTGTCGTCGGCGTAGGATATGATGTTGAGGCCGTGTTGTCGGACGATGGCTGCGAGGGGGGTCATGTAGATGTTGAAGAGGGTGGGGCTCAGTGATGAACCCTGTGGGACTCCGCAGGTGATTTTCGTGGGGTCGGAGAGGAAGGGTGGGAGTCTGATCCTTTGGCTTTTTCCGGTGAGGAATGATCGGATCCAGTCCAGGGCTGTTCCTTGTATGCCTGCGTCGTGTAGTCTGGCGACTAGTGTGCGGTGGGAGACGGTGGGAGACGGTGTCTAAGGCCGCTGATAGGTCGAGTAGGATGAGGGCTGCGGAGTGGCCTTGGTACAGGAGGGTGCGGATGTCGTCTGTGGCGGCGAGTTGGGCGGTCTCTGTGCTGTGGTTGCTTCGGAATCCGGATTGGGACAGGACGAGGACGGCGTTCTCTTCAATGAATTGTGTCAGTTTCCTGTTGACTGTTTTCTCTGCAACTTTGGCTGCGAAGGGGAGGAGCGAGATGGGCCCATAGTTTTTGAGTTCGGTGGGGTCAGCTGTGGGCTTCTTGAGCAGGGGTCTGACTTCTGCGCGCTTCCAGTTGTAGCTCTGTGGTAGATGTGAGGGGGGCAGGGGTCGGTGGGGGCCCCCGAGTGGATGCTTTTCATGGTCGAGGCGGTGTCTTCGGCCGTGATCGGTGTCCAGTTGGAGATGGTGGGCTGGCTGGTGTTTCTGGGGGCGGTGGCTGTCTGTGGCACCTGGTGGATGGTCGATGAAGTTGTCATAGAGGTTTTTGATCTTGAGGTGGAAATAGGTTCCAAGCTTGTCGCAGAGGTCTTGGGATGGTGTGATGTCTGTGGCTTCGCTGCGTGGGTTGGTGAATTGCTGAATGACACTGAAAGTTGCTTGGAGTTGGTGGAGTTGGCCAGGATTTTGTTGTGGATGAAGTTCCTCTTGGTTGCTCTGATCTGGTTATGGTAGTCAGTCATGGCGTCCTTGTAGGTGGTGTGGTTTTCGGTTGTCTTGGTGTTTCTCCAGTTCTTCTCCAGGCGTCTGCAGGTGCGTCTGGCGTCTTGGAGAGCGGTGGTGAACCAGGCGGCTTTCCTGGGGCGTTGTCTGTCGGGGTTGCGTAGCGGGGTGAGCTCGTCTGCGCAGTTGAAGATCCAGGTGTGGAGTTCTCTGGCTGCGTTGTTTGCGTCATTTGCGTCGGGTGCCCAAGTGTGGTTGTCTCGGGTGAGGGTGGAGTTAAGTTGCTCGTCGGTAATCTTGCTCCAGTTCCTTCGAGGTGGGCGTGGGGCTGGTTTGGGTGCTTGGGTTTGTTGATGGCGAAGTGTACGCAGTGGTGGTCGGTCCATGGCGGCTGCATTGTGTGGCTGAATTGGACGCTGTTTTCTGCCGCGAAGATGGTTAGAGGGTGCGTCCTGCTCTGTGGGTCAGTGTGTTGACGAGTTGTTTAAGTCCGATGCTGGCGAGGTTGTCACGAAGGATAGTGGAGTTGGGGTCGCTGGGGTTGTCGAGGTGGAAGTTCAGGTCTCCAATGAGTATGTAGTTTGCTGAGGCGATGGCGTGGGGTGCGACGAAGTCGGTGATGGTGGTGGCGAAGGGTGTTCGGGGGCCGGGGGGTCTGTAGATGAGGGTTCCTCGGAGTGTGGCTTTGGGTGTGGTCTGGATCTGGAAGTGCAGGTGTTCGGCGGAGGGGAAGGTTTCGCTGGAGGTGGTGAGGCGGAGGGTGCGCTTGTGGGCGATGGCAGGCCCCCTCCTGGGTGGTTGGGGCGGTCTTTCCTCTGGATCTTGTATCCGTCTGGGATGGCGGTGCTGATGTCGGGGGCGGAGGATGCGTTGGTCCAGGTCTCGGTGAAGAAGGCGATGTCGGGCGAGAGAGAGTCAAGTACGTTCCAGATTTCCATGGCGTGTTTGTGTACGGAGCGTACGTTGAAGAGGATGCATTTTAGGGTGTCCCCGGTGCTGGCATCGACGGTGTTGGAGGCCGGGGTGGCGGTGAGGGTCTGGCGGCAGTGGAGGCAGGAGAACTGGCCGTGGGTCGTGTTCCACGAGGCCTGTTGGCATTCTCTAAGTCTTCCAGGGTTGAGTGTGAGGAGGGTGGTGGTGTCATAGTGATGGGTAGTGGGAGGTCCAGAGTTCCTGGCGCTGGTCGCGGACGGGCGCACAAGGGCTTGCCTTTGGCACGCCGGCAGCGCAACCGCGCAGCGGCCGCCATTAAGTAGGGGAGGTGGGAGGGAGGAGAGGCTGGGAGGAGGGAGTGGGGGAATTCCAGAGGGGAATTCCGAGGGGAATTCCGGGGGGGAGGGGCCGCAGGGGCAGCAGCGGCGAAAGGCAAAAGGAACAGGCTGGCACGAGAAAATAAAAACAGTGGTGGAATTAGAGCAAGACACAGATGGGCACAATAACAGTGGCACAACAGGAAAAAATTAAGAAAAAAACGGCTGAGAAAGGTTACGGTGGTTGCAGGCAGTCTGGTCCCAGTTGGAGCAGGCAGCAGGCGCAGGAGCGGGCAGCAGCCTCGAACCTCCCAAGGAGGAGGTCGGGTCTGGAGGCAAGAGACGGCACAGCGGAGCTGCGGGGAGAGAGTGGACCTAGACCGAGGGTCGGAGGTCTTACTCGCGCTCCCCCGCAGCGGTCGCCATTAAGTAGGGGAGGTGGGAGGGAGGAGAGGCTGGGAGGCAGGAGCGGGGGAATTCCAGAGGGGAATTCCGGGGGGGAGGGGCCGCAGGGGCAGCAGCGGCGAAAGGAACAGGCAGGCACGAGAAAATAAAAACAGTGGTGGAATTAGAGCAAGACACAGATGGGCACAATAACAGTGGCACAACAGGGAAAAATTAAGAAAAAAAAATGGCTGAGAAAGGTTACAGTGGTTGCAGGGCAGTATGGTCCCAGTAGGAGCAGGCAGCAGGCGCAGGAGCGGGCAGCAGCCTCAAACCTCCCAAGGAGGAGGTCGGGGTCTGGAGGCAAGAGAAGGCACAGCGGAGCTGCGGGGAAAGAGTGGACCTAGACTGAGGGTTGGAGGTCTTCCTCCGATTGATTGATTGATTGATTGATTGAATTGCAATTTCTCTCTTGGAAAATCGGTTTCCTCATTGCAATTACTTAACTGAGGAGAGTGGGTGAACTACAGGCACTAACCATAGAAGAACCCTTTTTCCACCTTCACAGAGACAAAGTAGTTCTTCGTACCAACCCTAAGTTTCTACCTAAGGTAGTTTCTGCCTTTCACATCAACTAATCCGTTGAGCTACCTGTATTCTTTCCTCAACCGTATTCAGTGGCAGAAAGAGCTCTACACACTTTAGATGTTAGAAGAGCCCTTTTATATTACATAGAAAGAACAAAGTCATTTCGTAAAACGAAACAACTTTTTGTTGCTTTTGCTCCTCCTCACAAGGGCAGTCCTATATCCAAGTCGGGTATTGCTAGATGGATTGTTAAATGTATTCAAACTTGTTATGCAAAAGCAAAGAGAACTTTAACAATACCCCCTAGAGCGCATTCCACACGCAAAATAGAGGCTACTATGGCTTTCTTAGGAAACATTCCCATAGTTGACATTTGTAAGGCTGCAACATGGTCTACACGACACACATTCACCAAGCACTATTGTGTAGATGTGTTAGCAAGACAACAAGCTAATGTGGGCCAGGCAGTACTTAAAACACTCTTTCAGACAACTGCAACAGCTACAGGTTAGCCACTGCTTTGGGAGGATACTGCCGTATAGTCTATGCAAACCATGTGATCTACAGCTCACATGCCTCGAACTTATAATGTTACTTACCCAGTAAGCATCTGTTCTTGGCATGTAGAGCTGTAGATTCACATGCACCCACCCGCCTCCCCGGGTACCTATACCTGTTGCAGTTCTCTCTTACTTTATATACATACGCATGGACATCTCTATTCTACTCTTACTAACCCCATTCTCACCCTCTGCGGGAAAACAATCTAGCAATGGAGTTGATGCCCATGCACACTATCACCGAAAGGAGGAGTCACCTACCTCATGACTGGAAAGACTTCTTCGAAGAAAAACAACTTGCAAACATCCGGACCCAACACTAGATGGCAGAAGTATGCAAAGCATGTGAATCTACAGCTCCACATGCGAAGAGCAGATGCTTACTGGGTAAGTAACATTATCCTTTTCACTACTGCAAGGCTGACCTCTCCCATAGGATAACATTGGGCTACCTTACTACATTTAATAAGTAATACATTTCAACTAGGAGCATGTAGGAATGTAGAGTAGGGTGTCTAAAGAATTATAATTTAAAATCATCTTTAATGATAAAGTCGGATTTTAAGTAACTATTCTGAAAATGCCACTTTTAGAAAGTTGCCATTTTCCTTCCTGTCCTAATCATTTGGTGCCTACAGCCTATAGCCTGGGACACATGACTAGGTGTAGCTGGCAGTTGGTCTTTGTGTCTTGCTCCCAGACAGTGAAACAAAGGGATGATATGTGTTTTTCAGGATGGGCCACTCTGACTTAGAAGGGGTGGAGCTGTCACCTACCACACTTGCATATCACAAAGACTCTGCCTCAGCACACACACAAAGGGTTTCACACTGGTCTATTCTGCCCTCAGACAAGCTGGTGCCAGTGCAGGGAGGCAGGAAATTCCAGACACCTATGTTGGGTAAGGACTCAAGAATCTTCTCCCACCTCAAGCTGCCACCAAGTATAAATATTGGACCCCGAGTCCCAATTCTCCCGTAAACATGTGGACCAGTGGAAGACTCAGAAGAAGGACTGTTATGCTGCTCTTCTGCTAGAAGGACTTCTACTCTGCTGCCTGAGTGGGAAGAACTGGATCTGCATCTTGAACCCAGGACCACCAGAGTGACTCCAACGGCTAGTTGGCTGGCCTCCTGATCAGAGCCTCAGGAGCAGAAAAGGCTCCAACCACCTTAAACACTGCACCTGGACTCTGCCTTCTGTGAGTCCTGCCTCCCAAGTGGTGCCACCTCATTCCTGGGCCCTTGGAAGTGGGCCTGAAGGTGCTCGACCAGACTCAGCTGTGATCTTAGCAGAACAAACTCAGATCCTCGGACCCCTTGCTTCGTGACGCATCCTCAATGCAAGACCTCACAACGCAGCCCTGCAGTTCCTCGCATCCGCCGTTACACAGCACATCCTTAACACAACCTCACAACGCTCTGCAACCAGGATTTAAGGTACTTTGTTCAACGGGCCTAACTTGGTCCTTGTGTCTGGCCCGTGCTCCATTGTGGTCAGCCTGAACTTGTGACTTTGTGCCTGTCCGGCAGACCTGATAACCCCAGTTGACGCTTTGTGCATTCAAGCACTATTTTTACCTAAATGTTTAAAATTGCCTAACTCTGGTTCTACTAATTGGATTTTGGTTGTTTTGGTGTTGAATAATATACTACATTTTACTCTGTTTTCTAAATTAGTGTGGGATTTTTCTTGTGTTGTGTTTTCACTTCATTACTGTTTGAAGTGCTGCATAAATACACTTTACACATTGACTCTAATTAAAGCCTGACTGATTTTGTGGAAAGCTACCAGAGGGATGAGCACGGGTTAATTTTGGTTTGCTTGTGTTTCATTCTCCCTGACAAAAATTGTGGCTGCTTTTTGAGTAGGGTTTCACCCTCCTCAACCAGTAACCAAATTTCCTACAATATAGACCTCACATGTTTAACCTCTTCACTGCAGCGGTTATTCCGCCGCAGTGCTAGACATTCCAATCGCGGGCGTGGTCGCGACGGCTCCCGGCCGTCATGAGCACACGCCCACCGTGACTCATGACGGCCGGGAGCTGTCGTGAGCATGGAAGAGGTTAAGAACAGCAGTAGTACCATGCTGAGTCAGTAATATCCCCCACCTAAGCTTTCATTTCAGGAGCTTTTCATGCACCAGATATAAGGTTGAATATTTTTTTAATAAGACCTTGTGAAGTGTTGGTAATGATGATATGGCTGAGCACCATCACCAGGGATGGCTCCTTTAGAAAATCAAAGTAGATGACCTTGACAGTGTGCATCTCTCTGAAGTATAGGAATATATCTAGAGGTGAGGCCAGTCCCCCTTCCTTTGACTTGTTCAAGGATCCTGAACACTTCATATCCTTATAGATCTCCCATTCTTGTCTACCCTATCTTGTGCAATTCTTGGTTTGCTTTTGGTTCTAGGGTGACCGTCAGTGTTGGGTTGTCAAGCAACGGGGTGTGGGGTGAGTATAGTTTGTCTTGTCCTGCTATTCGCGCAAATATATGCCATGCATAACAAGTATTTGCTATTGTACTGCCACATGCTCTGGGTTTTGCTTTTTTTTTGGTCCTCATATGTGACAACTTGCAAAGGTATATTATCAGGTGTTATTATGCGGTTCTGGCACCCCAAGCCCGCAGCCTGCCGGGCAACGTCACTCCTGATGTACCTTTCTGCTCCATTACGAGAGGTAGTGGGATCACCCACCCAGGCTCTCTCGGGAAGTGAGTGTCTTAATCCTTGGAGCTGTAAATCGCACTATGTGGTTAGCTCAGATACAAATGTAGCTAGCGACTTCCAGGTTTGGATTCTTTTTGGTGACCCACTTAAGCAATCTAGTCTGCCAATGCATTTAGCTGATATTAACCATTCTGTGCAAGAGGGAGATATGGGTGAAACCCACTTAATACAAATTTCCCTGCGTGCTGTAATTATCAGGATGAGTAAAAGTTGTTCTTGCAACTTCCTAGCCCTTCCCACAAGATCATCATTTTCTAAAACCCCAAATATTATCAGTGGTAGGCTTACCTCAATTCTTCTTTCCATAAGGGTAGTCAAAACCTTACCCACATCCTGCTAGTAGACTTGAATTGCTGGACATTGCCAAAACATATGAACATGGCAGTGCTTAATTTCATCTCCTATTTTAGACAATTTCAAAGGTGACCAATATACCCTAAACAAATGTTTTTTTCTTAATGGGGCATATCTGACAAAGGACCAAAGGGTAGCCAAAGATTCTTGCCACAGGGATGGTATATCTGCTGCCCGTAGAACTTCCTTCCATCTTTTGTCTGGCAGGGTGTTAGGGCCTAGATCTGCATGAATCAACATCCAGTACCAGGTTGAGATTTCTTTCTTTTGCGCATTACCAATCCATGGAGTGACCTGTGTCTGGCTGTTCATGTGCCCAACTTGATAATTGAAAGTACATGTTGTTTGTTTCTTGAACAAGAAGGTCCCATGAGATTTCATTCTCTTCCCCCAACTACTCCCCCCATTTTTCTGTTCCGGCTTCGATGAGTGGGGTAGCCAATGAATCCATTAAGCATAGCGGGGTTCCAGGGGACTTCCAAATTGGGGTCAGATGACAATAATAGGATATTCCAAGGATCCTCCTAACCGGTATCCACAACTTGCATGCCGCAATCAGAACCTTGAGTCCCACCTTCTTGAAATATTTGGGATGGCCAAATTTAAAAAGGAAGTGGCTACTCTGTTCTGCCAAGTCTTTAGTGAGAACTCCAAAACAAGACCATCCCAATTGGGAGTTATTTGTCAACAAGGTTTTAAAATGTTTTAACTGGAAAGCCCAACAGTACATTTGGAAATCTGGGAAAGCCACCCCACCATCCGTTTTCTTTTTACGCAGCTTCTTCCATGAAATTCTTACGGCCTTATTCGCCCAGATAAAACTATTCAGCTCACCCTGTAGCTTCCTCATCCACTTTGCCTCAAAATGCAGTGGTAACGCATTAAACAGAAAAGTAAATTTTGGAAGGACCATCATTTTAATAAGGTTAGTTCTGCCAATGATCGATAAAGGCAAGTGGGACCAAAGTTTTAGGAGCTTCCTGGTTTCTCTTATGATTTTTACCCAGTTTCTCGGCCATGATGCCCAAATTTTTCGTCACTTGTATGCCTAAATACCTAATCTCAATCTTCTCTTGTTTTTTCAGGGTAATGTCTAATGGTGTATTCCATGCCATGATCTCGGTCTTCCCTTCATTGACTAAGTAGCCCGATACTTTCCCGAAGTCTATTAAGATATCCATAATGATGGGGTAGGCCCCTATGAGATCTTGTGTGTAAATCATTAAATCGTCTGCATATAGGGCCTCTTTCCTAGTCCATTCTTGATACTGAAATGGTGAAATTCGCTGTTCCTGCCTGATTCTCCTGGCTAAGAGTTCAATATATAAGTTAAACAATAATGGGGATAGGGGACAGCCTCTACCTATCTCCATTACAGATGTAAGAGTGCCGTTAACCAGGATCCTTGCCTTTGGGGATCTATATATGTTTGGGATTACATGTAGAAAGTTATTACCTACCCCATTGAGTCTTAGAACTTAAAATCGAATGGGCCAGCACACTCTATCGAATGACTTGGCGGCATCTACCATCATTATAGCTAGGTGAAGTTGTTTGACAGTGGCTAAGTCAATCACACACACCAAATCATGTACAAGCTCATGTAGGTGTCTTTTTGCCATGAATCCCTTTTGAGAAGTGTTGATTTGATCTGCCATAACTCCACCCAGTCTTTTAGCCAGAATGTTTGTAAACAGCTTGTAATCATTGTTGAGTAGTGAAATCGGCCGATACGATTGGCATTTTTTGGAATTTTTGTGTGGTTTAAGAATTAAGGTGATTGTAGCGTCATTCCACGTGTCAGGTATAGGGATTTTGTCCACATATACAAGATTGAATAAGGAGGTCAGCTCTGGAGCTATTTCCTCCACTAAAGCCTTATATGTCCCAGATGGGATACCATCTGGGCCTGGCGCTTTCCCCCTTTTTGAGTGTTTGATCGCTTCTAGAACTTCCTCAAGACTTATTTCCTTATTAAGATATTGCACCTTATCTTGTGGGAGTTTTGGAAATGGATCTAGATTTAGCCAACTATCAACCTGGGAGTCTGACGCAAGACAATCTTCACTGTACAAGTTTTGAAAAAAAGTAGTAAAGGCCCTCCCAATGTCTTGTTCATTCTGACACCTGTCCCCTGTTTCTTCAACTTCCTCTTTGATTGTGTTTCTAGTCAGAGCCCCTCTTGCCTTCCATGCTAGTAGCGTCCCACAGCCTTCCCCGTATTCATAATGTGCAAGTTGGCTAACATTTATTTCGATCAAGTGATCATAAAAGACACATTACATGTACAGTAACATAGTGTATACATTGTTCGTTGCCATCTAGTTATACTCTAACAGTCTTAAAAATATTAAGATCATAATCAGAAAAGGACAGCTATCATATATTTAATTATCTTAAAAAAGGATATAAAACCACTAATATACTGTACAGACCATAAAAAGTAGTTAATTTTTATATCATACAAATGCTAAAATCATATGAAACATAAAGTAGTTACATAAATACACATAAAGCAATCATTCAATTATGTACATAACAACAAGAATTCATCTTGGAATATGTTCTTTTAAAAATAATCACTATCATCTGTCGCTTTACTTTATTTTTTTTTAAATTTTATTTTTAGCTAATAAAAGCAGATCTTATTCTCCACGTCCATCCTAGGAATTTTTCTAATGCAATTACAATAGGTTCCTGTGTGTTGGTTTTCAGTATTCGTAATGCGGTTGCACTTGACCTAGTGCCCATATTTAAGCAAATTGGTTTTAGCCATTTGCTCCGTGGAGATTTGTAGGCGGGGCAAACAAACAGTATGTGCGGAACTGTTTCATCCAGATCGTGGCAATATGGACATTTGCTGTCAGACATATTGTGCCAATTTTTAGTAAAGAATTTGACAGGAAGGGTGCCAACCCTGAACTGATAAAAAAATTTCCTATCACTGGGCTTGGTTATGTAATCCCAGAATTTTTCATAAGTGGGTTCAATCTTGTGTTCAAGGAAATTATTTACTAATGTTGAGTTCTTGGATGTTCGTACATTATTCACTCTAACCATAGCCCAATATATCTCCTTGAATTCTTTTTGGGGCGGAAACTGGTTCCTAACTGGATCTTCCCACAAATGACTCATGCCCATTCCCTCCAGGGAACACTTTATCTTGGCTAGCCAACTGATCTTATGGGACGTGTCTGCTTCTCTTACATCTTTAAGCGCATTGGCATAATGCGACAGTTCTGGGGTAGACCACAATCTTCGCCAAAATGCCAGGGGTCTAAATCTTGCAACATCTGCGAGTGAGTTACTCCCCTGATCAATATACAAAGGTTTTAATGGAGTGTTTTGAGCAAGGCCTGTGAGGCCCCTCACAAATTTATTCTGGGCTAGGGATAGCGGAGCCAAATTTTCGATTCCCCATAATTCTGCTCCATATAGAGTAGAGGCCATGACCTTGGTGTTATAGATCTTTAACGCAGGACCAACTGGCTTAGTTTGAGAGAGACTATACTCATTTAACAGGGCTCCTGCCAGTTGGCGATGTTTGAGTGCCAGAAGGTCTATCTGGGGTTTCCAATCTAGCTTCCTCCCTAAAGTGATCCCAAGGAAAGTAAATACATCCGTTTGTTCCAATAACTCATTGTTCATGACGACCCTACCCTTGGCTGCTTTGTGTTTATGCAAGACCATAAACTTGGTTTTATCCACATTAACCACTAATTCGTGTTCTCTGCAGAAATCTTCAAAGCGATGTAATGCTCGCTGCAGCCCCACCTGGGTTTTCGATATTATTAGGGTGTCGTCAGCGAACATCAGTATTGGAACCTTTGTGTCTGCTAGTTTTGGAGCATCAGTCGGGTATGATGTGAAGTACTTAACCACCCCATTTATAAATGATAAAAACAGGGTGGGAGCCAGGACACATCCTTGACGTACCCCTTTTGATATTGGAAATTTGGGGGTGGTGTTGCCCTGCGTTCCCCAGCGAACTTGTGCATAGTTGGACTCATGCAGCTTGACTACAAGCAGCAGAGGCTCTGTTGGCATCCCCAGACCATTTAATACAGCCCAGAGCTTATTGTGCGGCACCGTATCAAATGCCGATTTTAAATCGACAAAGGCGGCATAAATAGTTCCTCCCCCCAAGATTACAACGTGCCAATAGATCATAACAAAGCGAAAAACCTGGTCATTGGTGCTTACATGTGGCCTAAATCCTGCCTGTAGTGGAGATAGTATGTTGTGATCAATGATCCAAATCTGGATTCTATTTAACACTAGCCTGGCCATGATCTTTTGTGTGGAATCTATTAGACTAATTGGCCTATAGTTACTAGGGCTAGAACGGTCCCCCTTTTTATATATAGGTAGAATTTCGGCTCCTCTCCAGGAGTCGGGGATGGTTGCCCCGCTGGCTATCGCGTTTGCGAGCAGCTGGCTAGGTCTGCCGGGATACAATCAAGACCCGGCGCCCTGCCCCTTGGAACCGCGATCAGGGCAGAATCTACTACACTCACTGTAAAATACATTACTGAGTCTGTCTTGGGGATTTGGAAGGGGACCTCATCACCATCATTCAACCCTACTGCAAATTGTGCCTCAAAAAAGGAAACCCACTGGTCAGGTGCAACATGATTTTGTGGTACTTGACTCTTCCCACCTTTACCCCATTTTACCAGTTGCCAAAATTTTTGCATGTTCTTATCTGAGCTTGCCTCAAGAAGTTCCTGCCACCTAAGCTCGTCCCATTCTCTTTTTGGTGTGGTTTGTGCGGTTTTGTATGCCTTACGTGCCTGTTTAATTGTAGCCATATCTTTAGACCTAATAGATAGACTAAGATGCTTATACGCATCCCTGCAAGCTTTGTTGTACCAATTATCATGCTTTTGTGGAGGCCTGTTATTAGTTTTACGTGTTTTAACAAAAAAGTTCTTGATCTTACCGAACATATCCTCGTGGACTTGGGTAATGATGATATTTAGTTCAAAGTAGTATGCTCATTACTACTTCCTTCATTTTCTTCAATGAACTCTCGTTTTCCACAATCATTGACCATTTAACTCTCCTCATATTATTAGTTGGAATGACATCGGCGGTCACCCTTTCTAAGGTTTGGGATTGAACTATCATGTGTTCGGTTAACATCAGCTTTAATGCAAGGGGATTATGGTCACTCTCATTTCTTGCGCAGATCTCCATATCAGCGACAGTTGGCCAGTTCTCAAGATTAATAAAAATGTAATCAATGCGGCTACTTCTAGTACCGTTGCAATAGGTATGGGAACCTAGCCGGTCAGAAGGTGTTCTGCCATTTACTGCTCTGACTCCCCTCTCCAAGGTTAGTGCTTTAAGTTGGAGGGCGGCCTCTGTCCATTTCCCAATAGGTGGCAGTTCTAATAGAGGAATGTCCCATTGGGCATCTTCATCAGCACTGAGGTTACTATCCTCTTGATCAAGCGGCTCAAACGTGGTGTTAAAATCTCCTGCTATCACCAAATTATGTGATCCTCTTGATTCGTCTAAAAAACTATCAAGTAATATGATTCTCTTAGATAGTTTGCCTCCTACCTCACCTCTTGCATATACATTAACTATGAGTAGATGGGGGGGGAGTTTAAATCGTATCAAAATTGCCATAATATCGGGAGTGTCAATCACGATTTCCTCTATTGAGTAATTTGGACTCTGCCTGATCCATATAGTGAGCCCTCCCGAGGGTCTACCTTTTCGTCCCCCTATTGCTGATTTACAAAAATGTAAGTACCCAATGTGATAAACTGGATTTAGTGCCCAGGTTTCTTGGAAGACGAGTATATTGTGGGCCTCTATAAACTCAATCCAGTCTAATGATGTAGTTTTTGAACACAGACCCGCTATATTCCAGGAGACAAGTGTCAACTGGGAGGCATCCTGTATACTTGTTGGAGAGCAGACGACCACCTCGCTGTCTGATCCCATACCCTGAATAAGGGGAGCAATTGCTGATCTTTCACAGGTACTTACCAAATCGTCCCTAATTGGAACTACTGGTCTTAAAAGCTCATTGGTAGCGTTCAGTCTGGCGGCACTATGAAATGAAGGTGACGTTATGCTGCTTCTATCTACCTCCCGGCAAAAAGCCTCTTCCAATATTTCTTTACGAGAATCAAAATTCCTTAGGCATCAATCTATATTTTGTAGGGAAGAAGCCTCAGTACCGTCTGGTACCCAGCGAGATGTTGTATGGTTTACAGTTGTTTCGGGTGGGTTGAGTTTCATCCTGATTTTGGTTGAAATCAGGTGCGAAGTTCTTAAATCAAAAGCCACTAAGTTCTGTACCAAATCAGTGTTAACAAGTGTTAGGCACACACAGTCTGATTTTGTTCCATTATATGTGAGCCTTTTGGCAGAGAGTATATCTTCCCTAATTATAGATCTGCATTTATGCACGTGTCTAAACCATTGGGTACATTTATTAATCAGGGATTGTTCATCTTCCTTGATTAAAGTGGGAAATCTTTTCGGGACATTAGTTAAATATATTTGACATTTGGGGGGACGGGCCGGGAAATTCACGGTGTTAGCAACATGGCTAGTTGGCAGTACTTCGGTGCATTGATTACTTTGAGTCAACCTGGGTTGATCTCTACTGGTGTGTGGCTCATATTGTAAACTGGATCCTCTTTGTCTGGCTTGTGTAGTCTCAGGACGTTGCTGCGGGATACAGGAAGCAGTGTGCGACCTTTTATTGTTGTCTTTTGTGTACAGCCTATTACCAATCTTATCACTATTTTGATTTTGTACTCTGACGTTTAGAGAGTCTCTAGGATGGGCAGATGTCTGTCCCACAACAGCTAATTGCGTGGAGCCAATGTATGTTTTCAGAGTTGTTTAGAGTGTATCAATCAGACCCTTAAGTAAGCCAACCTCTTCTATTAGCTGTCTTGTCCGTGTTTTTAATTCAGCTGCCTCTATGATGTACTGTTCTGAGTATGCATTGTTACATGGACAGAAGGGGGTAGCTGGTTTAACAGTCTCCCCGCCCGTCCCTCCATGTCCCTGTCCATTGTCGATTTCTTCATTTAGGCTCGATAGGGGTTTGAATCTGTTTGAACACTCTATAATTGAGTCAGACAACCTTTTATCTATTCTGACACTTGATGTTACTGGGTTGTTATACTCTATATTCTGGGTGCCTTTCTGTGATGACCCCATGTGCCACTTTGAAATCGATCTTTTGAACATATCTGGGATTATTGAGGAACCATTTTGGGGGGGGGAGATGGGACTATGGGTATGTGGGGATGTGCGTTGGTGGGACTATGTTCTAAATCCGATGGGACGGTTAGTAATATCTCCTCACAATCGCTGACTAACCTGTCAATGCGGTTCATAACAGGGATGTTTTTATTCGCATATTGTTTATTAGATTTTTTTGCTTTCTTAACTTTCCCTTTTGCACCTCCTCCCATACAGTCCACTGCCTTCCTCTTCCCCATAATGCCTTGTTCAGGGAATATTTCACACAGAGACAGCAGTAAGCACAACAGTAATAACCTGCAATTAAGAATTTTCAATCAAAGGAATGGGAAAAAAGGTTAGGTATAATAATCTGTCACGCTTTGTTTCACACTTGATGCTTACCAATATCCAACTAAAACATAGATGTTCTAATTAAGCATTTGGACCTTGTTTTAGAGATTGCAAAGCAATTAACATATCTATACCTTGGGTTGATGGGGCAAATTACATGAAACCAGCACAGTCTCAGTTGGAATAGTCCTGTACTTCTACTTTTACGTCTATTACTCACTGTCTTTTCAACGTTTGCTGCAGTTCGTAAGTCCTGGAAATCCACTTAGTGCTCGGGAAACAACGAAACCAAAAGGGATGGCCCTGCCCTGCCTCTTCCTGGCAATAAGGGGCAAGGACGGGCCCACCCTTGGCCCGGGCTTCGCCCGGGTGCTGCCCGCGCCGCGGGATGCAATCAGCGCTAATGAGGGCACAGCTGACTCCTCCCTCACAGCTGATCGGCGGCGGGAAACACGCGTAACACTCTGGGACTTGGAGTCCCACCAGAGTGTGAGAGCTGCAGCAACAACGAAGTGGAGGAAATAGAAGCGGCCCAAGTATGGCAAGGATCAGGGGGCTGATGTGAACACAGCCTCCACAAGGAAAACCAAAGAAGATGCCCCACAACTTGCTTGAGCGTCAAAAAAACTCTATGGTGTCTTGTTTTAGACTCGTTATTATATCTGGGTCTTCTAAAAGAGTTCTGTCTAGTGTCCACCTATGAGTAGATATGTCACTATTTAGCGTTAACTCTAATCTTACTGCGGAGTGGTCTGACAGGTTTTCGGGTTGATGACTAATTGCTGCAACCTTGTTGCTTAACCTAGTGTCGATTAAAAAATAGTCTATGTGGGAGGCATGACCATATTTCTTATTATGATATGTATAACTTTTATTACTGCCAGCCTTGCGCCTCCAGGAATCTATCAACCTCATATTCTTCTTTAAATTTTGTATAGCATCCCTCATTTTTGGGGTATTGACTGTTGGCCGAGAGGAGGATTTGTCTAGAACAGGATCGAGTAATGTATTAAAGTCACCAGCCATTATGATAGTGTTTTCATTATTTAGCAATAATTGGAATAGATCCTGTAGGGGGGGAAGGATCATCTACATTGGGGCCGTAGTAAGTAATCAGGGAATATTCAATGTTATTGATATTCATGATGGCTATCAGCCATCTCCCCTAGGGGTCTGCAGTGACCTCTAATAATTTGGCCTGCTCTGTATTTTTTATTAGAATTGCCACCCCCTTTACATTGCAGTTTTGATTCGTGCATGCAAACTGGTTTATCCATCTCTATCCTTTAATGATTTCTTCCCACTCCGCCTGGCGAAAATGTGTCTCTTGTAACATAAATATATCACTGTTTGATTGTTTTAGAAAAAGTAAAAGTCTCCTTCTTCTGGCCGGCACCCTCAACCCATTTACATTCCAGCTTAATATCCTCAGGCTGCGGGTATTATTAGAATTAGCTATCTTGAGGGGCACACCCTTTCTCTGAACCCCTCAGCCTTAACATAGTTGCCACACATAAGGACCTTCATTTTTTTGTTTTTTCCCAATGCTCCCCACCCAATGAAATATTTACATTAGTGTAGTCATATTTATCCCCCCCTCCCTGACCCGCCCTGAGGAACCCTCACTTTAACCAACCTGGGCATTTCCTTCATGCCCTTTGCTCTCACCTCTCCAAATTAAATGTGAGTCATTACCTTGCAATGCCCCCGAGCCTAGCCCTAGGTTTTCATTTTTTTAATCAAATCCAAAACTTTGTCTGGGTCTTTTAAGTTGAACATCTTGTTGTTCCACATTATTCTTAAAGTAGCAGGGAACTTCAACTGAGCCGTGGCACGTAATGATCTAAGCTCCTGTATATGTTTACCCAGTTCCCACTGTCGATTTTGTGTCTCCCTGGCTATGTCTGACCGAATACGGAAGGACCACTCATCTTTCGTATATGAACCTGCCTTAAGACCCTCCGTAAGTATCTTTTCTTTTATCACATAGGTATTGAAGTTTACCAGGACTTTCCTAGGTTTAGTTATGTTGGGATTCTTTCTGTACGGATCCCTAAGTACTCGCTGTATGTCCTGATGTAGGTAGAGTGTCCTGACAGATGGTATGAACTCTTTTATCAGAGCTATCACAAACTCTTTTAAGTCACCCCCTTCACTTCCCTCAGGAATATTTAGGATCTTTAAGTTGTTTCTCCTAGAGTGGTTTTCTAGCACTTCCACCTTTTCCTGAAGTAATTTCCCTCTTATCTTGAGATCTGCAGTTTCTCTTCTATTCCCGGCTGTCTCCTCCCGCACCATCTCCAGCACTACCTCCAAGCTCTCCATTCTTTCTGTTAAGCCCGTAAGTTTAATTTCTAGTCTCTCACACGCATCACAAATTTTTGCCTGATTTGCCTCGGATAGTGTAAACCTGGTTCTAATCTCCTCGGAAAGTGTGCGCAGTAGAGCTCCTGTATCTTGCGCTATGGGTGGGGAGGACATATCTTCGTCTGTCGCTGGTGCAGACACCCCTAATTCAGTCCCCACTACGGTTTCGGAGAGTGTTGTACCTTCCTCCAGAGCTTGAAAACGATTGGATAGAGGGAGCCCCTCCTGTTCTTGTGGTCAAGTTTTTGAAGTGCCATTCCTCTGAGAGCATTCGTGTGAGTGAGGGCGATAGATGTACTAGCCTCGCTGAAATGCATGTTTCCCCCCCCTCCTTGCACTTTGAAAAAAGATCTCAGAGAGGGAGTAATTTTAACTTTCCTACTCCGGGGGTGGGATTCTGGTATGAGCATCAATTTCCCTCCACTCTTTTTCTTGTGTGTGCGCTCAGAGAGAGGCTCTTTAACAAGGGGGGGTAGCTGCAAGAGTTTGGGGCATCACAGTGAATGGTACAGTGGGTACAGATATAGGAAAGATTGTTGGGGGAGTTATGTCAGGGCCCCCCCCCTTAGACAACCCAGTACTGAAATCTACGCGGGAATTTCTCAGATTATAACGTGAAATACCTTGTGGCTTCCCTTCTTTAGATTGTGAGGCTCCGGTCTTTTCCGCCTTTCTTGGGTTCCTGGGCAATTTTCCCTGCCCCTTCTCCTGCCCGCCTGGCAGAGGAGTCCTTTTGGGGCACATAGAATGTGAGGAAGAAGGAGCTTTCAGTATAGAGGCTTGTAATGGGATTTGTAATGGCAGACGTGCCCGCATGCTTGTGCTGACACTACTGCCAGCGACCTGGTGGTGGAACAGGGCTGCAGCTCGCCGATCCTGGCGTAGCTGCAATGCACCCAGGAACCACCAATCCCTGCGGGAGGCAGGCTGTAGTGTGAGTTCATTGGAGTAATGTGGCCTCGAAGAAGAATCCCGAGAGTGTTTTACCCTCTCCACCCCTTCGCAGCGGCCACTGATTTTCCTTCCCATCCGGCGACCCAGGAGCGTGTGCGCGATTCAGTGCAGCTAGATGGCTCGACTTGGCTCGGTGAGTCTTAGTGGCTCCGGAAAGGTGAGTCGCAGCGGTCTGCTGTTAACCGGCCGCCATGTTCCTCCGTCTTACTCCGCCACATGCTTTAGGTTGTGCGGAAAGCTGTAAAGTGGTGACCTCTATTGCATGTGATCAGAGTCTACTATCTACATGAGAGCAACCATGGGCATAGCGGCCTGAGCCACCCAATAATCTAATTCTGGTTTCAAGACTGCAAAACCCTTCTAGAGTAAGTGTCAGTGTGTCTCAATTAATTACTGGTTTTTATATCTGCCCAATTAATTTCAAAAGGAGAGTTCTGATGGTCGTGAACAATGATCTCGACAACGGGAAGTTTATGTTAAGAAAAAGTTATAGTAATTGAGGCAGGAATATCATTTTTATGACTGTTATTCTCCCAGCCATTGAGATAGAGGGGATTGCTATCAGGCCACTTTCTCTTGTATTATGACTGGGGCCGGTTTATAATTCTCTTGTATTACTGTTGTCGAGACTTTGTGGATTTTACACCTGGGGACCGCAGCGAGTCTTCAAACCATAAGAGAGAGAGAGAGAACTCAAAGTCCAGTTTAGGAGTGTTATTTGTTAACTGGAATACTATAAAATTAGCCCAGATTACGTGGAGTC
This sequence comes from Calotriton arnoldi, assembly GCA_963921515.1. Lineage (NCBI taxonomy): Eukaryota > Metazoa > Chordata > Amphibia > Caudata > Salamandridae > Calotriton > Calotriton arnoldi. The sequence goes on from CAWUFW010003570.1 coordinate 38,851, forward strand.
CCGAGACCTACACGAAGCATAGAAATTGTGTGAGAGTGAAAATGTCATATAAGGGTTGTTTAACTTAGAGTACAATGTCATGTGCATATAGGGAGATGATCTAACTTCTGTAGATTAATATACTGCTGTTAGCCTATTTCTTCTCAGTAATGCTGATCAGAAGCTCTGTAGCAATCTAAAAAAGCAGAGGGGATAAGAGGGCATCCCTGTCTAGTACCCGCCTATATTTATTATTGGTGTCAATTATTATCTTCAACCCATATTGGTTCATTTCATGATTCTCATACGTGGGCTTCCTTCCACTCTACAATGGCATAGGAGAGATATTTCTGTAAGTAGTCATGTCCGCTATCTCTTTTGGCCTCATAGAGCTCAGGGTAAAATTTAGAGAATTGCTGCAGAATATGTTGGGTGTGAGTGTGTATTGTGCCTGTATTATCAATGATCTCCCAATCTCACCTGTTTCTCCTCTGTGACTTAACAGTCAGACCAGCGTTCAACTTGGCTGGCCCTCCTCTCTATTTTGTCGTGCCACTTCGTTTCACCAAAAATCTAACCTCCCTGTCAGCTTCCTCACAGAATCTGGTTAAAGTGGTATATAGCTGTTCACCCACTGCCTCATCATGCCTATTGAAGTTTTCAATGTTGGGAAAGTAAAGTTCCCTGCATGCAAAAGGATGTGCACTTTATGCCCAGAGTGCCCCAGATGCATATAAATATGGAGCCTTGGTTACCAAATTGGCCAAGTAAACATGCATGTGTTCGGTGACCTAGAGCTATCTTGATGGACTGCGGTCTACCATTGACCGGAAGGGGTGCCAAAATAGTTCTGCCAGAAGGGGTTTGGGCTACTTCCCTCACCCAGGGATGTGGAATAAAAGTGCTGTGGTGGCATCATACCCAAGTAGTGAACAGTCCAATGACTGTGCCACATCCAGTGTCATAGGAGTGTAGCTTACCAGCCCACTCGGTTGAAGTTCTGCAGCTGTATTCGCAACTCACTTGGCCTACATGCAATGAATGTAGCACTGTGAAACGCATGCATGTTTGTGCTGGAGACTGCATGTATGTGGGCCTCTTGAAGTACTTAACATGGAGGTCTGTGGGTTCCATTTTGGGAAGCGCAGTGCCTAGGATAAGATGGAAGTGTGGACTGCAGACCATGACAGAAGATGTGGATTGCTGATATTCCTGGGGCTGGCCATGAGAGCTACACTGGTAGGGAAGCAGAGCATCAACTGTGTTGGACAGCGTTTATTGTAAATGGTGGGGCTGATAAGGTACACACGACAGGAACATAGAATTATAAAAGATGGGGAGCTTAATCCTTTGAACTTTTGAGGCATATGTCGCTGGAAGCTGACACCCTGGTGTAACACTTTGATGCATCCAAGACCTGAGCTGTGGGTCCATCAGCTCTGGTGCCTCCCCTGCTGGGGCAGACAGGCCCTTGGACATAGAGCAGAACCAGTGAGTGGGCACTTCAAAGAGTTTGACGCCCACAACACGAATTTCAAAGGGCCAGGCCCTCAATCACATTTGTGTCTGTAGAAACTGTATATACATGGAAGTTGAAAACTCACTTGTTGTTCAGAGCTGCAACAAGATTACCATGACTTGAGCTACTGCAGCCAGGACCAGGGATCGAGGTATGGAGCTCTCAGTGCTGGGCAGGGGAACACTGCCCAGGACTCCAAGAACACTTGTCCTTAGCCTGGAGTACCAGCCAGCCTGCCTGCCATGACCAGTGTGCCTTGTGAGGAGAAGGAGAGCCTAGAAGGAGCGAGGTCCAGCAGGGATCCAAAGATGAGGATCCCAGTGAGTGCGGTGTGAGGCAGCAGGGCCATCGAGACAGACTTTGCTGTGGGACCGTCGCAGTGCACCGAGGGCCGTTTGCCTGTGCTTTTTGGGCCGTTGCCAGGGAAATCATTCTGGCCATCACCAGTTAACACCAATTGGGGCCCTTTGCCGTGGAATGACCGGGTGGCTGCCAAAGTGCTTAGTCAGGACCGTCATCCAAGAAATCAAGTGAACTCGTGCCCCCCTCCCCACTGTGTGACAGGAAAGGGAGGCCCGCTTCTCTTGGGGCCACCATCAGTGGCCCCAAGTGTGCATCAACAGCCGGCCTGCTGAGAAGGATTCTGCATTAGCACAAGGCTGCCACCTTCTTGCTGTACTGCCGACACCTGCCAAAGTGGTCCTCCACTGCCAGAGAAGGTTCCCACATTGCAGAAAGTACTCTGCCTGATGCCAGGCTGCAGAACTTCCGTCCCAGCATGGAAATCACTGGAACATGTGCATGAGCATAGAAGCAGAATGTTACATTGTCGATACTGCCTGGGTTAGTCACTTCAAGTAGGGCTCAAGAACTGTGTAATAGACTTGCAGGCACTGGCTACGAACCTTGTGAACAGAAAGAAGCTTAGAGCAGAGGGGAGTTGCCACTAGGGGAGAGTCACCTCATACATGACCTAGACACTTCAGAACTCGATGGTGGGCCAAGAGAGGAGGGACTTGGGTGAACTCGCCCGATGTGGTAGGAGTGGCTCTGCAAGTAATTGTGTTTTATTATTTCACTGTGGTTAATTTTAACTTTTGTGTGTAATAAATGCTTATTTTTCCATAAAACTCAGTATTCTGCTGGACCAAGTATGTTTGGGTTGCAGGAGGGCACTTTGAGTTCTGTGTTTACTTCTACACTGACACTCTATCTCCCCCTCGAAAGCCTTTGACTACTCGACCCATGCTACCACTGAGTGCTGATGGGGTAGTACTTGGGTAGTACTTAGCCCAGTTGCACAGAGTGCATAGTAGGCCTGGCCCCATGTCAGCAGGAGTAAAAAAGGCCCAACCACCATGGTGGGGTCCAGTAACCCCTGCCTGCCTTGTGGCCCCTTGATAGGAGTTCTGACATTTGACCTCTAGTCTTTTATGGTCCTTTTCTTGGGAAGATAGACTGTAGTGCTATGGGCTATAGAAAACACACTATTTCGACAAATTCAATTACTGTAGAGCTTAAACGCGCTCAAATTGCAGAGTATTTTGGGACTGATTCAGTATTACATTTTAAATATTTTTCACCACCCTGTCCTATATCCTCTTCAAATACTCTGTCCAACAGAGTGTTGGAAGGAAATATACAGGGCTAACTACATGTGGGATCGATAAAGTCAAGTGTACGGCTGGGTGGTCAGAGACCATCTGGGGTACAATATCAGCTTTTGTTGTGTATGCACATATGTCCCTTGTGGCCAGCCAATAATCTCTGCTTGAGTGTGTTTCATGCTTGTACGATTAATATGTATAGTATCCAGAGGTACGGTTGATGGCGGCATGGACCAAACTGTAAATAGCATTGACCAAAACCGCAGTGACAGCGGTTCCTGCCAATCCTTTATAAATAACCGCCAGCCTGCCGGTCATTTATAAATTCGGCGGGTGGCATCTCTCTCAGGACGAAGGAGTAATTTACTCTGTCAATATGGCAGAGAAATGGGCCAAAATCTAAATCAGCCCATTAGTCTCTGAAATGGAAGCGCAAAATCTTCAGCGTGGCAAAGCTGCAGGCTGTGGCCGAAAAGGGCTCAATGAGGCTGGATACCTGCCGGACGTGGCCCTGGTGAAGCCATTGTCTTTTGGAACGAAAGCTCAGAGTGGGAGAAACTCCCGGTGAAGATTTGTACATTTGGACGTAGTCACTTTTTTGGAGCTCGCATTTCTCCAGCAGGGCAAGGAGGCAAGCTGTAGATGAACAAGTCTCCATAAGGCCAGATACCCTGTATGCGACGTCTCACTGAAATGGATTTGATGCTGCTGAAAAGCTCTGACTAGGAGGAACCTGAGTCTTTGAACCAGCGGCACAACGCACCTTTGTCAGATTGACTAGGCAGGATTGTTTCGGTCCACCGGAGGACTTTGTAGCCAAAAAGTCCACGGTTTTTCAGGATGTTAGGATGTTAGGAGGAGAACACTTTGACACAGCCAAGGGTCCCAGGACCCTTGATTTTTAAGTTAATCAAGTTCCTGTGCCCAGGCAACTGCCCATCTTGACAAGTGGACAACAGCACCTCTCCACACCGCAGGGCTTTGTCTCAGCTTTGGGTGCAAGTTCACACCTCATCAAGGGGGGGCTATTCAGTTCCTCGGACAGTTGAAGCTCATGCAAATGGACCCTCAGAGACTTTATAGAGGGAAAAACTTTCTAAAAGTACCTTTTACATAATGGTTTTACAAATTTGATTTTACAATCAAATTTGATTTGAAATAACCATTAAAAAGAGTCTTTGAATTATATTTCTAGTTGTTTCCTAACCAAAATTAGCATTATTAAGTGTAATAGTGCAATCCATTGCTTTCCTATGGAATAGCCTGTCCTTGCTACAGTGAAAACAGCTTTTCAGTCTTTTTCATGGTAAGGACATGTGTAACATTAATCTTCTACATCCTACTTTTAAATGCCATGCACCCTGACTTGGGCCTCATAAGGCCTACACAGGGGTGACTTACTAATATTTAAAATGAAGGTTTTGGCCTGTCAAAAAGGTTCATTTTGACAGGTTGAATTGCAGTTTTAAGACTGCCACAGCCAGGCTACAATGGTAAGCCTGGAGCCATGTTTCACATTGTCACTTTAATGATGGCACTATAAGAGCTACAGGCCGCTAGTGACATTCAACTTACAGGCCCTGGGTACACTTTGTACCTTATACTGGGGACTTATAGGTAAATTAAATATGTCAATTAGGAGTTTACCTATTCAACATGTTTTCAGGGGTCAGAGCACATGTAGTAGGGCATGGTTAGCAGGGTCGCAGTACACAGATTAACAAAATCCAGCAGCATCTGTCCATAAGTATGGGGTGACCATGCAAAAAGAGGCACTTTCTTACAAGTATTCAATTGGCAAATATCCTTACAATCCAGTAGTCCACGCAACAGCCCATATCTCCTTTTAGGGCCAGCGCTAGAGTACCAGTGTAGACTCCCTGTGCATAAAGTGAATAGGTAGATAACAACAATTGTACCTTCCATTTGTTCCTAATTTTCCCATCCTCCACATTAGTGAAGTGAGTCTCCTGTAGGATGCTGTACCTATGTACCTACAGAATACCACAGTAAGTATGTGAGGACTCTATAGCGTTATTATTCAGCCCAGGTAGGAAATGTAATAGTCCCGGCCTGTGTCAACTCCCAGAAGTGCAACTATCCTATCTACATAGGCCCGTACTGCATAAGGGATGCTGCATGTCTGCTACACCTCTCTTATGCACTAATAACTACACATCACTTTCTTGTGTCTCCAGCTGTGCCATCGCTATTATGACAGTGGAAACTCCACCCCTTCAGGTAAGCACTCTGTTGAACCACTCTTGAGTGTATGGCCATTTAAAGGACACCAAAGCAAACCCTAAATAAGAACTGTACCAGATCAACATTCCAGTGACCACCATTTCACACAGAAATAACTCTTCCCACTAGCTCAATAAACACGAAGGGCTGGAGACCAGGGGCACCCAAACAGCCCACTACAAGCTAAGTGGACAGTCCTGTGGGTCCTCCCTGGCACTCCTGTATCAGAGATGGAGAGCAGCCATACCTCCCGAAGTTGGGAACAGCCGATGAGACATCATGATTGGAGGTGTTGTCACTGATGCCATAGTCTGGGGAGCAAAGAGTACATCTGAGTATAGGAGGTTCAGGTGACATACCCAAACACTTGGTCAGGTTCAGGCCATTGATGATCATTCCACAATTGCTTTGTACATGAATTTAGAACCTACCAGTTCAGGGCTTTGCCCCCCATGATGGGTGAGGACCCCATGTTCTCCTGCTGGGCAAGGCCCAGGGTGCTGTCCTCTCTGACTACCACTCTCAAATTCTAGGAGAGCCAGTGTCTTGTGCGACACCCATCGCGAGGTCCTGGCGGGTAGTGCAACCACTGGCTCGAAAAGGGCCTCGCAAACACCCCACCCCGGTCTGCTGGACATTTCCAGCGAGATCCAAACCTCATCGGGAGAAATGAAGAAATAGGAGCGACCCTCATGTATGACACACAATTGTACTTGAAAGAGCAACGTATATTAAACATTCATAAACCCATAGCTTTTGTCTTATGTTTTGAAAGTACTTTCTGAGGTTTTCTTTACCTTTTACATGTAGTCAGGGAACGCTCTGACTGTCTTGGACTCAAACTTGATATCTCCATGTTTCCAGATATGTTGGAAGATAAGGCCCATTTCTCTATAATTGAGGACCTTGGCAATGATTGCCCTGGAGAAAGGCAGTGGAGGGGACCTCAAGGCTCTGTCCTGTGTGCCTGTTCTGTAATGAAGCATAGGGAAAATCTGTCTGGTTTAAGGGCATCCCTAATCCAGTTCCTCAGAAAGCTCCGGGCTCCTGAGTTCCACCCCCTGTGGGAATCCTACGAAGCGAACGTTGTTTTGGAGGGCCCTTCAATCTGCGCCCCCCCACCCTACAATCCAATTTATGTGCAAGGTCTGGGAGGTAGCCCAACTTTATTTTCAGTGTTGAAACATCAGATTTCAGTTTCACAATTGTTTTTCTGCAGCAAAGGATCGATCATTAACTTTCTGAAGATGTGCACATTATAAGTTGACTTCTATTGACATTGTGTTTTCAAGAGAATTATTTGGAGATTTCGATGGCTGATAATATCTGAGCTGCTTAAGCTCAACCTCAGGGATTGGTGTCAAGACCCTACCCCTTGCCTCCATCTTTCCCTCACTCCATGAGCTCATTGCAAACTGATCCAGTTTGGTATTCTGTGATCCCATGTGGGGGTGATCCTGAGCCATGACTGCCAGGGGGGTATTGACCCCTGCAACGCAGGAAAAGCTAATGAGATAGGAGCTGTTTTTTAAGATTGGAGGAGAGAAGAACCCAGCCCCCTGCTACTTCACACAAGCATAGCCAAACCAACAGGTCTCCGTTCATAAAGTTGCTACCCAAAATCAACCAAAACACCAAGGGCTTCCAGAGAAACCCAAGCTAGACTACAGGATGCTGGCCGAGAATCCTGGGTCTTTCCACAGCCCGGGCCTCTGCATACCTCAGCGGAACAAGTGACCTGTATTATCCACCAGTCTGTGCTCCAGCAGGTGTGGGAAAAAATCAGTGCACTCTTAGGGTTTGCTCCATGTTGCACACAATCAGTAAGACAGTATGCACATGTTCAGAATCCTGGGCATGGTAGTGCACCTAAAGACCCCAATATTCAGGCCCAGTGAGTGGCAAACAGAGAGCAGCAGCTATGCACCCTTAAAAGAGCAGCCTCCCCATCTACGTTGGTCCTCAAAGAGGGGAGTACCTCTCTTAGCAGCTTTCATCACTCAGGTGGCTCCCACAGGCCCCCACGACTGGGCAGGAAGGGATACATCATCACCCGTGCTCCATCTCAGCAGCAGGGGCAGTTTCCCAAGCCTGCGAAGGTGGGCAAGGCCCTGGCTTCTCCAATGCAGCTCCTCCTATCACAGTGGGCAAAAGTCTATGCACAAGCCCTGCAGCAGGACACCAACACGAGGATCAGCAGGCCCCATCCCCACACAATCCACATCCTCAGGGCTCAGCGGTGCCAGGGGCCTGGGAGCTCTGCATTGGTCGCAGCCAGACCGCCGGGTATGGTGCAGGCCCCCACGTTTCCACAGGGAGGCACTCCACACCACTTGCACTCCAGATTGAGCAGCGGATGCCATCATCTCCAGCCTGTAATGGTGGGCAAGGCACTGGTTCCTCCAAAGAGGCTCCTCTTCTGACTTCAGCAACACCACGGGTGCAGGGCTCTGTATCAGGCGGCATCAGTCAGCTAAATGCAGTGCAGCATATAAAGGCACAGCACAGGCCTTGTGTCATCTGCCAGGGCTTAACCTTCAGGCAGTCCTTGCTGGGGTGAACAAATTGATCCTCGCCTCCAATCTGGACCATGCCAGTTCCTCATACACCATTACTTCTAGGGGAACCTGTCGCTGTGTAATTTCCTCAAACAATAACAGGATTATGAAGGCTCGCATCGGGAAATTAGCCTGAGATCTGATAGAGACTGCTAGTTGTAGATTCCTTACCTTAGAATTTCCCCCAGGCGTCAGTCTGGATCCGGAGATTTTTTCTTCAACAGTACCCGTGCACGTCGTTGGTCGGCTCTGTGTCTTTTGTCCGCGTTGTGGGTGCCGGGATGACGTCGCGGGACATACATAGATGCCACCCATGCATGCTGACATCAGTTCTTTCTTTTTCCATGCCAGCCTAGTGCAGATCCGGAAAGAGCTACCCCACTCACCTTTTGGCTAACTTTCTTCGAGTTTTTGTCAACTTCTTTTTCGAGTCATAGACTCCTGATGCGTCAAGGATGTCCCAGCGAAAGACCGGCTTCAAGCCCTGTGGTTCCTACCACTGGATGATGTCCGTGACGGATCCACACCTTGTGTGCCTTTGGTGTCTAGAGCATGACCACAACCCAAAGTAGTGCTGAGTGCTGGGCCATGATCCCAAAGGCTTTGCAGGAGCGGTCCCGAACGCTGCTGGTAGCCAGGCGCTCGGCTCCACGTCACTACCGTTCTCATTCGAGGGGAAGGTCTTGAATGGTCGCGGAGCCCACATTCCTCATACTCAAAGTCATCTGGGAGATCTTCCGGTAAGTCAGGAAGCACAAGAAGTTGAAGAAGCACAGGCGTTCTTCGATTCTTCTCGTCGGTCGGCTGATGCGACGCAGGATCCCAAGCATCGTCGCTCGAAGGCTCCGTCTCCGGAGCCTACTTCTGAGATGGCTCCGTGCCTCCCTGCATCTCCTGCCCAGATCCACAAGTTCTAAGAGGCCTTTAAACACATATTTGGGCAGCACGCCTCCACCGGCGCGCCTTCGGGCCCGCGGAGCTGGTCAGGGGCCCTGAGACTTCAACGCCAGCAGCTCCGGCCCCAGAGGGTCTCTGTGGATCCAACCGTCATCCCTGAAGTGGACACGGAGCCGAACCGACGTCGATCAATGTCGATTCCAACGCCGGAAGAGACTTTAGTTCCTGTGTTCATTCCTGGCGTTCCTTTTGGGCCAGAAGGTGAGGAAGAGGACTGGAAGGGGACACTGGATCCTTTAACTGACCAGCTTGAGGAACCGGACTGACGAATGGACTGGGTGATGCCAGTGGTCTGGACACATCCCCTGACACTGGTTTGCTTTCTCCCCCTACCGTGGCTATGGAGGGGGGAGCTTTCTATGCTGTGGTGGTGAGGAGGGCAGCTGAGGTCCTCGACCTCAACTTCCCTATGGTGGCAGTCAAGACTAACCTCCTGACTGAGGTGCTTCAGCCTGCAGCTTCCTCTTCTGGACCCCTTTTGCCATTCAATGAAGCCCTCACGGATGTCCTTCTGGGCACTTGGTCCAAGCCCAGCACAGGGGCTCCTGTGAATAGGACGATTGGCCGCTGCCACAGCCCGCTCCAGGCGAACCAGCATTGCTGACCCAACACCCCTTCCCTGAGAGCTTGGTAGTCCAAGCTTCTTCATTTTAAGGCACATTCCCTACTGCTCCCTCAGATAGAGAATCCAAGAAGCTGGACCATCTTGGAAAGAAGATGTTCTGTTCCCCCAGCTTGGCGTTGTGTTCGGTAAATACCACATCCCTCTTGGGCGATACTCCCGTACTATCTGGGATACCATTCCACAGGTGCTGCCACAGTGCCCAGAGAAGGTCCGGGCCGTTCTCTCTCAAGCAGTTGCAGACAGGAGAGATGCAGCCAAATTCACCATACGGTGTGGACTGGATACCACCAACTCACTGGGTAGAACGATTGCCATGGCAGTAGCTGTTAGACGCTACATCTGGTTGAGGACTTCTGGCTTCTCAGGGAATGTCCAGTCTTCCTTGATGGACATGCCCTTTGATGGCACTCACCTTTTTGGCGACAAGGCAGACTCAGCGCTTGAGCGCTTCATGGATTCTCGAGCTATGGTCAGATCCTTGGACTTCGCAGCTACCTCACGTCCACCTCAGTGGGACTTTCGTCCTTTTCATGGCTATGGAAGGGGCACCCAGCCACGTCCTGTCCAGCCCAGCTACAGAGTCATGCAAGATGTCCAGCCTCTGCGTGGCCGCGGACCCCAGCGTCCTTGTGGGTCAGGGAGCCAGCGGGTGGGCCAGTCCACCCTCTCTCCCCTGCCGCAACCCCGAACCTTCCTAGTTCGATGTTTAAGGCCCATCAGCAGCCAGTTGGAGGCAGGTTCGGCAATCACCTCCTCAGTTGCAGTCGGTAACTACTGCATGCCTCTTGGGCGATACTCCCATACTATCTGGGATACGGCCGCACAGGTGCTGCCTCAGTGCCCGGAGGATGCCCGGGCAGTTCTCTCTCAAGCAGTTGCAGACGGGCGAGACACAGCCAAATTCACCATACGATGTGGACTGGATACCGCTGAATCACTGGGCAGAACGATTGCCATGGCGGTAGCTGTTAGACGCTATGCCTGGTTGAGGACTTCTGGCTTCTCAGGGAAAGTCCAGTCTTCCTTGATGGACATGCCCTTTGATGGCACTCACCTTTTTGACGACAAGTCAGACTCAGCTCTTGAGCGCTTCAGGGATTCTCAAGTTACAGCCAGATCCTTGGGCCTCACAGCTACCTCACGTCCAACTCAGTGGGCCTTTTGTCCTTTCCGTGGTTACGGAAGGGGCGCCCGGCTGCGTCCTGTCCAGCCCAGCCCAGTCACAGAGTCACGCAAGCTGTCCAGCCTCTGCGTGGCCGTGGCACCCAGCATCCTCATGGGTCAAGGAGCCAGCGGGCGGGCCAGTCCACCCTTCCCCTTCTGCCGCAGCCCCCAAACCTTCCTAGTCTGATGTTTCAGGCCCTTCAATGGCCAGTTGGAGGCAGGATTTGTCATCACCTCCTCCACTGGCAATTCATCATGTCAGACAGTTGGGTTTTGCAAATAGTCCAAAGGGGCTACTCCCTCCCCTTCGAGACTACCCCTCCCTCCATGCCACCTTATGATTGCATGACGGAGGATCATTTGGCACTTCTCGGCCAGGAAGTATGGCCAAGGGAGCTATAGAGAGGGTCCCTGTGCCAGAAGTAGGTTGTGGTTTTTATTCCCGCTACTTTCTGGTACCCAAGAAGGACAAAGGCCTGCATCCTATCTGAGACCTCCGGGCCCTCAACTTTTTCCTCCAGAAGGAGAAGTTCAAAATGCTCACCCTAGCCCAAGTACTGTCTGCACTCGACCCAGGCGACTGGCTGGTGCCGTTGGACTTGCAGGACGCTTATTTTCAGATCCCCATCCTGCTGGCCCACAGATGTTACCTTCTGGCGCCACGAGCACTTTCAGTTCTTGTACTCCCCTTTGGCCTTACCAGTGCCCCTCGGGTGTTCACAAAGGTGATGGCGGTGGTTGCAGCTCATCTGCTCAGATCAGGGGTTCCAGTCTTCCCCTATTTCGATGATTGGCTGTTGAAGGCGGGTTCGCCCCAGGCTGTCGTCTCCCACCTCCAGACTATGGCAGGCCTCCTGCATTTACTGGGGTTCACTATCAATGTGCCGAAGTCACACCTGACACCCTCTCAGATGCACCATTTCATCGGGGCGGTTCTGGACACAGTGCAGTTTCGGGCCTATCCTCCTGAGCAGTGAGTCCGGGATATTCAGGCTATCCGTCTCCCTTCCTCAACCAGATCTAACAGTGGTGATGGATGCGCCACTTCTGGGATGGGTCGGCCATCTGGGAGAGGTGGAGATCAGAGGCGGCTGGTCTCCGGCGGAGTCCGGCATCCATATCAACCTGTTGGAGCTCCGGGCGATCAGACTGGCACTGAAAGCATTCCTTCTTTCTCTCAGTGGGAAAGTGGTGCAGGTGTTCACTGACAACACCACTGCCACGTAGTACTGCAACAAACAGGGCTGGGTGGGGACGTGGACCATTTGTCAAGTGGCTGTCAGCCTCTGGACATGGCTGGAACATCAGGACATAATCCCGGTGGTTCAACACATGGCGGGCTCCCTGAACACCAGGGCAGACGATCGGTGCCTAGTTGATCACAAATGGCGTCTCCATCTGGAGGTAGTGCAAGGTCTCTTTCAGCGGTGGGGAGAGCCTTGGTTAAATCTGTATGCCTCCGAAGAGAACGCACTATGTCAACAGTTTTGTGTGTTGGAGTTTCCAGGGCGGCACTCGCTAGGCGACGCTTTTCGTTGCGAGTGGAGCTTCGGCCTCCTGCACGCCTTTCCGCCTGTACACCCTCTGCCCAGAGTGCTCAAGAAGATCAAGTGCTACTGGGCTCAAGTCATTCTTGTAGCTCTGGACTAGGCAGAAAGAGTCTGGTACCCCGACTTTCTGAGCATGCTCATCGATCCTCTGATCAGACTGCCCCTTCGGGAGGCTCTTCGTTCGCAGCAGCACGGGACGGTTCTTCACCCAAACCTGTCCAGTCTCCACTTCCTTGCGTGGATATTGAGCGGCGGCAGTTGACAGCTTTCGAACTTCCGCCCGAAGTCTGTGATGTTATCTTGGCAGCCAGGCGTCCCTCCACTAAAACGGTATACGCCTGTAGATGGAGCAAATTTGTGGCATGGTGCACAGCAAATGCTGTTGACCCCCTCTCTGCTCCTCTATCTGAGGTCCTTTTGTATATTCTTTCATTGGCCCAGCAGGGATCTGCTTTGGGCACTTTTAAAGGATGCCTTGCAGCCATCTCTGCTTTTCTTTGGCTGCCAGATCAGCCTTCTTTATTCAAATCTCCTATCGTTAACAGATTCTTTACTCATCTGTTCCCTCCATCTCCTTTTGTAATGCCCCAATGGGACTTAAATCTGGTTCTCACCTTTCTTATGTGGGCTCCCTGCGAGCCTCTTCATAACTGTCCCCTGAGGTTGCTAACTCTCAAAACTGCCTTTCTTGTTGCCATCACTTGTGCTCGCAGGGTGAGCGAGCTGCAGGCTTTATCTTTTAAGCCCCCTTTTCTATGTGTCTATCCTGAATAAAGTGGTGCTCCGGACCAAGCTATCACTCTGCCCACCTTTTATCCACCCCGCATCCCTTCAAGGAAGAGAAGAGACTCCACTGTCTGGACCCAAAACGTGCTTTGTCTTTTTATCTTGATCGCACAAAAGACTTCAGGCGGATGATCAACTCTTCATTGGCTATGTGGGTGCCAAGAAAGGTCTCCCGATGGGTTGTCCATTGCATTAAAATATGCTATGCTTTGGCGAAGAAGGACCCTCCTGTGGGGTTGCATGCTCATTGTACCAGAGCAACAGCTGCAACCACAGCATTAGCACGTGGAGTTCCAGTCCTTGACATCTGTCAGGCAGCAACGTGGGCATCCTTGCACATGTTTACCAGACACTACTGCCTGGACAGCCAAGTCCGGAGGGATGGGTACTTTGCCCGTTCGGCCCTCCAGGACTTTCTGGTGTGATCTTGGTTCACACCCTCCGGGGATGGTATTGCTGGGGTATCTCTTCTAAGGTAAGGAATCTACAACTAACAGTCTCAGATGAACAAATTACTTACCTTCGGTAACTCTGTATTTGGTAGAGACATATTAGTTGTAGATACCTTCCTGCCTCTCCCATCCTCCCCGCTCTGCAAACTGATTTCTAGGGATAGGGACTCCCCTAAAGGGCCCTAGTTTTGATGCACCAGGTGTGCAGACATAATATCGAGTTTTCAATATCGACTTGAACAAATATCGTGAGTCAGCAATATCGACAGCAAGAATATCATGGTCAAGAATATCGACTTAAGGTAAGTAATATCGATTAAAAAAAATAGCGACGTCTTTAATATCGTTTGCAAAAATATAGTTAGAAATATCGATTTTTTTAACTAATGTTATGTATTTTAGTATATATTTAAAATGTATGTGATTTATGTTTTTTGTATAGGAATTGTTTATATTTTTAATATATTTGTTACATTTTTAGTAGTTAGTATTTTTTATTTGAATTTTGCGTTTTTAGTAGCTGCTTGTGGGTTTATAGGGAATAGGGTGGGAAGTAATACAATTATATTTAATTGATTACTTTTTATTTATTAATATTTATTTAATTGAGATGTTATAGTGTTAAATGTGTAAAGTAAATTATTAATGAATTAATAATTGGTTGTTAATTAATAATAATAGTTAATTAATTGGTAATTGTGTAATTAATTTTAGGTGTGTGTTTTGGTGTTAGGTGTAAAGGGTAGGAAGTAATTTATTTTTAATTGATGAATTAATAATTGGTTGTTAATTAATATTAATTAATTAATTGGTAAATAATTATGGTAATTGTGTAATTAATTTTAGGTGTGTGTTTTGGGGTTTATAGGGGTAAAGGGTGCTAAGTAATTTATTTATTTTTCATTAACAATTTGTTAATTGATATCAATTAATTTAATTAAAAATTAATTTTTATTTTACAGTTTAATTTAGGTATGTGTTGTGGGGATTATAGCGTTAAAGTGTGGGTAGTTAATTTTTTTTTTTTATTAACATCTTTTGAAATGATAATTATGTTAATTATGGAAGTACATTTTTGAAATTTTTTTAGAAGTGTGTTATGATTTGTGTGGTCTTATAGGGTAGGAAATAAAATAAATACATTTATGTAATAATTATTGTTTTTGTTTGTAAATATTTTCTAGTTTAAAATATTAATTTGTTTTCTTTTTTTTCTTTTATTTTATATAATATTTGTAGGTATTTGTTATATGTAATTAATATTATAATATGTTTTCTTTTTATATGTTAAATTTATTGGTATTTTAATTTGTAACATATTTATATATTTATTTATTTTTATAAAAAAATTATTTTAAAATATTTGTTTTGTTTTTATTTTTTAACTAACTAGGGAGTGTGAATAGTAAATTTTATCCCTCCGCTATCAAACACTTACCCTACTGTTTCATTCACTGGAGTGGGAATAGTAATTTTTACTCCTTCGCTATCCAACACTTTCCCTACTGTTGCACTCACTGGAGTGGGAATAGTAATTTTTACCTCTATGCTAGCCAACACTTTCCCTACTGTTGCACTCACTGGAGTGGGAATAGTAATTTTTACCCCTCCGCTATCCAACACTTTCCCTACTGTTGCACTTATTGGAGTGGGAATAGTAATTTTTACCCCTCCGCTATCCAACACTTTCCCTACTGTTACACTCACTGGAGTGGGAATAGTCATTTTTACCCCTCCGCTATCCAACACTTTCCCTACTGTTGAACTCACTGGAGTTGGAATAGTAAATTTAACCCCTCCGCTATCCAACACTTACCCTACTGTTGCACTCACTGGAGTGGGAATAGTAATTTTTACCCCTTTGCTATCCAACACTTTCCCTACTGTTGTATTAATTGGAGTGGGAATAGTAATATTTACTCCTCTGCTATCCAACACTTTACCTACTGTTGCATTTATTGGAGTGGGAATAGTTATGTTCGAGGCATATGAGCTGTAGATCATATACTGTATTGTAGTCACGAGATAGGTGACTCCTCCTTAGGGTGATAGTGCGCATGGGCATCGACTCCATCTCCAGATTGTTTTTTTCCGCCATCGGGTTCAGATGTGATTTGCTGCGCTCCGGATCGGTGTCGTTCTCGAACCCCCTTCGACATGCAATTCCTCACCACTCGACGGTATTGTCTCGATCGCGTTTCCCTTTCGACGCGTATCTTCAAAAAATATAAAATACACGATCTTCGACGCGGGCTGTTGGGCCTATCCGTGCCGACTACGCCAGCAGTCAATGGAAAGGACTCCTTTCAAAAAATGCCCCGGGTGTGGTGCTAAGTTCCCACACATGGACTTACATGAGGTTTGTAATCTCTGCCTCTCCCCGGAGCACAAGGACAAGAACTGCGAGGCCTGCTCATCTTTCAGGTCGAAGAAAACCATCCCTGACCGTCGGACTCGACGACACAAAATGTCCTGCGGAAGCAGCTCGGTTCCAGACATCTTCGGCGCAGATCCCAATGTCCGTCCAGAACAAGAAGCTGATGAAGGAGAGATCTCCGTCTCCGAAGCCGACGACTCTGACATCGAAGACGAGACAGTCACCCCGGCTCAATGGTCTGTGAGTACCGAGACCCCTCTCCTAACCAACCCCAAACAAAAGGCTCCGGTAACACCTTCGCCCTCGGGCTCAGGTCGACACCGGCAACACATTTCAGACGCCCCGCCCTCGGGCCCGGCTATGAAACTGAAAGAAAAGCCTTCCGGCTCGGGCTCGAGCCAACCCCATTCCAGTGCCGAAAAGTCAACTTCGGCACCGAAGCCCAAAAGTAAACCTGTGCCTCACCCTTCTACTTCGGCACCGAAAACAGCCTCGACGCCGAACCCTTCGGCATCGAAACAAACAAAGGACAAGCCTTTGGAGCCGAAACAAATTAAATCAAAAATTTCGGAGCCGAAAAAGGTCTCGGAGGAAACTCCTACACCCAAAGCTAAAGAGTCAAGACCCTGCAGAAAGCTTCTGACACAAAGCCTAAAAAACATTCTGACCCTAAGTCTTCGGCACCGAAAAAGGACATTGTACCCAAACAACAGTCTGTGTCAGATTTTTCGGATCCAAAGCAAAAAACTACACATTGACCCAGAAACCGGTCATGTTACCACCAAACCTCCTAAAAAGAGGAAACTGGACCATTCAGAAGACTCTGAAATACCCATTAAACGGAAGGAAATAGGCACTAATACTTCTCCACCTTCCTCTCCTCCTTCACCTGATCCAAATTTGTTAATTTCTCCAGCACTCTCCCCTCAACGTACATTTTCACCTCAACCACAAGAAGATGAAGATAATGACATAGGTGGGGATGGGACCACAGATACAGATAGGGATGATGACGCACATACAATGTCACATGATACAGATCCTTGGGATGATTGTAATACCGATCCAGATCCACACAATGACCCGGACCTCTATCCCTCTAGGCCATCACCGCCAGATGATAACATTGGGTTTGCGCAACTAATTAATAGGGCTGCACAATACCATGGGGTGCAACTACACTCTGATCCCTTAGAAGAAGACTTCTTATTAGAAACGTGCACCCTCACAAAGTCTACACACACCCTGCCAATGCTAAAAGGCATGCTCAAACATGCACCAGAAGTGTTTAAAGACCCAGTCAGAGCCAGGATCCTCAACACCAGGGTGGACAAAAAAATATAAGGCAGCTCCCAATGACCTAATCTACATCAGAGGTCAGGTCCCTTTAGATTCTCTTGTGGTGTCTAATGCACGCAAGAGGGTTAATTCACAAAGTACAGGCGATGACCCTCCTCCTGATAAGGAATCAAAACTGATGCATCCGGTAAACGTATCGCGTCACAAGCGTCAAATCATTGGCGGATTGCCAATGCCTAAGCTTTGTTGGCCAGATATGACAGAGCTCACTATGATGAGCTTGAAAAGCTTATGCAACATCTTCCTGACCAATATAAGAACAAAGCTAATTACCTTATACAGGAGGGTAAGTTAATAACCTACACATCTATCAAATGTGCCCTCGATGCGGCTGATACTGCATCTCGTGCTATTAATACCAGTGTTTTATTACGCAGGCACGCCTGGCTTCGAATCTCCGGATTCAAGCAGGAGGTGCAATCCACTATTCTTAATCAGCCTTTTGACCAAGAGCATCTTTTTGGGTCCACAGTCGATACATCTTTAGAAAAGATGAAAAAAGGATACTGAGACTGCCAAGTCCATGGGGGCCTTGCAATTACCTTCCTCTAGAGGTTCATTATGTCGCTCCTTTTACAGGGCTGGCTCCAAAACTACTGGCTCAGAGCATCCCTCTTCATCATACAAAAGTCTCAATCAAACTACCTCCCCCAGAGGATATTTTCAAGGAGGGTACAGGGGTAACAACGGTAAGGGAAGAGGTTGCGGTAGCAACACCCGCAACTCCCCTACCACCAAGCAGTGACTTCCCTTCACTTCCCCCCGATCATTCCACTCCTGTCGGGGGACGTCTCTCACAGTTCCTACCTGTCTGGAATTCCAAAACAACAGACAAGTGGGTAAGACAAATTATCCAGTATGGTTATTGCCTGGAACTCACCTCTACTCCCCCAAATATCCCTCCCAGACAACGTCCAATGTCCTCGGAACATCTGACTCTTCTCAAACAAGAGGTTCTCTCTCTATTACAAAAACTTGCAATAAAACCAGTCCCCTTGCCTCATCACGGCACAGGGGTTTACTCCTTCTATTTTCTAATTCCAAAAAAGGACGGCTCTCTCAGGCCAATGCTGGACCTCAGGCCGTTGAACCTCTACATTCAGTCAGACCACTTCCACATGGTCACTCTCCAACAGGTACTCCCACTGCTTCAACAAGGCGCCTTTCTCTCCACTCTGGATTTAAAGGACGCCTACTTTCATATTCCCATTCACCCCGCTCACAGGAAATATCTCAGGTTCATGGCAGATGGGCAACACTACCAATTCAAAGTCCTCCCGTTCGGGGTGACTACAGCACCCAGAGTCTTCACCAAGTGCCTTGCAGTAGTGGCGGCTCACTTACGAAGACAGCTGGATGACTGGCTCATAAAAGCCAAGTCACACAGCAGCTGTGTGCAACACACACACAAAACAATCCTGCTGCTTCACAACTTGGGATTCACGGTGAACCTCACCAAATCCCACCTCCAACCGTCCAGCACACAACAATATCTGGGAGCTACAATAGACACTTAAAAAGCTCTAGCATACCCCAACCCAGTCAGGATAAGCAACATGCAAGCCCTAATATCAAAATTTCAGCCTCAACACCCATTACCAGCTCAAGGGTTCATGCAGCTAATCAGGATGATGGCCTCTTGCATTCTCATCGTCCCTTATGCAAGACTCCAAATGCGTCCCTTACAGGAGTGTTTAGCACATCAGTGGAACCAGGCTCAAGGTCAGCTAACAGATCTGGTGTTGGTGGACAGCCACACACATCGCTCTCTGCAGTGGTGGAACACACAAAACCTTTCCAAAGGATGGCTGTTCCTCGACCCGGTTCCACAGATAGTGCTAACAACAGACGCATCGCTCACCGGCTGGGGAGCTCATCTTCAAAAACATACCATTCAGGGCATGTGGACCCCTCAGCAAAAACAACTCCACACAAATTACCTGGAATTGTTGGCAATTTTTCTAGCGTTAAAATCCTTTCAACTCCATCTGGTAGGCAAAGCTGTCCTGGTCCATACAGACAACATGACAGCAATGTACTACATACAGAAACAGGGGGGGACACACGCTCTGCAGCTTTCACACCTAGCTCAAAGCATATGGAGATGGGCCATTCTGCAAAACATATATCTCCTTGCGGAACACCTCCCAGGAGTACACAATCAAATTGCAGAGACAGCAGATCCACGAATGGGAACTTCATCCTCACGTTCTTCTTCCATTCTTTCACATGTGGGGCCACCCAGAAATAGATCTGTTCGCCACACACCAAAACGTAAAATGCCCAAACTTCGCGTCCAGGCATCCACACCCATTGTCCAAAGGCAATGCGCTATGGATGAACTGGTCAGGCAAATTTGCTTACGCTTTTCCACCTCTCCCACTCATTCCGTTAGTGGTTTGGAAACTCAAACAGCATTCCCTCACAATGATCCTGGTTGCTCCAACATGGGCCCGACAACCATGGTTCACAACCCTCTTGGAACTATCAGTAGTTCCACATCAAAAGCTACGCCTCTCACCCTAACTTCTTACTCAGAACCATGGCGAGATAAGGCATCCTGATCCCAGTCAACTCAACCTTGCGATCAGGCATCTGAAGTCTTAGAGTTTGGCTACCTCAATCTCCCGCCAGACTGCATGAACGTCATTAAAGAAGGTAGACGTCCTACCACCAGAGCATGCTATGCAGCAAAGTGGAAACGATTTGTGATTTACTGCACAAATAACAAAATCAATCCACTAGATGCTTCTATTCAGGACATTATCTGTTATCTCTTGCACCTACAACGATGTAACCTAGCATATACATCTATAAGACTACATCTTGCTGCAATAGCAGCTTATCTCCAAAACAGACAACACTTGTCTTTGTTTCGAGTACCCGCTATCAAAGCATTCATGGAAGGACTTAAAAGAATAATTCCACCCAGAGTTCCACCCTCTCCGGTGTGGAATCTAAATGTTGTCCTTACTAGACTCATGGGTCCCCCATTTGAACCCCTACACAAATGCAAATTACAATTCCTCACTTGGAAAGTAGCCTTCCTTGTCGCTATCACATCTCTTAGAAGAGTTAGCGAACTCCAGGCATTAACCATACAAGAACCATTTTTGCAAATCCATCATAAAGTGGTTCTTAGAACTAACCCTAAATTTTTACCTAAAGTCGTGTCTGCCTTCCACCTTAACCAGTCTGTCGAACTCCCAGTTTTTTTCCCTCTACCAGACTTAGTGGCAGAACGAACTCTTCAAACGTTAGACGTTAAAAGAGCAATACTCTACTACAGTGAAAGAACAAAATCCTTTAGAAAGACTAAACAACTGTTTGTGGTTTTCTCCCCACCTCATACGGGCAATCCCATTTCAAAAGTGGGGATTGGAAGGTGGATTGTTAAATGCATCCAAATATGCTATATCAAAGCCAATCGCACATTAACCATTCCTACTAGACATCATTCAACACGTAAACTAGGGGCTTCTATGGCATTCTTAGGGAACATTCCCCTAGATTACATCTGCAAAGCAGCAACTTGGTCTACACCGCACACTTTCACAAAACACTATTGTGTAGATGTGCCAGCAAAACAACAAGCTAGTGTGGGCCAGGCTGTATTAAGAACACTTTTTCAGACCACTGCAACAGATACAGGTAGCCACCGCTAAGGAGATAACTGCTGTATAGTCTATGCACAAGTATATGATCTACAGCTCATATGCCTCGAACGGAAAATGCTACTTACCAGTATGCATCTGTTCTTGGCATGTAGAGCTGTAGATTCATATACGCCCACCCGCCTCCCCGGATACCTCTATCTGTTGCAGTACTATCTTACTTAGATACATTACACATGGACATCTTTTTCTATTTCTTACTAACTCCATCATAACCCTTCAAGGCGAAAATAATCTGGAGATGGAGTCGATGCCCATGCGCACTATCACCCTAAGGAGGAGTCACCTACCTCGTGACTACAAAGACTTCTTCCAAGACAAAAACAAAGTGCAAACATCCGAGCCCAACACCAGATGGCGATCTATGCACAAGTATATGAATGTACAGCTC
Source organism: Calotriton arnoldi (assembly GCA_963921515.1). NCBI lineage: Eukaryota > Metazoa > Chordata > Amphibia > Caudata > Salamandridae > Calotriton > Calotriton arnoldi. Next base: position 60,093 of record CAWUFW010003570.1, read on the forward strand.
TACATGTCAAGAACAGATGTATACTGGTAAGTAGCATTTTCCTTTTACACCTCCGCTAACCAACACTTTCCCTATTTTTGCACTCACTGGTGTTGGAATAGTAAATGTAATCCCTCAGCTATCCAACACTTACCCAACTGTTGTACTCACTGGAGTGGGAATAGTAATGTTTACCCCTTCGCTATCCAACACTTTCCCTACTGTTGTACTCATTGGATTGAGAATAGTAATTTTTACCCCTCCGCTATCCAACACTTTCCCTACTGTTGCACCCACTTGAGTGGGAATAGTAATTTTTACCCCTCCGCTATCCAATACTTTCTCTACTGTTGCACTGACTGTATTGGGAAATTTAAGTTTAAATATTTTTTAATAGTTTAATGTTTTAATTTATTATAGAATGTTTTTTTCTTATATTTTACATTACTGATATATATATATATATGTAGGCGAGGTTCAGTGGTGAGATATATATATATATATATATATATGTATATATATATATATATTTAATTTTATATCATTTTAAACTTTTAGAATAAATTAAAAATAATAGTTTATTAATTGTTTTAAAGTAAAAAAATATATATGTATAAATTATTATGTTTGTGCATTTATCTTTTTTTAATTAACTTTATTTGTAATATTTTGTTAAAATGTATATTACATTTATTTTATTTTGTTAAAATTAATTTTCAATATATATTAAAATATATATATATATATATATAAATCGATATTTTGTACTTCTATATTTTTTATATTGATATTTTTTAGTCAATATTGTGGTACTTACCTGTTTAAGTATAGGGAGTCGATATTTTTGTAGTCTATATTTTTTCATCGATATTTTTTACATCGATATTTGTGACATCGATGTTGTATCAGTAAACCGATGCACCAGTGATCGGGTCTTTCATGGCTCTGCGCTTCTGGCGTGTAAAGTCGTGTTAAGAACTGACGTCAGCGCGCATGGGCGGCGTCTATTTAGGTCCCTCGATGTCATCCTGGCTCCCACCTCGCCATCGACGGACATGAAGCCGAGTGACACCCCCTAACCACGCGCAGTGGTACTGCTGAAGAAAAGATCTCCGGATTCAGTCTGACGCCTTGGGGAAATTCTAAGGTAAGGAATCTACAACTAACATATGTCTCAACCAGATGCATCGATACCGAAGGTAAGAAACTTGTTCTTCAACCCCATTGTAGCTATAGGAAAGAGTAGACAGGCTAAACTTAGAGGCAGTGTGTAAAGTATTTTTGCAGTACTCAAACAGTAATAAAGTCAAAACACAACCCAAGAAAAATGACAACCAATTTTAGAGAATTAGATGAAACTGTAATAAATAAAATGACACCAGAACAACAAGAATCCAATCGTAGAGTGGGAGTTATGAATTTTTAAAATTTGAATTTAAATATATAGCTCTAAAATGCATTAAGGTCATCTGGTTGGTCTTGATCGGGACCGGGTTAATTTTTAAGGCTGACTGCGATGATGCGCAGGTCGGATACAAGGACCAGGTGCGTCCTGGTTTGAATGTTACCTACTGCATCATCACCCTTCGGCAAGAGCACCCAGTAGGTTGACGTTGATGTGAGGGGGTCCGATGTCGATAAACTCTGGCCTCTGGATGGAGTCTCGGCGGAACTAGTGAGTTTCGGTGAGAAAAGCTCCTGGTGGAGAAGTTCAAGTTTTCATGCTCCGGAGCCCTTCCTCCTCTATCGGGTCCTCATCGACCGTGGAATCAAGGGAGCTGCTGGATGGAGCTGAAGGGGGCTCAGAGTCGACGGGTTCTGATGCCAAAAGGAGAATGTAGCAGGAGCTACTGCGAAGTCAGGCGCTGCAGCTATCTACCCTCATTAGATCTGCCTGACAAGTTGGTCCCAGCCTCCTGATGGTTCTCCATGGACAAAGTTGACAGAAAGTTTCTAAGTCCCAGGTTTTCAGGAGAGCTACACAACACAAGCCAAGGGTCTAAGACCTCGAGACAGCAATTGGGGGTCAGGACTCACTCCAGCATTGACCAGCAGCAGGGTCCAGGCCAAGTTCAGTTGGTACTAGTAAGCTGGGAATACGGGGAATATGCCTCTTGAAGCGTGTTGTGTCCCTGTAGCTCAACCAGGAGGTCAGCTTTATTGCCCTTGGAGTAACTTCTGGGGTCCTGGGTACAAGTGAAGCAGGTCCAGTCTTCTCAAGTCTTCAGATAGTAGGGCAGTCTTCTTCTGAATCTTCCTCCGGTGCAACGGTGTTCTGAGGAGGATACTGTGGGTGCAACATTTATGCCCAGGTTCAGCCTGTGATTGGGGGCAACCTGTGGCCACTCCCTAATCAATGAGCTAAAAGTTTCCAAGTGTGACACTACCTTCTTTTGCAGACCTTCCTGTGTGTTTGACTCCAAACCATCCCACAGTGCCCCTCTCTCCCTAAAACCAATATGGAAGAACATTTCCTATCATGTGCAGAGAGAGCTCCTATGCCCATCTCAGATGTGTGGCTAGGTAAAGAGCAACCCCTCCCCTGTGTTCACTGTAATCCAATTCTGGGGCAGCTCCTCTTCCACAAGGCCTGCTGCCTGATTGGCTATGGAAACAAAGGAAGGAGGAAGCCCAGGTGTTAATTGCGTCTGCCTGTGACAATGTAGGCCCTTTTGAAGTTAATCAAGTTCATGGGCACGGGCCAGATCATCACCCTGTCAGAGAAACAGAACACCTCCCCACACACAAGGCCCTTGTCGCAGTTGGAGAGATGAGCGGAGGGGTGTACCAGGGGAGTGCCAGCAGAACATGGTTTTTAATCTTGTAGGGTAAGGGAGATAAAGTGCTTTATGTATCATACAGAGTGATTTGAAGCTAATGCGCTTATTGATGGGGAGCCAATGCAGGGTTTCTAATCCCTTCCCCGCAGACAGTTTTTTAGGAATGTCCAGGACAAGTATCGCCAATGCATTCTGGCCCACCTGGAGTTTATATTGCGTGTTCTTGTTCGCGTCCAGGTACAGCGATAAATATTTACAATATTCCAAAACTTATCTCTGTAGCTGTTTTCTAAGCTGAGATGCCAATATTACATTTAATATTGCATCTCAATGTTTTCACTGTTATGACATATTTAACCGTAAACCTCTACATGTCCTGTATTTAAATACCGTGCACCCTGACTGATGGGCATTTAAAGCCAACTTAGGAGTGGCTTATTATTATTTCAAATTTAGGCATGTCAAAAGGAGTTATTTTGACAGGTCGGATTTACAATTTAACCTTGCGCAGCCAGGCTGCTGGTGGCAGGCCTGCAGTCATATTTACATTGTCACTACAGGGAAGGCATAACGAGTGCTGAATTACACTTGTGACCTTTAACTTAGAGGCCCTTGGTGCACTTTAATATAACTACACTAGGGACTTATGGGTAAGTTAAAGATGTCAATCAAGGGTATGCCAAGTTCATCATGTTGAAAGGAGGACACAATCACTTTGCCCCTGGTTAGCTGTGGTAAAGTGTATATAGCTCTATAGCCAGCAAAAACAATCAAGGCAAAATCCAAGGGGTACCACGCAAAAGATGGTAATTTCCAACAAACTGTAATTGTTTGTGATCACTGCAAAAGTACTGGGAATCCTTAGTTGAAATTTGAAAATACTAAAACTGTGCATGTGCCTTTTTGGTTCATGCACACTGGCATTTACATTCTCCAACAATCCCAAGGTTTGTGAACATTGGGAAGAAAACAAATATAAAAACAGAGCAGCACAAAAAGAAAGCCAATGCTGTATGGTGCATAAGTGGGCAGTTTGGGGAAATTGATGAGGAAAACGGGGCTTGACTGCTTGCAGCAGTCCCTTGTTCACAAATGCTCACAGGGCAGTGGGGCTATTAGCTGCTCTGAGTCTCTTAAATGTACACCCCACGGGCAAGGTTTGTGGACGCAATACACCCCAAATCTTTGGGTAATACGTAGGGCCTAACATTGACTCCCCTCCCCTTTAGGCATAGTGTTTGTCAAAAATGTACCGCACCCAACTGGAAGTCAGCTGGCATAAAGTTCCCAATGTATCCCTCACTACGGAACAATAATGAGGGGTATAGTCTAAACTCTCTTCCTGCATGTTTTGTTTTGTAGTTTGGGAACATTGCAGTGAGATTAAAAAAAGTTACTCCCTCGCTAAAGACTTCTTATGCTCCCTCCTCCTGCCACTGAAGAAGGCAGGCTCAGAAACTCAATTTTCTATGAAATTGCATTTTTATTACAGAAACAATAACTCGATTTTCACTAACATTGCAGTTTGCTATAAAGACAATGTCTTGAGCAGTGGAGAAAAGAAGGATAAAGAGTGCAGCAAGCCTCCACCCAATTAGTCAAAACAACGCAATTCACTCGAATCTTAAAGGTTGTGCTGGTATTAGACCACATATAAGTAACACAATGAGACGGTGTGCCCCTTGAATATTGAAACCACATTATCGATGGAATACAATATAGAGGACAGAATATAGAAAATAAAAGAATGAAAGGTAAATAAATCTAAATTTTCTATACCTAACTCCACAAATATTTACCTATGTGGTACATAAATCTTCAAGGTACATAGATGTGGATTTATGAACGGCAAATCTATACTTCTCTGTATGCAATTATCTTTTGACTCTATGTCCCTCGATATTCTGTCCTCGATATTCTTGTAACACAATATTCTTGGTTTTGCTATTCAGTAGTACACTCCATTGAGACATGGTTCTCAGTAAGGACGAAGTCTACTTGAATAGTTTAAGTTAGTCTTCATTGAAAGAACCTATTTTCGTAATGCACTGTAATATTATTGGGTTAAACAGGGACCAACCTATGTCCCAAGGTGGTCAAAGAGGAGACACCTCACAGGAGTGACAATAAGGATCCCAAATATGGAAAGTTATTGGGTCCTCAGCTTCACATCATTGGTGCTCGGTCCAGAAGTTTGGAGGCCTAGTGAAGCAAGGGGTTATTGTTCTATCATAAACCCACTGGTAGTCAGAGAGGACCACACTCCGGGCTTTGCCCAGCCGGAGAACTTGGGTCATTGAAATAAGCAAGCAATGATGGCCGCAGAGATGTCAAACTCTTTGTGGGATGCTTACATTTAGTGCTATCGCCACAAGAACAACATTTTGAAAGTCTTAAACACACTCTTTCAGTGCGAAAAATAAACAAAGCAATGAAAAACAAAAATGGCGGTCATAAGGAAAATAAATTACAGAAAAACTACACATACACCAGATGAAAGGGTCACATTACAAGATACAACATAGAAACTAGACCAAGAGAATTTTACTTCAGAGATCACAGGCAGATACTTTAAAGCGCTCTTCAGATACACTAGGGGGCCTATTTATGAGCCGGTTTGCGTCACTCTTACACCACACTACGTGGTGCAAGAGAGACCAAACATTACACGTGAATAGTGAAGCCACACAAGGCCACTTTGCATGGCCCTTAGTGGCTCCTTAAATCAGGAGTAAGGCAACACAGTGCAAATTGCAGCATTTCCTTACTCTGCTCTGAGGAGGCTTTCCATGGGCGTTGCGTGGGTGTTCCCATGCAACTCCCATGGTTTTTGAAGCATTCTCAGATTTACTAGAACTTGTAAGACTGGGAATGCGCCAAAAAGATACACATTCCCAGGAGAGGCATAATGAAGAGAAATATCTGTATTTCTCCTCGTTACTTTCTCTTTCCATGAGTGCTGCATTATGCGGCACACATAAAAAGAGGAATATGCCTCAAAATTGTACCTTGCTGCACAAAAACAATCCTGCATGCAATGCAGGCCCCCTTGCACCAAGGTGCAAGGTTGCCTGCTTTGGCGATAGGCTGCCAAAAGGGCGCCAGCACACGGGAAAAGGCAGGAATGTGTCATATTGCTTTAAACATGGTGCATTCCTGCCCTTTCCCTGTCACATAGTGCAGCACAGCAAGTTGACTTGCTGCACTGCACTCCATGACATTCTCATAGATAGGCCTCTAGGACTGATCACATTTGGTGAAATGTGGTGTAAATGTAGCACAGTGGTCCAGGTGATTAGGATATGGGATAATGGTAGGGTCTCTGAATATAAGAGCACAAAACCTATGCCCTGGGGTGTAAAACATTTTTCTTATTGCCACCCAATATTTGTGAATATTGAAGAGATTTTAAACAAATGGAGAAGTGTCTTTTGTCTATAATCCTCCTCTTGCCTAGACCAAAGGAGGGAGCGGGACACTGTGAGCTTTAAACACCTTGCCCAAGGACCACGAGGTAAAAATGTTGACGAACCGCCCCTCCTTGCCCATTGGGTGACATTTAAGGGGCCCAAAGCAGCTAATCGCCATCCCGCTTCCTTGTGCGTATTTGTAAATAGGGCAGCATGGGAGCGCTGAAGTGTCATGGCCCTACCTCATCCTCAATAAAACGAGAGTGAAGATAGGCTGGGGACAGCCGATTGTTTCCAGCTGCCCTGCTCACAATTTGCATGAGGGTGAAGGGAAGCTATGACAGCTTACAGACTTGGAGGAACATAGGGCAACCAGTTAGAGGACCAAAAAGAAAGGTTGTTGCCGAACTGCAAGACCTCGGTCTTTGAGGGGTGCAGCTTCAAGCAATTGCTGCCCATCCATTTCCCGATATGGAGCATACAGTCATGAAACTGAGCTGCCGTGGCTTCAGGATTGTCAGTTACAGACACAACAATCTGCGTGTCGTCAGCATACGAGACCAGTGAGAAGCCAAAAGATCTAATCAATGCTGCAAGTGGGGTAACATAGAGATTGAATAACGTGGGGCTCAGGGATGAGCCCTGAGGTACCCTGCAGGGCAGCGAAAAGACTGGTGAGGTGAAATCGTCTAGGGAGACAGACTGAATTCAGTCAGCTAAAAAAGAGGTGATAAATGTGAGCGCGTTCTCTTTGATCCCAATTGATTTGAGTCGTCGATTAGAAGAACATGATTGTACATGGTTTACATCTAATACAACTTTAATTATGGCTTTGAGAAGCTTCTTATGGTCCCACCAAGAGGTGACAGGGTACACTTACATTCTCATTAGGAAAAAGTCTAGGACCATCATGACCATATATGTAACTCTATCCTTCTTTACTGATACAATGATATGTACTTTTTAAACTGCAGGACTCCGGTGTGACGTGAATAGTGTATTCTTTTCTAGGCAGAAGACGTTCTCCAGGAGTTTATTCAGACACAAGAATCTGTAGCAATGTCCATTCTGCAGATGGATCAGACCCTGTCGCAGAAGGAGAAGGAAATTGCTGGTAGGTTGTGATCATATTGAATCTATGAATTGCAATGAACAATGCAGAACAAACATTGGGCATTAGATTCTGTTTAAGTACTAGTTCAGACCACAAAGTACAAACTGATGAAATCAAGTGTAAGCTTCAGGAATTCTGCCTAATGTCCACAAACCTGATTCCTATCACGATGATTTTTTAGCCCTTTTCTTAGACGATTCCTCACCCAAGCAAAGTAGATACCAAATGATTTTAACAATGTAGTTGCTAAGCAATTGCTGTACTGTAGTTTGAAAGATTTAATAGATATACCTTCCCATGTAATGCCCTAAACATAACATCTTACCTATGGCTCTATCTAGCAAAACACATACTCCAATAACAATCCTAGCAGCATGTTCCAGAACTGTCTTCTACTGTGCATCCATGCACCAGCAAGGCCCCAGCCAGAACTATTTAGGGGATTATTGTGTAAAGAACACCCACACTGGACATAAAGGACATCTGGTGTTCAATATTCACCAGCATCCATTACATGCTTGATGGCTAATAGCAACAATGTAATTAATAAATCAAGATTGAGGTCAATTTGACTCCTATTCATCAACATCCACCCCAATCAAACAAACATTGGAGCAACTTTGATTAACCAGCACACTTTCCCCATCAATCCCCAGGTACCTGGAAAACCAAATAGCTCCTTAGAATCACAGAGACTACTTTTAGAGTGCCTCACTGGCAATGCTAATTAGAAGGGTGTGAAAACAATCACTCAAAAACCAACCCCACTTATCAAACTCTAGGCAAAACCCCACCTGCCTGTTGGCTTTAATGCAGCCCTGAAAAATCATCTGTACTCAGCCTACTAAGGCTACACAGCCTATCATGTCAAGCTCTACCTACTTTGATGCCTTTTGATCACCCTATGGACCGCTATGCATGAACTGTTAGGGCATATATCTTTTCAGTATCCACTCATCCGGACCCTTTCCCCTGCCCTAGACATTTCTATTAACATCATCTGTGCTAGCTGTTTGAATACAGGATGAAATGCTTACAGTTGAAAAATCGCAAATACGAAGACAGGTTAGAACTAGTAGGTACCCCTTGCTTCAGGAATTATGTTATCTGAAGTGGAGTTAAGAGGACGATTCAGCACCTTTGCACTTTTACTATCGTCACAGACTTGGGTTTGCAGGGCAAGTTACTTCCTAGTAGGACATCTGACTTAACCTCTCTCTTGCTTATTTTTTCATCAGAGGAGCAAGCAAAGGTACAAGCTGCTGAGCGGGAGATGAAGCTGAAGGAAGAGATGCATGCTGCAGCCCAGCAAAAGTTGGAGGCCCAGCAGAAAAGCCACGAGGAACATGTCAAGCAGCTCACACTGAAGATGGAGGAGGATAGGTTGAAAATGATAGAGGCCAACGAGAGGGTTATGAGTCAAAAGCTCAAGGTAAATCTCAAACCAGTTTTATTTACCATTTAACATTTTTATTATACAATATGTAATATCCATATTTTGTAACATAAATGTTCTACAACAATATAAATTTTACTTGTAATCCTAGTTATCCATCATGGGTACCTTTATTAAATGCATAAATAACAAAGTAATATTTGAGGACTGCTCCTTCTGAGACCATGCCGCTTAAATAGCATATGCCCCTTACTGGACAAGTGCATCCACCATGATTGTCTGGTTGGGGAGTCAGCAGCCCTCTACAGGATTTCCTGACAACTTAGGGGGTCATTATGATGGCGGAGGGCCATCTGACTGGCATTTTCCCCCATCACATCACGATGGTGGGGGGAATCGTTCCGCAAGTGTGGCGGGCGCAAAGACCGCCCGCCACGCTTCCGCCACAGGCAATCGTTTCGATTGCCTGGCGGAGCGGAAAGGACCTTGTAAATGGTGGCGGTGCCTAGCAGGCACCGTCCGCCAGATTACAATGCTGGCTACATCCAGCCTTTCCATGGCGGTGCAACCGCCATGGAAAGGCTGGTGGTGATTGGATTCGGGGGCCCGTTGCGGGCCCCCTCTGTTTGGGGGGGTGGTGCACTGGTGGGGTACCCATGGTACCCCCCAACATTTCCCAGCACTAAGTGGCAGGCACCGCGTGGTGCCTGCCACATAGTGCAGGGAAATGCAGTGCATGCCATATTAACATTGCGAACGGTGCTGCAGCCAGCAGCACCGTCCGCAATGTTAAAGGCCCGGGATGCGCCCGCCATACTGGCGGGCTCATCGTAATTTGAGTGGTGGGATAATTGCATGACTGGCGGCCGGTCCCAAACACCGCAACAATGGCGGGCGGACTCAGGTCCGCCCGCCATCGTAATGAGCCCCATAGTTCCTTCTGGTGTCATACTATTTTTTTTTTTTTATATATTTTTTTTTATTAAGCATAAAGAGAAAGACAACAATCGATAAAAACAGGTCATTTTAAGACACAATTTGATCAATATTCGGAAACAGTTGAATAAAATAGATACTATAAAGTGCATAATGGCATATTCCAGCAAAGACCAGATTAAATGCAAATTTTATAAAATTCAAAAATTCATACCCCAACTTAGTACTAAAGTGCGGTACTAAAGTGCTTAAGTGCATCCAGTGCAAATTTCCTTCATCAACATTAACTACTCATCCTAATGTGCTATATTAAAGTGCATTTTTTCGCAATTTATTTTTTAACGTTTTTATTGCGTTACAACCCCCTTGCATTTTAAGCAAGACTTTGTAGTTAAGTATAGGGTTCTTCTTCTACCGTATTTTCTATCTTCACCATATGTTTCCATACGGCAGTGAACTTTTTAATAGCACCTACTCTGCTTGCATATGCTTCTTCGAATTTCCTTATGCGTTTCATCTTATTTATCCATTCCGCATAGGTAGGTATTTTAGCAGATCTCCAATTCTGTAATATCAGGGAGCGTGCTACAAGGGAAGTGATTGCTATAAATGTCTCCTCACCTCTTGTCGTTGCTAAGGTCCCCCTTTGTCTAGTAATTCCAAAGAGGGCTACGTCGACTTCGGGAACTAGCCTCTTCTGGATCCCCTGGCTAACAGCTAAGAAGATCCTTTCCCAAAAGTGTACTAGCCTTGGACACATAAAAAAAATATGCAGCCAATCTCCCCTCCCTTCTGCCTGGAAACGGAAGCATCTATTCTCCACTTCTGGATAGATATTATGGAGTGCTTTGGGTGTATATTAAGCCATCCATCGAGACAAAAAGGCCATTCTTTTAAAATTAGCAGCTCTTAAGGCCTTGCTGCCTAACTGCGAAATGGCCTGCCAATCCTGATCTGAAAGCGTACATTGTGTCTCCTAAGTGACTTTTTCCAGAAATGTATTTACCAACATTGAATCTTGCTGGGAGCATAAGAGACAGTACCAATTTCCCACCCCTCTTAACTTTGCTCCCAGTAAGGCAGTCACGAATTTGGTGGGACTAATACTTGAAGGGAGATTGAATCTATTTAAAAAATATACAATCTGTATATATTCAAAAAAACGAGGCTTGCACCTATCACCACTTCTATTTAGAACTTCTTGCCAAGTAATCACTCTATTTCCTATTATAAAATGTCCCAACTCTTTAAGACAAATAGTGAAACACTGTAACACCTGCTTGCTTATAAAAAATCTGTAATCTATAAGAATATTCCTGGAGAGTCTTATACCTAGTTTTTTAGGGAGTTTTGCTGTTTTTAAAAATATCGGGATCTGTGAGCCAATTTCTTGCACCATTTTATCCCCCAAAAAATGATCTACTGATCCTTTCACGTCGATTAAACGAACTGTCACGTCTAAAATAGCAGCTTCATAGTATGTCCTAATTTGGGGGAGTGCAAGCCCCTGGTTAATATCCAATTGAAGCACTGAGAGTTTAACCCTGGGTACCTTCTTACTCCAGATAAACTTTCTGAAGATTGTTTCTAGTTCTATAAAATAGATGTTGTTAATCTTTATAGGTATATTTGTAAAGAGAAAAACCAACAAAGGCAGAATTGACATTTTGATAAGGGCCACACGGCCTATCAAAGTGAGGGGTAATAATGACCAGTCATCTAGCAGTTTTTTAACCTTATTCCGCATGGCTTCATAATTTAATTTAGGTAAATCCTCATATTGATTGGAGACATAAATCCCGAGATAACGAATTGGATCGGCATTACGGGCTTGTTGTCTAAGGCTTTCAGGAAGAAAATCACTCTCCGTATTCATAATTACGATCTCAGTCTTATTTTGATTTTGTACCCCCAATCCGTTCAAACTGAGTAAATTCTGCTAGTACTTGCTCTATGTTCTGGCTCTCAGGTTTAAGATAAAGAATGATGTCATCCGCAAACAACTTTAATTTTGCCATGCCCACTATTGGAATTCTTGTTGCAAATTTTAGTGGCCAAAGGTTCAATAAAAAAGGTAAACAAGACAGGTGATAACGGACACCCTTGTCTAGTCCCCCGGTTCACATTTATTGTCCCTGCTAAGTTAGTATTAATAAAAACCTGAGCCTGTTCCCCCTGATAAATATTCCACAGCATTTTGATGACCGGGGGGGAACCCCATACCTGCCCAGACCATAAAAAAGCGCATCCCAATTAACCAGATCGAACGCTTTTTCTGCGTCTACCATCATGACAAGTGCAGGGGTTCGGTTACTATTAAAAAAGTCGAGAGCCTGAACTAAAAACCCTGAATTGGCCGACATTAACCTCCCTGCAATAAACCCTGTCTTATCTCTATGGATCACTTCTTGTGCTAAAGGGATAAAACGGTGTGCCCAGATTTTCATTAAAATTTTATAGTCTGTGTTAAGTAGACTAATCGGCCTATAGGCATTAATATCCTTGGGATTTTTGCTTTTTTTACAAAGCTCACAATAATGGATTCTTTAAAAGTGGAGGGAATACAACCACTTGCCTTTATATAATTAAAAAGCTTGGTTAAAAAGGGTGTTATTTCCTTAGCAAAAACCTTGTAAAATTCAGTTGGTTTCCCATCATTCCCGCAGGCTTGTGCTCCCGCCATTGTATCCAGGACTGCCATGATTTCTACTCCTGATATATCATGTTGAAGTTTCCCGACCTGGGTAATTGACAGGAGCGGGAGATTTACACCCTCAAAATAGTGCTGTATTGCCTCTTGGCTGACCCCATACTTAGTAGCATACAGCTGGTCATAATGCTCCACAAATACTTGGGCAATCCTCCTTATCTGTCACCGTAGCTCTAGTCCTGGGATCTATAACCTCGGTAATTAAGGCTGCTTCCTGTTTAGCCTTGGTTGACCAGGCTAACAATTTGCCAACAATTTGGCTTTCTTCATATGTTCACTGTAAGAATGCCCTGGAGCTATTAATTTCTTCCAGCAAAAAAAGTCTCTTAATTCTTTTTTTGTTTTTTCAAGCAAACTTACAGCTAGCCTCGCGCCCCGAAAAGAAGCATTCTTCTGCATTAGGGCAATATCGACTGCCCGTTGGCGTTTGGCTATATGATTCCTACGTTTGCTAGATTGATTGGCCATAAAAGCAATCATTTGCCCCCGGAATGACGCCTTAAAGCACCCCCATACTGAAAAAACTCCTGCAGTCCCCTGATTGACCCTAAAAAATTCCTGTATCCATTCCCTTGTATCTGCAACTCATTGTTGATTTGAGAGGAGAAGTCGATCCATCTGCCACCTGGATCTTGTCCTTCTCTCCCCTTCAATTTCTAGGTCTAACTTAACCAAGGAATGGTCTGAAAAAGAGTTGGCCCCTATTTCTGAGCCAGTATGTTTCAGGGAACGAGAGATTTAAAAAAAAAAATCAATATGAGAAGCTGTTCGAAATTGACGGGAATAGCATGTATATTCAAGTAGTTCCTGATGGACTTTTCGCCACAGATCGATTAACTGATAGTTTTGTATTATCGTATCTAAAAAAGTTTTAGTCTTAGGTTTTAATTGTTTCTTATTTTTGTTGGAGGTATCCTTTATCAGATCTTGAATATAATTAAAATCCCTCCAAAAATAATCTGCCCTGAAGACCCTCTAAATAATTAATGAATCTTTATCACGGATGAGGGATCATCCATAATCGGGCCATAGTAGTTAACAAAATTTAACGTAACCCCATTCAAATTAACCGTGACCCATAACCATCATCCGTGAGGATCCCTCTGAACTTGGAAGATACTCCGAGTCCAGACCCCTACAGAAATATATAGCTACTCCTCTCATTGCCAACCCTGCAGAGGCAAAGAACATTTTCGAAAAAGCTCTTGGGGCAAAAAGTTTCGGTGAATTTGATTTCAAATGCGTTTCCTGGAAAAAAAGAACCTGTGGTGCAAATGAGGCCAACAATCTTATTAACCCTCCATATTTTTGTTTGTTCAAAATTCCATTGACATTAACCGAGATAATTCGACATTTAATGCCCATCTCTATGATTTAGTCCTAAAAATCATAATACTTAATTCAAGACCCTGTTTTCCTTCCACCTCACCACTGTGCTTCTGTTTTTTTTTTAATACGATACACCCCCCATCGCCCTCCCTTGAACCCATCCTTCCCAAGAGATGTGGCAGAGCCCGCAAGCCACATCTCAACCGTCACTAGTGCTTTGTGGGGTGCCCTGGTACTGCACCCTGGGTGACCCCCCCCCATCTTAAATAACCTGCATAACAGTCTGACCTTCTATTCTACTCTATTTTCCAGAGGAGATTTCGATCAACAGATCCTGCGCTTCCTCTATGTTAGTGAACATGTGAAACTTGCCTTTTACTAGTACTCGTAGCCTCGATTGCTGAGCTATTGAGGCCTGCATGCCCTGAGCCTTAAAAAGATAGAGCATTTTGACAAACTCTTTACGCCTGCGTGCAGCTGCTACCGACATGTCAGCAAAAATCCGGCAGCTAGAGAGTTCATTAATCGCAAATTGCCTCTGTTGGATAGCCTTATTTAGAATATTTTCTTTGATACGATAATCTGCAAAGTTAATCAAAATTGTGCGTGCAAACTTTGAATTTGGTAACGGGTGAGCGGGGACTCGATGTGCCCTTGTTATGGTGAGGTCGCCAGTAAATTCAGCTAAAACATTTTTCGTAATGAAAGTCTCGTCCCATTGAAGTGTTTGGGACCCTTCACTCCCCTCTGGCTCCCCAACTATACGTAAATTTGCACGCCGGGAATGATTTTCGAGTTCCTCAAGCTTATTCTCCAGGGCAACTTTTTCCTTTTTGGCTTCGGTCACGCTCTGATGCATTGTAGTCATTTGCTCTTCCAGATGTGCAATCCTAGACTCCGCTTCTTGTATTCTAGCTGGAAACCCGGCCACTGCTTCCTCAATTTTTCCGAGGCGCTGGTGAAGAGAGGCTATTTCGTTCACTTGAGATATCTTCATTTCTCTTATTTCTTCTAAAATGAGATTCAACATGATCTTTATATCCATTTGATGAGTGCTATCTTTTTCTGGAGCTTGTTCCTGTGAATTATATTGAGTTTTCTCATCTTTCTTCCGGTTGTCAACTTGTGGTCCTAGAATTTCCGATACTCCTTTATCTGGCGACTGAGGCTGGGCCTGCGACTGACTCTGACTCTGCGTTGCTTGTTTTGGCAGACTTAAATCTTGTGCTGCTACCTGGAGCTGGGCCTGTGGCTGGGGCTGAAAATCCATCAGGGTACTCTTTACCTTAAAAAGGGAAGCCTTTAACGCCTTTTCTTCTGGAATGGTTGGATAGCATGAAGGTAATTACGCATTTTGGATAGGGCTGGCTAATGCATCCTCCGTGAACCCCTCCAGGAGTTCTTGCGGCTTTGCTGGTGCTTTTCCCAGTATAGATTGAGATGCTTTTCCTTTCATAAATAATGGGAAGTCTGTAACGTTTTTTGAACCTTCCTCACTTGCCTCGGGAGTTGCCTTAAAAGCCTATTCTGCCTGGGATCTTATTTGCTCTTCCGGGCCTCCCCCCCTTCCCTTATCTGCACCTAGATCTTTCATTCAAATCCTGCTGCAGTTCTGGCAGATCTTCTTCCGAGTTTTCAAAACTTGAATTTATGCCGCTTTAACTTATACTCGGCTTTAGCTGCGGATGATAGAGCTTTTGATTGGGCCAATCGTGTTTTGGCTATAAGTCCTGCTGCAGAGTCCACTTTAGCCGTTAGATTTCATTGTTTTAAATGTTTTCCCATCTTTATTTTTTCCCCCGTATCTGGGAATCTCTCCCGGCTATTGTACTTCTAGCAGCCTTCCAAGCCCAGCCTTATGTTCAGAATGCGTTACCCAATTGGGTCCGCACTTATATTGCCAGGGGAAAAGATTTGGCTTTTCTCAGCCTGGTCCTTTTTCTAAACAAGCAAAAATCCAGAAGAAAAAAAAAAACAGACCCCAGCCCAGTCAACCAGGTGCCAGCCCTTCCCTGTTAGCAGCGCCTCTCCTGCTCCCCTGAAGATACAGAGATTAGCAGGCTCACCTTCACAGCAAAACGATCTTTTCCATTCAATGCAGGCGTAAGGGTTTCCAGAAAGCAGCCGGCCCGTGAACTCCTCAGCTCCTTTCTCTAACAAAGGCGTTTATCTCCCAGACTCCCAGCACTCAGCCTCCAGCTGCAGCCCCCAGTCAGTGACGGCAGCAGCCACAAAGCAGCCACAAAAGCACGAACTCCATCAGGGTGGAAGACCGGCAGTCAGCAATTCTCTCCACACACTGAACACACGGCCCCAGGACCAGCCTCCCGATATTCCAGAGCCGATCGAATCAATCGCAGTCGCGTCTGCTGCCAAGTCGCCGCAATCTTTAACGGGGTCGAGAATTCACGCCAGTTTCTGCCGCTGTTTCCTCCTTTCCTCCGGTCCGCTCCACGCTCAGGTCAGTGTAAACTCCATTACAGGGGGAGGGGCGTGCGATCACCTGTGGCTACGCGTCAGCGGGAATCGCCGTAGCCATTCCTCCTCGCATCCTTCTGGTGTCATACTAGAAGTGACTGGAAAGCTGAAGAGGAAAGGGCTAGTTTATATACCCAGTGCACTGGCCTCTGACTGTACTGGTCCTTGAGGCATTCCTGCGGAGGTCTCATACACAGATGTATCCTGTGTACAATACAAATGCAAGAAACTGTGGGTGCTCGAAGATAATAAATCAGTCAGGCAGAAGGGGAGCACCTCCCTCATAAAAAGGAAATTCTGATGGAAAAATACAACTCTGCTTCTGAAGGATACGCTTTTACAATCTTGAACTGATTTGGTCCGGTTTACTGAATTCTCAGCAATGGGGATAAGGGTTGAAGGGTGAGAATTATGCAGAAATGTATAGTAATTTATTGTGCATTCTCATTCTTTTGTTGCTTTTTACAAAAGGGGAATGCCAATATCAGGTTGCCTTGTTGGAGAACCTGACACACCTAATAAAATAGCCATGTTCATCACCTTATGGAATTTCATCTGGTTGGGCTTGGCTCTAGTAGAGATGGGGAGAACGTTCCAGACTTGTTTAGATTTATATGGAGCCCTACATGCTGCAGGATCTTAGAGATGCCTTGAAATTATTCCCTTGCTATCCGTTATGAACTGGAATTCAGGCGGATTGCATGCCAAAATATTGACCTGCAACCAGTGCATAATTTGTAAAAAAAAAGTGACTTTGTCAGGAGGCCACTGCTGCTTGCACCACCCATCTCCCCTGCCAGCATGCGCTGCCGGTGACAGAACCAACACAACTACCAAAACTACACTCTTACAAGTCTGACAAGTCAGACTATTCTAAGCCCCCAAAGCTATAACAATGGCATGGGTGGCAGTTATTAGTAATTTGTAATGTATATTGAAGTAATAAACAACTGTTCTTGTGCTCATCTCTAAATTAGACGGTGCTACTATGTGGCAGACTGCCATAAGAGCCGATGTTGACAATTAAGTGCCGGTGCCGAGACCCAGAAACCACTGGCTCAAATTAAGCACTGCCTGCAACTATGTAGAATCCAAATTAATGTCTTGCACAATATAATCTAGATAAGCATTCCTTAGGAAGGATAGATTTACTGTCTAATGCTTCATCAAATTATCTTGACAGTATTGTGCAAGTCAAAACTTTAGAGTTGATATTGATGCAAGTCGATAATTTGAGTTGATAATTTGGTACCACATATTTTAGAAGCCAGTCACAGAAGTATGGGTACATGGATTTTCTAATGCATCATGCTTCCTGAATATTCCTCATATTTTAGTATCTGCAGGTGTCAGAATAGATCCAGAACATTTTCTACAAATAGTCCGTCAAGTGCTAGGTGGCATTGTTCTGTTGACTGCTCCAGGTGCAAGGATTGACTGTGACATTAATCCTCGTAGGCCTCATCCTCTCCCCAGTCTTTAATTCTTTTTTTTTCGGTGCTCTTCAGACACCAGAATTGGATCCTCCTCCCCTTGTTTCCCTAATCCCTCAGCGTCACACAGAAGGAGCAAAGGCTTTCTCAACATGTGGACTTCAAAATGGCTAATGCTGTTTGCAGCAAGACCTAAAAATGTAATCTTGACACACAATCTAGTAAATGAGACAAAACAATTGATTAGGATGAGCTTATTTATCTCTCCTGCCTCTGGCTGAAATGTGGTTTCACAGATGATCCAGCTGGTTCACTGATGAAATATCGATGTAGAAAATATCGATATACAAAAATATTGATGCAAAAATATAGAATACAAAAATATCGACTCCCTATATTTAAACAGGTAAGTACAAGAATATCGAATAAAAAATATCGAAATAAAAATATAGATGTACAAAATATCGACTTAAAAATATATAACATAAAAGAAATATATTAAATATTATTAATATTTTTAACAAAATAAATTAAATGTAATATACATTTTAACTAAATATAACAAATAAACTTAATAAAAAAGTATAAACACACAAACATAAAAATGTATACATATACATATATTTACTTGAATATAATTTATTAACTATTATCTTTATTTAATTTTTAAACTTTTAAATATATAAAAATTAAATATATACATATATCAATAATTTAAAAATTAAAAAATAACCATTTTATAATGAATTCAAACATTTACATATAAAAAAGAAATTAAAATATAAATTTTGCAATACAATAAATACAACAGTAGGGAAAGTGCAGGATAGCGGAGGGGTAAAATTACTATTCCCACTCCAGTGAGTGCGACAGTAGGGAAAGTGCAGGATAGCGGATGAATAAAAATGACTATTCCCACTCTAGTGAGTACAACAGTAGGGAAAGAGCTGGATAGCGGATGAGTAAAAATTACTATTCCCACTCCAGTAAGTGCAACAGTAGGGAAAGTGCTGGATAGCGGAGGGGTAAAAATTACTATTCCCACTCCAGTGAGTGCAACAGTAGAGAAAGAGTTGGATAACGGATGAGTAAAAATGACTATTCCCACCCCAGTGAGTGCAACAGTAGGGAAACTGCTGGATGGCGGAGGGTTAAAAATAACTATTCCCACTCCAGTGAGTGCAACAGTAGGGAAAGTGCAGGATAGCGGAGGGATAAAAATGACTATTCCCACTCCAGTGAGTGCAACAGTAGGGAAAGTGTTGGATAGCAAAGGGGTAAAAATTACTATTCCCACTCCAGTGAGTGCAACAGTAAGGAAAGTGTTGGATAGCAAAGGGGTAAAAATTACTATTCCCACTCCAGTGAGTGCAACAGTAGGGAAAGTGCAGGATAGCGGAGGGGTAAAAATTACTATTCCCACTCCAGTGAGTGCAACAGTAGGGAAAGTGCTGGATAGCGGAGGGGTAAAAATTACTATTCCCACTCCAGTGAGTGCAACAGTAGGGAAAGTGCAGGATAGCGGAGGGGTAAAAATTACTATTTCCACTCCAGTGAGTGCAACAGTAGGGAAAGTGTTGGATAGCAAAGGGGTAAAAATTACTATTCCCACTCCAGTGAGTGCAACAGTAAGGAAAGTGTTGGATAGCAGAGAAACAAAAATTAAGAATAACATTTAAATAATTAAAAAAATGTAAACAATATAAAAAATAAATAAACAATATTTTAAAAATAGCAGATTAAATATATTAAACATTAACATTAAATATATTAATTACATATATCAGGAAGGTAGAACTATTATCTAAAATAAATACATTTATAAACAATATTTATTTAAAATAAGCAAATTTTAACAAACAATTATTTTTAAAAACAATAATGTATTTATTTAATTTTCTAGCCTATAACACCACACCAATAAAAAAACTTCAACATTTTCATTTTATTTTATTCCCACAATTAACATAATTATTAATGATTTGACAAATTATTATTAATAAAAATAATTAATAAACATTGATTTAATATGCATTCTTTAACACTATAATATTCACAACACACACCTAAAATGAAGTACACAAATACCATAATTATTTACTAACTAATATTTATTAATAAATGACTTCCCACCATTTTCACCTATAAACACCACAACACACCTAGAATTTTTACACAATTAACATAATTAATTGCCAATTAATTAATTAAAATTAATTAACAACTAATTATTAAATCATCAATTAAAAACTAATTTACTTCCCACCATTTTCACCTATAAACAGCACAAGGCACACATAAAAATAATTACACAATTAACATAATTAATTGCCAATTAATTAATTAAAATTAATTAACAGCTAATTATAAAATCAATTAAAAACTAATTTACTTCCCACCATTGACACCATTTTCACCTATAAACAGCACAACACACAAAAATAATTACACAATTAACATAATTAATTGCCAATTAATTAAAATTAATTAACAACTAATTATTAAATCATCAATTAGAAACTAAGGGGCCCATTACGATACCCGGCGTAAAAAAATCCGCCAGGCATGGAAGCAGCAAAAATCCGCCCGCACACACCGTCTGAACACCGACCACGCCATTACGATTACACAAACCGAAAACCGCCATCGGCGGAAAAATCACACAAGATACCGCCCGCCATCGTCCGAGTCGGAGTCAAACCGCCCGCCACGGACGGAAACACGCACGACAACACAAAACCGCCCGCCCTCACGGCCGACACACCGCACGTGAGATTACGATCGCACCGCCATGAGCGCGGGAAAACTACAAATATACCGCCCGCCAGCGCAAACAACGCCGATGAGAATCGACACGGCAGAAGCCATGGCGCCCACGTCCCTGCACAGAAACCATCCGCTGACAAAAACAATCGCACACAACATGGCCAACAAGTCCACACAGCAAGGCACGCACAAATACACAAGCACAGTACACATCCCGAAACCCCCCTGGACAAACAAAAACTACAAAGGCCAGAACCCCAGACACAACACACCTGAAAACAACAGACCATGAGGACACACCCACATAGGTAAGTACAAAAGCAGCACTCCCACAGACCACAACCCCTTGCAACATTGCAAACTAGAGAGGAGAGGAGAGGACACAGTGACACAGCAAGGACAGCAGCACACCACAGAAACGCACACATCACAACCACCACCACCACCACCACCACCAAACACCGGCACCACAAACCCCCTGCACATTACACAACACACACCGCACCAGCACCACAAACACCATGGCACCACAAAGAATGCCCAAGTTCACGCCCATGGAGCTGACGGTCATGGTCGGCGAGATCATCAAGGTGCACCCACAAATCTATGGGAACCTGGTCCAGCACACACCACTAGCCACCAGAAAGAGAATGTGGAACCGGATCGTAGACCAGGTCAATGCAGTCGGGACCTTGCCCAGGAACAGAGTCGAAATAAACAAACGGTGGAATGACGTCAAGAGCCTGGTCAAGAAGAAGGAGAGCAAGAACAGAGAGCTGGCTGCCGTCACTGGCGGAGGGAATCCCGCGCTCTTCAAGACCTTCAAAGCGTGGGAGGAGAAGGTGCGAGTCATCATACATCCCGAGATCCTCGCCGGATTAGCAGGGGGAGTGGAGGCTGGTAAGTACAAACTAATGTATACCAGCACACCGCTATGTACTCACATGCACTACCACCATGCCACAGCTCCCAGGGACAAACACCCCCATGTCCAGCACACAATACACAACACATCACACACACATGCAACAGACACCACCACACACAGCCCAAACCGAACAACTGTAAGATGCGTGGGGACATGTGTACACTCAGCCAGCCACGTAACCACCAACAGGTCCCCAAATATGCCAGAAGCGCCACAACGAGCACCCACCACACCCATGTGTCCGCCATAGCTGCACTAACCGACAAGTAACAGGTAAGTGTCAGGAACACAAAGTGCAGTGGGTGGGAGGGTGGACAGCCCAAGTACAAAACACACCAGGCCCCTAGTCCCACAGCACAGCAAGGAGGAGCATCCCCCACACCCCACAGCCACGTGTCAGCCACCGCAGTGCACAACGACAGCCGAAAGGTAGACATCACGGTCCACAGCAATCGGTGTCAGTGGGTGTCCAGCCACCACCACGACCCACAACACCCCCACCCCCACAGACCTGCAACATGGAGCACCCCCGCTTAGAACCATGTGGCATCCAGTACAGTGCACGCACGAACAACCTGCAGGTGGGAAACTGGACAGGGCTGGATTACTGGAGGCATGAGGACCGTAACACGACCAACACATGGGACATGTCACGTAGCAGACGAACACGCAGCACCGCCCACCGTCACGAACAAGTGAACAATGTGCACACGGACATGAACCACAGACTCACACCCCACATGACCCATCACAAACACAGCAACACCCAAGGAGCCACGTCTGCATGCACAAGCCACACTGAATATAGTACCACACGGCAGCCACTGTGCAACCCATCACACACAACCGAAACACCATTGAAGTCCTGTCCATGTAGCCCCTACTGCCTGTCAACCACACACCCCACAACTACGCCTATGTAAGACAAACAACACTAGACGCAACAGAGCGGAACAACATAAATGCACACGAACACCACTGAACCCATCAAACACACAGACACACCATGCACATACAACATACCATCCATCCCATCCGTCAGCCCCAGTCTCATGAAAGGCATGTCATCTGCACAGCTGCCACACATACAGCAGTCACGCTAAGATACATGCCCATGACCAACCATGTGCCAGAAGTCAATGAAGCGCACGACACACTGTGAGCAACAACACACAACATGGGCCACACCCCCCGAGCACTGCAGTGATGCACATGGCACAGGGCAGCACGCACACCAAGGAGATGGGACAACTGCAATACGTTGGCTGGCACACAACCATCACTCACTCATAACGTTGCGTCCAATGCCATGTGCAGTAATCACAACAGACAGCAAATATGCAGGCCATGTCAAGCATGCACACACCTCAAACCATGCACTGTCATGCTGCCACAACACATGTCACGTTCGGCACCCATGGCTCACAGCATGTACCCCAAAAGCATATTCCATCCCAAATGCGAATCTGGGGCATGGCCCCCATGTTGCCATATGCGTTCCTAAGCGTCCCATCTGAACACCAAAAGCAAAGTACAAACCAGACCCAGGATGGGCCAGGAGCCCGCATACACCAGAGTCACAATAAGTAGGGGCACAGCAACACACCCATCGGCATGGCCAATCCGTCCCATGCCACATGTGCACAGCACACAGTCCCATTGTCAAGCACACACAACTACAAATGCTACAGCCACACACACGCCTCCGGGAAACCCATGTACGAGATTGCACGAACTGTTAATGTCAGACGACAAATACATACTTCGCCAGGTGCAACACAATAACAAATCTCATTCTCTCCACAGGTGACGAACTGCTGGATGCTGGGGATGGAGACAGCAGCCAGCACAGCCAGCCTACAAGCCCCCAACGAGGACACACGGATGTGGAGGATCTGTCCTCCTCTTCGGACACGGACCACCAAGCAGGCCCATCTGGTGTGGCAGGGCCCAGCCGCTCCCCAGGACCCCTCCTACCCACCAACCCATCATCCAGGGCTGCTGAACATTCCCAGCCCCCTGCTGCCACTGTCATTGCGGCCACACCCACGGTCATTGCGGCCACACCCACGGTCATTGCGGCCACTACCATTGCCGCAACCGCCACCATCGCCGCACCGACCACCACCGCCGCCACCACCACCACGTCTTCGCTGGCACCAGCCCCAGCGCAGGTGGTAGCCCGGCCGACTGGATCCACCCTGGGAGCCACAGCGAGGACCGTGGTGAGCAATGTGGCTAGTGGGCAGGCCGGTGGCAGCAGTACTGGTAGGAGGAGCAGGGTCAGGGAAACGCAAGTCTCCCCTGGGAGCCATGCCCTGCCTCAAATGGCCAGAGTCCTTGGGGCCTATGAAGAGGCCCAAGAACAATGGGTCAGGTCTGCTTCAGACACGCGGGAGGTGCTGGGGGTGCTGAGGTCCATGGACGCCCGTATGGGCCAACTCGTGGACCTCATGGGCCAGCTGGTGGTGGCGGTGAGGTCACAGCCAGGGACAGCAGCTCCCCTCCGCCACCACCTGCCGGGGCGCAGGGTCGAGCAGCAGTGTCCAGTTCCCCTGCGTCCACAGCCAGTGAGCACACCTCAACCACCAGCATGTCGCAAGCAGGCACCCCCCCTCGCAAACGTGGAAGGGGCCGTCCGAAGTGGAAACAGTTCTCCCGGGAGGACTTCGCACGCTCCAGACGCAAGTGAGGCAGCCAGCCAGCCTTCCTTGACCACCCACTGCATTGACTTGGACTACGATCCCACTCCACACAGCCATCTGGATGGCATGTGTGTGTTGGACTATGGACATAGAACCAGTGGGTACACCCTGAGCATCACGCAGCCATGACCGACAGCTCATTGTCACTGCACGCACCACTTTTGTCATCACCTTACACACAATCACATGTCACAGTTTGAAATAAATGCACCTCTTACACAAACTGCTGTTTGTGCCCTGTGTTTTATTTGTACGGAATACAACGGCCACCTTGGGCGGAAAGGCACCTGATGCGTGGCATGGCAATGGAACCGGAGGGCCTGTAGGGACCTAGGGGTGGGAGACAGAACAGGAGCACATTCAATGAGTGTGTCACACACCCATCACACAGTACATGTCAACAACTACAAGCAATGTACACACATCGCACAGAGCAATAGGGCACAATGCCACAGCCACCAACAGTGGCATACTACCCTGGCCATGGAGCGTTGACACGCAGCACGCAGTGAACAAACGGCCACCCTGACACAGCACACACACACCTGCACAGACACAGCCACATCAGCCGTCGTACATGGACACTCACCGTCAAGTGAAGTAGTGGGCGATGAGCTGCTGCCGCACATTACCAGCTTCCTCCTCTCCGCTGTCCTCCTCACTCGAGCTGTCCTGGTCTGCGGGCTGGGGCCCTGGTTGATCTCCGTCATCCACGATGAGGGGGATCTGCTTCCGAATGGCCAGATTGTGCAGCATGCAGCACGCCACCACTATCTGGCACACCTTCTGTGGGGAGTACGCCAGCGCACCCCCGGTGCGGTCCAGGCACCTGAACCTGGACTTGAGGAGGCCAAAGGTACGCTCGACCACACGTCTGGTCCTCCCATGTGCCTCATTGTAGCGATCGTCTGCTGGGGTGCGAGGATTCCTCAATGGACTGAGCAGCCATGCCCCATTCGGGTACGCAGAGTCACCTGGGTGTGAGGGACACAGAGAACCGTTGCTATTCCAACTGGACAGGGGACAGCATCGCACAACCAGCACGCTACACCACTCCACATACTCACCGACAATACAGCCACGATCCTGTTGCAGATTGGACATCAGTCGTGGCAAGATGCTGTTGCGCATTATGTGTGCGTCATGGGCCGAGCCTGGGAACTTTGCACACACGTGGGTGATCACCATGTCCGCAAGGCACACCACTTGCACATTCAGGGAGTGCGTGTGCTTCCTGTTGCGGTACAGGTGCTCAGTGGCCTGTGGTGGAACAAGGCCAACATGTGTGCAGTCAATGGCTCCAACGACGTGTGGGATTCTGCCAAGGGCATAGAATGCACCCTTCACTGCCGCCAATTCACGAGCCCTGGGGAAGCGGATGTACCTGTTTCTGCACAGCATCATGGCTGCCAGTACATCCCTCAGCACCTTGCTGAACATGGGCTGGGACATCCCTCCTCCACTGCCCACTGTGTGCTGGAATGACCCAGTGGCGAAGAAATGCATGGCGGCCATCACCTTAGCCGTGGGGGTGACAGCTGTCGGATACACCCTGCGGGGACGGAGATGGGGTTCCAACATGGCACACAGTCGATGCAGGGTTGGCCTGTCCAGCCGAAACTTCCTAATGACCTCTGTATCGTCCATGTCCGCCAGCAATTGGTATGGGCGGTCAATGTTCGGTCTCCGCCTAGGGAAAATGGCAGTGGACACATGTCAAAGCAACACAACACATAGCAATTTCGCATACACATCACTGACATGACTGAGCAAGCACATGAGCCACAGCCCAGCTGTCAAGCTGGGACGGCACGGCCACAATACACTTACACAGGTCTCCCAACAAAGGCAATGGCTAGTTATACAAACCACTGCCATGTGCATGCACATGGGGATCTAGGCCCCAATGACTTGCGGGGCGTGCTGATGGGGACTGACTGCATATTCGTCAAGCGGCAACGCCACGGCAACATGAATGTCTGCTGAGCATGGAACTGCTTCCGAGGCTGGATGAGTATGGCACACGACGACGACGATGTGGGCACAGGCTGAGCGGCCAAAACAAGTGGGACCTGTGGCACGAGGGGATATGAGACAGTAGTAGGTGTCAGCACTGCACCCTATGTACAGCACTGTACGGATCACACCTCCCGAAACATTGACAGGTGTCCACATTGACAGCCCCATGCCAAGACGGCTGTGTGCTTGCAGTCACACGTCACAGGTGAGAGGTTACATTGCACGTGCCAGGTGGCAGACGTACATAGTGGGAGCTGGCATGTGTGTGCATGTGTCTCCTGTTCAGGATCCACCAGATGGGCGCTGACTCTGTACTGAGCATTGGACACAGCATGTTCCGTGGAAGGCTTGTGTGTGTGGGATGGTGGCACTGGATGTGCCTCCGTTGGGTGGGGGGCCATGCACAGGGCGGGTACGTCGATGATTGCGCATTGTTGGTCACGGTGGGTGCACCCACTCAGATGTGTTGCCCTGTGTTCAATTCCTATGTCCGCATGATGATGGACTGTAGATGTGGGCAGACTACACATTGGTCGATGTGCTGTCTATATGCATGTGCCTTCACACCAGGCACAGCTGCCCCTGCACATGTGACCCCTGCTGGACTCGCTGCTGGGTCTGTGGAGCTGATGCACCTTCTGTGCGTGGGGCGGACAGCTCTCCTCACTTCCCTCATTGCGCATGTCATGACTTTGCCGCAGGTGACATGGATCATGGAGGGCCCACATGTACGCGTGGGTAGGCTACACATGATTGTTCACTGGTCGCCACCCCCAGTCAGTGTTTCGAATGGGAAGGTTGTCGTGCTGGTGGTATATTCGATGTGGCGGATGGGCGGGCCTAGGTGCGGGCTTACATTCCGGACATGGGGGTAGTTGGATTGGCGACTAGTTGCAGTACACACGGGACACGTCTCTTCCTTTCCACATCTGGGTCATCCCTTGTACTCACTGACAGTGATACAGTCATCTTCGCCCCAGCCCTCATGTCCTCCCCTCGCTCCCCAATATGCATGTGCACCTGCGAGGCTAGCGCTTGCACAGGCAGCCCCAAGCTCGCACCAGAGAGGGCAAGGAGTGTATGTGTGGGTCCAGTTGCACGAGTGGGCTGTCTCAGGGTATGATGTGTTGCGGGACGCCGTCCACCTGCGTGGTGCCCCAAATGGAGACCCGGCCTGCATGGACTATGCATCACAGTCTTCGCCTTCCGGATCCGCCACCTGCGACACCCAGTGGCTGTGGCTGCCCTTGCGGCCATGCCGCGTCCGTCTGTGACTGATGGCCCACACATTCACTCTTTGGCCTCTCTGGGGAGGGCTCGGGGTGGTGGCGCACGCGCTTGCACTTAGTCGCAATGGCATGTGGCGTGGTTGGTATAATGGGCAATGGATGGGATGGTGCGAGCCACCTCCCGTGACGGCAGTGCTGCTCGTGCTGTGGTGCGTCCCCCTACACTTCCATTTGACTTGTGCCATGCTAGACGTTGAGGTTCTATTGCCTGCGTGATATGACCAGGAGGAGCGCGAGGAGACCTCTCACACACCATGCTCCACTGCCATCCCGTGCCCTGTATCGCCTGTGCGGATTGACTATGTTGGGGTTACACCTGGTCGACTGGGGCTGTGTGTGCCTTGTCAAGGGGCATGGCGGGCGCACAACAGGATCCAGCTTGTCCACAGAGGGTGGGCTGAGGTGCGCCTGGTACCGCTTTGTACGTGTGCCCGGCTGCTGTGCACACACGTGTTCACTCCCCCGACAGGTGTCCTCTCACAATGCCCAGGGAAGCGGTGGTGTACTGTTCATGACCCCTCCCGACACGGCGTGCTCCAACTTGGCATGTGCGCATCTACCCGTCACACCCACCCACCTGAGCACTGCGTCCATACGACTTCACACGACACATGTGTGTCTTCCACAGTTGTGCTACTCATTTGCGTTGACATCCAATACCAGTGGACTACATGGTCATGTCACGACTGCCGTGTACTTCACATACTCTCATCCTCTCTCATTCGTACTTGTGAAATGAGTCAGCGGAGACAGTTTTGGTTTCAAACATTATATTGAGTCTTCTGTCCTCTGTGATGCAGTATAGTGGACACTACTGGCAGCGGAATACATGTTGAGGATATACTGAGCATGATTGCAAATGGGATAGGGTGTGGGGTTACATGTGATTGGCTGTTGCATGTGGGATGTGGGCTTCAGAGTTACATCTGCTTGGCCAAGGCTGTGCTAATGTACATTTACGTATAGCTGCGGAGCTGCGGACTTTGACACAGACGGTATACATGTAGCCTACCAGACCGCTTGGCATCATGGGCACAGTCCATCTCAGTTCCATGTGACAGGTTTGCTGCGGTTGTTCTTCATGCACGCGTGCATGTGAGATGACATCAGGGCATGTGCTTGCGTGCATGCAGCGGCGTGCCACTTGTTGTTGCAATGTGGTGGTTACTGGACATGTCACAGTCACTGGGGTCGTGTTGTTGTTGTATGCACTTGTCGTCCATGCAAAGGTCCTGGTATGGGATTCCCGGGGCGGGGGTGGGAGGGGTGCAGCACCCACAGACTCCAGGCGACCTATTCATGTCCACTGAGCGGTGTGTGTGTCCATGGGCGCTGGATCCATGTCGTGTCCTGGTTGTTCGTGCAGTTCCGTCCATGTGGGTGCGATACACAGACCCCATGCCACTGCCTCCCACGATGCATGCGGTGTTCCTGGATGTGATGGGGAACAGTGTGCATGTCCCGGTCATATCCGATGTCATGGCGATGTCGTTGATGGTGTGGTAACAGTTGCCGGTCGTTTGGTATGGCTGTTGTGGTGGTGACTGGCCAGTCCGTGCGGAAGCTAAGCATGGGTGCGGGGTTGGACATCATAGGTCAATCGGGGAACCTGCGTTGTGGTCCGACGAATTTACAGGTTGTCAGGTATGCGATGCCGTCCAGCAGGGCTTCCATGTCATTGGTGGTGTACATGTTTGCCAGCCAATGTAGCGGATGGTGGCTGTCAAGGTGTTGTTCGCAAGTTGTCCCTTGGAGGACCATGATGGGGCATGCTGGGTGACATTCGATGTAGCTGTTCTCGATGATCCGTCGTGTGGAGGCACAGTGGTCCCATTTCAGTGCGGGTGCGATGTTGGCCACATACGCCATGCCCCCATAGGCAGAGCAGGCCCTGTCGTGTGCGTCCAGAGGGAGGAGTAGTGGTAGCAGGTCCGCCTTTAGACATGCCGGGTTGGAGAGGCATATCTCCACGGGATGCTGGTAGGGACACCTCCGACAGTAGAAGAAGGGCATGACGCAGCTGAACAATGTGATGCGGTAAGTCAGTCGGTAACTTACGTTCAGCAGGGACAGGAGATCGCATCCCAATATATGTATCAGGTTGGTTTTGTACAGCTTGAGCTGTCCGGCGTAGTTGGGTAGGTGTGTTGCGGTTGCCATTTCGCAGCGGTGCGTTGTGGTGGCGTGCTCCGGCTGTGTGTGCAGTCTGCAATGTGCAATGTGCACGCTCCGAGGTTGCTGTGAGCTCTGTGTAGTCGTAGGGAGACAGGACTTGTGTTCTGTTGGCTTGTTTGGAGGACACGGGCCCTCATCCCACATGCTTCTCAGACAGTTCAAGGTCAGTGATGTGTGACTCCTTCCAATTAACTTGCATGTGGCCGACATGGGGGAGTGTTTTCTTCTTTCTTCCCCGTCCGTTGTGTGCTTCTGTGATATGCGCTATCTGCCCTGTGGTCGGTCTCCTCGGCATGCCTGTGTTGGTCTTTTCTTGGACAATGGCTGTATTCACCGGCTTCTTTCGTAGGGCTGTGGTTTCGGAGTTGGAATGGAAGGTCATTCAGTGCTGTCTGCTCTCCCTTGTGTGGGCGGCAGGCTGCCTTTCCGCTCTGCGTTGGGCCTTGTGTGTGAATGTTATTCTTGGGCCACCTGTTGTCGGTCCCCGGGCTCTTTGGTGTTCCGTTTTATATGTCTTGTTCATATGTGCAGGGTGGTATGGGTGTTTCAGTGTGGTACTGGCGTTCCTCTTCCCGAAGGGGCCCTGCTTCTCCTAGTTGGTGTTGCCGCCGCTGTGTGCTTCGCCATGTTTGTTACACTGGGGTGTGTCCTGCTGTTGCGTGACTTCACTGACATGTGTGCGTCGGTTGTGTGGCGTTGGGTGTTGTCCGTGAATTGGGCGTTGGGGACATGTCTGTGGCAGGCCTGTCACGTGTCATGTGCGTTCGGGGTGGGGCTGATGTGTGTGCTGCTTGGTTGTGTCCCTGTGTCTGTGTGCGACGCATGCATGGCGCTGCGGTTGGCCTCTGCGTTGTGCGCATGTGTGGCGGCGTCATCGCCGCTTTGGGGCCGTGACGGGGTCGTTGGTTCCTAGTCCCAGGTGGTGTGTACACATGTGTTACGCGATGTTACGATTTGGCCTGTGTGTCATATGTGGATGCAATGGTGGATGTGTAGTGTACACGCGCTGGGGGGTTGTCCGCTTTTTCCGCCTCTTGCACTGTGTGCGCTGTTTGCGTGCACTTGTTGTGTGTGTGCCTACCTGCGTCTCCGCGGTACGTTGCGTCCTTGGTGGTGCATCAGCAAGAGCATGGGGAGGGCCTGCAGTGCTGGATTCATGCTCGGGGAGCCGCTTCTTCGTTGTCCGTGCTCGGCGTCCGTGTTACCGCTTCGGTTTGTCGTACGGTATCTCTTGGCCGTGGGAGCCGTTTGTTTGCGGCATCGTAATTTATACACCGGGCGGAACGTGTTTTCGTCGGACGGTGTGTGTCAGTTGGGATGCGCCGCTACGTGTACGGGCGCACTTTGATGGCGGACGGTGTTGCTGGCTTGCCGGCGGTGTTTGGCCTACTTTTCGCATCGTAATTGGGCGGGCGTGTGGACTGCTGCGTGCCGGCGGTAACTGGTGGTTTTTGCATCCGCCAGCACGGCGGTTGTGCTTCCGCCCGCCATCGTAATGACCCCCTAAATTACTTCCCACCATTCCCACCATTTTCACCTATAAACAGCACAACACACACATAAAAATAATTACACAATTAATATAAATAATTGCCAATTAATTAATTAAAATTAATTAACAACTAATTATTACATAATTGATAAAGAATTAATTTACACATTTAACACTATAACATTTTATATAATTAAATTACTTCCCACCCTATTCCCCTATAAACCCACAACCCGCTACGGTACTAAAAACCCAAAATTCAAATAAAAAAAATTAATAACTACTCAAAACATTCAATACATTTTATATAATTAAATTACTTCCCACCCTATTTCCCTATAAACCCACAACCCACTACGGAACTAAAAACGCAAAATTCAAACAATTTTTTTTTTTATAACTACTAACATTTTTACACATAAAATAAAAATACAAACATCTTATACAAAAATACATGCATCACATACATATAAAATATATACTAACATACATAACATTAATACAAAATCGATATTTTTAACATCTATATTTTTGCAAACGATATTAAACACTTCGATATTTTTTACATCGATATTACTTACCCAAAGTCGATATTCTTCACCACAATATTTTGTCTGTCGATATTCTTGAGCCACGATATTTTTGCAACGATATTCAGGTAAGTCGATATTTGTGATTCGATATTTAGTCTCTGAACCGATCTAGCTATCTTTGAGAATGCCTAGCCAGGGGAGTGCTCAAGCGTTCTTACTGACCAGTGGGTTGACCTTCTTGTGGATACTAACAACTAAATTTTTAGTGCAACCAGGGAGCTTGAGGGTTCTTGATGCAATTGTCTCGAGGAGCCATTATGAAAGTAGCAAGCCTGTGAATGGGTCATGATGCTCAAATCTACAACAATTTATGTCATAGGATCAGCGAATGAAAGGCACGTGCATGTGACTCTCAACTATCTGCTGGGTTTCAAGGGACAATTCACTCAAGAGCAAGATCCACCCTTACCTGTATAATCCTATGGCAGTAGGGTGGAGCTGGCCAATACATTTTAAATGTCTCACTGCCCCGACTAGGGGGTTTGAGCATGGCCTGATAGAAAGACAGGAACCTTTTACAAATTTCAGCATTATACTCTTATTCCAGAGAATGGTATGATGACCTCAGTTTTCTTCCTCCATCTACTGTCCTTGCAGCATTTCTTTTAGGAACCTAGGAGAAAGTTCCAATGATTCATAGAAAGCCATCCATTTGACCTCAAAAGATAAAGCTTGATACCAAGAGAGGCCTGTCAATACAGCAGGAAAGTCAATTCCTAGGCTGTGTGTTCCAGCATTTTATTGAGAGCATATTAATGCACAAATGAGTTTTAATCAGGGTTCATGAATGCACAGCAATTTCACGATCACTCCCCAGGCAGGGTTAGGCGTTCACATCCAGCCTTGGGTAGTCTTTTCATACTCTGGACCGACCCAAGAATACGAACTACAGATATTTGCCTCATACCCATTAATCACAGGTTCAGTTTGTACACTGGGAGCAGTCCAGAATAAACTCTAGTCAGGTCAATTTCTAGGTTACCGATTTGCATCTTCCTGGTCCACTTGCAATGTTCTCTCTGTAGGGTATAGACCCTTGTAAACTAGATGAAAGAACCTTTCATCTGTATCATAGGGAGGTAGGGGATACTGGGCCTCAAATGTGGTGGTTAAGATAGTTTGTCACTGGTGTCATGGGGCTCATCATACTATGACTGTGAAAAGTGGGCCACTGTCGACTGAACTTGACTCAAGGTAGCAGGAGCAAGCAGTCTCAAGCTTCTCAAGGAGATAGTGTAGGGTGCTCGAGCTCAGAGCAGCCTGTGTGTTCAGTTTAAGCTGCCATTTCGGTCTGGCAAAATAAATCTTTTGCCAGATCTAAATGTTCCTCTTTAATACATATTTCAACCCTAGCGTAGGCCCTAAACAGCCAATAGGGGAGGGTGCGTTGTATTTAAAAATGTAGACATATACCTTTAAATTTTATATGTCCTAATAGAGAAAAACTCCTAAATTCGTTTTTCACATCTGCGTTATACGGTTCTCACTAAAAAGGTAGGACTGCGTATTAAGACAACAGAATTTCAGAATGTAGGGACTGAGTCCATCTCCACAATCAGAGACTGTCCGCCCAATTCCTAGCTAGCTCACAGTGCCTCACCCGAACCTATAACCTTCCTCGGTGGCAGGTGATTTTGGCAACCTCGAACATGATACTCTGATCCCCAAGGGAATCGTGGAAACAGATCTTACCCCTTTTGTTATTTACTTTGCACGCCCATGGTAAATACAAGAAAGATACAAATGAAGATTTCAATACATTTATTGAAACAATTGTAGTCTTGCCTAGAAAGAATGAGCTGCGATTATTAGTAAGACAAAACAAACAATATAACCAGCATGATGAAAAGAATAAACAGTCCATCTATGGCAGTCTGATTTCTATATATTTCTACCTATCATTACCCCTACTCTGAGAGCATAGTGGGTGTACTATCTGCACGATCTTAGGTTAGCCTGAGCCCCCATACATGGACAACTTGACCAGGGAATCGGCCTGAAATGGGATTGGCAGTCCTTCTCTGCAGGATAGAATGTCAGCGTCATCAGAGCTGCATGTCGAACACAGCCTTTGTTCCAGGACAGTCATGACCGGAGTGTTCCTCTGAAGTCTACTGTACCATTTATATAATAAAAAGCACTATGTTAGAGGTACAGATCTGATGCAATGATATATCTAGAATGTTAGAAGCTGTCTCCGAATGGGCTATGCAAGCACTAGGATATCTTGTTCTGTGTTCCAGCCTTGAAGGGAGTGTACTGATTACATAGCGAGAAAGTCTTTCTAAACACAATCAACATGTACAGCGTCTGCTCAGAATGATATCGTGCAGACAAAATATGTAAAAATAATATTGTTAAAACGAAGTCTGCTAAAACGTGTAATGTATAAAACAAGAATGGAGAACTAAAGTGGACTGAAGAAGGCCTCACAACAACTGTAAGACCTACCTTTCCCATAGAATTAAACTGGGTTACCATATTACATTTAATATGTGATACATTTTGTGGGGAGCAGGTTAGAAAGTCATGGTTGGTGTTTGAGGAACTGTAATTTAAAACCCTCTTTTATGGTAAAGTCGAATTTTAAGTCACAATTGTGAAAATGCCACTTTTAGAACATTGGCATTTACACGTCAAAGAAATTTGGTGCCTGTTCCTGGTCACATGACTAAGTGTAGTTGTCGGTTGGTCTTTGTGCATTCCTCCCAGACAGCATCACAGTAGAGGGTCTGGATGTTGGCAGGATGGGACATCCAGGCTTAATGGGGAGATGTGGTATGGTGGGGGCTGTCACCTACCACAATTGCACTTCAAAGGTACTGGGCCAGCTCACACACAAAGGACTTCACACTCGCCTATTGTGCCCAAAGACAGACTGCGACCAGGGCAGGAAGTACCGGACACCTCTGCAGGGGGAAACTCCAGGCGTTTCTCCCACTTAAAAGTAGACAACAGGACCCCTCAGCCCCACTTTTCAGTACACTCCTGGTCCTGTGGATACTGCGGAAGGAGGACTGCCCAGCTGACCCGCTGCACTGGACCTTCCTCAACTGGCAACTGAACTGCCTGAGGCCTGCCCTGCTGTCTGAGAAGGAAGACTGGACCTGCATCCTTCATGCCAGGCTGTAGTGACTCCAAAGGTTAGCTGACTGACTTCCTGTTCTGAGCTACAGGGGCATAACAAGCTCCAGTGGCCTCCCTGCAACTGTCCAGCTGAAGCTCCTGAACTGGACATGAAACTGGACCTACCTAAGCCCTGCTGAGCTCTGCTGAAGTGAGTTCCTGAGCCCCAAGAGGTTTCTTCCAGGCTCTGGACCCTTGGTGCGCCATCATTTGAGCTCCTTCTTGAAGAAAAGGAGAAATCCTGGAGTTTTGGGTTGTTCCCAACCAAGAACAGGCCCATTTGCACCAAGATCTTGATACCCACGCTGACTGGCAGCGCAAAGCTCCGTTGAACCCAACTCTTCATGGTACAGCGACCTCCAGCGAGGACCAGTAACGCAAGATTTTAATTTCACGCTACAGCATCAACAGACTACAGTGACAGCCAATGTGAAAATCCACCACAGACCATCCACATCGCCCAACAGGATCTTCATGCTTAGCAATGATCATTTGTAATGCCTGTCCTGACCTTCGCATTACAACGACGACCATCCGCGACACTCTCCCTGCTGCTCGCAGTCTCTTCCACCGCAAAGGGAACTCTTCACACTGGACTTTAGAAGGTCTCCGTTCGAGGCATATGAGCTGTAGAAGATCATATGCTTTAGCATAGATCACCTTCTGGTGTTGGGCCCGGATGTTTGCACTTTGTTTTTGTTCGAAGAAGTCTTTGTAGTCACGAGGTAGGCGACTCCTCCTCTTGGTGATAGTGCACATGGGCATCGACTCCATCCCTAGATTGTTTTTTCCCGCCATCGGATTTGGATGTGTATTGCTGCGCTCCGGTTTGATATTGTTTTCGAACCCCTTCAACGCGCAATCCTCTACCCTCGACGGTATTGTCTTTCGATTGCGAATGACTTCGAGGCGGGCCGTTGGCCCTACCCGTGCCGACCACGCCAGCAGTCGATGGAACGGACTCCATTCAAGCTATGTCCCGGGTGTCGTGCTAAGTTTCCACGCACCGACTTTTATGAGGTCTGCAACCTGTGCTTATCCCCGGAACATGAAGAGAAATCCTGCGAAGCGTGTCGATCATTCCGATCGAAGAAGACCATCCGTGATCGTCGGGCTCGACGCCACGAGATGCAACGCGGCAGCGGCTCTGTACCGGACATCTTCGGCGAAAACTTAGAACTCCACCCTGCCGCAGAAGCCGAAGAAGAAGAACCGGTCTCCGTGTCCGAAGCCGATTCCATGGAGGAAGACCTGAACGTCACTCCGGGTCAGCGTACCGTGAGTACAGATCCCCATGTGCCCATTCAACCAAAACCTAAGGCTCCGGTATCACCCTCGCCCTCGGGCTCGGGTCGACTCCGAGAAAAAGTTTCAGATGCCCCGCCCTCCGGCCCAGCTATGAAACATAAACACAAGCCTTCCGGCTTGGGCTCGAGCCGCCCCCATTCCGGTTCCGAACCGACACCTTCTGCACCGAAACATAAGGACAAACATGTGCCGCTTCCCACAACATCGGCACCAAAGATACCTTCGACACCGAAAACCTCGGAGCCGAAACCCTCCAAAACAAAGGATTTAAAACCAAAAGCCAACAAGCCTAAAGCCTCGGAGCCGAAACGCTCCACACCTAAAAGCTCGGAGTCGACATCCTCCGTGCCGAAGAGTTCAGAGCCGAAACATGACGATCCGAAAACTCCAGACCTTAAACCGGCTAAAACTAAGCATTCTGATTCCAAACACTCGGCACCCAAAGACACTGAGCCCAGATCTTCGAAGCCGAAATCCACTCCAAAAGGGAAAGAGACTCCTTCCAAGGAACCTCCATCCGAAGACACACCTTTGGATCCAAAACAAAAAAGACTTACTATTGATCCAAAAACTGGACACCTTCTGGCTATTCTTCCTAAAAAACGGAAGTTGGACCTCTCAGAAGATTCCCCTATAACTCTAAAGAAGAAAGATATGGGCACTAACCCTTCTCCCCCTTACATACCTCCCTCTCCTCCTCCTAACCCCAAATTGATAATTACACCATCAAATTCACCACCACCTCCATTTTCACCTGGGCCACAGGATGACGATTTCGGGGATGGGGATGGGGGATGATGACGATGATGATATCCCACAAGATCCAGACATACCACATGACACTGATCCCTGGGAAGATTATAATAAGGATCCAGATCACATTAATGACCCCTGACCTGTATCCCTCCAGACCCGCTCCACCTGATGATAACATTGGATTTACGCAGCTTATCAACAGGGCTGCACAATATCACAGGGTGGAGCCATACAGACCCTCTAGAAGATTACCTTGTGGAAACATTTGCACACTCACAAAGGTCTACTAACACTTTGCCCATGCTCAAGGGCCTATTAAAACATACCGACGAAGTATTCAAAGATCCCGTTAGGGCCAGGATACTCGCACCTAGAGTGGATAAAAAAATACAAGCCTGCTCCTACAGACCCTGCATACATAAAAGGCCAGTTGCCTTTAGACCCTCTTGTTGTATCTAACGCCCGCAAGAGAGCTAACTCTCAGACCATAGGCGACGCTCCTCCTCCTGATAAGGAGTCTAAACTTATTGATGCCTCTGGCAAGAGAGTGGCTTCACAAGCTGATAATCATTGGCATATTGCCAATGCTCAGGCTCTGTTAGCACACTACGACAGAGCTCACTATGATGAGCAACATTTGCCAGACGAGTATAAGACCAAAGCTAACGACCTCATTCAGGAAGGAAAGCTCATCACCAACACTTCCTTAAAATGCGCACTAGATGCAGCGGACACAGCATCTCAAGCTATCAACACTAGCATACTATTGCGCAGACACGCTTGGCTTCGAATCTCTGGATTCAAGCAAGAGGTACAATCCTCCATACTTAATCAGCCCTTTGATAAAGAGCATCTTTTTGGGCCAACTGTAGATACTTCATTAGAAAAAATGAAGAAGGACACCGAAACTGCTAAGTCCATGGGGGCCTTGCAATTACCCTCTAGCAGGGGTTCTTTTTGCCGCTCCTTTTACAGGGGTGGCTCAAAAACACTGTCCACAGAAAATCCCCCCTCCTCTTATAAAAGGTAACAACCAATCTAACTCCTCCAGAGGTTATTTTCGAGGAGGTTACAGAGCAAATAATAACAAGGGAAGAGGCAGAGGTAACTCCACCTGCACTTCCCCTGCCAATAAACAGTGACTTTTCTCCACTACCCCCGATCATTCCACTCCTGTCGGGGGACGTCTCTCACAGTTCCTACCAGTCTGGAATTCAATCACCTCAGACAAGTGGGTATTACAAATTATCCAATATGGTTATTGCCTGGAACTTACCAGCACTCCACCAACTATCCTTCCAAGACAGCGTACAATGTCACCAGAACATCTCACCCTGTTAAAACAAGAGGTCCTCTCTCTGTTAGAAAAACATGCAATAGAACCGGTCCCATTACGTCATCAAGAAACAGGAGTGTACTCCCTATACTTTTTGATTCCAAAAAAGGACGGCTCTCTCAGGCCCACACTGGACTTCAGACAGCTAAACCTTT
This sequence comes from Calotriton arnoldi, assembly GCA_963921515.1. Classification (NCBI taxonomy): domain Eukaryota; kingdom Metazoa; phylum Chordata; class Amphibia; order Caudata; family Salamandridae; genus Calotriton; species Calotriton arnoldi. Next base: position 98,306 of record CAWUFW010003570.1, read on the forward strand.
ACATTCAGTCAGACCACTTCCACATGGTCACCCTCCAACAGGTGCTCCCATTGCTTCAACAAGGTGACTTTCTTTCCACTCTAGATTTAAAGGTCGCCTACTTACATATTCCCATTCACCCAGCTCACAGGAAATACCTCAGGTTCGCGGTGGACGGTCAACATTACCAATTCAAAGTTCTCCCGTTCGGGGTAACTACAGCACCAAGAGTCTTTACCAAGTGTCTAGCAGTGGTCGCAGCTCATTTAAGAAGACAACACATTCACGTCTTCCCTTACTTGGATGACTGGCTAATAAAAGCCAAGTCACGACACAGCTGCATACACAATACTCACAAAACAGTTCAGCTGCTTCACGACTTGGGATTCACTGTGAACCTCACCAAGTCTCATCTCCAACCCTCCAACACGCAAGCGTACCTAGGAGCCACAATAGACACTTGCAAAGCTCTAGCTTACCCCAACCTAGTCAGGATACGCAACATGCAAGCCCTAATATCACAATTTCAACCTCAACACTCACTACCAGCCCGAGTGTTCATGCAGTTGATCGAGGTGATGGCATCTTGCATTCTAATTGTTCCTTACGCAAGACTCCAGATGCGTCCCCTACAGGAATGCTTGGCACGTCAGTGGAACCAGGCTCAAAGTCAGTTAACCGATGTGGTGTTGGTGGACGGCCGCGCTCATCGCTCTCTGCAGTGGTGGAATACACAAAACCTTTCCAAAGGGCGGCCATTCATCGACCTGGTACCACAGATAGTGCTAACAGCAGACGCATCACTCACTGGTTGGGGAGCTCATCTTCAAGAACATATCATTCAGGGCATGTAGACTCTACAACAAAGAAAACTCCATATAAACCATCTGGAGCTGCTAGCAATTTTTCTAGCATTGAAAGCTTTTCAGATACATCTAGTAGGCAAAGCTGTCCTAGTTCGTACAGACAACATGACAGCAATGTACTACATACAAAAACAGGGGGGACACACTCTCTAGTCTACAGCTTTCACGCCTAGCTCAAAGCATATGGAGATGGGCCATACCTCAAAAAATATATCTCCTTGCAGAACATCTCCCAGGAGTAAACAATCAAATTGCAGATCTGCTAAGTCGTCAACGACAACAGATTTTTAATGGGAACTACAACCTAAAGTTCTACTCCCATTCTTCCAGATGTGGGGCTACCCAGAGATCTGTTCGCCACACACCACAACGCAAAATGCCCAGACTTCGCGTCCAGGTATCCACACCCATTGTCCAAAGGCAATGTGCTATGGATGCATTGGTCAGGGAAATTTGCTTACGCTTTTCCACCTCTCCTGCTAATTACATTAGTGGTTCGGAAACTCAAGCAACATTCCCTCACAATGATCCTAGTTGCTCCCACATGGGCTTGACAACCCTGGTTCACGACCCTATTGGAACTATCAGTAGTTCCTCATCAAAAACTACACCTCTCCCCCAAGCTTCTCACTCAGAACCATGGAGAAATAAGGCATCCAGATCCCAGTCAACTCAACCTTGCGATCTGGCACCTGAAATCATAGAGTTTGGCTACCTTAATCTCCCGCCAGACTGCATGAATGTCATTAAAGAGGCTAGACGCCCTACCACAAGAGCATGCTAAGCAGCAAAGTGGAAACGATTTGTTATTTATTGTAATAACAATTAAATCGATCCACTTGATGCTTCAATTCAGAACATCATTTGCTATCTGTTACACCTACAGAGGGCTAAATTAACATATACATCTATAAGACTACATCTTGCCGCTATAGCGGCTTACCTACAAAACAGACAACATATGTCCTTGTGTCGTGTACCAGCTATCAAAGCCTTTATGGAAGGACTCAAGAGAATCATTCCTCCTAGGCTTCCACCTTCTCCTGTGTGGAATCTTAATATAGTACTTACAATACTTATGGGTCCACCATTTGAGCCTTTACACAAATGTGAACTACAGTTTCTGACTTGGAAGGTAGCCTTCCTCATAGCCATCACATCTCTCAGAAGAGTTGGTGAGCTTCAGACACTAACCATACAAGAACCATTTTTACAAATTCACCAAAATAAAGTGGTTCTTAGGACTAACCCCAAATGTCTACCCAAAGTTGTTTCTGCATTTCATCTCAACCAGTCTGAGTTACCCGTGTTTTTTCCTCAACCAGACTCGGTGGCAGAACGTGCTCTTCACACATTAGATGTTAAAAGAGCGTTACCTTATTCCATTGAAAGAACAAAATCTTTTAGGAAAACCAAACAACTCTTTGTTGCTTTTTCACCACCGCATAAAGGCAATTCCATATCAAAAGCAGGTATTGCACGGTGGATAGTTAAGTGCATACAAATTTGCTACATTAAAGCTAAACGCACATTAACAATTCCCCCTAGAGCCCACTCTACGCGCAAGCTGGGGGCCTCTATGGCATTCTTAGGGAACATACCCTTAGATGACATTTGCAAGGCTGCAACATGGTCTACACCACACACATTCACAAAACACTATTGTGTAGATGTGTTAGCGAAGCAACAAGCTAGTGTGGGCCAGGCAGTTTTAAGAACACTATTTCCGACTACTGCAGCAGATACAGGTTAGCCACCGCTTTGGAAATAACTGCTGTATATTCCATTCTAAAGCATATGATCTACAGCTCATATGCCTCGAACGGAAAATGCTACGTTCGAGGCATATGAGCTGCAAATCATATACTTGTGCATAGATCGCCATCTAATGTTGGGTCCGGATGTTTGCACTTTGTTTTTCTTCGGAGAAGTCTTTCCAGTCAGAAGGTAGGTGACTCCTCCCTTAGGTGATAGTGCGCATGGGCATCGACTCCATTGTTATATTGTTTTTTTCCGCCATTGGGTTCGGATGTGAATTGTTGCGCTCCGGTTCGGCACCATCTTTCGGGCCCCCTTCGACGCGCAATCCACTACCCTCGACGGTATTGTTAATTGACCGCGTTCCCACTCTCCATGTATCGTTTAATCTTGAACACTTCCAATCGGAACATTCGTGGAAGGCTGTTGGTCATACCCGCGCTGGGATCGGTCGCAGCTGATGGAACGGTCTCCATTCAAGTTATGTCCAAGGTGTCGCGCTAAGTTCCCGCGCACCGACTTGCACGAGGTGTGCAATCTTTGCCTATCCCCGGAACACGACAAGAAAGACTGCGATGCGTGCCAGTCGTTTCGGTCGAAGAAAACCCTCCGTGATCGTCGGGCTCGGCGTCATGAAATGTACCAGCAAAGCGGCCCTGCGACGGACCTCCTGGCGGAGAAGTGCGATCAAGAAGAATCACACGCGCAGGAGGCTGAGGTGGAGGAGGAGCACGTCTCTGTGTCTGACGACTCTGATGCCGAAGACCTTCCCCCGGCTCAACGGACCGTGAGTAAAGACTATTTGTTCCCCTATCATCTCCTTTACAAGAAAAAGGCTCTGGTCCCTCCTCTGCCTGCGGGCCAAGGTCGGCACCGAGAAACAGTTTCGAGCACCCCCGCCTTCGGGCTCGGCGCCGAAGCACAAACAGCCTTCAGACTCTGGCTAAACCCATACGCACGCCGGTGCCGACCCCAAACCTTCGGCGTCGAAATCGAAACACCTTCTGGTCTCCATCCCGCCGTTGAGGAAAGCAAAATCTTCGGAGCCGAAAACTTCGGAGCCGAAACTCTCGATGCCGAGACCATCATCTAAAGAGGGTACTGCGAATAAAGACCCTCAGACCGAAAATCCACCGGATCCCACGCAAAAAGAAATCGCAATCCACCCAGAAACTGGACACATTGTTGCCAAATGTCCGGAGAAAAGGAAAATGGGCTTATCGGAGGATTACCACATTCCTTTGAAGAGGAAAATGCTGACTATTGACTTCTTCTCCTTACATTTCTGAACTTCCTCTTATTTCACCTACGCATTCTCCTACACCACCATCACCTGACCCACACGATACAGGAGATGATGAGGATGTAGACGACTATACACCACAAGATGTCCCACAGGATCCCGATCCTTGGGATAATTATAATGTCCCTCAACCGGATAATAACCCTGATTCATATCCTTCTAAACCTTCCCCTACGGATGATAATATTGGGTACATTGAGCTCATTAATAGAGCTACTCAATACCATGGGGTAGAGCTACACAAGGAAAGTCTAGAAGAGGATTTTATATTAGAGACCCTTAGTTCATCTCAAAGGGCTACACAAACCTTACCGCTTAAACATACAGATGATATCTTCCAAGACCCTGTCAAAGCTAGGATCATCTCTCCCAGGGTAGAGAGGAAATACCGGGCTGCACCTAATGACCCAGTCTACATGAAAGGACATTTACCTTTAGACTCCTTGGTCGTTTCTAATGCTCGTAAGAGGGCTAACTCCCAGACCACAGGGGATGCCCCGCCTCCGGAATAAAGAATCCAAATTATTGGATGCTTCCGGTAAACGGATAGCATCACAAGCTGCTAATAATTGGTGCATTGCTAATGGCCAAGCATTACTGGCAAGATATGATAGAGCTCATTATGATGAACTTGAGAAGCTCATTCAATTCCTTCCTGAGAAGCATAAACCTAAAGCCGGCGATCTTATTCAAGAGGGTAAATTAATAACTAATACCTCTATCAGATGTGCCCTAGATCAGGCAGATAATGCGGCTCGGGCAATAAACACTAGCGTACTGCTTCGCAGACATGCTTGGTTACGAATTTCTGGGTTTAAACCTGAGGTACAAGCTTCTATTCTTAATCAACCTTTTAATAAGCAACACCTTTTTGGGCCAGCGGTTGATGCATCTTTAGAAAAGATGAAAAAAGACACGGAGGTTGCTAAGTCCATGGGGGCATTGCAAGCACCCTCCAACGGAGATTCCTTTCGTCGCTCATTCTTTAAGGGCAGCTCCAAAAACATCTCTACCGACAATGCCTCTTCCTCTTACAAGGGGAACGATCAGTCCACCTCTTCAAAGGGGTATTTTCGAGGAGGATATCGAGGAAATAACGGTAGGGGCAGGCAAAGGTAATTCTACCCGCACCTCCCCGCCAATAACAATAAACAATGACTTATTTCCCATACCCCCGATCATCCCACTCCTGTCGGGGGCGTGTCTCACAATTTCTACCCATTTGGAATACGATTACAACCGACAAATGGGTTCTCCAAATTATCCAATCTGGTTATTGCCTGGAGCTTACAAGCACTCCACCCAATATTCCTCCAAGGTCACATCTCATGTCACACGAGCATCTTACGCTTCTAAAGCAAGAAGTTCTTTCCTTATTGCAAAAAGGTGCAATAGAACCGGTCCCGTTACAATATCAGGGAACAGGAGTGTACTCACTATACTTCCTAATTCCCAAAAGGACGGCTCTCTCAGACCCATACTGGACCTCAGACAACTCAATCTATACTTTCACTCAGACCATTTTCACATGGTAACACTACAGCAAGTGCTTCCTCTCCTTCAGCAAGGCGACTTTCTATCCGCTATGGATCTAAAGGATGCTTATTTCCATATACCAATACACCCTGCCCACCGCAAATACCTGCGGTTTCTCGTGGCAGGCCAACATTATCAGTTCAAGGTCCTACCATTCGGTGTCACAACTGCTCCAAGGGTTTTCACAAAATGCTTGGCAGTAGTCATAGCCCACCTGAGAAGACAACAGATTCACGTCTTCCCCTACCTAGACGACTGGCTTGTAAAAGCCAGTTCATACAACAGTTGCCTGCAACACACAAACAAAACTGTGCAACTCCTTCACCAACTAGGGTTCACAATAAATCACGCCAAATCCCATCTCCAACCTTCCAGGTCTCAAGACTATCTAGGGGCTACCATAGACTCCCACAAAGCTGTAGCTTATCCAACTCCTGCCAGACTCAAAACTTTTCACAACGTAATGTCTCAATTCCAGCCTCAACACTCCCTACCAGCTCGAGTGTTCATGCAACTACTAGGAATGATGGCGTCTTGCATTTTCATAGTCCCATATGCAAGACTTCACATAAGCCCTCTGCAAGAATACTTAGCAGATCAGTGGAACCAGGCTCGCGGTCAGTTATCAGATCTAGTGTTGGTAGACGGCCGCACCCATCTCTCTTTGCAGTGGTGGAACACACAAAACCTGTTAAAAGGGCGGCTCTTCAGCGATCCGGTTCCACAGATAGTACTGACGACCGACGCATCACTCACAGGTTGGGGAGCACATCTCCAAACCCACACAATTCAGGGGGTGTGGAGCCCCCAGCAGAAACAGCTTCACATAAATCACCTAGAACTCCTAGCGATTTTTCTGACTCTCAAGGCATTTCAAGTTCAATTATTACACAAGACAGTACTAATTCGTACAGACAACATGACGGCCATGTACTACATTCAAAAACAGGGGGGAGACACTCCCTCCAACTATCCCAGCTAGCACAGGACATCTGGAGATGGGCCATTCATCACAAAATCTTTCTTCTGGCGGAACACCTCCCAGGAGTGGACACTCAGATAGCAGATCTGCTAAGTTGCCTGACACAGAAAAATACACGAATAGGAACTACATCCTCAGGTTCTCCTCCCATACTTCCAAATGTGGGGCTTCCCAGACATAGACTTGTTCGCCACACATCTAAACGCAAAATGCCCAAACTTTGCGTCCAGATACCCACACCCATTGTCCAAAGGCAATGCACTATGGATGAATTGGTCAGGGATATTTGCTTACGCTTTTCCGCCTCTCCCACTCATTCCATGAGTGGTTCGGAAGCTCAAACAAACGGCCCTGACCCTAATACTGGTTGCTCCCACATGGGCACGTCAGCCGTGGTTCACAACCCTGCTGGAGCTCTCAGTAGTTCCTCACCAAAAACGAAGACTTTCACCCAGTCTACTCACCCAGAGCCATGGCGAGATAAGACACCCAGATCCCAATCAACTCAATCTAGCGATCTGGCACCTGAAGTCCTACAGTTTGGTTACCTAAATCTACCACCAGACTGTATGAACATTATCAAAGAAGTTAGGCGTCCTACCACCAGAGCCTGCTATGCAGCCAAATGGAAGCGGTTTGTGATTTATTGTAACAACAACCACATCAACCCGCTTGACACTTCCATACAGAACATTATATGCTATTTGTTACACCTGCAACGTACCAATTTAGCATACTCATCTATCCGCTTACATCTTGCTGTGATAGCTGCATACCTCCAAAATAGACAGCATCTGTCTCTTTTTCGGGTACCTGCCATTAAAGCATTTATGGAAGGACAAAAAAGAGTTATTCCACCAAGACGTCCACCTGCACCAGTGTGGAATCTTAATGTGGTTCTCACTAGGCTAATGGGTCCACCCTTTGAACCGTTACACAGAAGTGAACTGCAAATTCTTACATGGAAAGTAGCATTTCTTGTTGCTATCACATCACTCAGACGAGTCAGTGAGATCCAGGCATTAACCATAGAAGAACCCTTTTTGCAGATGCACCACAACAAGGTAGTCCTTCGGACCAACCCTAAATTCCTTCCTAAAGTAATTTCTGCCTTTCACATTAATCAGTCGGTTGAGTTGCCTGTTTTCTTCCCTCAGCCCGATTCAGTGGCAGAACGTGCTCTGCATACGCTAGATGTCAAACAAGCATTGCTGTATTACATTGAAAGGACAAAACCTTTCTGTAACACTAACCAACTTTTTGTAGCCTTAGCTCCACCACACAAGGGCAATGTCATATCAAAATCAGGTATTGCACGGTGGATTGTAAAATGTATTCAAATATGCTATCAAAAGGCTAAACGAACATTACCAGTTCCCCCGAGAGCACACTCTACACGTAAACTGGGAGCTTCTATGGCATTTCTAGGGAATATACCCATAGACGATATATGCAAAGCTGCAACATGGTCTACCCCACACACATTCACAAAACATTACTCAGTGGATGTGTTAGCAACACAACAAGCTAGAGTTGGCCAGGCAGTTTTACATACACTCTTTCAGACTACTGCAACAGCTACAGGTTAGCCACCGCTTTGGCAGATAATTGCTGTACAGTCTATGCACAAGTATATGATCTGCAGCTCATATGCCTCGAACGGAAAATGCTACTTACCAGTATGCATCTGTTCTTGGCATATCACTTTCTACTCATACTAACTCCATCATCACCCTTACGGCAAAACAATCTAGGGATGGAGGCGATGCCCATGCGCACTATCACCAAGAGGAGGAGTCACCTACCTTGTGACTACAAGGACTTCTTCGAAGAAAAACAAAGTGCAAACATCCGGGCCCAACACCAGATGGCGATCAATGCTAAAGCATATGAATCTACAGCTCTATATGCCAAGAACAGATGCATACTGGGTAAGTAGCATTTTCCTTTTCAGCTGGTCTAACCTGGTCCCTGTGACTTTCTCTCAGTCTCAACGAGCAGATGTCCGCGAGTAGCGCTCTGTGGTTTTAGGCGATATACTTAGCAGAAATCTTTAAAATTACATATCTCCTGTTCTACTGACTGGATTTTTGTCATTTAAATCTCAAATAATTTATTAGATTTTACTCAATGTTTTCTAAATTGGTGTGGGATTTTTCTTGTGTGATATTTTCACTTCATTACTGTTTGTGTGCTCCATAAATACTTTACACATTGCCTCTAAGTTAAGCCTGACTGCTTTTGCGCCAAGCTACCAGAAGGTTAAGCACAGGTTAATGTAGTGACTTTGGTGTTTCACTCTGACAAGAATTGCGGTTGTTGCTGTAGAAGGGCTCACACCCCCCTCAACCAATAACCCAATTTCTCACTGTATGTATGTAGTAGCTTTTGCTGAGCCCTCAAGATTGTGTTTTTTTCTCTTTGACACTAAATGTATCAGGTAAAATTGTACTGATGTAATGTGGATGCAGGCGGGAAAGGTGAAGTACTTCTAGAGTGTGGTTGGTTCCTGCGATGGTATGGGCATTGTTGAGGGGGGCTCACCATTCCTTGCAGGGGGGGCCCCTAAAGTTTTGTCATGGTTCCGGCCGGCAGCAGTGGCTGGTGGTTTTATGCACCCCCAGTCCCAGATTCCTTTGGTGCAGAAGCAGCATTGATTTGTTGGCTGACAACACATTCGCTCTGCAATTGCAGCCAACAGCAGCTGCTGTGGCCATCTCAGCATTCCACGCACTGTATACCTTGCAGCAAGACACCTGTCTACCTCGCATTGCTCTAGGTTGCCAATTCTGAGTTCTTCATCATCCTAAACACCTTGATGAATGTATTTATATAGCGCTTACTACACCTACCCTGAGATGGAGAGCACCTGGAGAGTGTTTGGCAGCGAGCAGTCTCTCATGTGTAGAACCTGGGCACGTGGCTTCATCTAGTGTGCACAGCTTCTTTCTCAGAACAACAGGGTTAAAAAAAACAAGCATTGGAAATGCAATCGGTCTCGCATTATTTGAGTTAGAGCTATTGGCAACGTAAATGGCAATGTCTTTTACATGTGTTATGGAGTGTATGTATGTGGTGTGTAGTGGAATTATGTGCATTGGATTGGAGTAGTTATTTGTGTAATAGTGTAGCGTGGAATTGTGTGGTGTGGTGTGGAGTTGATTTGTGTAGTGGAATTATGTGTGTTGGATAGGATTAGTTGTGTAATTGTGTGGCATGGAATTGTGTGCTGTGGAGTGGATTTGTGTAGTGAAATTATATGTGTTGTACTGGATTAGAAAGTTGTGTAATTGGTGTAGATTTGTGTGGTGTGGAGAGGAATTGTGTAGTCGAACGATGTGTTTTTGATTGTATTAGTTAGTTGTGTAATTATGTGATGTGGAATTGTGTGGCGTGGAGTGGATTTGCGTAGTGGAATTATGAGGCATGATGTGCAGTTGTATTATATGGATAGTAATTCTGTGTTTTTGAGTCTATTGGAATTATGTGGAGTGGGATTCTGTGTAATGGAGTGGAATTATGTGGAATGGTATTTTGTTTTGTGGAGTGTTATGCAGTGGAGTTTAATTATGTGGTGTGCTGTTGAATTTTGTGGTATGATTTTGAATTCTGTTTTGTAAATTGGATATATGTGGTGTATAGTGGAATTGTGTTGTGGAGTGGAATAATGTGGTTTAGTGTTGAATTATGAGGTGTGGAATAGATTTGTGTGGAGTTGAATACTGTAGTATTAAGTGACATTATGCTGAGTGGAATTATGTGGCATGGTGTGGAGTTTAACTATGTGGATTGTTGTTATGTGGCATAGAGTGAATTTATGTGGTGTGTATTTATGTGGTATTACTATGAAAAAGCAGATAAAACATACACATTTGGTAATGCAACATTATTGTATGTAGGATAGATCGGTTTATTTATCGTGCACATTTATGGTGCAACAAACATTTAAATCCTACAGCAATGTAAGCAAAAGTCAAGGAACTATGCCATATACATAGTAGCCACAAATATAGTTAACACAGCATATGTGTCAGACATCAAAGTAAGAACAACGCATTTTGAACTAATGTTACAATATGGCTAAGATTACAACAGCTGCTGCCAGCAATGATATTATGGTGTGAGATCTACAGGTAGATTTTAAAGTAAGGACAAGGAGAGAAATGAGAGTAAGAGCTATTGGCGTTGTAAATGCAAATATCTTTTCCCTACGTGTTATTGTGTGTAGTAGATATATGTGGTGTGTAGGGGAATTATGTGGTTTGTTTTGGAATTGTCAGGTGTGGAATTGTGGGGTGTGGATTGGATTTGTGTAGTGGAATTATGTGGCATGGTGTGCAGTGGAATTATGTTGATAGTAATTAAGGTGTATTTAAATGAAATTGGAAGTATGCTAAAGGGGATAGTGTTATGAAGTATAATTATGTGGAATGTTATTTTGTGTTGTGAAGTGTTATGTAGTGGAGTTTAAATATGTGGTGTTTTGTAGAATTTTGTGGTATGTGTGATTATGTGGTATGCAGTGTATGTATGTGGTTTGCTATGTAATTGTGTTGTTGATTATAATTATATGGTTTGTTGTCAAATTATGTGGTAGCGAATGGAAATGTCTTGAGTTGAATAGTGTGGTGTGGAGTGAAATTATGCAGATGCAATTATGTGGCATGGTGCGGAGTGTTTTATTATGTGGAGTTGAATTATGTTGTACTGAGTGGTAATATGTGGCCTGTAATATGCTGGGTGGTGTTGATTTGTGCGTTGGTGAATTATGTGGTATTGCATTGTGTGGTATTGTGTGTTAAACTAAACATCCATGTATGCCATATGGTACCCAGGTGAGTGGAGTAAAAAATAAATCAAACTAGCTCCCATGTTATATTTATGAAATGTAATTTTATCCCAAACTGCAGTGTGAGTAAAAAACTGTTTAAAATAAGGATAATCTCTCACACACACACAAACTCCTTAATGCAACAGCAGGTGTGGGGAGGCACACACGGAGCAAACACATACCACTGTACTTAGATTTCCCTTGGCAACTGCCATAGATATTTGATGGCTAGACCCAGGCCCCATAAAGACACCATTAGAAGTCAAGATTGCAGACAAGGTAAACAAAGCAATGGGGGCTCCGAATGTCCTGTTTTCGTATAATGTTAACATAATTGCTTATAATATTAATGCATAGAAACTCATAATACTGTTGTGAGGGCAGTATTTTTCATTTATTTCGCTAGGAAATGTTCACTGGCGTTTTTGCTTAAGGTTTTTAGTGTCATGTGTGTCTTATTACATATTTAACAGGAAACTGCAAACTGCCATATTAAAACCCCCTATAATAGAAAACTAACAGGAACTGAAAATGTGCAATGCCTCAACATTAAATAGAATAGGGCACGAGAGCATTCTCCAGATACTGTTGAAAAGAAGTTAAAAATACAAGTTGAAGCGGCAAAATGAACTGAAGTCAAAATACAAATTAAAAGACTTTTTTACAAGTCCCAGCTGTGCTCGTGACCTTTCATGACAAGCACTAATTGTAACGCAATAAACATTCACTGCAAAATAACGAAAAAAGACAACGGTGGACGGCAACATGATAAAACATTGCATGTAAAACATCTGCGTAATGAGAGTTTGACACTCCACAGGATCACATAAAAAAGTTAAATAACTAAGAAATAAAGGTTAGACGCTGCAACACATAAAATACCGAATGCAAAAATAATGAAGACACAACTGGACTGGACAGAGAGCGGAGTAATTGAGGGTGGCGAGCGGAAGGAGGGGGCTGGATGAGAAGTGGAGAAGAGGAGGGCTCGGGGGCTCCCTCACCTCGTCGGGCTGCTGTAATGTGTGCTCTGCCCGTGGCTCCCGAGTCTGTGGCTGACACTTCGCTTAGTAATGTTAACCTTGTACAGACATCTGCAAAGCAGAAAAGTCCAGCAGCAGGCGATGTTTATTTAATAAAGAGCCGGTGAAGTAACTGCAATTGTAACAAATGAAAAAATAAAGCCGTAACTAACAAAACAAGATTAGTGGGACTTGGCAGGGCTGGCGAGGTGGTAGCACAGCACGCCTAAGCAGACGCTGCCCCCCCTGACCCCCCAGAGGGAAAGACGCACTCCTCATAACCCAAGAGAGAAAAGAAGCCACCTACCCAGTAAGGCACAGATGGTCGCATCCAGAGTGAGCCCGACCCGCTGCACACAGGTGATGCCTCCTCTGAGGATAACATGCGGACAGTCTCACCTGGTGACTGCTCTGGGGTCGCCGCGGGGCTGAATCCGGTAGGTGCTGATCCGGAGGGGCCGGGGCTGCACTGGGTGGCAGGAGCTGCTGTTCCGGCTCAGGATCTCCCCCGCTGCTGTTGCTCCGGCCCGTAATATTTGCTGTCTTGTGCGCTCCTCAAACAGCAGCAACATCTCCTAGCAAGAAGCACTTGCAAAAAAGCCGGCATTAAGTGCAGCCAATTATATAAAGGGCATTTAAAGAATTCACCAATGGCAGCCATGGAGGAGACTCTCACTGTCTCGTGACGTCAATGCGGGGCAGAAGTGAACAACATCAATGCGGGGCGGAACCAGATGAAACTAGCCTCGGCGTCCGCTCGACATCGGTGATTCTGGGCAAATCACTTAATCTCCCCGTGCGTACCAAAAATAAATGTCATTGTGTAAAATCAGCGGTGCTCATGTAAAGCACTCCAATACCCATTTAAACAAGCATTGGCAATGCAATAGGACTCGCATTTGCGCGAGACCTATTGCATTGCAAATGGCAATGCGTGCGAGCAACGAGGCACAAGGGGGGGGTCAGAGAGAAGGCATCGGACTGCGGGAGGGGGGGCACGGGTAGAAAGTAGTCTATGCTGTAAAGGGGCCAGTAGCCATGGAAGGATACAAATGACTGACATGGCTGTCATGGGGAGGGACTAACAAGCTTAAAACCAATCGGAAGGCAGCATTTATAACCTAAGCCAATGAAGAAGATGGTGCCGGAGTATGGGCGGAGCTTCCACGAAGCTTCCACAGTATAGTGTATACTGCATGCCTCGCAAAGCGATGGCAGCGCATTCGCGCTGCAACGCTAGGCGAGACATAAAAACAACAACAATGGGGAGGTTTCCCAAGGGAGCCTGTACTAGAACCTGTGATTGGTCCCGTATTCTTGAGAGAGAACACACGACTGCAGCGGTCAAAATGCAAGGGAAAAAAATGAAATATGGGAATGCAATTCACAGTCCCTTTTTATGTGATATTATAAGAAACTTAATTTCCCTAGCTAAAAAGGATTAACCCTTTAATAAACCAGCTATGCCACAGTTTCCTCGCGACCTACAAGACTTGTGGGAGAGTGCAGCGTCTGCAGATGGACTCCTTTGCCTCTACTCTTGCCAATGTGGAGTGGAAAGTATTGAGGCTAAACGTCTTCTAGCAACATCATTAGCATTTCAGTTATCCTGTGGCTGTACTATGGACTGATCCAAAGGGTGACTGACACTGCCATACAATCTGAGGGCTGAAGGTGGATGACCTGATTTCAAACTCAGGATGCTGTCTTTTAGGATGAACACAACTGTGAATGAGCAGTGGCTGAAGGAGGCTGACCCAAAGTACCTTTATGTTGCATATTATTGTGTTTTTTATCCTCTTTACACAAGACTGGGAAACAGCTAAAGCTGCTAGGCCATAAAATGAGGAGAAAGTAGTTTAGTAAAACCCGATTGTCTCTCTCTCTCTAGATTGTGGCTTTGCCAAACTATTAACCATACAAATGGACAGAAGCAGTATTTACAATATCAGCCTTTCTTTTTGAGAGCTTTATTCAGGACAGTACATTGGAGGTAATAACGGTATATATGTGTGTGCCATTTTGTACAAAGTAGTATAAGCAACCATTGCCATGTATTTTAAGATTAGGTATTATTTAAATGTTTATGCCATGTGAACAGGTAAGATCTTGGTGACTGGCTGTGTTTCAGGTGTCTCTTAGGTTTTTTTTGTGGATGTGACTACAAAGGTATACACCAGAGTCTCTTTAGAAGCTGCCGCTGTTTTATGTTGATCTCATTTATTCTCATTTATTCCACAGGAACAAGCACTGCTGATTCAGGAGGGAGCAGAGAGGCAACATAGGGAAATGCAGGAACAGATCCAAAGACTCCAGCAGCAGATGGCTGCGGCTTCCAAACCCAAGGGTGGCTGTGTTATACTTTAAAAGAGACTGAGCTGCATGTACCAAATGGTAGAGGTTTGCAGATGTAGATGTGTTATACTCTAAAAGAGATTGAGCTGCATGGATTCCTAGACTACTTATTTCAAACTAGAAAGGCACCACCCGTATCTTCTGGCAGTAGAAAGTAATCACTGATGTCTTGTGGGTTCACGCTTTAATGCAGTTCTTGCCACTAAAGGCCCTCCTCGCAGAAGCCCATGGTTTCTTTCTTTGTGAGAAAACAATCAGTTACCAAATCAGCTAATTGATGGCGCCTAAGCAAGATGTTCAAACACAATCACAGTTCAATGAGGGCAAATTCATTGCTTGGGCTCTGCACAGTCTTCAGCTGTGGGTTCTTCATAAACACTTACTTCAGCTCAGTATCAGTTTATAAACTCAAGTAACCCATGTGAGCAACCATAAGCCACCAGGAGCTTTCACATCAACCTGAAGGAGCAATGAGTTATTGATAAAACTCGGTTAAGTGAGGCATGCTCAGGTGCACCACGGTGAGGATTCTTCAGAGGTATCTATTCAAAACTGTGTGTACTTGTTGATTGCCAGCTCTCAGGGCCCAGAACGTCCTGAACTCTTGAGTATTTCTCAGCTGAAGTCAACAGGAGACTGCAACAACATGTTTTTGTGCATGCCAATAAAGCGCCGTAATTTACCTAATTATCAGTCCATCATCTTGTTTTAATGACTAGCTGTGGATGCAATGGTTAAATAGTTGACAAACTATACATGTTGTCCTAAATACAGCATTTAAACATGCTTAATAACTGCCAGATAGAAAACTGAGACTTGACACATCTGAGAGGGTTGGACCTTCTCTGCTGCATGAAGCACGTGAATGATACTGTCAAGTTAATATGGGTAAATGGACATTAATTTCTTGAAAGAGTAAAATTACATACAGCCTTATTACAGCAAAAAACTGGCACAATTCAAACTAAGTGGAACTAGCACAGTACGTTTTTCAATTGCACGCCACCCTACACAACACTGCAAGGATATTTTTACTTTCTATTTTTTACCTATGGAGCAGAAACCAGCGCTTGTTATTGGGATGGGATCCTTGTCATCAGGAGGAGCCCCTTCCATTTTCAGTGCTGTCCAGCGGCCTCCCACATCAAGCTAATAATAACGAGGGGGTGGGGGGGGCACTAATGTATCACTGACATCAACTTGAGGCCCTGTACATTCTTTTAACCCTTAATATACATAATATGTACTTTACCAATAGCCACATTTTTTTGTATAAATACCACCATTCCACCGACACGATTCATGCAACCTGCAATACATATACAACACCTAAACTCTATGGGCCTTACAAAGAATTAACGCAGCGCGGTGCCACAAACCATTTGGCTGTGCCGCGCTGCTTTAATTCCAAAGCACAGGGATGCGCCATATCTACAATATGACGGATCCCTTTGCTCTCCCCTGCGCTGGCACACAATTGGCTGCCATGCGCCGACGCAGGCAACCTTGCACCATGGCGCAAGGATGCCTGCATCACGGGGATGATTGTTTATGTGCAGGAAGGTGTCCCTTCCTGCATATAAACATTCTGAATTTTGAATGATTGTTTATGTGCTGGAAGGGACACCTACCTGCACATAAACAATCACAAGAGGTGATTTCCTCGTTCTATGTGTGCTGCAGAATGCAGCACGCATAGAATGAGGAGAAAAATGAAGAGAAATGAATACGTTTCTCCTCGTTGCTCCTTCCTAAGTCTCCCCTGGGAAGGCGTAGCATTCAGACGCATTTCCACTTTACGATTTCTTGTAAATCTGGAAATGTGTCAGGTTCTATGGGTGTTGTGTGGGAGCACCCACAGCAACACCTATGGAACGCCCCTTTCACGCAAATTGCAGCATGTAAAGGGGCCGTATTTATGAGGACAGGAAAAGCTAAGGCAGGGTGGCGTTTCATGGCCTTCTAAATATGGGTCAGCATAATGCGCCGCCGGTGCGTCACAAAAAGTGACGTGCGGGCGGCGCAAGGGGCTTGTAAATAAGCCCCTACATTCATACATTTTTGTCATCCATACACTAGAGATTTAAAAACCTAGGCATTCCGTCTCTCATTCCTTTTACTTCACTGCACATCAAGGTGCTGTGACAAAAAATATGATAAAAGAATAATTTTGTTCTTCACACATGGCAAGAATACACTGCTGACATAAACTTCACGATAAACATACACTTCTTCCATAAAAGGTCTTCCATTACGCCACTACTTAGTATGATCCCCCTCTGTAAATGGGCTCCGATTCCTCATCAAGGGAATGAAATGCTAAATAAATTCAACTTCACTTCAATAGAATTTCATGAAAATTATTGAGCATGCTCAGAATCCTACTTTAGAAGAATTACAGGATCCAAAACGTCAAAATGCATACAAGGTCAGTCCATGGACCCACATTAGAGACCTGCATGGAAGCTTATTGCTGAAGGGTGCAAGTAACTGCCTGGGGATGCCCAGAGCGAGGAGTGTAGTGGGTTATAGGCTCAAGTAAACAGGCTTGACATGGTGAAATAAGAAGAGTCTGTAATTGCACATGTTATGGAAAAACAGAACACCAACGAAGGAACAGTGACTCACATAGAGCTGAGTACCATCTGCAGCGTCACAGGTTCTGTGCAGAGAAATGTCATTTTCTTACTGTGTGTACACTCTGAAGTGGCTGGATGACCACACATGTATCCTGATGAGCAGTGTAGGAAAGTAGGATCTGCTTCTTATGGTTACCCCCACTTTTTGCTTGATGTCACACTGAACTTGACTAGTCTGACTGGGATCCTGCTAATCAGGACCCCAGTCTGTCTGCTTTCTCCTTAAAATGTTATGCCATGTACTTTGGTACACTCCAGATTGGATACTTTGGTACCCTTATAAGTCCCTAGTATATGGTACCCATGTACCCAGGGCATAGGTACCCCAGAGGCCTCCCATGGGCTGAAGCATGTATTCATGCCACCCATGAGAGGCCATGCAAAATGGAACTACAGGTCTGCCATTGCAGCCTGTGTAAGCTGGTGCTTGCACCTCTTACTTTAGATATAGGTTCCCTATATCTATAGGTCCCTACACTTAAAAACTTATAAGTCACCCCTATAGCAGGCCTTAACAATCCTGAAGGCAGGGTGCTGGGTTTTACGTGAGAGGGTGTCCCTGCATGAGCAGGGCCCCTCTGCAGCCTTCGGAGACCATTCTCCTGGGTTGTCTGTGACTCAGCCAGACATATAGGTAGAGGTGCATTATAACCTCGCGGTAAATGCCATCTCGAAAACGGCTGAAACAAAACATGTCGGGTTTGGTATCAAACACCTTGGAATCATACCTCCACACCGGTAACCGGTGTGGGAGTTTGATTCCACCCTTCTGAAGCGAGCTTTGTGGGGTCACTGGTCTTTCCGGTGCCAGCCTTCTCGACCAGGGCAACACAAAATGGTTGCTGCCGGCCAGAGACACATTTCTGCCCTCCTGCTGCTGAGCCAAGCTCGAGCAGGGGAAGGCAGGACAATAGGCATCCTGTCACAGGGAGGTGTGACCACCTCCCAGACAGGATTTAGTGTATTGGGGCTGGGTGGGTGCACTTCCAAAGTGCCTGAAAGTCTGCATCTGGGGCACACTTGGTGGGGAAACAACCTTTAGAACGCATGCATTACATCGCATGCCATTAGATTGCCGTTTTTACAACGAAAGTCGTTACAACGACTTGCACTGGAGGGCGCTATAGGACAAGGAGTAGTTTAAATTACTATCCAACACCTTCCCTACTGTACGTAGGCTGGAGTTGGAATAGTAAATTAAACTACTCCTAAGTCCAGCGCCCTCCAACGCAAGTCGTTGTAACGACTTGCGTTGTTAAAACCGCGATCTAATGGCATGCGATGTAATGCATGCGTGGTATCGTCATACATCCCACTTGGTGTCCCTGTGCATAGTCCAGCTCAAACCTGTTCTGGGAGCCATAGGCTCCTGCTCTGGCGCAAAACTGGACAAAGGACATGGGAGTAACCTCCCCTCTGTCCTGACCCTTCCCTCGGGAGGGTCCCCTGAATCTGTCCAACCCTCTCCCATGGGTACATAAGGGCTTACCTGGCTGTAGGACCTTAGATTTAGTGTGGACAAGATTCTGAAACAAGAAACCACTGACCTTCAACCGTCTGGACACTCTGGACTTCGACTGGGCCCAACTTCGTCTCCCTCTCCGTCCAAAGCATCGTCTGTGCCCTTGCACCATACAGGCTCCATGCAGGACCTGTGGAGCATTAAGGACATCTGAAGAATCTCCCTTGGGGTGAAGGATTAACACCCCTGCATTCGCAGGCACCATAACGCAACTGACCGGTCTGCTGGTCCAGAGCTCCTGCGGACCTTGAAGGCTCCAGCAACACAGGAGGTGGGTTCCGAAGTTCTTTGCGGTCCAGCTGCCCTCTCACTGAGTTTGAGGCCAGTATCCCTTGTGGGGACCGCATAACCTGAACCCCTGTGCACCGCATAATTTTGCAATTGCATATGCTTGTTGGCGATTCCCAAGCTTGTGCATTGGACTCCATATAGTCCTGACCCTGAGCAGTATTTCCACCAAATAACTCCGACCTCCTCACACCGAGTGCTCCGTGGGCTGGTACTTTGTGATTTTGCTCGAGGTCCCCTCGCGACTCCTGGTCATTTGGCCTGTGGGTCCTCCTGAGGGTCATCTTGAATTCTGTTGGGCTTTCCTTGTTGTTCCAGACGTGCCCTGACTCCCCATTGCTTGGTGAGTATCCTGGACCTTGCTGGTCCACACCGTAACCTGCTTAACCTTCCTGCGTGGGTTGCAGTTGCCAAGGCTTGTTGGTGCTCCAGGCGGACACCGACCCCTCAGCCCTCGACATCCTTCGTGAGACAGTTCGCATCCGGCTCCTGGTCGCCGTCGACATCTTCTGGTCCTCGTGGCTCAGAAGCACCCGACATCGGTAGGCATTCATCCACTGAGCCCCTGGTCACCCTGAAGTGACCCAGACTCTGTCCTCTCTGCTTTCAGGTTCCTTCCATCACGAATTTACCCTTGGATTCCAAAAGACACTTTCTTCCTTCCCGGCAGCAGCTCTTCTTTGCAACCCTCCATTGAAAACGACGGCGGTTTCTGACACCCCTCCAGACCCATGCACCGGCTCTCCTGGGATAAGTAACTTGGGTACTCTGGTATCCACGGGTGGGGTGGCTCTCCAACCTCCTAAGTTCCAAAGGGTTTCCTCGAAGTCCACCGAGAAGGGTCCTTAAACTTTGAAACTGTAACTGCGACTTCCCCATAGAATTGTACGGAGCCCACGGTCATGTTAACACACTGCACCCGTCCTCCGTGGGGTCCCTGTTTACTCACCTTGGGTGGTTCCTTGGGGTCTCAGCGATTCTACGTGTTCTAGACACTGTCTCGACTCCAGTCGTGGTTCTTATATCACTATTTTAGTATATGGTTTGGTCTCCCCCTGGAGCCCACTGTGTATTGTGCTACTTACAACTGTTTCTTTGCTAAAGTATTGTGTGCTTTGTGTTGTACCCTCGTGTAGAGGATACTAGAGAGTGTTATATAAATAAATGAATATGTTCGAGGCATATGAGCTGCAGAATTCACACTTTGTGCATAGATCGCCATCTGGTGTTGGGCTCGGAATTGGGCTCGGATGCTTGCACCTTATTGTTGTCTTGGAAGAAGTCTTACTAGTCACGAGATAGGTGACTCCTCCCTTGGACGATAGTGCGCATGGGCATCGACTCCATCCTTAGATTGTTTTTTTCCGCCATTGGGTTCGGATGTAACTTCTGCGCTCCGGTTCCGTACTGCATTATCCAAACCTTTTCGCCGCGCAAACCATCAAAAACTCGATGGTATTGTTTTCGTTCGCGTGCTCCTCGACGCACTCCTCAAATACCCGATTCCAGTCGACGCGGGCCGCTGGGCCTATCGACGCCATTCGGGCCTACGGCTAATGGAAAGGACTCCATTTAAAAAATGCCCCCAGTGTGGAGCTAAATTCCCACACAGCGACCAACACAAGGTCTGGAACCTCTGTCTCTCGCACCAGCACGAGGAGACTAATTGCCAGGCCTGCGCCTCCTTTCGATCCAAAAAGACTATCCGTGATCGCCGGGCCCGACGACACGTTATGGCGCAACGAGCAGCTCCGGTGCCGGAGGACATCTTCAACGAAGGCCCCGATGTCCCGGAGGATGATTCGGAGGATCTGGAAATTGTTTCCGAGGCAGATGACTCCGACTCAGACGACCACATCACTCCAGGTCAACGAGTGAGTACAACTGCCCCTACCCCAACCCCACTTGAAAAAAAGAAGGCTCTGGTCAAGACTTCGCCTGCTGGCCTCAGTCGCAACCGAAAGAAAGCTTCAGAAGCCCCGCCCCCGGGCCCGGCTCCGAAGACAAAGGAGAAGCCTTTCAGCGGCTCGGGACCGACCAAACCGCATATCAGTGCCCCACAGACACCATCGGCACCGAAGCCGGGAGCACATCCTACTCCCACAGTCCCCAAAAGGCCATCGGCACCTCGGCGCCGAAGGAAAAGGCCTCAGATCCGAAACAAAAACCTTCGGAACCGAAAAAGATTTCTGACTCCACATCGAAGCCGAAGGATCCAAAAACCCCTTCCAAGGCTCCAGAGCAGAAATCTAAACCCCCTCGGACCCGAAAAAATCGGTGCCGAAAGCGATTACCGAAAAGGAAGAACTTTTTCGACCGGATCCCATCGATCCGCAACAAAAAACTCTCCAAGTGGACCCCAAAACAGGACATGTGGTCAATGTTCCACACAACAAGAGGAAATTTGACACCCCACACATCCCTGAGGTGCCTGTAAAGAAAAGAGATTGTGCCACTTCACCTTTACGACCCTCTTCTCCTGTTCTTCCTACTAAACCTTTCAGGGCATATTATCAAGAACGGCGATAAAATTATTGCCGCTTTAGCGGCAGAAAACTGTCACTAAAGCGGCGATAATGGGCTTGATAATATGCCCTGGAGAATTCCAATAGAAGCCCATGTTCACACCAGAACATGGACTTCTATTGGAATTCTCAAGGGCATATTATCAAGCCCATTATTGCCGCTTTATCGGCAGTTTTCTGGCGCTAAAGCGGCGATAATTTTTAACGCCGTTCTTGATAATATGCCCCTTCTTTTCTCCACATTCTCCCATACTTCCAACATACTCGCCACCACCACAGGATGATGATGATTTAGGGGCTGGGGGAGGGTACAATGACCCTTTCACTGACCCTGATGACGACACAGACGCACCACAGGACAATTGGGATGATTATGATGACCCAGTTGATCCTCCAGACCTTCCTGATCCACATGCATACCCGACAAAGCCATCTCCCCCAGATGACAATATTGTTTTTGGTCAGCTTATAGACAGAGCTGCCAAGTACCATGGTGTTCAAATGCATTTGGACCCCACCGAGGAGGACTTCCTAATAGACACCTTTGCACAATCACAAAGGACTGTACAAACCCTACCAATGTTAAAAGGTGTCATTAAACACGCCCCAGACATATTCAAAGACCCTGTAAGGGCTAGAATTCTCAATCCCAGAATTGGCAAAAAATATAAACCCGCTCCCAATGATCCCACCTACATCAAGGGTCAACTGCCTTTAGATTCTTTAGTGGTGACCAACGCTAGAAAATGTGCCAACTCTCAGACCTTCGGTGATGCTCCACCTCCGGACAAAGAGTCTAAATTATTAGATGCTTCGGACAAACGAGTTGCTGCCCAAGCAGCTAATCACTGGAGGATAGCCAATATGCAGGCATTACTTGCCAGGTATGATAGGGCTCATTACGACCAGCTGGAAACCCTATTGCAGCACTTGCCTGATAAATATAAGACCAAGGCCAATGATTTGATTCAAGAGGGCAAATTAATAACTAATGCATCAATCAAGTGTGCCCTCGATGCAGCAGACACTGCATCTAGGTCTATTAACACTAGTGTGTTACTAAGAAGACATGCCTGGTTGCGCATTTCTGGTTTCAAACAGGAGCTACAAACAACTATCCTCAATCAGCCGTTCAATCAGGAACAACTTTTTGGCCCAGCTGTAGATACAGCTTTAGAAAAAATGAAAAAGGACACGGAGACTGCTAAATCCATGGGAGTATTACAGTCCCCATCCACACGAGGTTCCTTTCGACGCTCCTTCTATAGAGGCGCATCCAAAAACATCGGTGCAGACACTGCTTCTTCCTCCTACAAAAACCCCACACAAACATCCCCCAACAAGGGATATTTTAGAGGTGGGTACAGGGGAAATAACAACAAAGAAAGAGGCCGAGGTAACAACAACACTCGCGCCTCTCCCACTAATAAGCAGTGACTTCCCTCCACTCCACTCCCTCCTGACCATTCCACTACGGTCGGAGGGAGACTCTCACAGTTCCTAACTGTCTGGAATTCCATCACTACAGACAAGTGGGTAAGACAAATTATCCAGTATGGTTACTGCCTGGAACTTACAGCAACTCCACCCAACATACCACCCAAGCACCGTCCAATGTCCAAGGAACATCTGACACTCCTCAAACAAGAAGTTCTTTCGCTGCTTCAAAAGCATGCAATAGAACTAGTCCCCATACAACATCACGGAACAGGAGTTTACTCTATATTTCCTAATCCCCAAAAAGGACGGTACCCTAAGGCCAATACTGGACCTCAGACCTCTCAATCTCTACATACAGTCAGATCATTTTCACATGATCACTCTTCAACAGGTTCTTCCACTGCTTCAACAAGGCGACTTCCTTCCCACATTAGATCTCAAGGACACCTACTTCCATATTCCCATACACCCTGCTCACAGGAAATACCTAAGGTTCACAGTGGACGGCCAACACTATCAGTTCAAAGTCCTTTCATTTGGAGTGACCACAGCACCCAGGGTGTTCACAAAGTGCCTTGCAGTAGTAGCAGCGCACTTGCGAAGACAACAAATCCATGTATTTCCATACCTCGACGACTGGCTCATAAAAGCCAAGTCAGACAACCAATGTGTTCACCACACTTATCAAACCATTCAGCTGCTACACAACTTGGGGTTCACAGTAAACTACACCAAGTCGCACCTTCAACCCTCCTACATACATCAGTATCTGGGAGCCACAATAGACACGTCCAAAGCTCTAGCATACCCCAATCCAGCAAGGATAGCCAGTATGCAAACCCTCATCTCCAAGTTTCAGCCCCAACACTCTCTCCCAGCACGAGTGTTTATGCAGCTCATAGGAATGATGGCCTCTTGCATTTTCATTGTACCTCACGCAAGACTTCAGATGCGCCCTTCACAGGAATGCTTAGCACGTCAGTGGAACCAGGCTCCAGGTCAACTTACAGATCTGGTGTTGGTGGACAGCCGCACACATCGCTCTCTGCAGTGGTGGAACATACAAAACCTTTCCACAGAGCGGCCGTTCCTAGAGCCAGTTCCACAGATAGTGCTAACAGCAGACGCATCACTCACCGGCTGGGGAGCCCATCTCCTAAACCACACAATTCAGGGCAGGTGGTCCACCCAACAAAAACTGTTCCACATCAATTACCTAGAATTACTGGCAATATTTCTAGCGTTAAAGTTGTTTCAAACACATCTCAACAAAGCTGTCCTAGTCCGCACAGACAACATAACAGCAATGTATTACATACAGAAACAAGGAGGAACACATTCTTTGCAGCTCTCTCATCTAGCGCAAAGTATATGGAGATGGGCCATTCCACAAAAAATATATCTTCTAGCAGAACATCTTCCAGGGGTGAACAATCAGATAGCGGATCTGTTAAGTCGTCAAACTCAACAGATACACAAATGGGAACTTCATCCGCAAGTTCTTCAACCCTTCTTCCAGATGTGGGGCCAACCAGACATAGATCCGTTCGCCACACATGCAAACGCAAAATGCCCAACCTCTGCCGCCAGGTTCCCACATCCGTTGTCCAAGGGCAATGCAATATGGATGAAATGGTCAGGCAGATTTGCGTACGCTTTTCCGCCACTCCCGCTCATTCCACTAGTAGTACGCAAGCTCAAACAACAGTCTCTCAACATGATCCTAGTTGCTCCAACATGGGCACGGCAACCATGGTTCACAACACTACTCGAACTCTCAGTAGTTCCACACCAAAATTACGTCTCTCCCCAAAGCTGCTAACGCAGAACCATGGAGAGATAAGGCACCCAGATCCAGCACAACTAAATCTAGCGATCTGGCTCCTGAAATCCTAGAGTTCGGTTACCTTAACCTCCCACCAGAATGTATGAACATTATTAACGAAGCCAGACGTCCCACTACTAGAGCTTGCTATGCAGCTAAATGGAAAAGATTCGTCGTTTACTGCAACAATAACAAAATTGACCCATTAGATGCTTCAATTCAGAACATTATCTGCTATTTGCTACATCTACAAACATGCAATCTGGCATACTCCTCAATAAGATTACATCTGGCTGCCCTGGCCGCCTACCTACAAAACAGACAGCATTTGTCATTGTGTAGGGTACCCGCAATCAAAGCCTTTATGGAAGGCCTTAAAAGAATAATTCCACCCAGACTGCCACCCTCTCCAGTGTGGAACCTAAACATTGTTCTTACTAGACTCATGGGTCCCCCATTTGAGCCTTTACACAAATGCGAATTACAATTCCTTACATGGAAAGTAGCCTTCCTTGTCGCGATCACCTCTCTCAGAAGAGTAAGTGAGATACAGGCTTTAACCATACAAGAACCATTCTTACAAATACATTGTAACAAGGTGGTTCTTAGGACAAATCCAAAATTCCTTCCCAAAGTAATCTCTGCTTTCCACCTTAATCAATCAGTAGAGTTACCAATATTTTTCCAAAACCCTGATTCCGTAGCAGAAAGAGCTCTACACACACTCGACGTCAAAAGAGCTTTACTTTACTAAATAGACAGGACTAAAGCCTTTAGGAAAACAAAGCAACTATTTGTAGCTTTCTCTCCACCTCATAAAGGCAATCCTATTTCCAAAGCTGGAATTGCCAGGTGGATAGTAAAATGTATTCAAATATGCTATCAGAAAGCAAAACGTACATTAACAATTCCCCCTAGAGCGCATTCAACATGCAAACTAGGGGCTTCCATGGCATTCTTAGGGCACATTCCCCTAGAAGACATTTGTAAGGCAGCAACATGGTCTACTACACACACCTTCACCAAACACTATTGTGTAGATGTGCAGGCAAAGCAACAAGCTTCTGTAGGCCAAGCTGTTCTTAAGACACTTTTTCAAACCACTGCAACCAATACAGGCGACCACCGCTAGGGGAGACACTGCTGTACAGTCTATGCACAAAGTGTGAATTCTGCAGCTCATATGCCTCGAACGGAAAATGCTACTTACCAGTATGCATCTGTTCTTGGCATGTAGAGCTGCAGAGATTCACACGCCCACCCACCTCCCCGGAACCTGTATCTGTTCCAGTGTTATCTTACTTAGATACATTCTCATGGGCATCTTTCTGTTTTTTACAAACGCCATCATTTCCCTTCATGGCGAAAAACAATCTAAGGATGGAGTCGATGCCCATGCGCACTATCGTCCAAGGGAGGAGTCACCTATCTCGTGACTACAAGGACTTCTTCCAAGACAACAACAAGGTGCAAGCGTCCAAGCCCCTTCCGAGCCCAACACCAGATGGCGATCTATGCACAAAGTGTGAATCTCTGCAGCTCTACATGCCAAGAACAGATGCATACTGGTAAGTAGCATTTTCCTTTTATAACTACTATGTGGTTCTCCTTCTATTTAGTTAATACTAAAGGTGATATTCTGTTAAAACAAGCTGCTTTACATTCCTTCAAGATTAAGCCTCAAGGCTGCTCTCCACAGCTACCACTAGGATAGCTTTCTAAAGGTTATCTTTGACCTCATACATCATAAGGGTCGTTTGGACTGGTGCAAGGTGCCCACTTTAATTAGTGGACAGCATATACCAGTCCAACTTCTCACAAGCAGCACAGATCCAAAATTGCCATGTAACCAGAACATCTGAAGGCAACACAAATTCTATTAGGACCCTGGATAGAGTATTTTATTAGGAAGTTTTATATAGCGCTAGCCAGACCCGAAGGTATCAGAGCGCTTTACAACACTTTGTAAACAGAAAAACAACATAATTATAACAGAAGTGAACACGAAGCCTCAGGATGTAGTTGAGGACTTTGCGCGTTGTATAGCGATAGAGGGAAAGTTACAATAGTCACGTAATAGTGAGCATCAAAGTTCAAGCCACGAATCCTTCCGATCCAGGAGGAAAGTGGGGATGAGTCGAGCTAGGTATGAGGTAGAAGTCTTGGATTTGAAGTGTCGGAGTGACGTAGTGTGCACGCTTGTGAGTTTTTGTTGCAATCTATCCATTTGGAGAGGTACGATTGAGGTATAGGTCTTTAAGTTGACTCTTGAATTTTAGGAAGGAGGGGATGGTCCTGATATGGGCTGGGATGGAGTTCCATATTTTGGGCGCGTTTCCAGAGAAGGATCGGGCTGCAGTTTTTTGTTTGCGGGTTTTAGGGGGGATGAGGAGTAGAGTGTTGGAGCTTCTGAGGCTCCTTGTCTGACCGGCCTTGGAGAGTTTGGAGGCCAGGTAGGCGGGTTTCCTTGTGTGGAGGGCTTTGTGCGTGAGGCAGGCAGTTCTGAAACTAGCTCGCAGTTCAACTGGGAGCCATTTTAACTCTCTGAGTGCGGGCGAGATATGGTCATATTTTTTCACTCCAGTGACCATTCTTGCAGCTGCATTGAGAGTTGAACGGAGGGGAGCTAGGTGTGATTTAGCTGTGCCTGTGAGGGTAGCATTCCCGTAGTCTAATCTGGAAAGTACCAAGGATTGAGTCGCTTGTTTGAGGTCGCTGGTCGGGATGAAAGGTCTTATCTTGTTAAGTAGTTTCAGGTTGAGGAAAGCGCTCTTTGCGGTGTTCTGGATGTGTTTGTCCATGCTTAGTTTGGGGTCCAGGGTGATTCCCAGCGATTTGACTGAGTCGGCCCGGGATAGATTGTTGTTGAGAGCGTCAATTGCTTTTAGCCATTCTGCGACTTGGGGGTTCTCCGTTTTGTTGGAGATGAGGAGGATTTCCGTTTTTTCTTGATTCAATTTCAGGTGGTTTAGAGAGAGCCAGTGTTGGACTTCTCTAAGAGTGTCATTGAGTCTCTGGATGTCTTCGATGGAGGAGGTTTCGAGATAAATCTGGGTGTCGTCCGCATAAAGGTGGAAGGGAATGTTGGATCTCTTGAGTATAGTGGTGTGGGGTTCCATGTATATATTGAACAGTTGTGGGGAGAGGACTGATCCTTGGGGGACGCCTCTGCTGACAGGGTGTAGTTCCGACGAGAAGTTTTTGATTTTGACTCTTTGAGAGCGATTTTGGAGAAAGGAGCCGAACCAGCGTAAGACCACCTCTTCAGCCCCTAGCCTTTCTTGGAGTACCTTAGTGAGTAGTTGATGGTCCACCGTATCGAAGGCTGCTGATAGGTCTAGAAGGATGAGTAGGGAGCATTGGTCGGAATCGTCTATGATATTAAGGATCGCTGTCTCTGTGCTGCACCCTTTTCTGAAACCCGATTGGTGTGGGTCCAGGAGGTCGATGTTGTCCATGTGTTGAGTCAGTTGGAGGAGGACGCATTTTTCCAAAATTTTGGCCAGGAGAGGGAGATTGGAGACGGGTCTGTAGTTGTTCATATCCTTGGTGTCCAGGCCTGGTTTTTTTAGTAGCGGAGTGACCTGGCCGACTTTGAGGCAATCCGGAATGACTCCAGAGCTTAGGGAGCTGTTTATGATCCTGGTCCAGAGCGGTGCTAGGGAGAATTTTAGATTCTTGGCCAGTTGGGCAGGAATAGGGTCCAAGGCGTGTGTGGAGGGTTTCGAGGTGGAGATCAGTTTGACTATCTCTCTTTCCGATACGGGATTGAATGATTTCCACTGATTAGGGGGGAGATTGGCTGTGTTGCCCTCTGCACTTGAGGCCGGGCTCCTATGGACGAGGTTAAGGTTGGGGATCAAGGAGAGCTCAATCTTGGAGATTTTATCATTGAAGAAATTGGCAAAGTTCTCGCACAGGGCATCAGAGGCCTCAGTTGCGGATACAGGGGGCTTGGAGGTTTGTTACCTGATGAGGGTGAAAAGCTCTTTGGGTCTGTTTGTAGCGTTTTCAAGGGCGTTGCGAAAGAAGGAAGTTTTTTCGCGATTTATGTGGATTTTGTAATTCTTGCGTTTTGCTTTAAGTTGGTCCCGGAGGATTGGGGATGGATTGTTCTGCCAGAGTCTTTCAGCTGCTCTGAGTTGTCTCCTTTCGGCGTTTATGTCTGTGTTAAACCAGGATCTGGAGGGAATGGCCCTGGCTCTTTTTCGTTTTAAGGGGGCTAGTTGGTCCAGGATGTTGGTCATAGTGGAGTTGTAGTGGGAGGTGAGATCTGTGGTGGATAGGTCGCCGGAGGCAGTGGGGAGGAGAGAGCATATCTTTTCTTCCAGAACGTCCATGGGGATTTGTTTTAGATTTCTTGCCCAGTGGTGATGTTCCTGATTGGGGGTAGGCGTAGGATCGATTGATTGATGTGGAATAGGATGATGTGATGATCAGACCAGTCTACGGGCATGGTGCGGTCGATCGCTACTGCGTCAGGGTGAGCAATGATGGCATCCAGGATTGATCCTTTGTTGTGCGTTTCCTCTAAGCAATGTTGTGTGAGGTTGTTGTTATGTAGGAGTTCGTTTAGGTTGTGAATTAGCCGGTTGTTTTCCTCGTTCCAGTGGAGGTTGAGGTCTCCTAGAATTAGGTTACTGGAGTCCCGAAGTGCGCAGATAGTTATCAGATCGGATAGATGTTCTCCAAAAGAAGAGTTGTTGCCTGGCGAGTGATAGAGGAGATGACAAGATATGGTTTTGTTTTTCTTCGTCTTGATATTGGCGGTAAGACATTCAAAAGTGTCATACTTGAGGGCTTCGGTTTCTGTCACGGAAATGGTGATCTTGTGAATGATTGCTATGCCCCCTCCGCGGTGGATTTGTCTGTCTTTGTTGATGATTGCATAGCCAGGAGGCACAAGCATGTCCATGATTGGAGAGGAGAACTCATTTAGCCAGGTTTCGGTGATGAACGCGATGTCTATGTCGTGGGTCAGAATGGTTTCAGCCAGCTCTGTGGCGTGTTTGATGGCTGATCTGCAGTTAATAAGCATGCAGTTGGTGTTGGTCTCTCCGATTTTGGGTTTCTTCATTGTGTCGGCCCTCAGAATGGTGGTGAGGCATGTTGGGGGTCTAGGAGATCTGGGTGGAGAGCGATCTCTTCTACATCCAGTGATGACCTGGATCCGTGGGTTGGAGGTGACAGTCGGGACAGTATCGTAGGAGGAGGCGAGGTCAAGAGCTTCACACAAGGACATTGCAGCAATTGATCTTTTGGGTCTTTGTTCCGGGTCAAGGAGTGGGGTTGTGTTCCAGCAGGGCCATGTAGCCCTCGAGTGCCTAAGGCGTTTATTGTTGGTGGAGGAGGGGGTCGGGAGCGGGTGTTGTAAGGTCCTACGGAGTGAGGAGAGGTTCGAGGTGATTTCCTTGAGACCTAGTAATGCCTTCTTTAGCTGACTTTCTAGTAGGGCAAGACGAAGACTCATCTTCTCGGTAGAGGAGCTGAAGGTGTTTAGGGGAGAGGCGTCTCGAGACGACGGGACCATGTCGTTGGCAAAGTGGAATTTGGTGTTCGTGTTGTCGTTGTTGACTGTCAGGGTAGTCCTGGTATTGGGGTGGGAGGTTTTACGTCTAAGAATCGTAGGCCTTAGCTTGCGTGAGGGAAGGGAAGAGGAAGTGGACGACATAGGTTGCGGGTTGGCGTCGCTGATGCATTGTTGAGGGGGCATGGTGGGACAGGAGGGGGAAGGAAACGGGTCTCAAGGGGTTGAATAGCCTCACTTATGCAGTACCTTTTAATGAGGATTGAGGAGGGGTCAGGAGGGAGCGTGATTGGTGCATGGGGGACGGAGAGGAGGTTGCGGTCTTGGGGGAGGGGTAGGTGCTGTGGGCATCCGGTGAGGGATTGGATTTAGGTAGCATCAAGCTAGTCGGACCGTCCGAGGGTAGGTAGTTGTTCGGACTGGGGAGCTGTGTGTGCGAGGGGGCGTTGCGTAGCGAGGGGAAGAGTGAGTCAAATGCATCGAGGTTGTCGTTGGTGGCTTGAATCAAGACTGTGCCATTGGAGTATAGGGTCACCGAGGTGAGGCCACTCCGCATGAGGCGGTTGGGGATGGTGGTCGACAGTTGACAGCTGTGTGGAGTGTTAGTTGTCTTGGTTACGAGGAGATGTGTTCTAAGGATGGTGATCCAGATTTCCAGTCTTTCCGTATGGAAAATTAGGTCCATTTTCCGCTGCCCTTTGGTGGAGCAGTGGTAAATGTCTGCGAATAGAGTTTCTGGGTGCTGTCTAATCAGTCTATGTTTGAAGATCTTTTTTGCTTTAGGTGAGAGGTTAGGGGGGAAAGTGATGGAGAAGGAGTTCGGGCCATGTGGTTTTAGGTGGTTGAGTGTGTCGGGGTGAGGTGAGGTTGGAGTGACGGGTAGCATATTGACTGAGTAGGAAAGGGGGGTGGCTGTTCGAAACTTCTCGGTATAGTGTCTCCTAGAGGACCGGCATCCGGGGCATACCAGCTGTGCCAGTAGGGCAGTAGGTGAGTGGGTTGTTGGTCTAAGGGAGTGAGGGAATCTGACTAAGGAACAATGTCTTGTCTTAAGTAGAAGAGAGCGGGGGGTAGCCGGCTAGTGGACAGGCTTCAAATCGGAGTCAGGGACCTAGAGTTGGATTCCGTCGTCTGTGTAGAAAAGACAGCTGGAGGTTCGAATTGGCTGGGGAACGGTAATATTCTGGTGTTCGGGGTGGTGTGAGGGCTGAGACAGTCTTCTATGAACCAGGCTGTGCGATGAAGACTGGCCGCTGTGAGGTTGACGGGGCTGTGGAACAGTCGCAGGAGCTTGTGTGGGATATGTCAGGGAGGGAGTAGAGTTTCCGAGGGGGAGGGTCTGCTGTATGATTCGCTAGTTGAGGATTAGGGGATGGCGGGGCTGGAAGTTCGAACACTGGAACTAGTGTGGTTTGTGTGGGTGAGGGATGGAGTGATTCTAAGGGGGGGGACTGGTGTTGGTACCAATAGATGTGGGTTGGAGGGTTACGGGGGCAGCTTTATAAGGGGGCAAGTATCTCCTGCGGGAAGGTGGTGTGGGAATGGAGCTACAGGTTAAGCAGAGCAGGAAGCGAGCTGGCGGGGGTGGACTTAGTCAGTGTTGGTGATTACTATTTCATTACCCGCCCTCCGCCCTTTCAAAGTCAGGCACCCATGTCATATGACCTGTCTCATGGGAAGCTTAGAACAGAGGAGATAATAGAAACATGAGTAACATGGACTCGGTGAGGAGATTCGCCGGAGGAATATCCTACCTGATTTCTACACTAGGAGGTTCTCCGGAGAATTGGATTCATGAAGGCATACAGGGGCAGGAGGGGGGCGGTAAGATTATGGGACCGCTTTAATAATTTTTTTTTTTCTTTCTTTTTTTCCCTCCCTGGGTGGTGTCTTTAGGAATCCTGATGATGTGCACAGTGAAGTCGTGGCCCGAGTTTATTCAGACAGTGGTTGCCGGTTAGAGTGAGTTTTGCGGGAGTGGGAGGCGCCATTTTAGAGTAGAAATAGAAGGTGCGTTAAACAATCTGGTGGAGTGTGACGACCTGGTAGGCATTCTGCCAGGCCCACCCCCCATCCTGCAGATTCTATGTATTCTTTTATCCTAAACTTTGCTTCAATTATTCAATGTGTAGAATCTGTTCTATCAAGAGCCACAAATAGAACTTTGGGAGATATTTCTTTGGCCTACATGGACCTCTCGTAACTTTGTAATGAAGGAAGGGTGTATTGTTTAAACTAATTGGTCCTTATGGAAGAAAACTTTGTATGGATCCAAAGAAAACAAGCATTTGCAATGCAATAGGTCTCGCATTTGCGAGAGTTTAAGATATTGGCATTGTAAATGACAATGTCTTTTATTTGTATGCTTTGATAATTAACACATAAATAAAAGGCATTGTCATGAATAATGCCATAGCTCAAACTCTTGTAAATGCGAGACCTATTCAAAGAAGCGGCCGCCATTGTCCAGGGCTGCTTAGAAAGCAAAAGCGTGCATGGTGCCCTGAATGCTGCAGCATGTCGTGCCGGCAGTAGCAGAAACTATTTAAAGAAAATAGTGCTTACAGACTAAACAAGCATTTGCAATGCAATAGGTCTCTCATTACTGAAAGTTTGAGCTATTGGCGTTGCTAATAGCAATGCAACACCAATAGCTCAAACTTTCAGAAATGCGAGAGATATTGAATTGCAAATCAATCGCAGCAGCCGCGCTTTAGCTTCAAACATCTTCAGCTAAAGAGCGGGTAGCGTGATCACTTCAAAAGTAAAGAAATAGAAAAGCATTTTGTTTTTCTATTTCTTTACTTTTGTGCGGCACCCACACTTTAGCTTAAGATGTTTAAAGCTAAAGTGCGGGTGCCATGACATGGGAGATTGAGTTATGCATGGATAGATCTTAAGGAAGTCCTTGCATGAGGTTCTGCTCAGGCCCTGGACTGGGTGATTTAGTTCCTGTCCAGAGGTCAGTTGATGGAGCTACCCGTGCACAGCAATTGACAGTGTTCGGACAGGAGTCTCCATAGAGCTGGTGGGTAGACCTCCTGCCCATGGGCAGTTGACGGAAACATGCATGCACAGACATGGACACTGTTCAGACAGGATTCTGCCCAGAGCTGGTGGATAGAAATCCAGCCCATGACGTAGATGGAGATATTACACATGCACAGATATTCACACAGTGCTTGCTCTGCCAGGATTGTTGGGAATTACTCCTGAATTTGAGACGAAGGTTGGAATTACAAGTGCAGGAATATTCAGACATCCTTCGCAAAGGAGTTTTGACCAGGATTGGCGGCTAGAATGCCCAACCATGGGATGCAGTCTAGAGCTGCGCATGCGCACACATTTAGCGCATTGGTTCCGATCTGGAAAGAGGGTCCGCAGTCAGCAGCCCCTGCTGGAAGAATGAATACCTTATTTCCAGTAAGAACGGAGACCAAGGCGAGAAATTGTGCAGACAGAAAGCACACACCAAAAGCCTTCTGCTTCCAAAGTATCTTCGAAGACCGCATTAGGACAGGTCAAGTATTTCACTATGCTGCAACTCATAGAGCTGCGTGCCTTCCGCACTGCACGCTCGTATAAAGTGCTATATTTACTGTACGTGTTCAGCCAAAACGAGCTGGTTCCGAAAAGCATCATCTATTTTCCTCTTTGGGGAAATAAGACATATAATAGCATGTCGTGTATACGGCAGTGAAATCACAACTTAAAGATAAAACAAGCTGACAAAAAATGAATGTTACCGTATTCTGCTACCTTCAGAGGGAGAGGTTGTGGTACAGCGGTCAGAGGTGCCGACTCGGGAGCTGGTGACTGGTGTTCGAGCCTTGCCGTCGTTTCAACATTCTTTAATTCTTAACAAAGCATTTAATCTCCTGCCCGGGATCTAGCAATTATAAATAAATAAACAGCAATCTCTTGAAGGGGCGGTCAAGCGGGGGTGGGAGGTGGGGAGAGAAATAAAAACAAACCACAAAAAGGGCATGGATAGAGGGGGGAGGGGTAACAATGAAGGAAGCATCCACAGATTTCTTGAATGAATACAGCTCACGCTTCACGCGGCGTCCGGGGAGGGGGGGCACATATTTAAAAGTTATACATTAAGCGAAAGTGAAAGCGTGCATAGCGCGCTGCAAATACCAAAACAAAAACAAGCGCGTAATAGACACCAAAAGGCCATGGGAGAAGCATTGCTCCTCCCATGGCCTATTGGTGTCTATTACGCGCACCAAGCGCGTAATAGACACCAATAGGCCATGGGCGGAGCAATGCGCCCGCCTTTGGCCAATTGCGTGCAGTCTTTTATAAAAAGAAGCACGAAAAGGCCAATGGGGTAGCACAAAAGGAATCGCACACGCACGAGCGTGTGCGATTCCTAGGTCAGTGCTGAATCCCCGTTTTTCACCTACTAAATGTCTCGCGCTGCGCGAGCACTGCTACGCAGTGCAACGCTAGGCGCGAGACCTAAAAATGATTGTAATTCGCTTACACTTGGGGCTGAGTTGGTAACCACTGAAAATGCCACCTTCACAAAGTTGTTTGGCCAATGTAACCAAGGTAGTGTACAATTGTCCTGGACATGGATATTGCTCATATGCATCAAGCAATGAAACAACCATTAACTGTTTCATGGGTACGGGAAGCAGCTTAAGTTGGGGGTCCAAGCAGGCATAGAGTTTGTCTAGGTTACCGCTTACATGTACGTGGTAAACTGACCTGTAATTGTAGATAAAAGATCATCAACAAGAGAGGGAACAACATAGTATTTCTATTCACTGCCATGTCTACAACATTTGCTCTTGCACTGGTAATAGATAGAATTGATAGACGTTTTACTGCCTGCCTTAATCCTATATTATCGGCCAATAAACTCAGAGGGTTATTAGCTAGAGTTTCAAGAGCAATTTCTACTTTTGGATAAAGGGTCCATGGTTCATCCATGGCGATGACAGGAGGTCAGTGGCATGGCTGAGGCAGAACATAAATGTAAAAAGAAAGTGTCTAAACCACTTGAAGTCAATGAACATGATCCCACAAGCTCAGTTTTCTAACTTGCTGTAGACTCTGGAAATCACAAGAAAATGAACAAATGTAAATGCATTTATACTTCTGTTCCAAGAAGGAGGCTTTGCCATGGAGCTACTACCATTGCTTATCCAAGATGTGTTTGAGTACAGTTTAAGTTGTGCTTTTTAGCAACAAAATGAACTTGTTGGAATACATTCAGAAGATTGAATCCTACACCATGCTGTTCAACGCTCATTTGTAAACTTGTCATCGAAAATGATGTATACCCCACTCAAAGTCTGTAAAGGTTTGCAGACAAAAGAAACAAGCATTGGAAAGCCAATCGGTCTAGCCTTTCACATAGTTACAGTTACCTCAAGTAACTACTAGATGTCCTTTCCTAGACAGAAAAAAACTGGTTGAAGTCTTTAGAACTTTACTGGAGGTACCTCCCAAGTTAGAAGTAACTGCTTAACAAGTCTGTCACAATGCTGCAATAACTCACGTTGATGATAAATGTCGCTCTCGAGTAAGATGCAACTGCTTAAAACGTCCTTCACAAAGTTGAGGGGGTTGAGCTTCAACATTAAAATGTACATATCTACTTTTGCTACTCTAATAAAGCTTTGATATTCTTTCATGAAGGTGCAGTTCCACAAGTCATTAATGGGTATCCTTCACAAGTCAAATGCAAGCGTATTTAAATTCTTACATGAAGCTACAGTTCCACTAGTCATTACGAGGCATCCTATTGAGTCAGATGCAAAATCATTGCAATTCTTAAATGAAGCTTCAGTAGTGGTTACTAGGTGCCCATGACAAATCAAATGCAAAAGCTTTTAAATTCTTTAATTATGCTGCAGTTCCACAAGTGTTTACTAGGTGTCCCTCTAAAAGTCAAATGCAAATGAATTAATATTATTTCATGAAGGTGCAGTTCCATGAGTTGTTACTAGGTGTCTCTCAAAGATCAAATGCAAAAGCATTGAAATTCTAATTTCAACCCACAGTTCGACTAGTTGTCACTAGGTGTCCCTCAAAAGTGGAATGGAAATGCATTGAAATCCCTTCATGAAGCTGCAGTTCCACTTGTTAATAGCGGTCCAGCTCAAGTCAGAAGCAACAGCTTCAAATGACCTGCACCAAGCTTAGGGGCGAGGCTTTAGTATATAAATTTGCATACACATTTTGCTATTTTAACCACTTGTGCTTCGTTTCCATAGGATTAATTATAAGCCAAAGCTGGTTCATAATAATGAGTCCAGATTACAGAGTTCAATACATTTCTTGATTTTTCTTTTTTAAGTTTGTGACGACACACCCTACTCTTTATAGCAGGGGGCTCCACCCTTTTCTGTAATAAGAGCTACTTATGGTATATGAAAAACATCCCGAGCTACTAATATTATTAGTGTGGTAACAGTGACCACGTCAGAGAAAATTACCTAGTGGGCACTCCAAGCAAAGATTTTGGATTTTAATTTGGAATGCCTAGCTATGGTTATTACATGACAGCCATAGCTGCAATGCCCCAGACACTAATGTAATAATATTAGTAACAAGTCTCCGCAATGTCGCATGATTGAAACATCAAATATTTTAATTTTGGGATTCATACATTCTTTCAACCAAGCAAAAGCTTCTAATTTGGTCTGGGCTATACACTCGAGCGATACTTACAAGTAGCTGGAGAACTACCAGTAGCTCATGAGCTACTCGTTGGAGAAGCCTGATTTTTAGGTACTTTTATGTACTGGTAAGGGCAACATAATTAAATAGTTTATTTTGGTTGTTTATGTTTTGGTGAAAGGAAGGCCTCACCGCTCCATGTGGAAGATGAAGTTTTCCATTAGTTTTGTACTCTTCTTCTAGGGGCTTACAGTGTTGTTGCAGCCTTATGAAACTTTACCTAGTGGTGAGTGGGTTAATACAGCCTTACTGACACTTTCTCTAGGGATGAGTGCCATTACCGCAGACTTTTAAAGCTTCCTTATTATACCCTTTTGAAGCTCCCTTTAGGGGAGAATGGCGCTTAGACTTGAGAAGCTTCTTCTACGGGGCGAGCAGGGTGAGGCAATGGTGTGCAGGGGTGGGGGTGCTTCAGCTTAAAAATCTGCATATACATGCTAGCTACACTATTGATTTGAGCTAATTTTCAGTATTCTAAATATACAGACAGAATTAACGTAATTTACAATAAATGTATGGAAAGTTTTGAAATTTTTTGATATAACCCCTCCATACAAACTGACTGTCAATCATTGGGAAGTGCAAGTGTCTAACAAATTCTAGTTTTGGGGAACTATTATTTAAGGTGTATGTGTACATGTGCAAGGGCAAAATGCTCTCCCTCAAAGTTAAAGCATCCAATGGCTGGAGTGGGTTGGTCTGTTGATTTATACTTTTTGCAGGGGTGGAAAGGAGTATAATTTGAGTGAACCATCAACAGTCCTATGGTGAAAGAGTGTTAATTGAGGCCCCATAATATGTATGTATTTCGTTATGATTGTTTTGGAAAACATGAGGCTGGCAAGACAGCTAGAGCTGTCTTTAGACCAGACCTAAAAATAGAGGTCTGTGAAACACAGAGCAGAATGAGCAGAATTTTCCTCAGCACTAGTGAGTGCAGCAAGCTCCCAGCACAGCATTACGACACAAATTCATACACTTTTGCTCATTTTTTTTTAATAAGTACATGTGCTATTGTTAAACTGAGCTCATGAGAACAGCTGAAATAATCTACAAATAGTAACAGAATACTTTAACATCTATAGATGAGCAAGCTAGTTTTTATGCTTCGGTAGGCAAGAGGTGGGGACAGCTCAATATTCCAGACAGGCTCTTCCTCTGGGTAAGGTTAGCATGAGCAAAGAAACACATGGCTGATGCAAGTTAAAATAACACTAATACAAGTGAATATAGTTGTACTGTTTTATCGCTCTTCTGTCACTATTAATAGCACAATTGACACACTGCAGTACGCATTAATCTATTCACGTTCAATTCAACATTTCTATCTCAATTTACTAGAACACTATAAACAATTCTCCAAACATCACAATTGTCATCATCCTGTTCTGTTAACAGGTTGGATTGGGAAGTACCTTTGCCTCTGGTAAGACTTGAAATTGAGTCAATACAGACTTGGATACGGATGCACGTCAGCAAGACGATGACAAAAATTATCAAAATTATTTCAAGCATCTCCATTCCACATCCTCAAGAAATGTTTTTCATCTAGCACCAAAGGTTAAATCTGTTAAAGCCTATTCCATTGTCTGTCGTATGGAGAATTGTGACACTGTCACTTCTATTTGCTCATGTATATCCATAGAAATGTTTGGGATGAAAGTACAGCTTTGATTATCAGTGAACAAATAAGTCCCTCACTTAGCAGCCAGGACAAAATCAAGACACATACTTAGTAAAATCACAACTTGTTCGGCCTCCAGTAGGTCGGAAATCAAATCTAGAGCGATGGCAGTAGAGTTTGATACTGCTTCTAAACCTTGGCAATGTTAGATATTTCGCTGACAGTCCCATACCATAAATAGGGAACAGCATGGCAAAGAATTGGAGGTTTCTGAAATGTCTCTGGGTGGTGTCTTTTGTAAGGAAGTGGGTCCCACTGAAAAATGTCTGATATGGGGCTCACTATAATAAGTTAACAAGATCATGGCCAATTCTCAGGTGGCCAGACATAAGCCTGGTTTCTGCATACATAGCAAGTTCCAGATTGGCCCTGTGGACCACTGCCGGTGAGCACTGCTTATGAAGGAAGTTCAACTCCGGTGACAAAGGGAATAGCTTTAGTTTGCTTGGGAAAAGACATGTTGCATTCACTGTGTTCAACAATGATGCTACCGTTTGCAGCCTCACAAACCAGTTCACAAGCAACAGATGCGAAATGCATAGTAGGCAAGCACAGTTTGTTGATAGGGCAAGGGCATTGGCAGGGTCATTGAGTGATATGTGAATGGAGATATTATCACATTCAGAAATTAAAAATGCCCGTGCACATGCAGGTCATTGCATTGTTCCTGCCATCAAACAAGACTGGTATCATAGGTACTCCCCCATGGCAGACTGTGGGTAAGTGAGTAAATACTGGATATTACCAAAGTCTCAAAACCTGCTTATACTCTCCCAGAACTTAGAAGAAAGTGTTGTGGTCGTAGAGAGAATGCTTTTTCCAGATATGGGTAAAAGGATCAGTGTAGTTGATTTCTCTTCCACTGCTGCCCCTGGCCCCCGCCCCCTGCAGGTCTAGGGTGACCATGATCCAGTCGGTCAGGCTAGCAGTAAAAAGGGCTGCGCAGAACCACCAAAGAATGAGGTAGCTGGAAGGCTTCCTACTACCTGGGTTCATAGACAGTAGTCCTAGGCTGGAGGACAGACTGTTTGCTGATGTCTATGCAGTGTACAAGCAGGGACAGGGCACATCAGTCCATGGTATTTGAGTCTTTAGGCTTGGTGGTCGACTTGCAGTGTGATGCGTGGGTTCAAGCATGCAGCCTACTGTACTATACAGAGTTATTTATGATTAGTATGGTCTGGTACGGGCCTCACCACCTGAGTTGGAGCACAAAGGTTTGCTAGTGGACTTTCACATGGACCCAATCCACAGATAGCAGATCGTGACGGGTTTCTGTGGAGCTTGTGAGGAGGTCAAAATGGACGATCAGCAAACGCATTCGCTTTGGACATTTTGCATAGGGTGGTTTAGTGTGCAGCATATTTAACAGGATCTCAAAGCCAATTGGAAGGCCCTGAACAATCCTTTAACATAGAAGCCATTCTTGATCGGGGCTTGAGGAATCCTTGGTGCAGCCACAGGTGGCCAAAATCGCGGGGCACTCCAAAGGCATACTTTGGAACATGCAAATGGTTACATGTTTCCTAGTGTTGGAAATGGCCCTTTTTGCAGGGTTATCCCCAAACGTTTTTGCTTCTTCCTCCTTTGTTTTTCCTGACCTTTGGTTGTTGGCTGTAGGACTCTGGGCACTTTACCACTGCTGATCAGTGCTAAAGTGCATATGCTCTCTGTTTAAATTGTTATTGTGATTGGTTATCCATGATTGGCATATTTGTTTTACCAGTAGATCCCTAGTAAAGTGCACTGAGCGTACCAGGGCTGGTAAATCAAATGCTACTAGTGGGCTTGCAGCACTGGTTGTGCCACCCACATGAGTAGCGCTGAAAAGATGTCTCAGGCCTGCCACCGCAGGCCCTGCGCGCAGTTGTTAACTGCCATGTTCTGTATTCTTACAAAAAGGATGAGCTCAAACAATTTTGCAAAGATTTTGATGTGCCAGGAAGGATGAGCTGCAAGAAGCCTTGAAGGCCTGGTGAGAGGCCAAAGAGGCAGAGGAGGCAGATGCTGAGGATGGATGGGAGAATCCAAGAAGAGATGGGTTTAGATCACACGATCTGCCAGTGGGCAGACCGGCCTCCGGTGCTGGCAGCCTCCATTCCAGTAGGGGACTTTCCCCGGAGGAGTTACAGGAGAACCAGAGGATCAGAGAGCATGAGCTAGAAGTTTTGAAACTCAAGAGCCAAATGGAGAAGCGCTTGAAAAGCGAAAAGAGAGTTGAAGAGAGCAAGCGCGCTCTTGAGGAAAAGAAATGACTCTTGGCACATGAATTAAGAATGAGGGAACTTGATGTGGAGTTCCAGAGGCTTGAGGCCATGAGTGTCTTAGCTGAAAAAGAAATATGTGTCGCTCAGGAGACGAGCTTTGCTGAGTTGGAGGTGGAGTCCAGCTCGGATGGTGGCAGCATAAAAGTAGTGTCTCGTGCTGAGAGAGAAGTACCAACACCCAGAGATGTGGCGCCTGACTTGAGGAAGGGGGTTAACATACACCAGGGGGTTCAGGTTTATGAGGTAGCTCCAGTGATGTGCAGTGTCCCTGAAGTAGATTGGGGAACTGACACAGGGGATCATATTCCTAGTG
Source organism: Calotriton arnoldi (assembly GCA_963921515.1). Taxonomy (NCBI): domain Eukaryota; kingdom Metazoa; phylum Chordata; class Amphibia; order Caudata; family Salamandridae; genus Calotriton; species Calotriton arnoldi. The sequence continues at coordinate 139,667 of CAWUFW010003570.1, forward strand.
GTGGGAGGGACACTCTACTGACTCTAGATGAGAGGTGCAGGGAGAGGGGTTCCCCCATGGTAGAAGTCTTGGTGTGTGAGTGTGGAGACCGCCCAGAAGAGTGTGGGTTGAGTGACAAAGACAGTCAGATACTGTCTTGCCAGTCTCAGGAGAGTGGTTTGGGGTACTTGTGTGAGGCACTGGATGTAGGGGCAAAGAATAGCTTGGTTAACAACTGTGGGGGGCTATGTGATTCATTTGTTGGAGAGCATATTTTAAGTCCCTATTTTCCAGAGCTATGCCAACACCAGGTGGGGTGTGAGTTCTCTGATTCCAGGGAGCTTGCGCTGGAGGCAGAACTTTTGGTGGATTCCAGAGGGTCTGAAGAGGCATTGGGGAGTGATCTCAAAAGGAGTGGCTCAGGTATCTTCCGGTCCTGTGTGGTGGAAGAGGTTCAGAGTAGCACAGCTAGGTCCCAGTGTAGTGGGAGGGGTGTAGGGGCTCACGTCCTGTCTCAGTGAAGAAGGAGTGAGGGTGGGACTGTGTGTTCCAAGGTGCCCGAAACCCAGTCTCAGGGCCTGGAGGGTTCCATAAGGGAACACCAGGTTGGGGGCCTAGGCTGTACTAGTAGGCCATTTCTGGGGGATCTCCTAGTGTCAGGAGAACCTGGAGCGTCAGTAAACGGAGCTTCAGTGGTTCTGGTGTCTGGCGGTACTGCTCCAGTTGGGAGGGTGCAGAAGTCCAGGTTGAGGGGTGAGAGGGGGATGTGTTCCCCAGTGGGAGAGCCAGTGGGTCAGGGACCAGCCAGAAGGGCTGAGTCTCCTAGAAGTGACCATGGTGACCCCACTTCCGTCCTGGGGGATCTTTACGCGCTGTCAGATGGACAGGGGTCAGGAGATCTGCGCCAGGCGGACTGTCACACGTCACATGAGTCATGTGTTACCCTCGGGGGGATACTGTGTGAGTCCCCAGAAGTCCTGGCGTGCCAGGAAAGTGCTCAACCGCAGGGTTTAGCCCCAAGATTGGGGGGCCAGGTTCAGGTTCTGCCTGACCTGGAGAGAAGGATGACTGTAAACAGTGTCCTGACCGGTTTGGCTTCCAGGGGTACCACTCCAGTTGGTGTGGTGCAGCCCTCTGGAAGGGGGTGTAGAGGGAGGGAGTCCTCGCCTCTGACCCCGGCTCAACCTAAGGGTTTAGACCCTAGGTTAGGAGACCAGTTGCAGGAGAGAGGTCCTGAACTGGTGGGAGAGTTGTGTTCTGAGGGCGCCTCTCCTGGGAGGAGAGTGCAGGACCCCAGAAGGAGGGGTAGGGAGAGGAGAGCCTCACCCGTGACCTCTGGTCAGTCTGAGGGAATAGACACTGGGCTTGCGGGCCAGTGTCAGGATGCCATACCTAACTTGGCAGGAGGGAGAGTGGAGAAAAGGTGCCAGGCACCTGGGGCTACTGCCCCCCACTTTCTGACGCCACAGAGGTTAGAGAGGCCTGACAGGCAGGGGGCCTGGCTCTCATCACTGACAGCTGTCAGTGGCCACTGTGGCTAATTGTCTTGGTGGATAGAGTTGCCCCAGGGAGGGGGTCAGGAGTCAAACCCTGGGGGTGGACTGGGCCACACCGCTGTGTTGGCCAGGTGGGTACTGTCTACCAGTGCGGGCGCATCTGTGAGCAAAATAAGTTTAGGTGCTGCACAGACAGGGTCCCCCGTTGAGTAGAGGGGTCCCCCATGGGTTCGCTTGGTGGGCCCTGAGAGTATAGATAGAGGAATCCAACTGGGTTCAGGAAGGCGTGGAACAGGAATAGACCCCTGCTGTTCGGGCCAGGTTCCGTGTTCTATCGCCCCAAGCAGGGAATCCCATCGAGGTATCGTTTGGTCTACCCTGGCTTTAGGCTGGAAGGGGGTTGTGTTGGAAATGGCCCTTTTTGCAGGGTTATCCCCAAACTTTTTTGCTTCTTCCTCCTTTGTTTTTCCTGACCTGTGGTTGTTGGCAATAGGACTCTGGGCACTTTACCACTGCTGATCAGTGCTAAAGTGCATATGCTCTCTGTTTAAATTGTTATTGTGATTGGTTATCCATGATTAGCATATTTGTTTTACCAGTAGGTCCCTAGTAAAGAGCACTGAGTGTGCCAGGGCTGGTAAATCAAATGCTACTAGTGGGCTTGCAGCACTGGTTGTGCCACCCACATGAGTAGCGCTGAAAAGATGTCTCAGGCCTGCCACCGCAGGGCCTGCGCGCAGTTGTTAACTGCCATGTTGTCCTGGCCAGTGTACACACTTGCCAGGCCTGACCCTTCCCTTTTCTTACACATTGGACACCCCTATGGTAGGCCCAAGGTACCCCCCTGGGCAGGTTGCAGTGTATGTGAAAGGTAGGACATGTACTAGTGTGGGTGACATGTCCTGATAGTGAAATATTGCCAATTTCGTTTTTCACTATTGAAAGGCTATCTTGCCCAGAGGACAGAATGGGGAAGGCTGTGTCCCATGTGTACCTGCATATCTCCCCATAGGAGCAAGATGGGAAATTGAAGTCTGGTATCCCTGAACTCAGAATTTAATAACACATCTTTTAGGAAGGATGTTTTTTAAATTCTGCATTTGAAAATAGCACTTTTAGAAAGTGGCTATTTTCTTGTTCAGCCTTTCTGCGTGCCTCTGCCTGTTTGTGGATTGACTGTCTGGTTTGAGAGTGACAGGGGCTGGGGGTGGCTCCAGGAGAGGGGGTGAGTCAGCACTAGGCTGAATAGACCTACCTGCATGTATAGTGGTGGGAGGAGTAGCACCTGGGCCGGAATAGGGCTGTGCCTGCCTTCCACAATGCTGGCTCCACCTCCTGCGGTGCGTCTGATGGCCCTGGCCCACACTCACAAAGGGATAAGATGTGCACTGGCAGAGTGCTCCCAGAACTGGTTTGGACTGGGTCCAGGACCCCTCACACATGAAGAACAAACACTTTTGGGGTATTAATATCAGAGCTGAAACCCTTGAAAGTTAGACTACTTTTACCATCGAGAGGAATCTCTGCCAAAGATCAGCTGAAGAGACTGAGAAGGAAGACTGCCCTTGCTGTGTGTTCTGGGGCCGACCTGCAGTTTGCTGTTTCCACTGAGGAAGAGGAAAGGGGACTTTGCTGTGTGCTGTGTCCCCCCCACCTGCTTGAAGGAAGGACTTTGCTGTGTGCTGTGTCCTGAAAAGAAAAGTCTCCAAGGGCCTGAGAAGAGCTGGCCTCCTGTTGGAAACTCAGGGTCATAAAAGTTTCCAGGACTACTTCGTGTTCAAGAGGACAAGGGACTTTGCTGTGTGCTGTGTCTCCCTGCTTAACAAGGACTTTGCTGTGTGCTGTTTCCTGAAGTAGAAGTTTTCCAAAGGATCATCTGCTCATCGCTGTGTGCGTGTGTTTTGCACCCAGCGTGTGTCCTGCGGGGAGCCCGCGCTGCTAAAAAGAGCTCTCTCTGTGACTTCCTCTGTCCGTGGTCGTGAGGAGTACGAGAAGTGCTCTGCCCTCTTTCACCGCCGTCAGCCGAGATCGTGATCAGCATGAGGAAAGCCGAGTCGTAATCGTTGGTTGCAGGACGTTGCCTGGCAACCAAGAAACATTCCTGAAGCAGCGTGGCTATAGAGGGAACCGCCCAGCAGGGCGTCATCACCGAGCTACAACCAGGAAGTGAGAGGCGCCACCGAACAACCCGACTCCGTCACTGGAGGACAGCTGTGGGTGACGAAGCCGGCCTGGAGGACGTCCAGCAGGAGGAGCAGAGACAGCGAGGCAACCCCCTCAGGTAACCGCTCGGACTCCAGTCCAGCGCTGCTGTGTGCCATTACCTGGGCGGGGTGGGAGAGAGGCAGTGTCCCAGTCGGCCTCGCCAAGTGGACCCTCCACGACCAGTCCTTCGCTGACGGCCCGTACCAGCACAGCTGACGTGCTGCGGTCCTGGGGCCCGCTCCGAGGAGCTTGTCGCTTCTCCGACATTGGGGGCAGTATTTCAGCTGTAAACACAGCGGGGGCATATTACTACCAAATCCGACATCGGGGGCAGTATTTCGGCTGTAACACAGCTGGAGCATATTACTACCAAATCCGACAAGAGATGGCAGCATTTTCGGCTGTAAACGTAGTAATTGGCCTGAACCCGATCGAAGGGTGAGAAGGGCCCCGCGCACCAGGGACAAGTGCCCAATATTGATAAGAACACGTTTTAAAGTGACTTTCCATATGTTGGAAAAGAGTTTGCATCCATTCTGACTCTACATGTTTTAAAGACATTTCTAAAGAAAAACTAATTGTGTATGTGGAATTTTTGTTGTTTTGGTATTGCCTAAATCTAGATAAAAGATATCTATTTTTATAAACAACCTGCGTGGAGTACATTTGTGGTGGTTCACTGTGTTACTGTGGGTGTTGGCGCAAATACTTTACACAATGCCTTGGAGATAAGCCTGTCTGCTCGTGCCAAGCTACCAAGGGGGTGAGCAGGGGTTGTCTACAGTGTGTTTCCCCCTTACCCTGACTAGAAGCAAGGGTCCCTATTTGGTCAAAGGTACCTACCTCTGCCAACTAGAGACCCCCATTTCTAATACCTAGTCACTAAGTTACAAACATGGGTGTGAGCTATCAATTGAGTTACTTGTGTAGAGAGGCCTTGGGGTAAACATCTGCTCTCAATGACTTGAAATATAGTGCTGAGCTGATCACCCTAACTCTGGGGAACAAGAGCTTCATGGTTCATGGAGGTGGTGACCTCTGTAGTCATACACTGTAATTATGTTAAATAGAAACGTGAAGAAACTACGGTTAAGGTTGCCACATTCCTTTACAGAGAAAACAGAATGTTCGAAGCATGCGAGCTGTAGATCACATACTTTGCATAGAAAAAACAAACAGAATCAGGGGGTCAAAAGGATTGCAAATTAAAGAGCAGACAAATTGTATGTGAATGCCAATATCGATATCTCCCCTATGAGGAGTCCTTTATAGAGGACGGAATCCCATCACCCACCAAGGTGGCATGCTTCATCATCTGGGACCTCCTCTTGGCTGCAATACCTGGTGCAGCCAAGTGCTACAACCCCCTCGCTGGGAGGGAGGAGCACAGGGATATTTTATATGGGTAGGCCTAGGATTTACTAAATCCGGATGATGTGAAGCTGAAGATTGTTTGTGGGGGTGGTGGTTACAGTGCGTGTGAGAAATAGTGAAAAGGTGGTCTAAAATTGGCTACCAGGAAGAAAAAACTTTAATGTGGTCTTCACTGGTGTCAAATAACTAAAAACAGTGCGTATGCAGCTTCTAACAAATAACCGCATTTGTCCAGGGAAAGGTCTACATGTTTCAGCCTACGATATCAGAAATGTGATCACGGCTTTCTTCAGGACCTAGATGATAAAACGCTACTGTAAATCAGTGAAAAATTGTTGAAAATAACAATTGGTTGGAATGGATACAACCTACATTCACCTATGTCTTCATGTCAATTTTCTAGAAAAGATCACAGGGACATGGCCGCCCCCGTAATTCGACGGGTGTAGTCCTCACCCCACCTGGCACCAGCTCAGGAATTGAGGCACCGCTCTGTCCGTCGGTACCTCGGTCGGGGCGAGAGCTGGACATGAAGACATAGGTGAATGTAGGTTGTATCCATTCCAACCAGGGTCTTATATGACAGCTTCCTGAGATTTATTTCCAGACACACGATGGCAGAGAAGAACTCTGAGGCATTAATCTGCCTGGAGTCCTTCTAGAAAGTTTTGCCAGGAGGCGATCGGCCCCGGCAATCATTGCCCAATTGGAATTTTGAATAATCATAGAAGACCCCGAGCGCCAGACGCCAGAGAGTTGCAGGCACGCTGTGCCACTGAACTTTAACATAACCAGCTGAAAAGGAGAGCTGCATCTTGATTCAGGGTAACCATATATATTCTGTTCAAACTGCCGTGCTGACAGTACCTGTACTATGATATCCAGTTGGAATTGTATTTCAAGGCCACACACAGACTCTACATATAGTCCTGAAGAAGACCCCCCTTAGACAATCCAATTATCGCAATAATATCTGGGGTCGAAACATCGACGCATACTTTCAAGTGTTAGTGATCACCCATAACAATCAAGAATAACCAGATCAATTTTCAATTGGGTTGAATCAGAGTTTCATTTTTCTCACACTGTGTTTAAATGTTTGTCTTCAATATATGTTCATTTGTTATGTATATAATGTGTTGTGATATGTAAATATAATCCTTTGTTTTCACTGCACGTTATGTGTCAATAAGTATAAATACACATCATATATCTGTGTGTGCATATATATGTCCTGTTTCCATTTTTTAGTACATAGTTTTCACCTATTTATTATAAAATCATATACTAATTCAGAAGCACACGAGTTTCTGTTTCTTGGGCTTTATTTGGATTTTTTTCATTAAATGACAGTCTTATCCGAGGAGAGGGACAAATTGAATAAATACGTTGGACGCTTTTTATAAGCTAATAGGTGGCAGAACCACTGTTCACTTAAAGGGATGTTGAAGCATGCAGATGAGGTCTTTAAAGATCCTGTGAGGGCAAGAATCATCACACCTAGGGTGGAGAAAAAATATAAACCTGCACCTACTGACCCCGCCTACATCAAGGGTCAGCTGCCCTTAGACTCTCTTGTGGTTTCCAACGCTCGCAAGAGAGCTAACTCACAGACCACAGGTGAGACCCCTCCTCCTGATAAGGAGTCAAAATTAATTGATGCGTCGGGCAAAAGGGTAGCGTCGCAAGCAGCCAATCATTGGCACATTGCTAATGCTCAAGCTTTGTTAGCTCGATATGATAGGGCTCATTATGATGAGTTAGAAAAGCTCATGCAATTTCTGTCTGATGAGCATAAATCTAAGGCTAATGATCTTATTCAGGAGGGCAAACTAATCACCAATACCTCCATCAGGTGCACCCTAGACACAGCAGCCCGCGCAGTAAACACCAGTGTACTGCTACGCAGGCATGCTTGGTTGAGAATCTCAAGATTAAAACCTGAGGTGCAAGCCCTCTATTCTCAACCAACCATTTGACAAAGAACACCTCTTTGGCCCAGCAGTTGACACCTCGCTGGAAAAAATGAAACAAGACACTGAGGTTGCAAAGTCCATGGGGACTTTGCAGTTACCTTCAAATAGGGGTTCCTTTCGTCGCTCCTTTTACAGGGGTAGCTCCAAGAATATATCCACAGAGAATCCCTCCTCCTCTTACAAGGGCAACAACCAATCGCCCTCATCAAGAGGCTATTTTAGAGGAGGTTTTAGAGGAAACAACGGTAAGGGAAGAGTCAGAGGCAACACCACACGCACTTCCCCCACAAATAACAATCAGTGACTTCCTTCCGCTACCCCCCATCATTCCACTCCTGTCGGGGACCTCTCTCCCAATTTCTCCCTGTCTGGAACACAATCACCTCAGACAAATGGGTTCTACAAATTATCCAATATGGTTACTGCCTGGCACTTACAGACACTCCCCCAAACATTCTCCCAAGATTACACTCAATGTCATAAGAACATCTCACCCTTCTGAAGCAAGAAGTTCTCTCTCTGTTAGACAAGCATTTGCAATGCAATCGGTCTCGCCTTTGGGACCTCATATGTATTTAGCTATGCAGAACATTAGCCTGGGTGCTGAAACATCTACTGTTCTTTAACATGGAGGGAAAGTAAACACCAAACTGCGTGACACGCCAGGTATGGGAACACATGGAGAGAAATATTGCCTTTCAGCGGAAATGGTATAGTCCAAACCTCTGTTTTTAATATAAAATCAGGGCCTTCAGTGGTCATATCACTGAAAATACAAGATTTGAAAAACATATTATTGTCTACGGGTGCTCGTGGAAGGCAATTTCTATGGACTGGAATCTAGAGAATGCTAAAGTGATTCTGGTATTTTACTGACCTCTACTGGTCATTTTCTTTCAACAAAGTTAAATAGAGGCAGTTGCCAGAAAAATTAAAAAAAGAAAGAACCTCAGCAGAAAGCAATTCTGGTATTTTACTGACCTCTACAGGTCGTTTTCTAACAAGACAGTTAAATAGAGGCAGTTGAACAGAAAAAAAAGTCCCTAAGCGGAAGTAGATAAGTCCTAGGGCTGATCTCCAGAGCCCACAAAGTACACACACATATAAGTATATACTAAAGTATATACAAGAGGTCTCGAATGCTCGACCTAAAAAGGAGTGGTGCATGATACCTTGCACCTTAAATGACCTACAAACTTACATAGGCAAACAGAGGAGAGGTTTAATATCGAACAAAATCTGAGGTGCTAAGTTACTGTACAAGCTACTTGTTTTTTTATAGGCTGAATGAAGACAATGAATCAAGGTCAGATTTTACACACAGACAGGCACCACTGCAATAGTCCAATCTTGGTCAGATCAATGTCATGTCCACAGAACATTGGCCATCTTCAGAGAGATATGGGAAGATTGGGCACATTTTCCTCATAAAGAAGGGATAACACATGCACTGCTGCCAAACCGGCCTCGTGTACCAAAAACGGCCCCCACCGGTCCAAAACCGGCTTCCACTCTTCCGGCCCACCAAGAAAACACCCGGTGCCTGCTACGGCCAGTCCGGCCCTGAATAATGCCATATCAGCAATAGTTTAACTTATATCTGAAACCCTACGTCAGCCCTCAATAACATGCTGAGTTACATCAAGTGTCTGGGAATGCACCCAGCATTTAGACAACTCACTCCTCATTCTCGCCCTTCACTTTCACACTAACCCTGCACTCACATCGATCACAATACACTCACACTGATAACCATGCACTCACAGTGACCACACTGCACTTATGCCACTCTCCATGAACTCGCACAGTTCTCCCTCCACTCGTCCTGCGGTCACATGGGCACACCGCTCACTCTGCACTCACAGTTTTCACTCTGCACCCACAATGAACTTGCGCTGTTCACCCTGTGCCTCACCCTGCAGTCACACAAGCACACTACTCACCCTGCACTTATGTGACACTTCACTCACCTGGCACCCTCACTGCTCACTCTGCAATCTCACTCAAACAAGCCCATCGCTAACCATACATTCATTCTTCCCACTCTGCACTTATATCTGCACCCAAATTCATATGGTCACCTCACTCACCCTGCAGTCACTCCTCTCGTCCTACTCTCACTCTGTCGCAACACTCACCATGCACTCACATGGGCACTCCTGTCACCCACACAGCGCAGAGGGTTAATGTGCCTGCTACAAAGAACGTATACCATGCAGATCACAGAACTGAGTGTGAGTAAACTACGAGTAGTCATATAAAAAAATTAAACGTTTGTCAGATAGGAACTACGGAGAGATGAGGTGCATTGTTGGCGAGTGGTAGTGAGGGAATTCATGGAGAAGGAGGAAATGGGAATGGGGCACCAAAAGAGACTGTTGCACCCTGCACGACCAGTGCTAGGGCCACCCCTGGCTGGGAGTCTTAGCCCCCCCGAAGTTCGGGTCTAGTTGCGCCCCTACTGAGGGCATAATATGCAAAGGTACTCATTTCTGACCCGTGCAGGCATTCTTATGCAGTGTTGATACTGTTCTTTGTTCCAGCAGGGCTGCTTTGACATGGTTAGTTTTCCACGGCCTGCTACTAATCTGGCAACCCTGGTCATCCTGCCTGTGCCATCACCACACCGCTGCCTCCACGCCTCACCCATGAAGCTGAGCGTCATGGGGAGGTGTGGTCAGATCTCAGAAGAAAGCTATTAACGGCAACTTAAAATAAAGTTTGTGGCGCGCCGCCTTACCCTTCAGACCCGCGGCAGGATCATGGATACAGCTGCAATCGTGACATTTCCACTGACAGCCGGGGCGGTGGTGGCCAAGAGACAAGGGGGTGGGGGCCAGCCGGCGGAGCAGTGCTTCGGCCCAGCCGTTCTTCCACGCCACTTCCCTGGGCCGGTCTCAAGGTTCCGCCATAAACGCGGCGGGGAGATGGTGCCGGCTGTGTGGTCGCTGCTGTCCTTTTCTGCCGTTTTGCGTCTTTTCCGCTCCTCTCCGAAGGTAGAAGCGGCCTAGTTGAAGTTTGTGAACAAAACCCAGAGCTCCCCCAGCGGCCTAAGCTTGCCCGGGCCTTACACCACTTTCACTCGAAGAGAAGAGGAGGGGACAGAGAGGCAGAGGGAGGATAGGAGGAGGGGAGAGAGGAGAAGATGAGAGATGAGCGCGGAAGATGAAGAGGGGGCGCAGGACAGATGAAGAGTATGAAAGGTGGAGAGGGTGTAGGAAGGGGAAGAGAAAAGCGAGACGAGTGGGCGCGAGGAAAAACAAGCATTTGCAATGCAATAGGAGTCGCATTTATGCAAGACCTAATGCATTGGAAACGGAAGTGCCGGCGAGAAGGCACAAAGGGGAGTGGGGGGGTAGGGGTGGGCTGAGAAGTCACGGACTGTGGGAGAGTGCGGGGTGGAGACAGGGAAGAAAATAGTGTTCGGAGTAAAGGGACCAGTAGCCATGGAAGGATACAAATGACGACATGGCCGTCATGAGGAGGGACTAACAAGCCTAAAACCAATTGGAAGGCAGCATTTAGGACCTAAGCCAATTAAAAAGATGGGCGGATCTTCCATGAAGCTTCCACACTATTCTGAATATTGCATGCCTCGCAAAGCGAGCAGTGCATGCACTGCAACGCTAGGCTCAACCTAAAAAAGAAGCTATAGAACCAGTCCCATTACAATATCAAGGGGCCGGGGTATACTCCCTGTACTTCTTGATTCCCAAAAAGGACGGCTCTCTCAGGCCTATACTAGACCTCAGAGAACTAAATCTATACAGTCAGTCGGACCACTTTCACATGGTGACACTCCAACAAGTGCTCCCGCTTTTTCAACAAGGCAACTTTCTGTCCACTCTGGACGAAAGTACGTCTATTTCCAAATCCAAATACACCCTGCTCACCGCAAATACCTCAGGTTTGTAGTAGCACGCCAGCATTATCAGTTCAAGGTGCTCCCTTTCGGAGTAACTACTGCACCCAGGGTTTTCACCAAATGCCTGGCAGTAGCCGCAGCTCATCTACGAAGACAACACATTCACGTCTTCCCATACTTAGACGACTGGCTCATAAAAGCCAGCTCACAACAAAGCTGTCTAAGTCACACTCACAAAACAGTGCAGTTGCTCCACGATCATGGATTCACAGTAAATCTGTCCAAGTCTCATCTCCAACCATACAACACACAGGCGTATCTGGGAGCCACGATAGATACACAAAACGCTCTGGCCTACCCCAATCCGGCCAGAATCCGCAATATGCAGACTCTACTCTGTCAGTTTCCGCCTCAACACTCATTGCCAGCTCAAGTGTTTTAATGCAGTTGCTAGGGATGATGGCGTCTTGCACCCTAATAGTCCCTTATGCAAGACTTCAAATGCGTCCCCTCCAGGAGTACTTAGCACGTCAGTGGAACCAGGCTCAGGGTCTGTTTACAGATCTAGTGTTGGTAGACGGCCGCACCCATAGCTCTCTGCAGTGGTGGAATACACAAAACCTTTCAAAAGGGCGGCCCTTCATTGACCCGGTTCCACAAATAGTGCTAACAGCAGACACATCGCTCACTGGTTGGGGAGCTCATGTCCAGACGCATACAATTCAGGGCATGTGGAGCCTGCAGCAAAAGCAGCTTCGCATAAATCATCTAGTGCTGCTAGCAATTTTTCTAGCGCTCAAAGCTTTTCAAGTTCATCTAGTAGGCAAAGCTGTGCAGATTCATACAGACAACATGACAGCAATGTACTACATACAAAAACAGAGGGGCACACACTTCTCCAGCTGTCACAACTAGCACAGACCATCTGGAGATGGGCTATACATCACAAAATGTATCTCCTCGCAGAATACCTTCCAGGAGTAAACAATCAGATTGCAGATCTGCTCAGTCGTCAAAGACAACAGATCCACGAATGGGAACTCCACCCTCATGTTCTTCTCCCATTCTTTCAAATGTGGGCTTTCCAGACATAGATCTGTTTGCCACAAACCTAAACGCAAAATGCCCAAGCTTTGCATCCACCCATTGTCCAGAGGCAATGCGCTAAGGATGAATTGGTCAGGGATATTTGCCTACGCTTTTCCGCCTCTCCCACTCATTCCATTAGTGATTCGGAAGCTCAGACTGGCCTCCCTGACACTAATTCTAGTTGCTCCCACATGGGCCCGTCAACCATGGTTCACAACCCTGTTGGAGCTCTCAGTAGTTCCTCACTAAAAATTACATCTCACTCCCAATCTCCTCACTCAGAACCATGGAGAGATAAGACATACAGATCCCAGTCATCTCAACCTTCCGATCTGGCCCCTGAAATCTTAGAGTTTGCCTACCTTAATCTCCCACCAGACTGCATGAACATTATCAAAGAGGCTAGACATCCTACCACAAGAGCATGCTATGCAACAAAGTGGAAGCGGTTTGTGATATACTGTAATAATAATCAAATCAACCCGCTTGATGCTTCAGTTCAAAACATCATTTGCTATCTATTACATCTGCAGCGTTCCAATTTAGCGTACACATCCATACGCTTACATGTTGCTGCAATATCTGCATACCTACAGAACAGACAACATCTGTCTCTCTTCAGAGTGCCTGTCATTAAAGCATTTATGGAGGGACTGGGTAAAAGAACACACATTTATCCTGGATACCTTGTAGAAAAAAGCTCAGAAAGCATAAGAGCAAACTGCCACAAATGTTAAAAGAAGGGTTCAGCAAGGTGATAGAGTTAAAGCCTCAGCACTTAAGGGATTAATATCTAACAACCTTTGGCACCCAAACTTGTGGGTTTACAAGGCACACTTAAAGGTTAACTTAGTTAATACACAAAAGTAGGTTTTCTTGCATGGCAAAGTTCTTTTCCCTGCTGTGTGACTCGGGTGCTTCCAAACAGCAACCCAGCCAAAATACAATTGTCCCCCCGGAAGCCATACACTTTGGCCATGTATGTGGGTGGTATAAACACATTCTGTAGACCACATATAGCCCTTAACTTCCAGGTCACTGGTAATTTTCCCACACCTACTTACCATGACCTTATTGGAAGGCTAAATTGACCATTAGGATGTATTCAATTTAAAGAACCATTTTAAGAACAGGACATATACACTGTGGCACTCGATGGCTTTGCCATATTGCACAGTCCACATAATACCAGAAAAAATAAGGTCTGTAAAAAGTGAGAAATTAGCGGAGACCACAATGTTAAAGTGATTTTGCTACATTCATAAAAAAATGGGAAAGAATAATGTGTTTGGTAATAGCAAAACATTACTTTTAGCTGTGATTTGCTTTTGTTAGTGCTCTGGACAGGTGGTAAGTAATGTTTGTATGCAAGGCACCTTAGATCTGTAGATGGTGTACCTATGTGGAAAGTTTTAGATCTTCATATGAATCTCCATTATGCAAATGATGAAAGTGTGTGCTAACTCTCAGGGCTGTAGGATCAGATCTTCAGGTGCTGAATTTGCACTGTGAACCATAGATCAGCAGGTCATGTAGCAATGCACTAAACCTTAGCTCTGCAGGTGATAAATTAGAGCAATGAGGCTGAGATATGCAGGAGATATACATCTCCAAGAACCTCAGGATTGTGGATGATGTGCAAATGCTAAGTGCTGCATCTCTATCTGATATGATTCCACACCTAAATTCATAAGTGAAGGTGATGCAGTTGCAGAGTCAACTCCCAGATCGGCAGATGATGTACTTAAGCCACCAGCCACAAAGCAGGCAGCTTTGGTGTTCCCTTGCAGACACTGTGCTCCAACGGGCCCCTACAGTTAAGAGAGGACCCTGTTCAGCCCAATGTTTTTGTGAGTGTGGAGACCTTGCTAAATGCTCAGAGGTTGTAGTTGGGCAGTTAAACCAAGGGTGACAGGAATCTCAGACGTTTCATCATACATGTTGAAGTGTGGAATCATTTTACTCTATGAACTATGTAAGATCTGGCCAGTGACATATGAGTGCAGTGAGCGTCAGATCAAAAGAAGACATTCTTGTATCAAATGTATAAAATCCATCTCAACTAATAAAATACATTTAATTTCTATCAAATTTACAATACGCCCACATTTTCCCAAAATGTACATGTTTTTACAAGGGTTCAGGGATTAAGATTAACATTTCAACTGTTGGACCCGACAGCCTTAGGGTGGTCTTCCCCCCAACTTTTTGCCTTCCTCCTCCACTTTTTCTGACCTCATTTTTGCTGGTATTAGGACTCTGCACACTTTACCACTGTTAACCAGTGCTAAAGTGCTTGTGCTCTCTCCCCTAGTCATGGTAATGTTGGTTCATCCCCAATTGGCATATTTAATTTAATTTATTTCCCTAGTAAAGTTGTACTCCCTGTTCCCAAGGTTTGTAAATTAAATGCTACTAGTGGCCTGCAGCACTGATTGTACCACCTACTTAAGTAGCTCTCTGACCATTTCTCAGGCTTGCCATTGCAGAGCGTGTATGTGCAGTATACATTGCTATGTTGACCTGGCAAGGTAAACCTGTTGACAGGCCCGACCCTTTCCTTTTTATACATATAAGTCACCCCTAAAGGAGGCCCTAGACATCCTAGAGGGCAGGGTGAACTGCATTTAAAAGGCAGGATGTGTACTTTTTAAGTTTTACATGTCCTGGTAGTGAAAAACTCTCAAGTTCGTTTTTAACTACTGTAGGGCTTTTTGCTTCCATAGGATAACATTGGGATTACCTTATTACATTTTATAGGTGTAATTTCCAATTGGGAAGAGATAAACCCCCAATTCTGGTGTCTCCGGAATCCTAGTTTAAAATCCTAATTTATGGTGATGTCGGATTTTAAATTACAGTTCTGAAAATGGCGCTTTTAGAAAGTTGGCATATTCTCGCTTTAGCCGTTTGCTGCCTGTTACTTGTCTCTGATCACATGATTGGGTGTAGTTGGCAGTTGGCCTTTGGGTATTCCTCCTAGGTAGCCACACATAATGGGAGTTATAGGTGTTACTTGATGGGCCATCCTGGCAGGATGGGAGGGAGGAGCTGGGCACAGCCTTAATTACCTGAATAGGTTGTGTACTGTCCACACACAAAGGGGCTGCATACCCCCTGTAGTGAGTCTGGAGACAGGGCAGGAAGGGAGGACCTCTGTGCATTTCAAAAGCATGTCTTTGAAGTCTACCCTGCTTCAAAGGCATCACTAGGTATAAGGACTGGACCTCAGACACCACAACTACAGTACACTTCTGGACCGGTGGATACTTTGCCAGGAAGGACTGCTGTGCTGCTGAAGCAGTGCCAGTCTGCTGGACTGCTGCTTTGCTGAACTCCTGGTTTGCTGTGCTGATCTGCTGCCCTCTTGCCTTGTTGAGAAGGACAGGACCATCATCATTTGACCCCAGAACCCAGAGTGACACCAAGGGCTTGGGGGATGGCCTCCTAATCTGAAGACTCAGGGAGATAACAGGCTTCTGACCCCTGCATCTGCACTCTGCCATCTGTGAGTCTACCCTGCCAAGTGGTGCCACCCCAGTCCTGGACTCTTAGAGGTGGGCCTAAGGTGCTTACCAGAGGAACCAACATATCTTCTCTGTTGAGCTCTGCATTCTGGAGCAGAACCGACGCATCTCCTTGGCTGAGCAGCACATCCCCAAGTAGAACCGATGATTCGCTTCGGCTGTATGGATTGGACCCATTGCAAAAGACTTGCATTGCCACCACCTCCCACATCTTGAGACTGACGCATCGCCTTTGGAACTGCCGCTGCGTGATGCTTTACCCAGCACAAGCTCTTTGCATCCCTCGTTGATGGCAGCCTCGTCAATGACCTATAACCGACGCATCGCCCCTACTGCACCTGACAACCTCTACACCGGACTACCCATTGCAAGCCCCGTCTACAGGGTCCTCATCATCGTCACATCAGGACCTTGCATCGCAGCCTGTTGCATCTTGGAACCAATGCATTGCCTCTGCTTCGCGATACATCTTCAACGCGGATCCACGCAATGCTTCACAGCCAGGATTTAAGGAACTTTGTTCAGTGGGCCTAACTGGGTCCCTGTAGCCGGCCTCTGATCCATCGTTGCAGGCCTGAACTTGTGACTTTGCCCGGTTCAGCGTGACAAGATATCCCCAATAGCGCTTTTTGGTTCCTTGGGGCTATTTTTCACTATAAAATCTTAACAAATCAATATCTCCAGCTCTACTAATTGGATTTTTGTCATTTTGGTATTGTTTTATTTATTAAAATCATAGTTATTTTTTTTTTACTTGGTGTGGAATCTTTTCGTGTGGTGTTTTCATTGATTTACTGATGGAAGTGTTGCACAAATACTTTACACACAGCCTCTAAAGTCAAGCTTGACTGCTCTGTGACAAGCTATCAGAGGGTGAGCACAGGTTAATTTAGGGTTTGCTTGCCTCTTACCATGACTAGGATTGTGGATGCTGCTTGACCAGGGCCCAGACCCCAGTAAACCAACAACACCATTTCTAACAGCTACCTATTCCCAAACCCATTAACCCTGTTATGTTTCATACAGGTACCCAATAAAGGCTCAGGTAGTGAATGCACCTTTCAGCTATATTCCCCTGACATTACACTACATAACGGTTCTCAGTACTGACCTTTTACCTAAGTACAGTAATGCCTAAATGACATGGGGGCCTATTACCAACAGCGTGCGTTAATTAACGCAAACCACGCTTAGCGTGGTTTTTTTTATCGCTGGATTCATTTGCGGAGATAACGCGTTATTAGCAACGTTTTATCTCCAATGCGATACAAATCCAGCGATAGCGGCGATTCCCAGCATTAGCGTGAGAATTCCTTGCGATAAATTCCCATTGCTAAGGAAAAACTCGCTAATAGGCAGGTGGGGACTTAACCGTAGAATCCACCTCCCATAGACTATAATGGCTAAGTCAGGTTTCTAGCAGGTGTTAAAATCCAGCGCTAATCGGGGTTGGCGCACATTTTTGATCGCTCGCGGGCCTTGCTAATAGTGTGAAGTTGTGTTTGCGACTGTCTGCGTGTATTTTTAGTGAGGAACGCCCACTTTGCATGTCATTAGCGATAAATATTGCTGACATGCAAAGCGGTAAAAACGGGCGCTAATGCCCGAAAACTGTCGCTAACTGCTGTTAGAGACAGTTTGCTGATAGGGCGATAAAAATATCGCCGCTTTAGCGGCAAAAAGTGCCGCTAAAGCGGCGATAGTGCCCTTGCTAATATGCCCCATGGAGTTTTCTCTGAAAACTAGCCTCATTCATTATACATGAGGATTCTTGGAATCACAGCAGGACTACCGTCTCCTGCATAACAACTATGTGTAAGGGTCATTCCTTCCGTCATCCTAGTCCGACATGACACAGCAAGGTATAACCCCTGAGGGTACAGCTTTCGGTATATAAACACCATATCTTCGCTGAGACAGGCAGAGGAGAAAAGGACTTCCATGCTGACACACTGACGCGAGACGCTGAGGTTCTTGCACGCAGATAGTCTAGCTCGCAGTGGTCTGATATCCCTCACGGGGTGTCCATCTCGAGACCAAGACGGGGTCCCACAGTCTCTCACTTCGGGTAATGGAGTTGACTTTATCCTAGAGGGATTCTTGGCTCTACACCTACATACATGCTAGGTACACTTAGGTACATCTAGTTAGGGTCGCATCGTAGGAGTACGCATTTTATTGTCATGTATTTTTATACCTACCTGTATTCATTGTTTTAGCACTATGGTAGAAATCTACCATCCTTTTACTCTGTTGGTGCTTATAGTCATTTATATCTGTTTCTGTCTAATGGTTGTTTCAGCACACCTATTTTACACTAGAATGACGCTGGTTCAATAAATGCTTACTGAAAACGTACCCACCGTTTATTCTGTGTAGCTCTCTGAGACAAAGTGAGCATGAGTGACTGAGCGAAAAGTATCGCACTGTTTCCACAATCCCTGATGGGACAGAGTTGTCATGTTCGATAGTTGCCAAGAACTATTCTCTCCTTGGTAAGAGGGGTTTCTAGTGGCACTGTGAGCTAGCTGGTATACAGGCGAACATACTTGGTGGGGGTGTCTGGAGTCTAGACACCAATCCCACAGTCTATGTTGCCTAAACGTGCAGATCCTATATAGGTTTATAGGAACTGCACGACAACCCCTTAGCCTTTACCTTTTCCCCTTACACTTGGCTTCTCACTCTTAATCCCCTCTCGCTTGTCCTGAAACCCTTACCAAAATCCCCTTAACCTTGCCTTTCCCCTTTCCCCCTTACCTTTAACTCCTTATCCCTTAACCTTAAACCCATTTCCCTTAACACTTTACCTCCTTATTCTTTAACCCTTGCCCCTTATGCTTTACCCTTTAACTCTTATTCTTTACAATACCCTCTAGCCCCTTGCTCCCCTAACCTTAACTGTTCGCCCTTGACCCCTTATCATTCACGTTTACCCCTAAAGCCCCTTATCTATAACCTTAGTCACTTACCCTTAATCCCTTATCCCCTTACTCATAATCCCTTACAATTCCTCTTTACTCCTTACCCTTACCCATAACCCTTTACCCTTTGTCACTATGAATTACTTAAGTAACAATTATTTTAATAAAAGTTAGGGGGAACAACACATGGTAAAGGTACAAAATATGAGATGGCGATGCTGAAATAATAAACTGTAAAAAAGAGTTTACTCACAGAATGACGAGTGTAGGAAATTGGGTTACTGGTTCGGGGTGGGGGTGAAACCCTACTTAAGCAGCAACCACAGTTCTCTTCTGTTTGAAACACAAGCGAACCCCAGATTAACCTGTGTGTAACACTCTGGCAGCGTGGCACAAAGCAGTCAGGCTTAACTTAGAGGCAATGTGAAACGTTTTTATGCGGCTCTTAATCAGTCATAAAGTGAAAACACAACACAAGAAAACTTCCACACCAATTTAGGGGGATATTATCAAGGATGGCGTTAAAATTATCGCCGGTTTAGCGGCAGAAAACTGCAGCTAAAGCGGCGATAATGGGCTTGATAATATGCCCTGGAGAATTCCAATAGAAGCCCATGTTCACACCAGAACATGGACTTCTATTGGAATTCTCAAGGGCATATTATCAAGCCCATTATTGCCGCTTTAGCGGAAGTTTTCTGCCGCTAAATCGGCGATCATTTTTAACGCCGTCCTTGATAATATGCCCCTTAGAGAAAAATAAAGTAAAATGTAATAAATTATTTTACACCAAAACGAAAAAAATCAAGTTAGTAGAACCGGAGATATGTAATTTTAATGGTTTTGTGGAAATCAAAGGCTCAGAAGCAAAAAGCACTAACCATGGCTATCTGGTCGCGGTACACCAGGTCCAAGTCACCGAAGGTGGAGTGGGCCGAATGCAGGACTGAGTTCAGTCCTCTAAAAAGTACCTTGTAACCTGGGCGTCGAGATGCGAAGTCCTTGCCTTGAGATTCACAGGCCGACGACAAGGAGCTGTCGACGAGGAGCTACAATGTGAGGTCCGGCATCGAGGTACATCGCTGAGGGAGATGGTGGGGCTTGTGGAGACTTTCACTGCAATGTGTCAGCGCAGAGGACAAGATGCATCGCTCTGGGCGGGTGTCAGTGTCAGGAAACAGATGCTTAGGGATTTTTGTTTATTGAAGGACATCTTTTTCGTACTACATGCTTTCACTTCATTTGGCACTGTTTTTTTGGGCTCTATAACCCAAAAATCATGTGGGTCGAGTCTTGATTCAAACATTGTGGAGTATTTAACTGAAAAGAAAATGGGACTACATGCTATGGTCAGTTAATTTTTGTTGACTTCAGCCGTCTTGCTCGTATCTTTTTGCCGTGAAACATCATTTGAATATATACTGCTTTGGACAGGAGTAAATTGAATGAATCGTCAAAATGTTATTGATTTTATCTTTGTTCCTAATTTGAACAATTTTGGATGTTTTTTCAACTCCCAATATCTCATGGGTATACTGGAGAAATGTCTCTACCTACCAGTTGGATGACTGGTAGTGTGGGCTGAGAGCACAGGGCCCATCCATGTAGTTGCTAGTGGTGTAGTAGTGCATGTCTTGGGTGATATGTAATTTTGAACAGGTTTCAAGCCCCACCAGCTGATATTTGTTTTTTTTCAATTCTTATTTTGCCCAAGTGAAAGTGAGTCCTCTGGAAATCACTAACAAAAACTGTCTGAGAAGACTGTGGGATAATTAGTCATGCTACAGCATGTCAGAAATTCTTGACATCCTGTGGTACATCCCACATGCATGCCAACATTTTAGAAGAGGTAAGTGGGAGATTATGAAAAATTAATTGGTGAATGGATTTTCCCTATTAATTAGTATTGATGCAGAGACTGTTTCAGGTGGGAGACAGCTAAAATAAAAACAATTTGGTCTTCAAAAATCGGAAATCTCCATCCTGAATTGGGTCTAATGACATGTAACATGTGTTGTGTAATATTTGGTATCCCCTTGGGGTCGTGTACCCCCTGCTCTTCGGCAGTCTTCTGAGTTTTTGCCTATTGGACAGCTCTGACGGGCCCACAGCAGCCCCGCTAGGGTGACCAACCGTCCGTAAATTTCACGGACTGCCCGTAATTTAGGCCTCTTGTCCGTTGTCCGTAAGGGTTTCTTCCACGGACGCCTTTTGTACGTAATTTCAGATATTGGCGTGAGATGCCCCCTGCAAGCAGCCTGTAACTCTCACTGCAGGGGCCAGCTCAGCTCCTGCTGTGATCTGTGGCCTGCAGCAGCCCCTCCCCGACCTGGCACAGACTGCTATCAGGCCCATTATCATTCTGTATGTCGGCCTAATTATCACATACAGAATGATAATGGGCCTCTCTGCCCAGTGACAGTACTTCGGATCCAGTATTTTTTTTCAGTGGGGGAGAGGGGGCATGTAAGATCTGAGAAGCCTTCAGCTTTGAACTTTTTCTTCACTTTTTCTTCACTTTTTTTTTTGAATATGCAAACGCAGGTGTTCAAGTTTCACTCGCATACACAACAGGTGCAGTGCAAGGTTCTCGCAACATAATATAAACTTATTTTGACTTGTGCTTGTGTTGGTTGTCTATTTACTTATGCACTATTGTGCGACCTACTCTGATGTGTATGCAAAACATACCTTTTGTCCCGAATTTTTGTCCTGAATTCGGACCTTCTGTCCTGAATTTTTGTCCTGAATTTTGACCCTTTGTCCTGAATTTTTGCACTCACTGTCCTGAATTTGCACCCATGCCAGTTGGTCACCCTAAGCCCCGCCCACCCCAGGAGCTGCAAACCTTGGCTTTAGCAGGGAGAAGTAGCAGCGCTCCGAGCAGAGCTGCTAGGAATGCACCCATCGCTCTGCTTATAAGACACTCGGAAAGGGTCTCAATAAAGTGTAACTGTTCCGTTTGTTTATCCTGCTGTAACCTCTAACTATTTGCACTGACAGCCTCAAAATATTAGTTAAATGTAAAACAAAGGAGAAAACTAAATGGAGATCTTGAATGCTAAACGAAAAGATTAGTTTAAGGAAATGGAACGAAATTAACTAGAGAGAATGATGATAAAAAGGTAGAGGAACAATCACAATTAATAGAAAAAGAAAAGAAATATTGCAAAAACAAGAGGGAAACAATGGATATTTACAGGATTGAAAAAGAACGAGAGAGAAAGCATGAGAGGAAAATGGAGAAAGAAAAAGTTTGGCTTTCTAATAATAAAACATATTCAACTTTTTAGAGATACTATAGGGACAGAAACAGCAATGATCTTCCATATTTGCATGTAGATGTGCCTTCCGGTGATATCTCATATGACTGACTCCCTATTGAACTAAGAGCTGATGACACTCATACAACAAACATTATGTAAAATATGATAAGGTCTAATCAAAATTCATAGACGTGTATTTCTTAAACATGTGGAAGCTTTGGCATTGATACATCACATTATAGAGATACACTGAGAAGTACTCAGTAAAAGTGATAGTTTTTAAACATGGCTGGAGAACCATTCCTGCTCCTGCCTCCACACTGGCGACAGTGCCATTAGTGAACTAAGAGGCAAAACAGTTGTCATGTGAACCCTCTATGCACCCCAGATCATTATTGACCAACATTATAGTCTATTAAATCAAACACATTAGGTTTTTGTAGAGCTGGTATTCTGAACTCATGATTTTGAAAGTACTTTAATATGTAATTACGAAGAAAATGGAGTTTAAGTGAAATAAAATATATACTTAAGATGACACAATTCAAGCAGGGAAGCCGTGATTTGTCTAGGCTTTTTGGTTTTACTCTGTAATAAGCATCCACTAAATGGGTATGTATTTCTCTTCTTTTATGTTAAGGTTTTGGTATTACCTCTCCGCATTTTTCTGCAGTTTTTATATAGCGCAACCCGACCTGAAGGCATTAGAGGACTTTACATCAGCATCAGTTAAATTACACAAGGTCATATATTTTTGGCTTGGGTAGGTTAAGTGATTTTCCCAGAATCACAGAATGGTGAACCAATGTTGAACCTAGTTACCCAGTCCCAAAATCGACAGCTCTAGCCATAATGCCACATCCTGAGCTGAGCAGAGGACAGCAGGCAGAACCATATGAAAGCTCAGCTTGTTATGGTTCAATGTTCCAATAGGACCCCGAGCTGAGCCAGAGCCAGGCTTCAGGCTTGAGCCTTCCTCGAGCGTTCTGTGACTTACCCACTTCTAATTCAACCTACAGCAAATTGCATTGTGGCACTTGTAGGCTTTTCTTCTAACTAGTGCTGGATGTGGACAAAAAATTACCAAAGGATCCCATAAATTGGGGCTGACATTGTAGCGGATGAACAGGCTGGAGGAGCCCTGACACGTTTCCCATGTCCCCCGTCCAGTCTTTTTCTTTGAATTCTGGGACTTGTAGTCTTTTTCATTTCATTATAAAACAGGACTACAAATCTGAGAATTCAAAGAAAAACTTGGGCTGGAGCCGCATATCATGCATGGATCTGGGAAACTTGGCAGAAATGCTGGAGTCACAAGGGCAAAGATAAGAGGAGCTGGGGTTGATATTCAACGCTCATATATATTTTTTTAAATCAGAGCCAAAGAAGTTGACATATTCCAGAAAATGTGTACTTGAGTACTTTTTTGGTGACATGCAGTCAACATTATAAATTACCTCACAATAAGGCACTTGTTGTGGAAATCACTGTTTAAGTAGATTCCCAGGCATAACATTGGTGAGATAGCTTTGAAGGTTAATGACTTTGTGAACAGATCTGTATACAATCTAGTTACAGGTTTCATTGATCATAAAATAGCATCACCTGCTCACCAGGACTTGCTCCCACACTACCAGTAGAGGGCATGGCCCCCCACAAGGAGTTTACATCTTGATAAGTATGTTGCGTTGTACACCGAATTGTGAACCAAACGCATTATTGTGTATTCATTGTATTTTTTATGTTAAATAAACAATAAAATAATTTAAAAAGAATGTCATTACAGGTTAATATGCCTGTTTCAAAGCACAGCGTGTAACATGCAAATATTTATTCTTGTGTGACAGATTTGTATTTTACGTAGACAACTCAGTGGGTTACTACTTTTTTTTATAATCCTTGTAATAGTGAGTGTATTCTAATAACGGCTCAGACAGATGCATCTGACATTCTTATAAAGCATACATTTGTCTGGTTTGGAAACATCAAATATTTACCCCAAATGGTAGATGGGTCAAACATCTACCCCATCTACCATCAAACATCTACCCTAGTTTACCTCTTTTTTACTTATGAAGAGACAAGCTCTGTTAAACCTGTGAGCCTTCGGGTAGTCTTCTCCCGAACATTTTGCCTTCCTCCTCCATTTTACTGATCTCGTTTTTACCAGCCTTAGTACTCTGCACACTTTACCAGTGCTAATCAGTGCCAAAGTGCTTGTGCTCACTCCTTAAAACAAGGTCATATTGGTTTATCCCAATTGGCATATTTAATTTAATTATAAGTCCCTAGTAAAGTAATACTACCATTGTCCAGGGTCTGTAAATTAAATGCTACTAGTAGGCCTGCAGCACTGACTGTGCCACCTTCATATATAGCTCCTTGAATATGTTTAAGGCCTGCCATCGCAGCCTGTCTGTGCTGATTTAAACGGGCATTTCGATCTGCCAAAATAAACCTTTTTTCCAGGCCCAAACCTTCTATTTAAATATATATAAGACTAGGGTGGGCCCTGGACAGACCAGAGGGCAGAGTGTAGTGTATTTTAAAAGTAGGACATTTACTTTTAGGTTTTACATTTCTTTGTAGTGAAAAACCCTCAAATGCATTTTTCACTACTGCAAGGCATACATCTCCCACAGGATAACATTGGAGTTACTTTTTAAACTTAATAAGCTGTAATTTCCAAATGGGAGCAGGTAACAAGTTCTTTTTTGGTGTCTTTGGAATTGTAATGAAAAATCCTAACTTATGATAAAGTCAGATTTTAAGTTACAAATTTGAAAAGTGACACTTTTAGAAAGCTGTTAGGTAACTGGGCAACCCAATCTACCCTTTTGGGCTTGGGCAATAAAGTAAGAAAGGTAGAAATGCCTACAAGGGATTTGTTTGAATAACAAGTAATTTGAAATAATTTTTTTCTTATATCTATGGAGAGATATTTCATAAAACTCATAAACAATTTTTTTTAATCGATTATGATAAATAGATTTTTTCTTTTCTCTAGTGGCAAATTAATTGCGCCAACCAGGTGATCAAATGTAAAAAATATATATTTAAAACTACATACAATAAATAAATCAGTCATTAAAGAGCAATATATAGGGGTACAGAAAAAACAACAAATAACTGAAACAAACATTGACAACTGAAGAACATACAAGGTTGGATATAAGGGGCCGATTACGATGGCGGGCGGATCGCCACCGCCGGGGACGGCGGTGAGTTCCGCCGGCCTGGCGGTGGCGATCCACCCGCCATCAACCTGAATATTTCCACTGCCATCGTAATGCCGTGGGCATTATGATGCCTGTCTTCTGCGGCGGTGTTCCCGCCGCAAAAAGACAGGCGGAGAATGCCTTCGGGGCCCGCAACGGGCCCCCAGAGTGTTGGGGGGTGCACATGGGGGGTACCTATGGTACCCCCCTGCATCTGCATGGACAAGGTGCCTGCCACCTTGTACATGCAGATGCACAACATGAATACGAATTGCGATGCGCCCGCCACACTGGTGGGCGGATCCTGTATTTTGACATTGCGACGGGCGGTGCTGCAAGCAGCACCCGCCGCAATGTAAAACTACATGTTGTGCATCTGCATGTACAATGTGGCAGGCACCGTGCGGTGCCTGCCACCTTGTCCATGCAGATGCAGGGGGGTGGTACCCCCATGTGCACCCCCCACTCCCCACAACAGTCTGGGGGCCTGCAACGGGCCCCCGAAGGCATTCTCCGCCTGTCTTTTTGCGGCGGGAACACCGCAGAAGACAGGCATCGTAACGCCCACAATGCCCCATTGTACTGTGTCCCACAAGGCGGTCTGATAAGGACCGCATTGCGGGACCACGACGGACGGGCTTTCCGTCTGCCACGGTACCATTCCCATTCCCACCGCCATCCTAATTTGGGGGTGGAAATATTCAGGTTGATGGCGGGCGGATCGCCACCGCCGGGCTGGCGGTCCTCACCGCCGTCCCGGCGGTGGGGATCCGCCCGCCATCGTAATCGGCCCCTTAGTTGTCAATGTATATATCCATCTTGCTCCAAAAGAACAATGAGTCTGTCCTAAACATAGCATCCAGCATTCAAAGTTTAGTTAATTTAACAATCACTGTGTAGAAGAATGGACTATTCGTCGACGTTTCGGTCTTTATTGTGTCACATCATCGAGACCATCTTCAGGACAAATGTAACTTTTATGTAATTTCTTAACCCAAGACAAAGAGATGTCTGAGATTCTCAGATGAAGTATCTCCATTATCAGGAGCGAGCAATAAAATGGGCTCAGTTGGTCACTGATAATGAGCAGAGAAAATTAATTTCTTGCTTGACTATACCGTGGCGTCTGACCTACGGTCACGTCGATCGTTTGGACTGAATTCGAACATCAATGTTCCCTGGACATTTCTTTGACTAGGGTCAAGAAATTACATGAAAGTTACGTTTGTCCTGAAGATGGTCTCGATGATGTGACACAACAAAGACCAAAACGTCGTTAAGTTGCTGCATGAAAAAGAACACCCGGACGACCTCGCTAGAGTGCCTCATGACTTGAATACACGTCCCTTGCAGGTGGGATCTACTGAGGGTGGTTGGCAGCGCCTTCAGCTGGCCAGTTGCGCAACAAAATGTTTCTTTAATGGACATGCTGTAAAGGCTCGTTTTGGTGCCCATGCTGGACTAGAGCCGGTTGCTCTAGTATGTACTCTGTCATGTGCCTGGCAGGTTTTGAAGCACTCGCTTTTTTTTTGTGGCATTATAAGCTACAAAAATAGGCCAACTTTAATCTAAAGTTAAAAATTGGTAGTAACATTGCAAAAATGCACATTCAAAGGTGTGTTAAAAGATAATAAATACAAACATACCAGAAAAAAGAAGCGGACAGACACTACCAAGGGGAAATGCACT
Source organism: Calotriton arnoldi (assembly GCA_963921515.1). Lineage (NCBI taxonomy): Eukaryota > Metazoa > Chordata > Amphibia > Caudata > Salamandridae > Calotriton > Calotriton arnoldi. The sequence continues at coordinate 166,275 of CAWUFW010003570.1, forward strand.
TTGCTAATGTCAGGCTATGGTGAGGATACAAACATAGCTCCAGTCCCACAGAATCTGCAAAACACACGCTCACACAATCGGTGAATAACACACACACACACAAACATACACACACACAGCATCAGCAAGGGCCCATCCACCTCCACTTACCTGCTCAGTGAGGAGGGGGTGATGTGATGATGGCTGGTAACAGCAGTGATCATCATGCTCTAATCAGTGTAGGCCAGGCAGGCGGGTGGCAGTGTCTACCATTCTGCTTGGCCTGCTGTGCTTGCTCCCCGTAATGCTGCCACTGCCAGGCTCATGCAGTACAGCAATTAGAGTGCTGCCAGTTTTTATAAAGTGGCAGAGCAGCACGTGTACACTGAATTCTGACAGTGACTGCAGGTTACAGTGGGCCCACGCCATGAGCACATACAGGCAGTATTATGGCCTGCTTCCTGGGCGCAGCACTAGTCAGTGTAAATGCCTCTTTGCATTAAGCTGTAAGATGTGTGCTAAATTTAGTGAAGAAATGTATAAAGAATAATACACAGACTTCTACTGGGTTACAGGGTTCAATGACACAATATTGATGCATAGATATCGATACACAAAAGTACTGGAAATAAAAAATTGTTAACAAAAAATAGGGCCTGATTTAGATCTTGGTGGACCAGGTCCCGCCGTCACTTTTCCAGCAGTCTTTCCACCCACTTCCTTGACTGCCGACTCTGCAGAGACTCCTGCTCTCGCCCTGATGGTGGGAGAGCCAGAGGTGGGTCTTTGAAGCAGTCTGGCCAAGGTTCCTGCCAGTTTAAAAACATGGTATATGTAAAATTATGCTATAAAAATTTAAAAAGCTCTATAAGTCCACTAAAAAGTCAATATATGATCAGACTGACTGAGCACGCCGAAAGACCTAGTGCTCAGTAAAAGCAGGAGAGAGAAGAAAAAAAACAAAGTGATGTTTAGCATTCTAATTTGGTTATTTTGGAAAAAAGGAGCTGAAGCATCCCGTCGAGGGTTTAAGAATGCCGTCATCAACAATAGTACGACTACATCCGACGGCGCAACTAATGGATGAGTCAGACATGTGTCTAACATGCATTCGTATCCGCAGAATAGGCAGTGGAGCACAGGCAAGATGCAGTCAACCCAGACCGGTCTGAATGATAGGAACCAATGCTCGCTTAGCTCCCTAAGCCGAGGTGTGCCCAGATGGAGTACCATGCGTTCACGGCAACGTCGGACCAGGGGTGCCTTTTCCATCTCTTGGGGAACTGGGCCGTCCTATGCGTAGCAGGAAAATTAAAATTAGGATACCCACTACAAGTAGTAAGACCAGCGGAAGCCCTCCAAAAATGCTTCCCAATACAGAGTGTATAAATGCTGGAATAACTCCAAGGATTGTCTGAAAGGTGCTCAATAGTCCAGAACCTATGCTCTTAAATAGATGCACAATCCCCCTCGTATCAGACATGTTAAAGATACGCTGAACCATTTCCCCGAAATAGAGCGGGAAGTTCATTCCGACTAGTGCCAGTATCTCAGCTGAAGACCTTGCAACCTGAAGATCAAAAGTCTCTCGGGCTGAGGTTAAGGCCATATCCTTCTGAAAAAGCATGGCTTTTACTGTGCTCAGAGAATCAAACTGTGTAAAGGAAACATTCAACGAAGGCCATAGCGTTGCCTCCCTAACTGTGTGAGTCAGTGGAAACAATACTTGCATACAACAAGTAACCCTGTAACTTACTGAGACTAGATACGCAATGCCTGGTACCATCCCACAACAGCCGTGATCATTCAACATCAAATAGCTCCCATCCGAAAGCAATTCGAACACCGGAGGAATCGCGGCAGCCGGGGAACCCTTCAAGTGACATGATAAGTTTGCAAACGAAGCATTACAGGCTCCGTAAAACGAAACTAAAGAACCACTTAAGGCTCTTTTGCAGTCTAAACTGCTGAGAAAAACTTCAGTGTCCCCATTCCTGCGTCTAAACCTGTACAGTAGTTCCCAGTACTCACATATGTATCCGTCTCCCAACGCTTCATATCTGCCTACCTGGTGATATTGTACGTAAAACAGTAAGGTCCCACTGGTATGCAATAAATGGTGCAACACTTAATTTGAGGTGTAGGTGAGCGAGAAGCAGAAATCAAACAATAAATGAATCACAATGCTGAATGGAGCAGTCACATTGAATTTTATGTATCATAAGGGCATTACCATTGTATTAACCAAAGGAACTTATCCAATTTACTTCACATTGGGTGCTCCAAATAGAGTGAAGAGAAAAGTACATATATGGTAGTGCTCATGTGCGGAGTGATCAGAAAGGAAAAATAAGGAAGAAATTTAGTAATTGTGACATTGGAAAGATCAAATAGCCCGTCTGAGAGATTTACAGAATCTCTATTTTCCTCATTCAAAACACGGGTGGTGTCTCAATCGAACCAACGCCTCTCAGTGGTATTTATAATCCAGGCTGGGTTGTTTAACATTGTCGACGTTTCGACCAGACTTTTTCACGAGGTAAATTGAGTCCTAGCATGCAGGTCTTCATCACGACAGTAAAAAGCGTTTTGTAGGGCAACCTAACAACGATGCAGCTGCATCATGTGTAGAGGGAGGCGTAGCAGCAATGTACAGACTCCCCTCAGGATCATTAGTTAGTGTACTGGAATCTTTAGGGCCTCAAACTCAAAATGTAGATGTTCAGTGACATGTATAGTGCAGTCAATGGGCTAAAAGTCCATGGGTAATCACCATCAGTTTAGGTCACTTCGGGGATAAAATAAATTCACCTGGAAGCGGTCACTTCTCAATCAGGAAACAAATTCCTAAGCGGATACCTTCTTGACAAACAAATTGTGCCAAGAGATCTCATGCCGGCCTCGGTGATGTGTTAATGCAAGCATGGCAGCCGGGTAACCCTTCAAGTGACACGATAAGTTTGCAACTGAAACATTACAGGCTCTGTAAAGTGAAATATCTTTACAAACTAAAGAGCCACGTGAGGCTCTTTCGTAGTCTAGACCACAGAGAAAAACCTCAGTGTCCCCATTCCTGCATCTAAATCTGTATGGTAGTACCCAGTACTCACATATGCAACCGTCTCCCAATGCTTCATATCTGCCTACCTGGTGAGATTGGAGACAGTATTGAAATTGGAATGTCGTGACTGGCAGTGTAATAAATCCATGGATTAAGCATTCTGTGGAAGGTGACTCAGCCATGGTGAAAGGTAATTGGTCCAATTTTTCAATGTGCAACATGGTATATTTTGCATATTTTTGTGCCATCATTGTCTGTCTTTCTGTTAGATTGCATGCAGAAAAAAAAGAGTCATACAGTTGATATACCGCCAGGGCACATGACCAGAACGCAATGAGTGTAGCGTCCAGCTTCGTAATAGAATGGATTGCAATTGCGATGGTCCATGTTGTAAAAAAGAAAAATCCTGTTCTATTATATCAATTGCAGAAGACACAATGTCGCCCAGTGAATAAATCCTGGATGATAGTGTGGTCATTCCATTGTCGACCACTGCCAAAGCCTTTTCTAGGTTAACCCTTTCAATCTCACTTAAAGTCTCAGCAGCCTCCTGTTGAGAGATTTTCCATACTTTGTTGTAAATAGCGTATAAGAAGCGCTTCTGACGTGGCTCCTGGTGACCTAACAAAAAATCCCTAAGATTCATGTCATCTGAGTAACAGGATAAGTGTTGTTTCACCTGGGACAGTGGCAAAGTTCTTAGCCACTCTAGGCATAACTTCGCAACACTGTAGGATGTCACCACCCCTGTGTGTTCTGTTTGTACGTGGCGCCGGTCAGCACTATGGATACTTAACCCTTCGGTGGTCCCCTGAATCTTGACTGATACCTATTTGTGTCATTAGACCAAACCAACCATCCCTTCTATTTGGGTACTGATGAATTATACAAACCATTATGTAGCATGGCTTCAAATGTATCCTCACTGTATTGTGTGTAATTTTGCCAACCCTCAAAGGGTGTAAGCGAGGGAATCCGAGGTGTGTTCAAGTCCTTGAATTTGACTAAACCAAGACAGGAATTCTGTTGCACTATATCGCTCAGAAAAACTATCTGATGTGGCATGAGGCATGCTCTAAATAAGGCCTCCGTTCCCTGAACTTCCCAATCTTTAGACCCCCAGACAAAGTTTGTGTCTATAGTGTCCTTCCAAAACTCAAAACCCTGTACAAACAGTTGAGAAATAAAGGAAGCAGAGTATATCAGTTTGGTGTTAGTGAGCATATTTTTCTTTGCAGGTGTAGGTGCAACCTTATAATAATAAGAGGTCGGATCTGAAGTGTAAAACCTAGAAAAGTAAGCAAACGTCTGTGAACTACCTTTTGGCAGTGCTGGGCAATGTTCCCATTGATGGTAAGACAAAACATAAAGTGAGATACTTGCTTTATGCAAAAATGATGACCATGGTGTTGATAACAAAACATGGTGACAAAATTTGATGTATCATCATACAATTCATCATTTGAAAATGAAGCATATTGTTCTAAATCAGACAGCATAGTATTTACAGTTTCAAAGTCCCAATCATCTGAGAAAGTACTGGAGGTGATGAAATCACTTATAGAAATTTTAAACAAGTGTGGTATTTTTAAAAGTTCAGTAGGACCATATACATCATATGAAACTCTGTCCCAAACTATTCCTTCAGGAACTGGAACTGCTGTAATGTTCTGACAGGTCTCTCTGTTCACGGTGTGATGATGAATGTGGATTTAGGACAAGGTTCACATGTTGTACTGCAGAGCGTTCTGTGAGGTAATGTCCATTCAGGAGCAGGAAAAAGACAGTCACTACACCTATCCAGAGGATTAGGAACAGTAGACCAGTTGCAATCCAGAGCTGTAGCCAGGGAAAACAAGGTAAGTCTTTTTCAGCCAAAGGTAGAAATCACAAATTCGCTGTTTGTGGGACACAGGTGTTGCTGTAACCTGGGTTCACTTGGATCCAAAGAGAAAGTATCAAAATCAATTAAGTAGCCAGATGCAGTTTGTTCTATCTTTGGTAGCTCAGCAGGTTTTGTAGAACTGGCAGATGCCTCCTGAATTGAGATCTGTGTATCATTTCTAGTATTTTGTTGTCAATTTTAACAAGCACGAGTTAAATTCAGTTGTTGGTAACTCCTTCACTTCATAGAGTAGAATCTTCAAAGGTTATTAATCTTTCAGTCTGAACTTCCTGTATGGTAGCGAGAGGAGATTGGTGACTACCCAGGAGCCCACATTGCCTACTATTGAGTATCGGTCACAGAGTGTGGTTTGATCAGATCAATTGAGACAAATCTCTTTTCTTTCTTGCCGGCAAGGGGCAGAAGAAGTACTGTTCTTGTTCCTTCGATAGCCAGGACAGGTTCAGGCGCTCTGTAAAATGGCCCAAATTATTTTTTGTCCACACTCTTTTCTTTGACCAGGTCCCCAATCTTCGGGACCCAGGGAGGTCTTGCTGGAGCAGCTTTCACTTACCCAGTGGTGGTGCGTTTTAGTTGGATGTTTGCTTTTTAAGGTCCAGAATTTATTGAGTTCCTGTAAAACATCCAAACTATCATTAATGTCAAATGGTTTTTCATCCGCCACTATGCTGCCACAGCCAAGGTCAGGTGCCCACATTCTAATCCCGAACAGGACTTCGTATGGAGTATGGCCTCCCAGGGAACTTCTTGGCATGTTATTAAGTGCCCTCTGGACCCCATATAGGTGATTGACCCAACTGCCATCCAAGCCTAATACCCATGCTGTTAAGGATTGCCTAAACTCCACAATTAGATTTCCCCCAGGATGATACAAAGAGGAGTACTGCAACACACACCCAAACTTCCCATGGCTTCTTTGTAAGCCCGTGAGCTCAACGCAGGGACACGGTCGGAATGTAAGGTGCCAATTACGTATGTCCCTGTGAAGACTCGCAAATCCTATATAACAATTTCGGGCATCAGCTGAGCACTGGGGCCAATCCCACAGGAATCTAGAGCATGAATCCACTGCCACCAGGATGTACCTGAAAGCCCCGTCAGATTGTAAGGGGCCACAGTGATCCAAAAAAACACGTGAGTGGTCTGTCTGATATCAGTAGTCGTATTCATGGTGGACGTGCTAGGCTGGAACCTTTCATCTGCTGACAGATGTCGCACTTAAGGACAAAACTCTTGGTCTGTTTAGTAAGACTTGGCCACCAATAATGCTGCTTCAGTAATTAAATAGTTGCAGCGATACCCACTTGTGCTGAACCCAGACCCTCGTGTGCAGCTTAAATTAATTCCAATCTGCGATCCATGTTTGGTATTACTCTATCCGCCACTCCTGGAATTTGAGCATACAGAATGTTTTGCACGTCTAACTTGTAGGAGTACTTGAGTGGAAATCCTGTTGGCCAGGCTGAGCTGTTGTTGCGTGTAGCTTTCACAGCTATCATTATCTGTCCATCTATTCTCGTGCTAGAACGAGTGATTGCAGCAAAGGCAGCACTTCTCACTGTTGCCTTGGCGGCTTCATCAGCCAATTAATTCCCTTCAACGTGCACGCCAACACGCCGATGACTCAATGTGTGAATTACATGAGCCTGTGGCAAGCATTTTTTCAGCTCTGCCACTTATTCCAACAGCAACTTGTACACTATTGTGCACATTTGGAATCTCTAAACCCATTCTGTCCCCAGTATTAAAGATATTCATTGTATGACTGGACACAGAAAAACGAATCGCACACAATGAGTGTGGGAAATTCCAGATCCGTATTTTTTAGTGCCAGTATCAAGGCTTTCAGTTCTGCCAGCTGTGCCGTGAATTCACCTAGAGACTGCCTCTGTGTATTGCTAGGACGGAACTTGCCACCCTGCATACTTCCTTTCACAATCGTACATGCTGCGCTGTATTGCTGTTTACTTCCTACGGCAGGCTGGGCAGATCTGTCAGTGTAAATGATGTATTCATACTGATCTAGAGGCATTATTTCATTTGGGAGAGGATATTCTTGTTCGTACTTCAGGAATGCTTGTGTTTGTAATGTAGAAGCAAATATGTAGCCTACATCTGTTGCAGTGAGATAATTAGCCCATTGTATCCATCGTGGATGCAGTGCTTTTGCGTTTAGAATGCTTGCTTTGGTAACAGCCTCTAAGGTTTGTACTGGGGTCACGATAATTATGTGTTTCCCGTGCTGTCAGCATTTTGTCTGTGGATGCAAAACGCATCTCAGCGTTTGTATACAAATGTGATTGCTATGCGATGGGTACAGTTTCACCTTCATTGAAGGTGAGGTAAGTGTACCCAGATTGACCAGCGACAACACGGATCACCAAATTCGTAGTGTTTACATGTGTGTGTAAGTGTTTGGAAACTATCATGTCAGCTTGTATGGACAGGAGAATCTCTGTGTGTTCCTGTGTTGAAAAATCAGGTCTGATTAGGTCGTAGAAAGGTTTAACTCTTTCTGCGTAATCTAAAATGTATGTTCTAACAAAATTTAGGAATCCTAAAATGGATTGTAAGCCCTTCGAAGTCTTTGGAGGTTGGAGCAGCGCACATTTTTCTAAAAAATTTGCTGCCAGTCTTTTAACTTCACTGGTCAACTCATATCCCAAAAATAGGACATTGAGGTGGCCAATTTTTGATTTTTTAAAGTTAAATTTGTAGCCCACAGTGGCGAACCTCAAAATGATGTTGCTCACCCTGTGCAAGTTATCCAATAACTCATCGCAGGCTCTGGCCGCTCTGCCTGGTGTTGGGGGTCTTCCTCGGACACCTCTGTGCGCAAAAATGGAGTCCAGGTCTGTAGGATTAGGTCAGGCTGGTCCTGCAGGTTGTAGATGACCCGTTCGTAGGAGGCGTTTTGGATCATGGCTACCAGCCACGACTCCTGTGTCGGTGGGGCCAGAGCCCATCAATGGCGCAATATGCAGAGTTTGGCCGTGGCCATTGCCGTATGGAAAAGGCAGCATTGAGGTCTCGACAATTCTGGTGAATGTCACAGATCATGCAGGAGGATCTCAGGGGGGTAAGTGGCAAGTGAAGAGGCATGGAGGCTCTCAAGTTCCGGCCCACATACTCCTAGAAGGGCTGTACTGAGGGGCATTCGCATATGACATGCATCGTATCGCAGGGGGTGTTTGTGCATCTCCAGCAGTTGGCGTGCGCTAGAAGGCCCGCTCTGTGGAGTTTCATTGGAGTCCAGTACCAGTCCTGTAGGACTTTGAAAAGGCAAAAATTCATCCTCACCTCCCTGGTGCCCTTGTCTAGGGCTTCTAAAATGTCCGCCCATTCGTCTTCCTCATAGGAGACCGATAACCGGGAGGGAGACATCGTTTACATTGAATGCGCTACAATGCATTCCATTACAACGCGGTCATTACAACGACCGCGTTGTTACAACGCGAACCATTACATTGCAAGTCGTTTCAACGGCTTGCTGTAGGGGGCGCGCTGGTGTTGGATTTACAATCCAACACCTTCCCTGCTGTTGCACAAACTGGAGTAGGAATAGTAAATTATACTATTCCTAAGTCCAGCGCCTCCCCTACAGCAAGTCGTTGAAATGACTTGCGGTGTAATGGTTTGCGTTGTAACAACGCGGTCGTTGTAATGACTGCGTTGGAATGGAATGCGTTGTAGCACATTCGATGTAAAGAGATATATTCTAACCGTGATTGCCACCTGGTACATAGAGTCTGCGACAGAGGTTTCGAGAAGAGATGGGTCGAGAGTGCTCCATACAGGCCAGACATTACCCCTTTGTGCTTCCCCCACGTAGAGAGATATGTTACCACTGGCGACGTGGGTAAAGACCATGGGTGGGGCCTCAGGCAGTGCTGCATTTAGGTATGTTTCCAGTACTGAGCTGCGGGGAGACCAAACTCCTCTCCCAGTTGCGCCATTGCTTTCAGGGAGCCATTGCTGATAAGCTGATCGAGCGTATGGATGCCCGCCACCTGCCATGCGGGCCACGTCAGGTTTCTACCGCCTACGTGTATGGTGTTGTCTCCCTATAGGGGAGCTTTCTCATGTAGCCGTGGGTGCGAACCCAGTAGTCGGTGCGCTCGGTACCAGGCCTTGCACATAGCGGATAGTATCGGGTGGTTAGTGCGTCGTGTCTGGGGCCCCGTCTCGTAAAGGGTGGATAGCCCCATCTTGGCTGAAAGCAAGTGGCACTCCATTGGCACCCATTGTGGTGTGTCCGGGGTCTCTGGCAGTAAGTACGCGAGCTGAGAGAGGTGCAGAGCCAGAGCGTAAAATTCTATAGAGTGGAGACTCAGTCCCCCGTTAGTGCGGCGGGCTTGCTGCATGGACACGGCTATGCGTGGTTTCGAGGAGCCCTATACAAATGATCAAATCCCGGAGTCTATCTGTCACAGGGTGGTGAGGGGTATCTGCATAGGGAGCATCCCCAGTGTGTAGTTGAAGTGCGGGAGCGTTACCATGCGTATGGCCTGCACATTGCTCCACATAGACAGTCCCAATGTCTTCCATTTCTGAAAATCACATTGCATCTGAGTGATCTGTGGATTGATGTTGTCCTGAACCATTCCTGCAAGGCCTATGTTCACTAGGATGGCCAGATATTTTAGGCGCGAGTGTTGCCAGTGGAATGGGAAACCTTAGATAGCCGCCTTTGTGGTTCCATCTGAAATGGGAAGTGCTTCACTCTTACCCCAATTGATTTTATACCCAGAGAGGGAGGAAAAGTCATCTATGATTTGGAGCAGAGACGGTAGTGAGTGGTGCAGGTCTGTGAGGGTGAGCAGGATGTCGTCCACGTAGAGGTACAGTTTGGATTCGCCAACCGGAAGGCGTACGCCTGTGATGTTGGCCGAGTTACGCATAGTGGCAGACAGGGGCTCCATGGCCAGCAGAAAGAGGAGTGGCGAGAGGGTGCAACCCTGACGCGTTCTTCGGCTATTTGGGAAAAGGATCGGATAAGAATCCCCCACAGTTCACCTGTGCGGTGGGATTTCCATATAGTAGGTATAGTAGGTGCACCTTAGCGATAAATTGGTCGCCGAGACCGAAGTGTTCCATCACTCTGAATAGGTAGTCCCACTCAGTACGGTAGAATGCCTTCTCTGCGTCGAGCAAAAGGGCAAGTGAGTCCGATGGGAGGTCTTTAGCTGTCCATAATGAGTGTGCGAGAGTGTGTAAATGGTTTCTAAAGGATCGGCCCAGCATGAAACCCACTTGCGAGGCGTGCACCAGAGAGGAGAGGACTTTTATATCGCAGTTTAACAGCGAGATGGGCTGGTAACTACCATACAACAGGGGGTCTTTCCCGGGTTTAGGCAGAACAGCTATTAATACGCTGTTGGAAAGGAGGCCCAGGGAGGTTGTCTGTTCTACTTCAGAGAATGCTGCCTGTAGTGTGTTAACCACCTCCTCCCCTTCCCACCGATAGAAATCCGCCAGGAAGCCATCCTCTCCAGGGGCCTTATGATAGGGTAGTTTCGCCATCGCCAAAGCTATCTCTTCTTTGCTGAACTCCCAGTCCAGTAATTCTCTACCCTTATCTGAGAGGCGGGGGAGTTTCGCCTCCTGTAGGAAGGTGTCCAGTTTATCCGCCTCAGCAGGATGCCCTGGAGTATATAGGGCCTTGTAAAAGTAAGGGAATTCATTTGTAATGTCCTGGGGGCATGTGAGGGTCTCGCCAGACGCTGACTTTATGGCCGGTATGGCCATGGCCACTTCGCGCTGGTGGAGTTGTGCAGTGAGTAGCCTCCCTGCTTTCTCTCCCTGCTCATAATGTCTCCCCTTCAGCCTCTGCAAAGCGTACTCCGCTTTGTTTGTGAAGAGACTATTTAGAGCCATCTTGGCTTGCTCAAGTGATTTGCGGTGTTGTGGGGAAGGGTGTGCGGAATATAAGCGAGTATATGCTCGAATGTCGGCTTCCAGCGTCTTTTGCTTATCTATATTCTGCTTGTTAGCTTGTGCCGCGTCTCGCAGGAGACAGCCGCGTAAGGTGGCCTTTGCGGTGGCCCATAGGGTCCTACCAGATTCAACGGAACCACGGTTATTGGAGAGATATTCATTAACATGTGTCTGCAATTGAGATTTACTGATAGGAGTCCAGTATCGCTGGATGTTCATCCGCCAGGGCTTGCGACCTGGACTGGTCAGTCCCAGTTCGAGGGAGAGGAGAACCGGGGAGTGATCGGAGAGGGCCACCTCCTGGATTTGGGATTCCTGGGTGAGCTGCACCACTCTGTGGGAAATTAGGAAATAGAGCGTGCGGTGTGTCGGGGAGGTAAAGGCGTTGTCTGTGTCTGTGGGGTGGCTCAGACGCCAGTGGGCCACCAGACCATTATCTTGCATCACGTCCTCCATCAGAACCCTGTCTGCTGCATTGTTCTTATCGAATGGCTCCGTCCTGTCCAAAAATGGATCCCTTGCTAGGTTCCAGTCCCCTCCTATGAAAAATTGTGAGGCCCCTATTTCTGTCAGAACCCTGTTGAGCTGTAATAAGAACAATTTTTTCGCTCCTGTCGGACCATAGACCAACCCCACACATATTTGGTGATCACCTAGTTTTAGTTTTGTGAATACATATCGTCCATCGGGGTCCGCCCAATTGCTACTCCACATTTACGAGTAGGTCCCCCGTCCCCGGCTCCCCCGTTCTGTACACTTCTGTGTTTCACCCTCCCCACCTAATCCTGCGCAGCTTGTCCGACTCCATGGCATCAAGGTGGGTTGCCTGCAGTAGTGCCACGTCCACACATTTGGATTGTAGATAGGCCAGTATTTTCTTCCATTTTATGTAATGTGTGAGGCCATGAACGTTCCAAGTTATAGCGCGCAGTGGGTGTGAGGTGCTCATGATATGGAGTCGCAGCAAGTGAGGGACGGAGGGGTCCAGTGGTGTGTAATGAGTGTTCTTGCATGGGAACAGGTGTGATATTAGTGTGCCAAGGGAGACCCTGATCCTACAAGAAAAAGAGGGGCTGCCTGGAATAATATGTCAGGGCCGATGGAGAGGAGGGCATAGGAAAGAGGATAGGTTGTACTAATAGAAGGGGTGTGTGAGTCCACAGGGGTGGAGGAGAGGGAGAATAGAAAGAACCTACGCTGGAGGGGAGGTGGGGGGTGAGGGGCACCGGGGTCAGGGAAAGAGAAGAGGCACAGAGTCTGGGAGGAAAGGTACAGGGGGAGGGGAAGGGATTGGTTGCTGATATAGGGTTACCCCCTGGCACTTCCCGGGTGGGGTGTAGCTCTATTAAGTCGTCAAGCTCTCCGGTGGTCAGAGGGGGCCCTTGTTATGATATAAATACTGTGTTGCCAAATTAAGCAGTAGAAAGAAAAGGAAGGGGGGGAAGTGAGTGTACTGGGTCAGCGCGGTGAAAATGCGCAGTGTCCAAACGAAACAGGCTGAGGTGAGGGAGGGGGGGGTAAGGGAGGGGAAAAAACCAATAGGACGCGAGATGCGGGAGAGGTCTTCCAGTCGCTAAAGAGCGCAGGGAATGCTACACTTTCTACCGCGGGTCTAAACTCAGCGGGGCACTGCCCCGAGGGTGGGTCTAGCCTACCAAGGGGGGAGGCAGGCATTGTATCGGATAACACTGGAAAGTGGGGGGAGACGAGACAGTCCGGAGGGGGAAAAAGGAACGGCGGAGGAGCAGAGCACAGGCACGCCCTGCTGGATTGTGTACATGGTGGCGTACAGGGTGCCATCTGTGGTAAAAGTCTTAGTGTCAGGTTCAAGGCCAGCGGCACGGTCAGAGCACAGGAGGAGGTGGGGAGGAGGCAGATGCATGTGAGTGTTACAGCTAGTCAGGATTAGCAGACAGGCAGTAAAACTGATAACATTTCTGGAGCAAAACAAAAATCACCTATAAATGGTATATACAGCACATAGCTTGCACAACACTCTATTGGTCAATACAGGGTAGATTATACTCAGCTCCCGTCGACTGATTGTCATTTCTCTGGTCTTACAGGTATGTTTCCAGCTTCATGAGGGGGCCATCAGCCTGGAACGTCCCCTCCAGGCCCGCTCTGCCCCTGTTCAGTCTCTGTTGTGGGCTTCAGGAGTGAACAGGATTTGTCTCTCTGCTGATTGTGTATAAAAGCGGACGCCATTTGGAGGGCAGAGGCTTTGTCCTCGTGGGTGTGAGTTATCCTGTCCTGGTCCCTGCCTCAGTGCCAAATCCCGCCAATGGTCCATATCCTGCCATCCGTGACTGAGAGGGGCCGGGTGAGTGGGAAAGTTCAGGGTCTCCATGTTGAGTATCTATTTCTTCTTGCCCCATGTCATCCAAGAACCGGCGCAGGTCCCCCGGATCATAAAAATCCCTGGAGTTGCCGTCTCTGGTAATGCGATGCCTCGCGGGTTCGAAAAGGCTGTACTTGATGTTCAGCTGACGGAGCCTGGGCCTGAGGGAAAGAAAGGCCTTATGGCGCTCCTTAGTCTCTTTAGAGACGTCTGCAGCCATCCGAATGCTGTGGCCATAATGGGTGAACAAGCTGTGACCAGAATTTGCCTCGTCTGTTCGTGGCGCAGAAAGCAGGCGATGAGTGGGCGCGGGCCTGTGTTGGAATACTTGCGTAGGGGGCCTATACGATGAGCACGCTGTATTTCCAAAGGAGGGTCAAAGGTGGCCCCAATGAGTTTCGGAAGGGTTTCTTTTAGGAATATGCCAGCGTTAGGGCCCTCAATGGACCCAGGGAAGCCAAAAAAGTGGATGTTGTTCCTACAGCTGTGGTCCTCCAAGTCGACGAGTTTGCTGCGGAGGAAGAGAAGTTCCTGGTCCAGATCCTGCACAGCATCCAGGCGATCCTCCACTGCTGTCAGCCTCTGGTCCAGTCCCTCAGCTCGAGCATGGAACCCTGCTATGTCCACTCGGATCGATTTGTCTTCCTCCGCCAGTTTAGATATATTGGAGTCCATCCCTTCCAGCCTCCGGCTGACTGAGGAGATTTCCTGAAGGTTGCGGTCCATGGTCACGCCTGGTGCAGGGGCCGTTGGGGGTGCAGGGGGACAGCTCGCAGAGGGGTCATCATTTTTCGTAGCCACGGTGCCTGGTTGCTTGAGCGCCTCTGTGATTAGAAGCTGTCTGGAGGACTTACTCCCGGGCTGCGCTGTGGACATCCACGCCCTGTTGCGATGCTGGTTCCAGTGCTTTTAAATGGAGTCACCCACTGTCCAGGAGGTGGGAGAGAGGACGGGCCAACACACAGTAGAGGAGATTTCCCTGTAATCCAGGGGTAAGGGCAGCGTGTAGGTCACTCACTGTAAAGCTCGCCTTCTGGCAATGGGCCCTTTTGCAACTTCCCCAGGTCAAAAGAGGATGAATGTATGGCGGTACCCCTCACGTTGGCACCCCTATGGTGGGCTTCACTGCCCGTCGCGTAGAAAGGGGATCCCGGTGCTAGTTCTACTGTGTTCCCTCACCTCCATAGTTATGGACTTGTGCACCAGGGGCAGAGTCCGTGGGCCTCCCTGAGTCTGTGCCCCACCATCGTGGAGATTAGAGCATGCAGCTTGTGGCCCTTTACCGTCTGGAGGGGGGTACTTTCCTCATTACTCTGTTGTGCGGCCTGGGTACTCAGTGCTGGCCCCACTGGCCTCGGGGGGGCTTGGTGTGAGGCCGTCCACAGCCCTGTAGCGGCTGGGGGCCCGGATCTGGCATCTCTGGCGCGGGCATCTCCCAGTGGGCCCCCAGAGAGTAGGGGCGCACTCTTCCGCGTACTGGGGTCTGTCCCAGGTGCGTGACAGGTGCTCAGTTGGGCGCGAAGACCAAGATCGGCCCGGCGGGCCGTGACTCAGCAGCAGAGGGCGGGGCTGATCAACTACACAAGGCTGAGGCTTCTGTTACACCTCAGGACCCAGCATTTGCCCTTCATTTGATTTCCCCTGCAGCTGTGGGTCTGGTTAAGGCGTCGCCGTCATGGATGTCTCCCGATGTGGTGTAGGGGCATGCTCTGCCGCACACCGGGGTCCGTACCAGGTGCGCGACGGGGGCCCACTAGGGCGTGAAGATCAAGATCGGCCCAGCGGGGCCGCGGCTCAGCAGCAGAGAGCGGGATTAAACAGCTATGCAAGGCCGAGGCTTCTGTTACACCTCCAGGCCCAGCGTTCGCCTTTCATTTTATTTCCCCCGCCGTGATGTAAGGACCGGAGCCATCCGGAGTGCTCCCCCACTAAGGATCGGTTAAGTACGGGTCCTCTGCCGCCTCCAGGACACCGCAGCCTCCGCTCAGAGACTTCCTCGGAGCAAAACTCTCCCGCTAGGCGGCCATCTTCATTTGTGGCCAGACCACGGCCCCTGACTTGTTTCTTGGCGTGATGTCTTATTGGGTACTGCCTCTGTGGTGTAGGAGTAATTGTAACTGGGAATTCATGGTGAGATGACTCAGCATCCCACCCTCCATGATTGCGGTAAAGTGCGGGAGCTAGCGCTAACGCCCACTCCTGCGCGTATGCATGTTTTAGGGACTCTGGAACGAGGTCTGAGAAAGCTGGTAAAATTGCATCTTCCCCCTTTGGGCACTCCATGACAAACTCAGGAAGCCAATCTTTTTCAGCCAGAAGGATATCGTATCCATATGTCAGGTTCTCCCAAAAGAGACCTTTCACTTTCCTGGATATGTACCCCTCCATTTGGAGCGTAATTTTGTGTAAACAATGTGGGACACTTACCCTCGTATCAGGTGTTTCCACAGTGATATGTTCATTCATCGCTGCTGTCACCAGAAATTCCATCAGGTTCTGGTGAGCTATTGTTATTTCTGCTGCGCTGTCTAGCATCATCAGAGCCCATTCCCCGTTCAATAGTTGAGTCCTCGGTACCCTGGGAATTTCTTATTTTAAAGCCAGCTACCTTCTTCTTTTTCAATTGAGGTTTAGTTTTAGGTTTAATTTCTTGTTTGATAATGTAGTCTGAAGTGCGATGTGTGTCTCTTGGCTTGGTTCACTCTTCTGATCTGTGTTCTGACCGTCCTTCCCTCTCTGAGTCTTTTGGATCAACCCTGAAAGGAACAAGAGAAACATGTATCAGTATCCTGATAACTGCCAGGTTTTTTAATGTTATCATGGTTCCTAAGATTATATTTTCTATCAGAGGGCTCCTGTTGAGGAGGCCCACCTGTGATTGTGATGTATTCTGCTTATTATTTTTTGTTTGTTTGTTATCCCATTTCTTTTTAAAAGAATCGGGTGCTTGCTTTGAGTTATTCTTTTCTGGATTACCCATTTATTGTGGTTTCACAGGTCTAGCTCCAATATTATCTCTTCCCAGCGAAGCATAGGTATCTTCGATAATTTTAGGTAATTCTCCCTCCTGAGTGCATTCCCTCAGGCATTGGCATATAGCCACCTCTGCTGCCTCCCCTTTTATGTTAGTTAACATAATTGTTGATACATCCCCAAGTCCAGGGCAGGTTCTGCCCAGTACGCATTCTATATTTGTTTCAATACCTACTATTGAGGGGGTACCATGAGTTGTGGTATAAACAGCAGCGAAAACTGTACCCCAAATGGTACAATCCCCTATCGGGCGAGCAATCCCCATTGGCAAGCAAATTGTTAGTATTCTGTGTTTTTCTTCTGGGCCTGCATGAGGAAATACTGCCTCAAGCTGTGCTATTTTCTGTGCTGTCCAGAACGGCATTTGCTCACGTCCAGTGGGCATTCTTCCCATAATCGCGTTCAGCATTTGTGTGGTGATTTTTGTTGCACTCCTTTGCGGTTGACTAGCTTGAGTGACCCTTGTAGTTTGAATTGTAAGGTTTCACATCTCTCTGTAAAGTGTATGCAAGTCTGCTGTTGGCAATGTATCAATCTCTGGATGCGGTTTGCAAGCAGCTAGGATCGGCCAGGTCGTTCTGTCTCTGTTGAGCAAACCGAGCCTCATTTTTTCTGTTGTGTGGGAGAGGGCACCTTTAAACCAATTAATATGCTCTTGGTAAGTTAACAGGACGTCTATGTCCACATATGGAGAGTACTCTTCAGGTGTCTCATCTGGAATGTAAGTATGAAACACATGTGTATGTGCATCTGCAGGTGGGAATTTGACCCAAGAATAGAACACCTCTGTCCTGAATGCCTCATGTGCCTCAATCACAAAGGTAACAGTCCCACCCATTGATGGGACGCCATAATCTACTAATTTCATTGTAAGTGCATGTCTGCAACTTTCTGAAATGTTAAGGGCACCTTCCTGCTCGGCTTCCTCTGTACTAGCACCACTCGTACCAGCGTCTCCGTTGTTAGACATTGTGGAAGGAAGTATTAAGGAAAAGAGATAAAGTTTTGCACAATGTAGGGAACTATAATCCTTCAAGCTTGAACAAACCTACAGAAAATAGGATACCTACTCAGCTGCGGCGGAGTTTCCCTTCCAAATCCAGACGTCTCTGGGTTAAATGTGAGTAGGGGTCTCTGAGAAAACACGACTGGACTACTCAGGTTTGACCGTTAAAAAAGAACCAAACCAACGTTGGTGGTGCCATGTCATGTAGTTACTACAAATCTGTATAGGATCTGCACATTTAGGCAACATAAACTAAGGGCTTGGTGTCCAAAATGATTCCAGGCACCCCCAAAGGATATGTTAGCCTTGAGTCCAGCTAGCTCACAGTGCCACCTTAAGCCCCCTAACCTTACGAAGGAGCGAATAGTTTCTGTCAACTATCGAACATGACAACCCTTGATCTTTCAGGGATCTTGGAAACAGTACAGCACTTTTCGCTTAGTCAAACATGCTCTCTTAATCTCAGAGAGATACACAGAATAAACGAAGGGGACGTTTTCAATATGCATTTATTGAACCAGAGTCATTCTAGTATAAAACATGTTTGCTGCGACAATCATTAGACAGAAACAGATGTATAAGATTACAAGTACCAACAGAGTATATAAAAGGTAGAATTCTACCATGGTGCTAAAACAGTGAATATTAGCAAGTATATAGATACATGGCAGTAATCAAGCGTACTCCTACGATTCAACCCCTACCTAAGTGTACTTAAGTGTATGTGGGTGTAAAGCCAAGAATCCCCTAAGAAAGAACTAACCCCATTACCTGATGGAAGAGAACGAAGGACCCCTTCTTGGTCTCGAGTTGGACACCCCGCAAGGGCTGTCAGACCACTGTGTGTAGCTTCTGCAGGCCGGGACCCCATCATCTTGTGTCAGCGTGGAGGCTTCTCCTCTGCCTATCTAGTGTTGGTATGGGTCTTTTATACCATAAAGATTGCCTCTGGGTTCCTTACATAATCAATATGTTGTGAGTACAATTATGCAAATGAGCCTAGTACAATACCTGCGATAATGCAAAGTAGTTATTTCGCCTTAGGATGAAAATGACCATGACTTTTACGCAGAGTATGTTCATGGTGTTACGTAAGTCATGTGCAGGGACTTTTCTAAGAATCCTCATGCATAATAAATGAGGCTAGTTTCAAGGAAACTGATCGACATTTATTCAGCACATAACTGGGTAAAAGGTCAGTGCTAGAACCGTGATGCAGAGCAAGCTAAGACAAATGTAGGTAAAAGGTCATGTAGCTCCCTAGGCTTAGAATGGGGTACATAACACCAAATTATGATGTGCCTTTCCGTTTAGCTTTTCTGGTGGGGTCACCATAAGTGAGATGGCAGAAAAGCAGGAAAAGAGGTGAAAACCCACCATTTTACAGAGTCCCACTTCAGAATCCATGTCAGACGCCATTGTTCAGGTCCTTCCTGTGCTGTTGCCCCCTGACCACAATACTCATCAATCCTGTTGCCGCCAGA
The DNA here is from genome assembly GCA_963921515.1 of Calotriton arnoldi. NCBI lineage: Eukaryota > Metazoa > Chordata > Amphibia > Caudata > Salamandridae > Calotriton > Calotriton arnoldi. The sequence continues at coordinate 185,022 of CAWUFW010003570.1, forward strand.
ATTAAAGGTAGGCTTCACTGTCACTTCACCTATGTAGAGTATGGTAACAGTAACATTTGCCTCATGTTATTTTACATGTAACAAAACAGACAGCACACATCACCCACATTTACATTACATGACATACACAACATATATATGTATTTTCTGATAGTAACACGTAGAATTTACCTGTACATACAGCAACAAAACATCACTGCTTCAGGACTCTGCCGCCAAGAGAATACCAGCCCATCGAGAACATCTAAATCATCTCAGCTGTATACCACCAGCCCAACAGCAGTGGAATACTCTGGGCCATCAGACAGACAGCAGCACCAACAGGCTTCTGTCTTTAGCCGCAACATCTAACTAAGGTGGGCGGGATGCCGTTAGCTCAGGGGAGTATTTGGGCCTGCCTCTGCAGCTGGGCGATGATAAGACTAACAAGATCTAAGGGCCATTGGACTGTCGAACCCTTGGTGGAGGTGCGATGGCAGTCGGGGACCGCTGTACCAGTGGTCCAACCACCGTATTACAAGTACGGCAGTTGGACCATTCTGGCACTGCCGCAACCACCAGGGAACCGGATTTCCTGGTGGTGGCGCAGCAGTCTGGGGCAGCAATATGCTTGGCAGTGCCGCTAAGGCACCCCCAAACATATTCTGAGTTTCCTCACTGCCAGCCTTTTCATGGTGGTGAGCCCACCATGAACAGGCTGCCGGTGGGGAAACAAACGGGCCCTACAGGGCCCCCTGTTGCCCCTGTACATTTGTGTGCATGCAGGGGGGCACATGATGTGACCCACTGTGTGCATGATTGCCCAGTTCCTGCATGGCATGGTCTAAACAGTCCATGCCATTCAGAACTTGCATTGCCATTCTCATTGCGGTGCCTTTTTCAAAGGCACCGCAGTGGGAATGCCAAAGGATCACCCGCCAGACCAGGAGAAAACTCCTAATATGGTTAGCGGTCGACTTTGGTGGTGCGGGAGCAGGTCGGTGGCGTCCTGCCCTGCTGCTGCACTGCCAAAGGCATAATCAGCCCCTTAATCAGTCCCATAGCCTTTCTATAATTATCTAATAAAACACCAATTATGAAGAACAAAAATATCACTGTAAAAACTATCGGTTTTTACTAATATCGAATACAAAATTATCAGTTACAAAAATATCCTACCCTTTAAACAAACATATAAATTTCAAAAATATCGCATCACGCAATAATAATAATAGCAATATCACCAAAATAAGTACATTTTTAATTACTCATCATAAAAATAACAACATTATACATTAGCCAATGAAATCACACAAACAATTAAGCTAACAATATAGAAGGTACAAAACTTTATCAACCTACTACTCCAAAAACTACAAAAGCAGCAAGAAGAGGAAATGCTGCCGGACTATCGAACCAGAACCTGAAAACAGAAGTACCTTGGAAACTAAGTAAAAGTAAAAGAAAACATGAAACATGTAACAGACACATACATGTAAGTATAAAAATGAAAACAAATTGCATAATTTAATATGTACACAACAAACCTATTAAAAGTTTCAAAATTGTAAATCTCTATCCAATTAAATTTTTTCAGACATAATGACAGAAGAAGCAAAATATGTATCTCATCACAAAAGGAAAGCAATTATTATGTAGCACGGGCTACCCCGACAACCAAGAAAGTACATCGACGTAAACTATGAATTGTAAATGTGCTAAATATTATTCTTATGCATGCTATGGGGGGTACTACAAAAGATGATGTCATTAATGAAAGGGAATACAAGTAACCCCCAAATACAATAGAAATTGAAGGAAGGGAAGTATTGCAGAATATAAGAGAGGCAAGCACTAGCTCCCAAAAGCCCACAACAAACAATTTAAAAGGTAATTTCTCCATAGTCCAAGAACAAATCACAGGCCAACTCCCAACTATAGCCACCTTAAAATGCTTAATTGTACAAACTTAGAAAGCAACCAGTGACACACTTCGAGCCTCAAGAAAATGGCAAGATATTGAAAAACCTGAACGATTAAAAATAATGCGTGTGAGGAACCCTTCCCCCTGCATGACTACCTAAGCAATGACAAATGAATCTTAATATTTTCTACAGTGGATAACTTACTAAAATTAAGCTTTTGTCAAACCTGGATGATGGATGTGACCTTCAAAATGTGACCCAAACAATTCACTGAGATAGACACCATAAATGCAGAATATCAGAACTCAAATATTCCTTTGTATATGTCCTACTCCTAAATAAACAAAGTAGCACTTACTATGAAATCTTGAATTACATTGAGCATAAAAAAACTACTACCCACAGAAAACAATATTAGACTTTGAACAAGCCATGATTCAAACCATCTTTAAAGTCTACCCACGCACAGCCATACAAAGCTGTTACTACAATGCTAATCAAAGCTTATGGAGACATCACCAATAATCTGCAGTAAGTTTAGAATACGCTACTGTCAATTTGCCTTTGAAATAATTAAAAAAAACAAAGAGAGCACAACCCTGTGTCCCTGTCTCAGAGGTAGCTAACTACTGCAATTTTCTTATCGAAAGTCCTTTCTTTCAACAAAACTGTCACAGGTGCCAACCAAAATTCCAAATAACATGGTGAAATGTCTATGACAGCACCTTGCCACAGGAAGCCAAATACAACAATAAAAGCCGTACAAAAAGAAGGAAGCCACCAACAACTACGAATGGAGCAATCAGTAACACAAATTAAACCTAAAATTAGTAAACAAATCAATAGAATGTACAACATGCTACAATGTAAAGTAAAACTTTTCATAAACAACAAAGAAGTAGATGACTTAGAAGTAATATCCTATAGCCTACTGTAAAATAAATGCTAGAATTCAAAACTCCCCAAAAAACGAAAAGCATAAGCTTAAACAACATAATTTTTTTTAATATAAATAAATATCTTATTTCATCAGTCAAAACATGTAATAAAACTCCTATTTTAAATAAGAGCGATAAAGTAAAATAATATGTATAATATATTATACCAAAATAACAATCATTAACCTGACATACACAATAACATATAACATTTCCCACCCATACCAAATAAATAAAATGTTACTTACCTTTCTGCAGCTGCAGATCATGCTCCAAATTCAAATAGTCAAAAAGGAAATCATAGTAAAAATAAAATAACTAGAAAACTGATTTTCTTGAAAAAGAATGAAATCCAAATGTCCATAGGACATATTCATAAAAGAAAACACCACCAACAAAAAATAAGCAAATAAAAATCAACATATATATTCCACATAACATTAAAAAACAACTAACATAAAATAACAACAACTAACATAATACAATATAACATAACATATCTAAACTTTAATACAGTACTGTACGAAAAACGAAAAAAACACACTATTTAAGAAAACTCCAATTACTACAGTTAAATGTAGTAAAAACTCACAAACAACATTATAACTAACCTCGACACCCCAAATCTTCCTTGCCCTTAAAACTAAAATAAAACTTTCTGCAACCTCCATCCCGGAAAAAAGACTCAAAATGAGACGACAAAACTACAAAATGTAAGGTAGCAGGAAAAAAAGAAAATAGCACTAAACAAAAAAATAAAAATAAAGCACCATCTCCCCATGGAAATCAATGGCATTATAACTTAAAAATGTTAAAAAACGTTTACAAAGTTGTAACATTTTTTTCAATATGTTAAAATATGTTAAAATATTTGAAATAACTGTAAAGTATAAACTACATAATAGTCTAAAAAACAAACAATGAATAAATAATTCTTGAAAAAAATTATATAAATGGGATGTCAAAAAATGTATATGATATAAATGGTAAATAATGGAAATTTTTAACAATGTAAGAATATTTTTCATCTTTGAAAAAATATAGATATCCTAAAATATTAAAACAAATTTGATCACAATACATTTATCAAATTAAAAATGTTATTTTGTTAAATATGCATAAATATATACATTAAACAATTTAAAATGTGAAATAATTCTTTATTTTCAAAGTGTTATTTTTTAAACTAATTTAATATTTAAATGAAGTGTGTCAATATCCTACATTATTTTTATTTAGCAAAACATTCAACTTATTCATGAAAATTTAGTAAATAAATAATGTCATTTTTGTTATTAATTTGCATAGCATCCAAAAATTAAAATTACATTTAAAACAAAATATTAACATTTTAAAGATCGCCCCATCTCTATCCTCTAAAAACCCTACATCCAGTTACTAAAAATAATATGATACGTATTAATTTTACATTGAAACTTAAAATAAATATTTCACAATTTACAAATTGTAATACATTATTTTATTAAACACAATAATTACAAAACTTTAAAAACACAAAATGAAACACTACAATAAAATACATATCAAATAAGATTCATTAACAATATTCTATACAACATTATTTTCTAAAAGTATATTTTTTACTACAATGTTAAAAACAACACAAAACAATATTATTACCTTCAATACTCTTGTCAACAATATTTTTGACATCCCAATATTCTTGACACAATATTTTTGGATCACAAGATTTTTTATTCGCTATTTTGTCCAAACACTTGGTTACAGAATTTTAGGGGGATATTCACAAGAAACTGTTGGAGCGCGGTGTTAAGCCAAAATTGCTAACGCCGCGTTCCGACAGTTTCAAAACACAGGGATGTACTGTATTTACAACAATGCAGCGCACCCTTGTATTTGCCCTAGCGCTACATTTAGCTGCTTAGCGCCACCGAAGGCACCTTTTCACCATAGTGCAAGCATGCCTGCGTTGCAGGGAATGATTTTATTTATTTATTTATTTATTTTCTCTTTGTTTTGTCCTCATTAGCCTCAGATTTGCCCTCCACGAAACCTCTATCCGAAATCGCCCTTTCCACGTGCTGGGACGAAGCTTCTGATACTGCCTTAATTATCCGAGACTTGCCAAATGCACTTCAATGGCCATATATTCCCTTGTCTTCGACTCTCCCAACTGTGTTTGACCCCTCAAAAGATACCAACAAGGAGAGATACGAAATTTTCTGGGAATGGCATGTGCTTTATACTGAGGTCTGGTTTGGCATAATCATTGGACAGTCCCTACCTACTTATCCCATTCCTACCTCTCCAGCCATTCCATAACCGGAAGCCAAAAGGCATACCTTCTCTTTTCCAGGGAAATTTCATCCAAGCTAAAAGTATATTCCAAGGATGGTTTCCACTCTATATACATAGGAGGATTAGGGCTAATCCACTGTTTGCACAATTCTCTTCGTGCCAACAACATAGCATAAAAAATTAGTTTTTGCTTATTTCCATCTTGTTCATTAGCTCCATTAACCTTCCCAAAGAAAACCAGGAGAGGGCTTACCTGAATCTGTGTTTTCAGGATATCATCCAGAGCCTTGCTTACTTCTCCCCAAAATACCTGAATCCTTGGGCACCTCAAGAACATATGCAGGTCATCTGCCATCTTCAAAACGCATTTGGGACACACCACCTCTCCTCTGTTCCCAACTTTCAACAACTTATATGGAGTCCAATCCACTCTGTGAATAGAGAAAAGGTGGTTCCTCCTTAAATAGGCGGGCTTGATCACTTTATAAAGTGTAGAAAATGATACTTGCCATAATTTATCCAGAGTTGCTCCTGGCAAGTCAGTCCCCCACAGGTTCTGTGGCAAAGTGAACTCTCCCTCCACTTCTTCCATCATCCGCCAATACCAATAAGATGTTTCTTTCTTCTTCGGACCATCAAAAATCAAAGTTTCTTCTAACTCATTGAAACCACCTATCTTATTTTCTATTGACTGGAACCAACTCTGCATTTGTATATATTTAAACCTAAAGGCTCGATTGTTCGTTTTAATTCGAAGTTCTTCCCATGAAATCAGCAGTTTTCCTTCTAACAAATCCTCCCATCTTTCTATTCCAGCCTTCTTTAGTGACCCTGCCAATTTGTCCTTCATCCAATCAGGTGATCCAGGGAGTCCCAAATAGGGGCCATATTACTTTAATACAACTATTTCAGTCTCCTTCTAATCCTATACCAGGTTTCTGCCACGCCTCTAAGAATCTTCAATCTAACCTTTTTAAAGAATGTTGGATCTGCATACTTCATCATGAAACCAGAACCCCCTCCTTCTACTCCTTGTAGCAATCCGGTAAACAGCTTCCCAATTTCCGAATCTGAAGGTTTGTCCAGAAGCATCCTGCTATTTTTAAGCTGGAAGGCCCATGCATATAATTGCAAGTCCGGAAGAGCCAAACCCCATTTTTCTCTCCTTCTCTGCAGTTTTTTCCACGAGATACGGGGTCCTTTTGCTGCCCAGATAAATGAACCAATCTTACCCTACTTCTTTAAATGGCAGAGGTATGGCATTAAAGAGAAAAGTAAGCTTCAAGAGTAAAATAATTTTTACTAGATTTACTCTGCCGAAAATTGTCAGGGGTAAGTGCATCCAGCTTGTCATTAAATCACATATTTCTTTTTTCACCTTATTAAAATTAGTTTCTGCCAGCTTGTTTAGGTCTTGAGTTACTCTAAGGTATCCCTTCCTGCACATTACCAATCACTAATGGCTATTTGTAACTTCTATGTGTGCTGCAGAATGCAGCACATATAGAAGTTGAAAAAAGTCATTTTTTTATGATTGTTGATGTGCAGGAAGGGACACATTCCTGCACATGAAGAATCACTAATGGTGATTTGCTATTTCAATGTGTGCTGCAGAATGCAGCACACATAGAAACAGCAAAATCGAGGAGTAATTAATCATTTCTAATATAATATAATATAGCCGTAAATCCAGGGCTACAAACCACCCATACTTGCATGGTAGTGTCAGTACTGCCCATATGATACTGGGACTCTAAAAAACACTAACATTGAAAATAAAAATATTGTAACCTTTGAATAACTATATACAATAACAAAAATATAGAAACATCTGGAGATATACGTAACAACTGACACTGAGCTCTTTTTTGAGGAGAATCTGCCACCGTTGCTGGGAAAGCTTCAGTGGAATGTAGGGCACTGGCGGTCAGTGCGGTTCTCCCTTTTGGGGAGAGTGGTGCTATTTAAAATTATGTCTTTACCACTGTTGGACCTGTCAGCCTTAGGTAGTCTCCCACTACATTTTTGCCCTTCCGCCTCCCATTTTTACTGTACCTTTTTGTTGGACTTAGGCCTCTGGGCGCCTTACCACTGCTAAACAGTGCTGAGGTGCAGGTGCTCTCCCCTAAAACATTGTGACACTGGCATATCTGCCACAAGCCCCTGCTACTGCAGTGAGGCTTAACCTTCCATAGGCTAACATTGGGAACCCCCTTCTGGGATAATTTCTGATTGGGACCTAATAAGTCTGTCATGTTTGGTCTCGTTAGAATCGGGGCGGGAAACCCTTTCCAATGATATATGGGGTTTGGGCACTACTACCCTAGAATTCTCCCTTCTAGAAAGTAGATACTTCTCTGCCTACACTTAGTCTGGGCACTGCAGACTCCCCCCTCCCATCTGCATACTGATAGCCTGCCTGGGCTGTGAGGTGGGAGTGGTGATTCACACCTTCTCCCCTTGAATGGGCTGTGACTGCCTGCTCACGTAGCCTTAATGGCCTTGTCTTTCGTCACTGTGACAGCCAGGTCAGGGAAGGCAGGGAACATCCCAGAACTCCCTGGACTCTTCCAGAAACCCCTGCCCTCAGACCCTTCCAGAGACTTCTACCCCCTTCTAGTAGCTAGACTGCAGGCTATATAAGGGAGGGTCCTGGCCTCACATCTTTGTTACACTACTGGACCTGGAGGAATCTCTGCTGGAGTGAGGACTGCTGCGCCAGGAGGATTGACACTTGTGAGGAGGCTGACTGCTCCCAGGAACTGCTGCCCCTACTTGCTGAGCTGCCCTACTGCCTGCTGATCCTGCCCTGCTAGGGAGAACTGGAAATACCACCCCCAGAGTGTCTCCACCACAAACTGCTGACTGCTCCCCTACCTGGTGGGGGATTCATAAGGACCACCATGCTTTCTTCCTTGCCTGAACTGCCTCTGCAGCACTGGGTGTGTGAGGTTAATTCTATCACCCCTAAATCACCGTCGCTGCCCAGGACCAAACTGTGCTATGTAGCACTGTGGAGGAACTGAAGCGCTGTGATCCTGAAAATCACCACCGCCGCCCGGGGCCCCTGAAGCACTGTAAAGCGCTGTGGAAGGGAAGCGCTGTGCCCCTGAAATCGCCGCCGCCCAGGGCCTGAAGGTGTTGTGTGGCGCGGTGGCAGGAAAGCGATGTGTGCCAAAATCATCGCCGCCGCCCGGGGCCTAAAGGTGTTGTGTAGCGCTGTGGCAGGAAAGCGCTGTGTGCCAAAATCACCACCGCCGGAGGATCCTTACGCCGGGACCAGGTAACACCCCGAACGGGGCGCTCGCATTGCCAAAGGTGGGGCTGCTGAGGGACTGTCTGCTGGGACGCGGCCTACCGGGGACCATCTCTTTTTAATTGCGGGCTGGCCCAGTTGAATTTGCTCTGCACGAACCGGCAAGACATTGAATTAATCACGCGCCCCGCTCCCGGTAACCCTCACCTGCCGTGGCTCAATCTTTCTGGCAATAGCGGGACTGGGGCATCGGCTTATCTCAGTAGCGGGCCTATTACCCCTGTACCTCTTGGGCCCCCAAATAGATAAAAACGCACCTTTGGGAACTGACTCTGCTTGGGAGGTTCTCCCTCTGAAGGACGAACGGTGCAAATAACAGGGGCTGGCTGATTCTGCCATAAGTGACTGAGGAACTGTTTTTGCCCTAATGTTTTTCAGCTAAAAGGCAGCCCCTACTGGAATACTTGTAACCACTCGTTTGACTGACATCTTTAATTGGATATGCTGGATTCTTGTCGTTTTGGATTTTTGTTGAATTTTAGATAAAGATACTTATATTTTTCTACAACTGGTGTAGTGTCCTTTTGTGAGTGTTTCACTGTGTCATGGTGGGTGGGTGTTACACAAATACTTTACACATTGCCTCTTGAACTAAGCCTACCTGCTCTGCGCCAAGCTACCAGGAGGGTGGTCTAGGGTATTTTGAGACCCACCCTGACGGAACCGGTGGTCCCTACTTGGGCTAGGGTACATACCCCTGCCAACTAGGGACCCCGTTTCTAACATTGGTGATCAAGCGGTGGGATTAGGACTTGTGCTTGTGTAACACCACACAGTGACTCAGTGTACACCACAACCCTACACCTGACGCCACTGAAACCTTTTTGTCTACCCTCTCCAATTGGCATTTTTATTTTGAAATTCTCCCTGACTGGCTGCTCTTTTTCAAAGTCTTTTTTGCCAAGTCCCATTGGTTTTCTCTACGAACATCTGAGGTCCTACCTAGCAAGATGGAATTTGAGCTGGCCAACCTGGAAGCTTACACGGTGGCGCAGCTCAAGGAATTCTGCAAGGAGAAAAGGGTGCCCTTCAAGCGAAGCGCCAAGAAGGCAGAGTTTCAGAAAGTCTTGAGAGCATGGGTAACGGCCCACCCAGAGGGAGAAGGGGACGGGCAGGGATCAGAGCACGACGCCGCAGGAGATCTTGACCTACTGCCCTCGGTGGAAAATAGGAATTTGTTACCAGGTACAAGGGTACCTTCCAGGGCAGGCAGACGTGTGTCAGTAAGGAGCCTGTCCTCAGAGGAATTGGAGGACGGGAGAGAGGAGAGACAGTTTAAATTGGATCTCGCCAAGTTGGAAAGGGAGCGTGAGACAGAAAGGTGGGCCATGGAGGAGAGGAATCTTGCCCATGAGCTCAGCCTGAAGGAGCTGAAAATTCGAGCCCTACAACTAGGGACCAACAGCAACAAGAATGGTGGCAGCGTACCTACTGAAGCTTCACGTGAGTCCAGGGTCTTTATAACTAAAGATGTGATGGCCAGTTTTAAGGTGGGGGAGAATATTGACAAGTGGTTAGCAGCCTATGAGGTGTCCCTAAGAGCCCATGGGGTCCCAGAGAGTTACTGGGGGGTGGTTTGTACAAGTACATACTTCCAGAAGTTAGGGACACACTCCTTTACCTAGAGAAGGAAGACCAGACCAACTATTCTGTCATGAAAGCAGCGTTGCTCAAAAGGTTTGGTCTTACCCCTGAGAGGTATAGGCAGAGGTTTAGGAATAGCCACAAACTTCCCACACAGAACTGGGTTGATTTCCTGGACTACGCTAGTAAAGCTTTGGAGGGCTGGGTGCGGGGCAGCAATGTGCATGACTATGAAGGGTTGTATAACTTGTTCTTGAGAGAGCACCTTCTAGAGAAATGTTTTCCAGAGCTGCGCCAACACCTGGTTGACCGCAAGTTGACCAATCCTAGGAAGCTTGCGGAGGAGGCGGACACCTGGGTCAGTACCAGGGTGTCCAATAAGGGTTCTGGGGGGGACTCCCAAAGGGGTGGTCAGGGTTCCAACCAGAAAAAAGAGGGGGGAGATAAAAAGAAAGAGTTCTCCAAGGGCCCCCAAAACAATTCACAAGGGAAAGGGTCTGGGTCCCAGCCCCAATCTGGCCACCAAAAGCCCACTTATCCTGACAAAGGTCAGCAGCCCAGAATTGTCCGGTGCTATGAGTGTGGTGAAGTTGGACACTACAAGGGGGATCCCAAGTGTCGCAAGAGAGCACCACCTCCCACTGGAGGTAAAAACCCCGGGGTGGCTAGTGTAGCACTTGGGGAGGAGCTGTCCCTAGATAATGGGAGTGAGGGGGCAGGGCTTGTCCTAGTGTCCCTGGGAGACAGTGAGATGGTTCCTAAGATCCATGTGCTCTCAAATACTACCAAGTATAGGCAGTGGGTCACCATCAATGGTCAGGGGGTGGAGGCCCTAAGGGACACAGGTGCCAGCATGACTATGGTAAGGAGTCAGCTGGTGTCCCCAAAGCAAATAATTCCCGATGCATTCCACCCAGTTGTGATGGCTGACAACAGGGAGGGTCACTATCCCGTAGCACAGGTTCCATTTGAGTGGGGAGGGGTTTCAGGCCTTCTGAGAGTTGCTGTGAGCCCTGCCATGCCAGTGGACTGTCTGTAAGGGAATGACCTTGAGCACACTGCCTGGAAGGAGGTAGAGCTCAAAGCGCATGTGGAGATGCTGGGGTTACCAGAGTGGATCTGTGCTACCACACGGTCCATGGCTGCCCGGAAAGGGACTCAACCAGGGCTGGAGCCTGGAACAATGGCCCAGCCAGCTGCTGGAAAGGGAAGAGCCCGAGGGCGTGGGAAGCCCGCCCCGGGGCGGTCACCCCATGAGATCGATGGGGCACCTGAGGAGGGCGCACCGGAGTCCACGGAGGGGGACATTGCTCCCTTGGGGGACCTGCCTACCCCTGCAGAGTGGCAGGTGGAAGGAGGGCCCACCAGGGAGGAGTTTTGTCGGGCACAGAAGGAGTGCCCCACCATTGAGGGCATGAGGCCACAGGCCGAAGTCCAGGCCGCAGGCAATGCCTCCGGGAATTATCACATTTACTGGGAGGACGGCCTCCTTTACAGTGAGCCCAACGCTCCTGTGCATGGGCCATCAAGGGCCTTAGTGGTCCCCCAATGCTACAGGGCCTTTCTTTTGGAATTGGCTCATGAGATCCCATTGGCAGGACACTTGGGCCAAGACAAGACCTTTGCTAGGCTTGTCCCACATTTGTATTGGCCACAGATGAGGATCTCCTCAGATACATTCTGCAGGACCTGTCTGACCTGCCAAGCTAGTGGGAAAACAGGGACCAAGCTGAAGGCTCCCCTGGAACCACTGCCTGTCGTTAGCTCCCCCTTTGAAAGGGTGGGCATCGACATTGTTGGGCCTATGGATCCACCCACTTCTTCTGGTCACAGGTTTATCCTGGTTCTGGTGGATTACGCCATCCGGTACCCAGAGGCTATTCCTCTGAGAACCATCACTGCACCTGCGGTGGCCCGGGCCCTGATGGGGATTTTTACCAGAGTGGGTTTCCCCAAAGAGGTTGTGTCTGACAGGGGCACCAATTTTATGTCTGCCTACATGCAAGCAATGTGGAAGGAGTGTGGGGTTACTTATAAGTTTTCCACCCCTTACCACCCACAGACCAATGGTCTTGTGGAGAGATTTAACAAGACCCTAAAGGGCATGATCAGGAGTCTGCCTGAGGGCCTGAGGAAAAAGTGGGACATCCTCTTGCCCTGTTTGTTGTTTTCCTACAGGGAGGTACCGCAGAAGGGGGTGGGCTTCAGCCCCTTTGAGCTCTTGTATGGTCACCCTGTGAGGGGACCTCTCAGTTTAGTGAAGGATGGGTGGGAGAAGTCTCCAAAGAGGCTTCCCCAAGATGTAGTGAGCTACATGCTAGCCTTCCGCAGCCAAATGGCTAAGTTGTGGAAGCAAGCCTCTGACAACTTAGAGGCCAGCCAGGCGGTGATGAAGGAATGGTACGACCAGAATTCTCACCCTGTAGAGCTGGAACCTGGACAGAAGGTGTGGGTCATGGAGCCTGGAGAGCTCAGTGCCCTCCAGGACCGCTGGACAGGCCCCTATGAGATACTTAAGAAGAAGGGCAAGGCCACTTACCTGGTGGACCTTAAGACCCCCAGGCAGCCCCACAAGGTACTACACGCCAACCACCTCAAACCCCACCATGAGAGGTCTGAGCTCACCTTACTGATGGTGACTGATGGGGCCGAGGAGGAGGAAAGTTAACCTCCCCCGGACCTCTTTGCTTCCAAAGAGAAGGACGGATCGGTGGAGGGAGTGGTCCTCTCCCCATCCTTGACTCCTGAGCAACAGAGGGTCCTGGAGCAGTTCTCCTCCGTGTTTTCCCTTATCCCTGGGATTACCCACCTGTGTACCCATGATGTGGACACAGGAGACAGCCTCCCTGTCAAGTCCAAGTCTTACAGGCTGTCGGACAAGGTGAAGGCCAGCATCCAGAGTGAAGTCACTAAGATGCTGGAGTTGGGGGTGATAGAGCCCTCCAACAGCCCCTGGTCCAGTCCGGTGGTGCTGGTACCAAAAGCTGCCCCACCGGGCACCACACCAGAATTTAGGTTCTGTGTGGATTACAGAGGGCTGAACTCTGTGACCAAGACTGATGCTCATCCCATCCCTAGGGCGGATGAGCTCATTGACCGGCTGGGGGCTGCCCGATACCTGAGTACCTTTGACCTCACGTTAGGGTACTGGCAGATCGCCCTAACTGAGGGAGCCAAGGAGAGGTCCGACTTTTCCACCCCAGAGGGCCACTACCAGTTTAGAGTGATGCCCTCTGGACTGAAAAATGCTCCTGCCACCTTCCAGCGGCTGGTGAACCGGGTCCTCTCCGGTTTAGAGGCCTTCTCTGCTGCCTACCTGGACGACATAGCTGTCTTCAGTAGCAGCTGGGAGGACCATCTGTGTCACCTCCGGGAAGTGCTTCAGGCCCTGCAGCAGGCAGGCCTGACTATCAAAGCCAGCAAATGCCAGATAGGGCAGGGGTCGGTAGTCTACCTAGGACACTTGGTGGGCAGGGGTAAGGTGCAGCCCCTACAGCCCAAGATAGAAACCATCCTGGCCTGGGAGCCCCCCAAAACACAAACTGAGGTCAGGGCTTTCCTGGGCCTCACAGGATACTACCGCAGATTTGTCAAGGGTTATGGCACCATGGTGGCCCCCTTGACTGAGCTAACCTCTAAGAAACACCCTAGGAAAGTTATTTGGACCGAAGCTTGCCAAAAAGCCTTTGACTCCCTAAAGCAGGCCATGTGCACAGCTCCTGTGCTCAAGGCACCTGATTTCTCCAAAGAGTTCATTGTCCAAACGGACGCCTCAGAGCATGGCATAGGGGCACTACTTTCGCAACTCAATGAGGAGGGCCTGGACCAACCAGTGGCCTTCATCTCCAGGAGGTTACTCCCCCGGGAACAGCGGTGGAGTGCTTTAGAGAGAGAAGCTTTCGCGGTGGTCCGGGCTGTTAAGAAGCTGAGGCCATACTTGTTTGGCTCCCACTTCCTGATTCAGACTGACCACCGGCCCCTCAGGTGGCGTATGCAAATGAGGGGTGAAAATCCCAAATTGTTGAGGTGGTCCATTTCTCTACAGGGGATGGACTTCAGGGTGGAACACAGGCCCGGAGTAGACCACGCCAATGCTGACGGTCTCTCTAGGTTCTTCCGCCTTAGTGATGAGAACTCCCTAGAGGTTGGGTAGTTCTCCCACTTTCAGCTGGGGGGGACACGTGTTGGACCTGTCAGCCTTAGGGGGTCTCCCCCTACATTTTTGCCCTTCCGCCTCTAATTTTTACTGTCCCTTTTTGTTGGACTTAGGCCTCTGGGTGCCTTACCGCTGCTAAACAGTGCTGAGGTGCAGGTGCTCTCCTCTAAAACATTGTGACACTGGCATATCTGCCACAAGCCCCTGCTACTGCAGTGAGGCTTAACCTTCCATAGGCTAACATTGGGAACCCCCCTTCTGGGATAATTTCTGACTGGGACCTAATAAGTCTGTCAAGTTTGGGCTCGTTAGAATCGGGGCGGGAAACCCTTTCCAATGATATATGGGGTTTGGGCACTACTACCCTAGAATTCTCCCTTTTAGAAAGTAGATACTTCTCTGTCTACACATAGGGGCCGATTCCGATCTCGGCCGGTAGGGCTCCGAATCGGATTCGTATTTACCGGATCCGATTCGGAGCCCTGTTTCCCGACCGAATCGTACGCGGGTCCGGCCGAGCGAGTACGATGCAGGCACCCGCGAAATCTCCGACCGACTCGAACGCGGCTTCAACACGCTCCGACCGACTCGCATGGACACGACTCGCACCGCGCTATGGAGACGTATCCCGGCCGGGTAAGTACGATGCGCGCCGCGAGCAGTCCGACCGACTCGCGCCGTCCGGCTCGAAAAAGCTGTCGGAGCCGGACTTTGGGGGTCCGCGTCGGACCCCCTGTACGCGTAGGCGCGCGAGTCGCACACAGGGGGACCCATGGGTCCCCCTACCTGTGCATGTACGCCGCGATGCGCATGGACGCGTACACGCTGTAGGGGGCGCCCTTGTCCGCCTCGCACCCATTGAGTCAATGGGAGCCCGCATACGCGTTGTACGACAGGCTCCCATTGACTTCAATGGAAGTCCGACCGACTCGAGTCCGATGGCATGCATGCGCATCGTACTCGTTCGGTCGGACTGCCAGAGTCCGATTCGGTCGGAAATCTCTCCGGGTCCGGCTCGGTCGGAGAGATTTCCGGCCCGAATCGGAATCGGCCCCTTAGTCTGGGCACTGCAGACTCCCCCCTCCCATCTGCATACTGATAGCCTGCCTGGGCTGTGAGGTGGGAGTGGTGATTCACACCTTCTCCCCTTGAATGAGCTGTGACTGGCTGCCCACTGTAGCCTTAACGGCCCTGTCTTTCGTCACTGTGACAGCCAGGTCAGGGAAGGCAGGGAACATCCCAGAACTACCTGGACTCTTCCAGAAACCCCTGCCCCCAGACCCTTCCAGAGACTTCTACCCCCTTCTAGTAGCTAGACTGCAGGCTATATAAGGGAGGGTCCTGGCCTCACATCTTTGTTACACTACTGAACCTGGAGGAATCTCTGCTGGAGTGAGGACTGCTGCACCAGGAGGATTGCCACTTGTGAGGAGGCTGACTGCTCCCAGGAACTGCTGCCCCTACTTGCTGAGCTGCCCTACTGCCTGCTGATCCTGCCCTGCTAGGGAGAACTGGAAATACCACCCCCAGAGTGTCTCTCTCCACCACAAACTGCTGACTGCTCCCCTACCTGGTGCGGGATTCATAAGGACCACCACGCTTTCTTCCTTGCCTGAACTGCCTCTGCAGCACTGGGTGTGTGAGGTTAATTCTATCACCCCTAAATCACCGCCGCTGCCCAGGACCAAACTGTGCTACGTAGCGCTGTGGAGGAACTGAAGCGCTGTGATCCTGAAAATCACCACTGCCGTCCAGGGCCCCTGAGGCACTGTAAAGCGCTGTGGAAGGGAAGCGTTGTACCCCTGAAATCGCCGCCGCCCGGGGCCTGAAGGTGTTGTGTGGCGCGGTGGTAGGAAAGCGCTGTATGCCAAAATCATCGCCGCCGCCCGGGGCCTGAAGGTGTTGTGTAGCGCTGTGGCAGGAAAGCGCTGTGTGCCAAAATCACCGCCACCGGAGGATCCTTACGCCGGGACCAGGTAACACCCCGAACGGGGCTCTCGCATTGCCAAAGGCGGGGCTGCTGAGGGACTGTCTGCTGGGACGCGGCCTACCGGGGACCATCTCTTTTTAATTGCGGGCTGGCCCAGTTGAACTCGCTCTGCACGAACCGGCAAGACATTGAATTAATCGCGCGCCCCGCTCCCGGTAACCCTCACCTGCCGTGGCTCAATCTTTCTGGCAATAGCGGGACTGGGAGCATGGGCTTATCTCAGTAGCGGGCCTATTACCCCTGTACCTCTTGTGCCCCCAAATAGATAAAAACGCACCTTTGGGACCTGACTCTGCTTGGGAGGTTCTCCCTCTGAAGGACGAACGGTGCAAATAACAGGCGCTGGCTGATTCTGCCATAAGTGACTGAGGAACTGTTTTTGCCCTAAAGTTTTTCAGCTAAAAGGCAGCCCCTACTGGAATACTTGTAACCACTCGTTTGACTGACATCTTTAATTGGATATGCTGGATTCTTGTCGTTTTGGATTTTTGTTGAATTTTAAATAAAGATACTTATATTTTTCTACAACTGGTGTAGTGTCCTTTTGTGAGTGTTTCACTGTGTCATGGTGGGTGGGTGTTACACAAATACTTTACACATTGCCTCTTGAACTAAGCCTACCTGCTCTGCGCCAAGCTACCAGGAGGGTGGTCTAGGGTATTTTGAGACCCACCCTGACGTAACCGGTGGTCCCTACTTGGGCTAGGGTACATACCCCTGCCAACTAGAGACCCCATTTCTAACAACCACGTTTATTGTATGCACTGAAAAACACCCCATTCGAGGTCCGCAAATTTTATTTCAAAGTGATCAAGATGGAGATCCAGTCGTTGCTGTGAGATGGGGGTCCATCGAGAACTGTACTATCCAAGCCTACAAGGGGTTAGTACAATGGAGGCAGAGCTCTGCCTAATATTCAGAAATAGTATTGGGTGGAGCACGATTAACAGCTGGATGTTCCTGCCGTAGGCAGAGCAGTTGCTCTGAATGGGCAGGTATGTCCTGGGACTGTGGGGATACCTGAAAGCCCTATAAGGCGGTGGGAGGGTAACTGATTTGCCTGATCTCACCAGGGTGGTAGTGAAGCTCTGGAAGGACGTCAGAGTCTATCTGGGGTGAAAAAACTCTGTTACACAGACAACCCCCATTTGGGATGCTGAAATTCTAGCTACACTGCAGAGGCAACTGGGGTTTGACAAATGTGACCTTTTTGAACTCTCCACAGTGGTGGACATATGGCTTTAGGGAGAAATTACCCCCCTGCCCAACTTACAGTGAGAATATTACTGACCTATAATAAAATAGCAAACCACACACCGGATGCTTTGCAAATCTTAAGGGGTCAACAGGACTGGGAGATGGGTGATCTTGCAGACAGGGAGTGTGAAGGGCTATGGACGCACATTACTTCTGTGAATGTGGAGAGACTGGATCTTTCTTCCACATCCAATGGGACGGCCCGGTGATCTAGGAATCCAGGTTCGATGTGGTGGACTGTCTGCTGGAAGTGGGATAGGGCGCCTACCAGTCTCTGCCAAACAATGTGTTCTTAATATCTGGGGGGAGGTGACATTTGACAGGGTGCAGCGAACATGGATGACTCTGGGCCTTGTTGTGGCAAAAAGAAAAATATAGCAAAGGCATGGGATTCCAGACAAGCCCCAGACCTGGAAGCCTGGAAGTGAGACATGGACTAATGCATGTTAGCTGTATGAGGTTAGGGGGTGTTCCCGAAAATGGGGGAAAATATGGAATGGAGGGAACTCCTATGGGGGCCTGCTACAGGGGAACTCAGACTTAGTGGATGGTGATGCAACTAATAGAGAAATGCAAGATAAATATTCAGAGAGCAGGGAGGTGGGTTTGAGCTTATGGGGCTTGAACTAATTCTGCAAGGTATTCTGGTAAGTAAGACAGTGCTAATGTGAACTGTCATTGATGTAAGCATGAAACTTTAAATAAAAAGATGTTTTAAAAAAATATAGAAACACACAAAACACCAATAATATCTCTAAAATTAGGCAAAAAACTTAGATAACAAATTATAACGTTTCAATACATAAATGTCATCAAATGGTATACCTAATACATCACAAAGGAACATTAAACATATATTAAACAAATAGTTGGCTTTTCAATAAATATTTATTAAAATATATAAACACAATAAAATTAGTGGTATAAAAAATCACAAGCATACATATCAAATTAAACACAAACACTAATTAACATCTTTCAAAAAAGGTAATAACTGAAAATAATTTCTAACCAAAGACAAATAACCAATAAAATGTACAATAAAGCAAACTAACTAATACAAATATTAAGTTAATTAACAAAACAATATAAAAGACTATCAAAATCTCACTACTTCTCACAGAAGAAATGCAAAACCAGCCATAGAATGACACTCTGCTGGATTCCCAAAACAGCAAAGAGGAAAATTGCTAAAAAAAAATGTACCATCTACCTTAACAAGTAAGTTAAAAAATGTAACTAACTCAATGTATACTAACTCATTTTAAAAACTTAAATGTATAAATAATTAAAATTAGAGCCTGATTTAGATCTTGGTGGAATGGGTTACGTCGTTGCTTTTTCAGCGGTCTTCCTGCCCGCTGACTTGGTGGTCCACCCACCTGATTTAGATCTTGGCAGGATTTCGGACAGAATATCACCTCAGTTCTGCCACCTCCGCTGAGACTCCTGCTCCTGACTCGGCTGTTGGAGGGAGACGCGCTCAGCTTCTTGCCATCCAGATTACGATGTGCCTTTCCGGAGAGCTTTTTTCTGGCAGGGCCACCGCCATGTGTGAGTTGACGGAACAGCAGAAAAATGGTGAAACCCACCTTTTTTCGAGGTCTTACTAAGGAATGCGTGTCGTGTGCCATTGTCCTGGTCTTTCCTGTGCCACTGCTCCTAACCAAGAGGCTCAGCAAACCCATTGTCACAGGAATCGAAGGTAGGCATCTCTGTCACTTCTCTTATGTAGTGTATGGTAACAGTTACTTTCACCTCGTATTATTTTACATGCAATGAAATAAACAGTACACATAACCTACATATATATTACAACATATACACAACATATATATCTATTTTCTAATAATAACACAAAGGGCCTGATTACAAGTCTGTATAGAGTAATGGGGTAACCCAGCTATGTGCAGAACCTGTGGATTCGTACTTTAAGCGAGAAGTGGTTCTGCCACTTATTAGCTTTAGAAAGCGTATCTCTTATTTAGTTATGGATCCCTCATTAAAGATGGGATAAACATTTAATGAAACATATAAACAATCAGTCCCACAACAAGAAAAAACTCCTATGCTAGCAAATCAATGCATAATTTTATGTAAATTATGTATTCAAAAAATGAATGAAAACAGGACATTGCTACATACACACAGAAATAATTACATATGAAATGATACCGTGAAATGAAAGTAAGTGAAAAATATTTACATATCACAACACAATATTCACAATGTGAATCAACATATAACCAAGACATACATTTAGACACAGTGTGAAATTTTGAGAAATATGATTCAAACCCACTAATAACTAATCTAATCAATGAAAATAAATGTGGGCGATCAATGACACTTGATAATGTGCGTCGACGTTTCGACCCCTTGATGAAAATGGCGATTATTTAATCATCTGCGTGGGGGGTCTTCCTCAGGACTATAGAGACAGTCTGTGTGTGGCCTGTTTGAGAAAATGATAAAATCACTATTATAATTAAGTGGGACTAGGACCTATATAGATATATATGTGGTAACCGAGCATGTGTATGGCTCACCTTAGACAAGGTACCACCCTGTTAGCCAATGAATGGTTGTGGCAGCAAGGCGATTTGCGAAACAATTATCTTATTTCCCGTGGCACATCAAATCTGCCGGCGAATGAGTTCAAGAGACCATAAATGCCTTAATCTAAAAAGTAGAAAGGATTGAATCGTCATACCAATGACTAAGGGATGAATGTACAAATTACCTTACTTCATCTCAATACACGGTCACTAACCTCCGGCGTCTAGCGCTCGGGGTCCTGAAAAGCCTGGCACCATACGTTGTGTGGCATATGTTGTCGGGGCCTGACGCCTCCAGACAAAAGAAGGGGCTATGAATAGCCTTTAATTTAATCTGAAAACAAACGAAAATCAAAATTAAAATTGGAAGCCTGAATCAATGGAAGTTAGAGCATTGCATTGGCAATGTGGAGACACACGTCATCCATTCTTACCTCGAGCCGAGTGAGACTTCGACTGGTAACCCGGAAGCTAACTGGACGCTTCCGAACACGTCCCTTAAATTGATTCGTGGGAAGGTCAACAACGTATCAGGTGCGAACTCCTGTTTAGACGCTACGTTGTAACGCGCTGACCTCGTCTAGGGATCGACTATAAAGACATGTCCGCGTTATAACCAGGGGATTCTAAATAAATTACCTGTTTGTCGAGTCAACCTTAGACGTGTGTGTGCAAACTAACGCGATGTGAACTCTCAATAAAAAAGGGAGGTTCCCTAAATGTATTTTACCAGTGGATGTAAAAGAGCAGTATTGTGCTACGTTCTTGATAGGTTTAACATAATCTCTTATGTAGTGATACTGAAAGTATGAATCCGAATTAAGCACATATTTGCATAACTCAAACGCATTGTGTGTATCAGTAACATATAATGTGAAAGTATCAATAAAGCATATGCATACATGGATAAGTTTACATCATAAATTGACAATACATCCTCAAGGAACATTAATTAAAATTTGTAACCAATTGTACAACATGTAGTACCTCATCGTCATTCTGTTCGCGATTGTGTAATATATAAAACAGATCCCTGTTATATCGACATTTCCTTCCACACAATCACAAACCAGAGTTAGTTGTTCAGTTTTTGAATTCTAAAACAGATACAACATACAATATAAAATCATCATTCTCTTCGTGATTTCGTAATCTCCAATACATAAAAAACAGATCCCTGTTATATAGACATTTCATTCAATATAATCTCAACTCAGAGTTGATTGCTACGTTTTAAATTATATGTATTAGAATCGTCGTGCCCATTTGTACTTCTGTAATATCAAATCAATAACAGATCCCTGTTATAGAGAAGTCAAGTTAGCACCTTTAGACATGTTTAGTTTTAGATCCTAAGATAGATACAACATACAGCACAAAACCGTCATTCTGTTCGTGATTTTATAATCTCAATACCTAAATAACAGATCCCTGTTATATAGACATTTAATCCCATACAACCATAAATCATAGTTGGTTGCTAAGTTTTAAATTATAGGATATAGAATCATCATGCCCATTTGTGCCTCTGTAATATCAAATAAATAACAGATCCCTGTTATAAAGAAGTCAATTTAACAGCTTAAGACATACTAAGCAGTGAGATCTGTCTAGAGATCTCCTCCTGTTCATTCAGGCCCCCGTTAACGGAATCAAGCAAATGGATCCATTTACATTCTCTTAAGTTCATAATGGCTGAAAGTGAGCCACCTCGGGGATTGGGCAATATCTTCTCAAGTACCCACCACTCTATGTTATTACTAGAGTGTTGTTTCTCACTGAAGTGTTCGACTAGTGGGGCACCCTGTACTTTACAGCGAATGCGTGAACAGTGTTGTAAAATGCGTGTCTTTATTTTCTGTTTGGTCTGGCCCACGTATACTTTAGGACATGGACATTTGATTAGATAAATCACGTCCTGGCTGTTACAATTGGTGTGATGGTTTAGATTGTATTTATTTCCATTATGTACAAATTCCTTTTGCTCAACCGTGAGCTCACAAGCTTTACAACATCCGCATTTGAAATGTCCCTGCAATGGTGGCAAAATCAGAAGAGAGCGTGTATCTGATGTTGGTTTCTCTTTCATGTACGAACTTACAACATAGTCTCTGATGTTTCTTCCTCTCTTAAATGCGAACAGAGGACGTTCAATGTTGCCTATTTCTTCAGAGACTAGATGCCAATTTCGATTGATTATCTTTTTGATGTCATTGCTCCTATTGCTGAAAGTGGAGACGCAGACAATTCGATCTGTGTCCGTGTTCTTGTTAGGATTGTTTTGTAAAAGTATGTCTCTGTGGCAGTACCATGCCCGTTTCCTAGATTTCTTAAGAAGACTGCGTGGGTAACCATGCTCCAACAGTCTCAGCAAGAGGGAGTCTGACTCTCTGAAGAAATCTGCCCTACGAGTACAATTCCTGCGTAGTCTCAGGAACTGCCCGTAGGGCAGATTATCTCTCAGATCCTCGGGTGGTAGCTTCTATAGCCTAACAATGTGTTTCTTTCTAGAGGTTTCCTGTACAACGATGTATACAGTTCACCATTTTCACTTTCTATTGTTAGGTCAAGGAAACTTACTTTTTCTTTATTGTAAGTCATAGTCATCTGAATATCATCAGACCTACCATTGAGCCAAACACAGAAATCTTCAAGAGTGTCGGAGTCACCAGTCCAAATCAAGAGAACATCATCGATATACCTCTTCCACAGAGAAATACTCTCTGTGAAAGGGTTATCGGAATTATAGATGTTTCTGTCCTCATAGTTGTCCATGTACAGATTCGCTATATCGGGGGCAAAGCCTGCCCCCATGGTGACTCCCTTTACTTGATAGAAATACTCTTTCTGAAATACGAAGAAATTCTTTGTCATCGCCACCTCTAGAAGACTAATGATGAACTCTGTGGGGACTCTATGTGGTCTCTCTCTTTTTTCCAGGACCTCATGTGCTATAGTCAAGGCTTCTCTCTGTGGAATACTCGTATATAACGAGGCCACGTCCATGGTTACCAATATCTGTGTCTCTTTGTCATAAGGGAAACCTTCAACCCAATTTATAACCTCCATCGTGTCACGAATGTAAGACCGAGTCTTGGATACCCATCGTTGCAGAAAGATATTCACATACCGGCACAGTGGTTCCAAGACTGAGCCACATCCGGACACGATCGGTCTCCCCGGTGGTTTGTCCCTGTTCTTGTGCACGTTGGGAAGTGTATAAATAGTAGGGGTGCGGGGTTCCTTCTGATTTAGATAGCCATATTCTAGTTGGCTAAGATAGCCTTCTTCCAATCCTTTGGTGGTCAATCTATATATCAATTTGGTAATTTCTTGGGTGGGATCACCCCTGATTCTCTGGTAATTCTCCACTACTTGTAGTTGTGTCTTAATTTCTGTTATGTAGTCATCTCTATCCTGAACCACAATCGAACCCCCTTTGTCAGCTGGTTTGACAACTATCTCAGCATTATTTTTGAGTGATTCCAAACTCATTCTCTCATCTTTGCTAATGTTATGTTTGATATATTTATTAGTATCAAACAATTTCAAAACATCATGTAGTACTACTTGCTCAAAAGCAAGGATTCTGTTTGACATTAGATGCATGGGTGGAGAGAAGATAGTAATGTTTCAAACGTATCTTTCTGAAGAAACGGTACATTTCTATCTTAGTCCCGAAGCTACTACTCTGAGCGGTGGGTACATAACTCAACCCTTTGGTTAGTACCGCTATCTCTGTAGTAGTTAACGGTGGTTAGATAGATTGATTACAGGATTTTTATTTTCTTCATTGTTTCCATCCCTTACCAGCGGTACGTTTGCCGCCTGGTTCGGATCTCTCCATGTGTTTGTGGGTAGAATCTCACTGTCCTCGTGCCTCTCCCTCTGCCCCTGTTCCACCCCCTGGTGCGACCACGGTCCTCCGACCAACCTCGGGGGTGTCCCCCGCCTCTGTGTGTCATCCATCGACTGTCCCCTAAAAAAGGACCAGAAGTGAGGTCAGGGTATGCAAAGCCCTGCTGATTAGTTCCTTGATGGCTAGGCCCTGGGCGTGGCTGTTGTCTGCCTATGGAAGATTCACTATTATCGTAATCACTCTCTGGGCCACTTGAATAGGAGGATTCAGAGAAAGTTTTAAAGTTACGGCTACCTTGCCTGTTTCTGTTTATATAGTGCCCCTGAGTGTCTTGTTGGTAATATTCCTCGGTGATATAAGGATAAGTCACTTTCTTATCATATGTCCGCAAGTCTTTCGCTAACTTATCCAACTTTCTGTTTAGTGTGGTTGTATTGAATTCCCCGATGGTTTTATCAAGTTTTTCTAGTGCTTCTTTTGCATTGGTAAGCGCCCTATCATCTACAATTTCTTTCCTTAGATCTTCAATTTCTTTCATCAGTTTTTTCATATATTCCAGAGACGTTTCTACTCCAAGCACCATCCAGTGCCTGGAGCAATTATTGGCAACGAAGCTGAAATTTTCCCGAAATGTTGGTATTTCTATAAATATTGCAGGCTCATTTCGCACTTGTAATCCTACGGGGATAATGTTTGCCTGCAAATATTTCGTTAATAGATGACCATGAAGTCTTGTTCTTATAAGTTTTTTCTCTAATCTCTCGAGTTTTGTCAACTTCTCATTTAATGAGTTGTTTATGGGTGTAAATGTTGCTCCTAAAATAGATGTTTCTTCTTGCCTCTGTATAACTCTGGCAATATATTCCTCACTATAAGCAAGCGTATCAGACATTGCAAAAAATAAAAATAAAATTGAGAGAAAACCCTCGCAGACCACCGTCTGCTCACGTAAATCAGTATAGAGTAATGGGGTAACCCAGCTATGTGCAGAACCTAGGGATTCGTACGTTAAGCGAGAAGTGGTTCTGCCACTTATTAGCTTTAGAAAGCGTATCTCTTATTTAGTTATGGATCCCTCATTAAAGATGGGATAAACATTTAATGAAACATATAAACAATCAGTCCCACAACAAGAAAAACTCCTATGCTAGCAAATCAATGCATAATTTTATGTAAATTATGTATTCAAAAAATGAATGAAAACAGGACATTGCTACATACACACAGAAATAATTACATATGAAATGATACCGTGAAATGAAAGAAAGTGAAAATATTTACATATCACAACACAATATTTACAATGTGAATCAACATATAACCAAGACATACATTTAGACACAGTGTGAAATTTTGAAAAATATGATTCAAACCCACTAATAACTAATCTAATCAATGAAAATAAATGTGGGCGATCAATGACACTTGATAATGTGCGTCGACGTTTCGACCCCTGGATGAAAATGGCGATTATTTAATCATCTGCGGGGGGGGTCTTCCTCAGGACTATAGAGACAGTCTGTGTGTGGATGACGTGTGTCTCCACATTGCCAATGCAATGCTCTAACTTCCATTGATTCAGGCTTTCAATTTTAATTTTGATTTTCGTTTGTTTTCAGATTAAATTAAAGGCTATTCATAGCCCCTTCTTTTGTCTGGAGGCGTCAGGCCCCGACAATATCTGCCACACAACGTATGGTGCCAGGCTTTTCAGGACCCCGAGCGCTAGACGCCGGAGGTTAGTGACCGTGTATTGAGATGAAGTAAGGTAATTTGTACATTCATCCCTTAGTCATTGGTATGACGATTCAATCCTTTCTACTTTTTAGATTAAGGCATTTATGGTCTCTTGAACTCATTCGCCGGCAGATTTGATGTGCCACGGGAAATAAGATAATTTTTTCGCAAATCGCCTTGCTGCCACAACCATTCATTGGCTAACAGGGTGGTACCTTGTCTAAGGTGAGCCATACACATGCTCGGTTACCACATATATATCTATATAGGTCCTAGTCCCACTTAATTATAATAGTGATTTTATCATTTTCTCAAACAGGCCACACACAGACTTTCTCTATAGTCCTGAGGAAGACCCCCCACGCAGATGATTAAATAATCGCCATTTTCATCCAGGGGTCGAAACGTCGACGCACATTATCAAGTGTCATTGATCGCCCACATTTATTTTCATTGATTAGATTAGTTATTAGTGGGTTTGAATCATATTTCTCAAAATTTCACACTGTGTCTAAATGTATGTCTTGGTTATATGTTGATTCACATTGTAAATATTGTGTTCTGATATGTAAATATTTTTCACTTTCTTTCATTTCACGGTATCATTTCATATGTAATTATTTCTGTGTGTGTGTAGCAATGTCCTGTTTTCATTCATTTTTTGAATACATAATTTACATAAAATTATGCATTGATTTGCTAGCATAGGAGTTTTTTCTTGTTGTGGGACTGATTGTTTATATGTTTCATTAAATGTTTATCCCATCTTTAATGAGGGATCCATAACTAAATAAGAGATACGCTTTCTAAAGCTAATAAGTGGCAGAACCACTTCCTGATTACAAGTCTGGCGGACCAATGACTGCCAGACTCGTGGGGGTGCAACGCTGGTTGTCCACCCACGCCACACCGGCTGTCTGACCGCCCCATTACTAGTTAGGTGGTTGGACTGCCAATGCACCACCGCAACCGCCAGGGATCAGAGATCATTGGTGGAGGTGCAATGGTCTTGAGGCCGCAATATGCTTGGTGGGACGGCAGTAGTCCCACCAAGCATATTATGAGTTTCCTCTCCACCACGGCTTTCATGGCAGTTCCTCCTCCATGAAAACTGAGACAGAGAGGAAATTAAGGGACCCCTGTTGCCTCTGGGCCATGGGGTGCATGCAAGGGGGACATGTTGTGCACCCCTGTGTGCATGCACCCCAGTACCTGCATGGCATGGACTGCACCAGGCTATGCCATGCAGGTACTGCCTTTGACGTTCCCATTGTGGTACCTATTTGTTAGGCACCGCAGTGGAAACATCAAAGAACACCCGTAGTGACTAAAAAAGTTATAATCTGGCGGGCTGTGCGCACACAAGTTTGGCGGTCCTGGAGCTGGGAGGTGGCGTGGCGTCCCACTCCATGACAGCGAAACTTGTAATTGGACCCATAGCATTTATCTGTCTTTTCAACAGCAGAACCTCACTCCATCAGGACTCCGCTGTCAGCAAACCGCCAGCCCATCAGAAACATCTAAATCGGTTTGGCGGGATACCGCCAGCCCGACAGATGCGGAGTACTGTCAGCCAGCAGAGAAGACTATTGTGGCTGGCGGAAGCTAGCTATAGCCGCAATATCTAAATATAGCGGGTGGGATGCCATCTGCTCTTCGGAGTACTCAGGCCCGCCGCCACGGTGGTAAGACCATCAAGATCTAACTCATGCCCTAAGGCCTGAATTAGATCTTGGCAGAATGTGTCTCACTGTCGGTTTTTTGGCGATCTTCCCTCCTGCTGCCGTGGCAGTTCGCCTGTCCAATTTAGATCTTGGTGGGATCTCGGACAGAAGACCACCTCAGTCCCGCCAGCTCCGCCAAGACTCCTGCTCCGGCAGGAGAGCCAGAAGCGGCTCTCAGAGGGAGTCCAATTCAGCTCCCCCCGTACAGATTACGAGATGCCTGTCAGTCAATCCTTCTCTGGCAATCAGTGGAATGACAGAAAAAGAGGTGAAAATGTATATTTTTTAGGGGTCCCAGTTCGGAATCTGTCTTGCTCGCCATTGTCCAGGTCCTTCCTGTGCAGCTGCTCCCTGACAACGATGCTCAGCAACACCTTTGCCGCCGGAATTAAAGGTAGGCTTCTGTGTAACTTCCCGTATGCAGTGTATGGTAACAGTTACTTTCACCTTGTGTTACTTCTAATGCAACAAAATGGACAGTACACATAACCTACGTATACATTATGACACATACACAGCATATATACATATTTTACGCTAATAACACATAGTACTTACCTGACTTTACAGCAGCAGAACCTCACTCCATCAGGACTCCCCCACCAGGACACCGCCATCCCATCTGGAACATCTAAATCGACTCAGCAGGATACTGTCAGACCGACGGCGGCTGAGTACGGTCAGCCAGCAGAGAACACTGCTGCTGCGGCTGGAAGTTGGCTATAGCCGCAACATCTAAATACGGCAGGCGAGACACCATCAGCTTGTCAGAGTATACTTAGGCCCGCTGCCGCGGTGGGACGGTTGTAAGACAGTCCAGATCTAAGGGGGTCATTACGATGGCAGACGGACTTCAGTCCATCCCCCATCGTATCGGGAAGTGGCACCGCCCGCCTAGATTGCGGAGGTCCCAGAGGGGGAATTACGATGCGATCGCCACCACAACGGTCGCACTCCCAATATTTCACATTGCGTCGGGTGCTGCTGCCAGCAGCACCCGTCGCAATGTAAAAACGGCACGTATTACATTTCACTTCACTACGTGGCAGGCACCATGCGGTGCCTGTCACATGGTGCAGGGAAATGTAGGGGGCACCATAGGTGCCCCCCAAGTGCAAATACCAACTGCCCCTGCAAAAGGGGGGCACAGAACAGGCCCCCAAAGGTCATCCCCACCAGCCTTTCCATGGCAGATGAACCGCCATTGAAAGGCTGGTGGAGAGCCAGCATCGTAATGTGACCAGCAGTGCCTTCTAGGCACCGCCAGCTTGTATTACATGCTTAGGGCCTCCACCACACCGGTGGGCTCAAGGAGCCTGTCGGAAGTTTGGCGGTCGGAGTTTCCGGCCGCCATGGTACAGCCCGCCATAATGATATGGCGGGCGGTAAATGACCTCACGATGGCGGTGAACCAGCCACCGACAGCCTGTCGGTGGCGGGTTCACCGCCATCCTAATCAGCCCCTAAATCAGGCCCTCAGTATAGAATATGCAACAAACAGCCAGTTTGCCTTTGAAATTAAAAAAAATATTTGCACTAGTATATGTCCCAGAAACAGAGCTAGATAATCACTTTCTTATAGAAACCCAATTTTATCAACAAAATGAATAAAAATTAACTCCCCTAATGGACTATTTTGAAGACACCACTTTGGACACTGACGCCAACCCAAATTCCAAATTCTGCAGTGGAATGTCACACGAGATAGATCTCAACCAACACCCAAAAAATTCCTAGATCCCCTCCAAAAAGAACAAAGCCAAAAACAACTAATGATATAGCAATCAGTGAAACAAATCCAACCTAAATTAAGTAAACAAACAAGGAAAATGTAGGAAATGCTATAATGTAGAACACCACTGCTGCGGCTGGAAGTTGGCTATGTCCGCAACATCTAAATACGGCGGGTGAGACACCATCAGCTCGTCAGAGTAAACTTAGGCCTGCAGCCACGGCGGGATGGTTGTAAGACCGTCCAGATCTAAATCAGGCCCTTAGTATAGAATATGCAACAAACAGCCAGTTTGACTTTGAAATAAAAAAAAATTCTTTGCACTAGTATATGTCCCAGAAACAGAGCTAGCTAACCAAGGGGCATATTAACAAGGCGGCGTTAATGAATTATCGCCGCTTTAGCGTCCGTTTTCGGACGAAAAGCGGCGATAATTTTATCGCCCGAATTAGCAAGGACACGCTAGCGCGTGATTCCTGACTTAGCTTCCGTTTTCTGCACGCCTCCCATCGCATCGCTAATGAGATGCAAAGGGGCGTGCCTGTGAAACAACAGGGGAAATATCGCTAACCCAGGTATCGCCATATTAGCAACGTGGGTTAGCGATATTTTAAATTGCGTTAAGTATGCCTTAACGCAGGAATTTAACGTCTGCTAAATTCCTGACTAAGGCATACCTAACATGGGGGGTGGATTGTGTGGCTAAGACCACAGGCCCTATCGCCAAGTATATCGCCGTTTTCCATGGGACATCGCTGGAAAACCAGCGATGTTCCATGGAAAACATCGCTATCACTGGAAAATTATCGCCTTTGCGCTAAGCGTTGTTAATACAGCGCTAGCATGGCGATAATTTCCAGCGATAGCCGGCGATAGGATTCCTCACGCTAAGCACGGCCAGCGATAATTATCGCTGGCCGTTGTTAATATGCCCCCACTTTCTTACATAAAACCAATTTTATCAACAAAATAAATAGAAATGAACTCCCCTAATGGACTATTTTGAAGACACCACTTTGGACACTGACGCCAACCCAAATTCAACAACTAATGATATAGCAATCAGTTAAACAAATCCAACCTAAATTAAGTAAACAAACAAGTAAAATGTACGAAATGCTATAATGTAAAGTGATAATCTTTATTAATAATAAATATGTAGACTACTTAGAAGTAATGGCACAATCTCTTTTATAAATCACCTACTTACTTACTAACCAGTAAAGCTAATCAAAATAAAACACCATCATGACATAACCATTTTTAAATAAATATTAAACAATGTATTTTTATAAATCAAGCAAAAAATAAAGTAATAAAATAGAAAAGACTGATAAATAAAAATACATTATTTCAATAAGTAAAAAATCTATACATCAACAACCACAATGCACAATATTCGAGAAAAACAATGTAAAAGCAATTAAATCACACATGTAGAAAATGAAACTTTTACATTAAAATTAGAGCAAAATACATTTACATAATACAATATAAAATGTCCACCCAAAAATAAATAGAAATCTCATACTTATTATTGTAACTGCTACAATGGGCATATAATGTGATATATCTGACCCTCAAAGATATCAGCCACCCAATGGTTTTAGAGCACAATGAGCTTGTGGTAGACCTAACCGAAAAAGATGTGTATAAACAACTTTGTGTGGGTAAACGAATCGTAGCTCAGATTAAACAACTTGATTCCTTCTAAGAAATATCAACTAGGTGACTTCAAAATGGAAGACTTTTTTCTAACTGCTCCGGTCTGGAAAAATATTTATGATTTCAATTTCTCAATCCTGTAGGGAGCTATTTTCTTCAGGATGTAATTTTATGCAAATGGCTGCTATATTACATACCATGTGCTTAAACAAAATCAACCCAGGATATCGAACGTGTGCTTTAGATGCCAAGCATCAGACTCTGGTAACTGATCTCACATAATTGGGCAGTATCCTAAATTAAATATATTTTGGAATTTGATTTTCTGTTATTTATAAAATATTCCAGGTGTACCAATCAAACAAGAACTACTAGGTTATTAGGAATGTATTCTAGCCATGAGACATTGGGTAGACACCAAAAGCTTATTTATATTTCTATGCTGGTGGTACGTTCCCTTATAGTCCACGAATGGCAGACAAGTTTAATTTCAGGACTTTCTGAATGGTGATGCAAAGTATTAAGAGTTTGTAAACAAGAAGAATTGCATGCCAAAGGAATGCCTACTAATTGGAAACACCAAATTAATCCACAGTCATTAGGAATTATAAATAAACTGGAAAAAATAGGAATCGTTCCAGGAAACCCGAAAATGTAAAGGATATTTAAACAAGTAATGTTGGTTTCCAAGAAAGAAAATAATTTCCTTTATAAAAAAACAATGCATTAAAAACAGGTCGATACAATGCCCTCCAATCTGTAAACCTGTAAGAAAATATGACATACCCACAATCACAAAACCCTCCCAAATTCAACATAAACATAACATTGGAATTATACAAACACAAGAAGTGATTTCACAATATGTAAAATAACACAGTAGTAGTACAAAGCTAAAGCTAGGCCTAACGCATAACACTACAGGATAACGTAACACAAACTACCACAAAACAACCTTCAAAAACACAATAGACAATAACCCACAATAACTACATCTACCCACATCAAGCCCTGCCCCAAAAACCTTAAAGAAAAACTTTAAAAGGGTTTAGTTTGTCTGTCTCTTAAACAGCAGCAGGTAACTGCAACTCACTCCCACAAAATTCACCTCAAATTACAGTATTTGTAACTCTGGGGAAAGCTTGTTTGGTGCTCTGAGACCCTAAGTGCCGGATTACGAGTTTTGGCGGTGCAGAGGTGAGCAGTACTTCACCGCCGCAGTCCTGCACTGCTGAGACTTGCTGCTGCCCACGCGCCAGATAACAAGTTAATTGTTACCTGGCAGGTGGGCGGTGTGACGTTCCCAGGGCAGTGCCTATTTTAAAGACCATGGTGCCTTTGAAAAAGACACCGCAATGTTCCCTCTAATTGTTTTCCTCTGTGTGCAGCAGTATAAGGTCTCTGTGTGCTGCAGCCAAGGCTATGTGCGCCGGGAACCAGACTGCGCGTGTGGGTGCAGCACCAAATATCACTCCAAACTTTTGCCTAAAAAAGTAAAAAGACGGTGCATTTCCACACATGCAGCACCACATGAAGGGTCTTAAGGCAGGTTTTCAATTTAGATACACACGCCATGACATGAATTGGTTACACAGGCAAGTACACTTCTGGTTTAGAAAAGCACAGGGCTCCAATGGTGGTACCATAATAAGATTTTACTAAAGATCCTCAACTCGAGCACTGTTCATAGGGTGGGGAAATGTTGGGAGCCTGTACTAGACCACACATATACAATAAGTTACACAATTACATAACATTTACAATTTGATGTGCAAGCTACGGAGTAATGTCTGGATATCCCGTCAGAGATAGTTTATGAAATGTGTGACATCCAGGCAAACATGGACTGTGGTAGAGGGCCGTGCACACAATTTAAGTGCCATCACTAGATGGGTGACATGGTCGATCCTTGCCATTTTTCCAGTGCTGATTAACTCTATTAAGGTCAACTTTCCCATTCAGGAGGTAGGCCTTTGTCCTCATCAGCATATCCAAATGCTTTTCCTCTAGTATATTTCTCAATTTACTCTTTATAGTGTTCATGAGGCTGAATCCTCGCTCACAATCTGCACTAGATGTTTGAAATGTTGCGCAGACATCAACAAGCTGTGACACCACACTGTAGTGAGCAGCATTGCGTACAGTGAAATTAACCATATCTTGAAAGGTCGTAAATAACCCACCCTTTACATGTTCTGCCACCACATATTTATATTCTCTATATTGTCGAACAACATCTTCTGGTGTTTCACAAGCACCCAAGACCAAGGCTTTTTTCAAATAGTCTTTGTGCATTTTCAGTCCCAAAATCAAAATATGATTGCGTTGCTATTGCCCGGAATTCAAACCTTGTCCATTCTTTCAGTTCATCTTCAGGGAACCTTTTTTGCATGTGCTCACAAAGAAGGGAAACAAAAGACAAAATAGGCCCACTGTCAAACTCTTGTCCTTCCCTGTACAGCAAAATCAGATCCCTTACCATGCTGCTCCAAAAGACAGTGTCTCCCAAGTACTGTTCCTTAATTTGGCCAATCTTTGCTCTTGCATACTGTACAGCTTCAACAGTAGTCAAATAACGTTTTGAGAATACCTTGAACAAATATACTAATTCACCCAGAATGTCATTAAGTACTGCAAGAGTTTGTTTGTTTATGTTATTTAGCACAGTTACTTAAAACCATTGCTACAAAGTATCTCATAGCAAGTACTGCAAGGGAAATATGGTAGTTTGAGCCAGATAGCTTTTTGTAACAATATTTAGCAACTGGATCATTCGCTTCAACTTTCTCATGCTCAAAGTAGTTAAGAACAGCTTCGTAATTTATGAATTAGTGCACCAACTGAAAAATGCCTTGAAAGCTATCGGACTTCATTCAATGGTCGAAAGGAGACCACTTCACATTCAGTGACCAATGCGATTTCATCCAGCTTGGACTTCCTTGCAGGAGATCAGGGAAACACAGTGTAGACAGTCCTCATTAATGTCTCCATCTCTTTAATCTTCAGAACCCTCTTCCAGGCATCATCAACTTCCAAATCTTCCCGATGGGCGACACAATGCTGCTCAATAGATGAGGAACAGATTGTTTAAGGCGAGTAGCAACACCACTATTCTTGCCCAGCATCACGGACGCTACATCGGATGTCAACATGACCATTTTCCTAAGGTCCAGTTCATTGGCAATGTAGAATTCGTTCACAGCAGTAGTGATAGCCTCAGCATTACAACTAGTCAGCTTCACTATGCCCCCAGTGTTTTGTGCTCTGTTGATGTTACAGGTCGGAGCTTGATGTACAGGATGAGCATTTTTGTAACAGAAATATCTGTTCTCTCATCAATTATCAAAGTGTGATACAGAGCTTTGCAAAGTTCTGCCATAGGTTCATAGTGTATCGTGCTATTGACGGCCTAAAGGAACTCAAAGGCATAGTTCTTGCTCCTCCAGCTGTCTGGTATCTTCACATGCAAAGCTAGGTGGTCATGGATGTCTTGAACAGACAACATTGAAGTATTCATCTTGACTGCCAACAACACGTTGTTGATGAGAATTTTTATCTCCTCAGGCAGGGATCTTTGTTGTTCAACCACTTCTACTGTTCTGTTTGCTTTGTCGGAGGCAGTTTCTGTCAGCATTGCCCGCACTCCATAACCAAACCTGGCAGCAGCACTTTTGTTTCTCAGTAGCACCAAAGCAGACTTGTGAACTTTGCTAATTAGATGGCATTTCATATAATCCAGTTTCCACCCATCACTCCATTTCTTCCCTGTAGAAAAGTCCCCAACAGTCTTGGCTTCGGCACATGCTTTGCAGATCAAGCCCACGTCTGGACTGTATTGAAATAGTTCCCCAAGCTGCTTGCGAACCTTGCTTCGTGATTTCTGTGTCTCAGCCTCCACAATTTCTTTCATCCACTCTTCCTTGAATACAAGGCAACATTTCTTCCTTTGTCGTTAAGTACTGCACTCT
Organism: Calotriton arnoldi; assembly: GCA_963921515.1. Classification (NCBI taxonomy): domain Eukaryota; kingdom Metazoa; phylum Chordata; class Amphibia; order Caudata; family Salamandridae; genus Calotriton; species Calotriton arnoldi. The sequence continues at coordinate 219,690 of CAWUFW010003570.1, forward strand.
GTAGAAGTATATTTGTGCTAATCGGTTTTAGCCTGCTATGCCACAAAGCCTGCAAAATAAAGGAACATGGTTAAAGTTGGTGCCTATGCTCACAAATGCAATCTGTCACACAGTATTGAGGCATTGCCGGCAAAACGTAGATTATATTTAACTGGATTTTTCTGTTCTCTGCCCTGCCCTTCCAAACTTATATGTAGCACTGTCCAAACAGCCTGCAATAGAAGTAAAGTTTGTTATGGCACATTATGGGTAAGGTATGCTGTTATACTACAATGTACAAGTTGCACCACAGTTTAACTCTAACAAACAATTATCTGTTATGCTTGTACTCATGTATGCCTGTTCAAATGTGTGTGGTACTGTCTGCTAAACCTGCAACAGAAGAAAACATGGGGAAGGTATGCTGTTATACTACAATGTACAAGATGCACCACAGTTTAACTGTACCAAACAATTACCTGTTCTGCTTGTACTCACGTATGCCTGTTTAAATGTGTGTGGTACTGTCTGCCAAACCTGCAACAGAAGAAAAACATGGGCAAAGTACGTTGGTATGCTATAACGTACAAGGTGCACCACAGTTTAACTCCGCCAAACAATTACCTGTTTGTTCTGCCTGCACTCATGTCTGCCTGTGCAGTTGTATCTGTAGTACGATCTCACAAACCTACAAAAGAAAAAGTGTGCAAATTGGGAATCTTTTTACCCAGCGACCCCCAAATCCAACCAGGAACGTAAATAGAATTACCTTGTCTTTGTGGGTACACACGCCTGAGCATTCAAATCCAAATACCTTACAGACTGAAAACCTGCAATTGAAGACAAGATCTTTAGAAAAGGCTCTAAGAGCTACAAACAATGTATGTGACTGCTCCAGAGACAACAATAGGAAAAGCAACCAAATAGTTACCTTGGATTCCAGTTTAAGCCAAACAGGCATGTGACCCTGTGCTTCATTATTAGTATCCATTACGCTAAACTGATCTATAAATCTTCATTGTGTGTTACACCTTCTGTGATGCAGCTTTTCCGTGGCATTCAAACTCAGAGTCAGGGGCCAGTCCTGCTGCCAGAGCGGGGACTTTGTAAGGTAGGTGGCTGCGCTGGGCACTGGTTTACTGTGTGCTGCCACGACTGTCTGCATCGGGCTGCCTTCCAGGCAGTTCACATTGCAATAACCTGTGGGTTGGGCTGGGGAAGCTCACTTGGATGTTGCTATGGTGACCTGGCACCCGCGCAATCTCAGACTCACTTCTTGGGTTTTCCGCACTGCCCAGTAAAAACAAGTTGTCAGGCACAGGCTCGGAGGGCCTCGGAAACACACATGGATATGGCACTAGATGAATCTAGCTGGGGGCAGCTTGGAGGAGCCTTTAAATACACAAAGTGCAAGTGCTGGGTCTAGCTTCACAATGACCCCAGCGCCTTTTCTTGTTTTCCGGCTCCTGAAACTACTGAGCTTAAAGATGGAGTTGCCATTAGCCATACAGAACCTTCATGGACTCCTGTGCCCATCAAACCAGGATCTAGTGTGTGCAATACACTTCTGCAGTGCAGGTAATGCTATCCACAAGGCTGAATTTGTGCCAGTGGGTGCCATTGGGCGTCAGCGGCACATATTCTTGGGGACCGTAACTCTTACCACACTTTATTTTTGTTTTTTTAAAGTCTTTCTGCCAGGCACTATATTGTTTATTATGTCATTACATGCCCTCAGCGTTCTGAGCGTCATTGTGAGTCATTCCCTTCTCTGCCTTCGGGCGCCCTGCCTAGAATGGATGTCTGTAATTCTCGCACGGCTCACCTGTGAAGAATGACTGCTCACTTATACAGCTACATTGTCATTTCTCACTGTTTCCTTCTTCCTCCCCTCCCCTTTTATAGTTTGCAGTCATTTCGACCCACAGTGTGCAGTCAGTCCATCCAGGAGGTTGGAGGCCCCATACGAGAGTGAGGCATCAGGAGGTCATTGGTGACATCAGGCATGATTTCCTGAGAGCATATGGCACTGTGAAACCGTGTTCCAATACTGCCCCGCGCATCAGTTTGCAATGCTTAAGGAGTGTGTTGTGATTACAAGGAGACTGGCCTAGCACCGCCCAGCTTGTCAATGAGGTGCCTTACAGGGTGTTTGATTAAAGTTAGAACACCATTTCAAGCAAAAATACAGTAAATTACCTTTGACACAATTCTGTCTCGAGTCACTATCAGGAAAGTGTATTTGTGGTGCTTGATCACATTAAAATGGAAAAGGTTGAAAGAGTGGTGGATTTCAGAAAGGAAAGAGTCTATTGTGTTTTATTGTAGTTCTCTGTTCATATTAGTTTGTTTTGCTTCAATCAATCAATCAATCAAAATTTTTGTTTATTTCGACAAATAGTCTTCAAACATCGTAAAACACAATTGCTTTAAAATTCTCAAAGGAGAACCAATTATTACAGAATCATCATAATACATTGAATAGGACTATTATTGCCACATCCTCTTAATAAAAATTATAAATAATTTATATACCCATTCATTTGGCACATCTATAGTTCAAGTGCTAAAATTCTACCTAAAATATTTAAAATTATACAAATTTTAAAATTACCATATTTTTCACTACACCGTTCAATCCTCATTCCCTATTACGCAAACAATCTTTTAAAAGCCTGAATAAACTTCTCCACTGCTATTGCAATATCTCGATGCTGCATCCCCGTGAGGAGCTCAATCGCTTCCATACGTGACCTAATACCATACTTTATAAAAATTGGTCGTAAAAACAGTTTTCGCTGGGCTAGCAATTTTTGACAAACCATTAAAATATGTAAACAATTGCATTTCCTGCCCCTCCTACAATTATATCTGCCATCGGGTTGCATCAGTTCCCTTTTTATTTTATCATTTGTACGGACCGGGTTAATACCGACTCTCATCCTTAATATTTCCATTCTGAGCCATTGATTTGGTAAAATGTCTAGATAGGGATACCAATTTTCTCCCCTCCAGCTATTCATCATAAATTGCACGGACTCTTTATCTTTTAGATACTCCATATCAACAGCTCTAGATTTTTCCTTCCCTAAGGATTTAATTACATTTTTTGGTCCATCAATCTGCAAAAGCTGAGGATCAATTTTCACCTGCAAATTATCACAGATGGAGAGGAGTTTCTTTCTCGTTACTTTCGCCCACCTCAATTCACTCTGCTTAATTTCCTTCATACACCATTGTGATACTTTCTCATCATCTCGTGTCCCCAGCCGTTTCCAAAATCTGAGTAAACTCACTTGGGCCTGTACATTCCATGAGGACGTGTCTAGCACCAGCCTAATTGCCTGTATCATCGATGAGCTTGGCAATGACAGCATGGCTTTTAGACATTTCCCTTCCTCCCTGTCCCAGGTGTTTTTTCCATCTATACATAAAATTTCTGCTCCGTACTGAAATTGTGGGGGATCATTGCATTATAGGCTTTCAAAACGGGCCTGTGGGACATGGTACCATAATTACGATTAAAATGTTTCAACCCACATACAGATGCTAAAGCTTTAGCTTCCTGGGCCTCTAGGTGCGTGCCCCATTTTAATGACTTGTTAAACCATATTCCCAGGTATTTATATTCGTTGACAATTTCTAATTTTGTTTGCCCCAAGAACCAATTATATTTTTGATCTCTCTTCCCAAAGCATAGGATTTTTGTTTTATCCATATTCACTGTAAGACGTTTGTTTATACAGTAGGTATTAAACACATTCAGCTTCCTTTGCAGACCCAATTCAGTCTGATCAAGGATTACTAAATCATCTGCGTACAGAAGGCAGGACAAATGCTTCCCATTTACTTTTGGGCTAGCGCCTCTTACCGTTGTTAATAGGGTCGGTAAATCAGCTAGAAAGATTGAAAAAAGAAGTGGGGCTAATACACACCCCTGCCTTAGGCCATTATTAATAGCTATCTCCAGTGTCAGGCCCCCTGTTGTATCTTTAATTACCTGTGCCCAGTTCTGACCATGCAACTCCTGGATTATTACTAGGAGTTCCTCCGGAATGTTATAACTTTTCAACATTTCCCAAAGACACTCCCTATCTACCAGGTCGAATGCCGCGCGGAAGTCCACAAAACAGCAGTATAATCTACCTTGCTGTTCTAACGACTTCCGGGCTAGAGCCCATAAAGCAAAACAGTGGTCAATGGTTGAGTGACCCTCCTTAAACCCACCTTGTTCCACAGGCACTATTGAATGTAACTCAGCCCAATCCTTCAATTTACCGAGGATTATTTTGGAGAACACTTTTACACCAATATCTAACAGATTAATTAATCTGTAGTTTTTGGGATCCTTCCTCTCTCCTTTTTATGCAGCGGCCTAATCACGGCCCCCTTCCATGATTTTGGGATAATTCGAGTGTCTATGACTGCTAAGAACATCTTGGAGAAAAAGTGTGCCCACCAGTTTAGTTCGGTTTTAATTATAACAGCAGGAAGGTTATCTGGCCCTGCGGCTCGAGTCAGACTTAACTTCCTAATGGTTTCCTTCACTTTTTCTACCGAAAATGATGGTATAAGCTCTTTTACAGCACTTCCCATAGGGACTCTTTCCTCGCTTTTTCCAGGTACATTGCTTGCCCTATATAAGTGACTCAAGTGATCCTCCCAAGAAGCCTCATCCACTACACAACTCATAGATCCCGGGGCCCGACCCAGGCGTCTTGAATCAGCTTCCAAAAGCCTTTAATGTTTTTTGTTTCAATAGTTTCTAATAACTTCTCCCAGCATTTTTCTTTAAATCTACTCTTCTTAGCCCTCACTAAGGTTTTTAATTCTTTCCTTAAACTGGTTAATTTAGCAAGACCCTCCTGATCATATCTTAACCTCAAACGTCTTTCTTCTCTCCTTAGCAGCCTCTTTTTTTCCCTACACTCAGAATCAAACCAGCCTATTTTCTTTCTTTGTCTAACTTGTGGACCTTTATTTCCCTTTTCCTTCCTTTTAAATCAATTTTAAGCCTTTGTACAACCTGATAAATGTTTTCCTCAAACCATGACACCGGCTGGTCATTCACTTCCTCCATACTTAAATTCTGTTGAAAACTGGCTACTTTCCCTAAGTATTCATCAGTTAATTTTGTAGTCAAACGTTTTGGGTACAGCACAGATTGGGGGAGGACTCTTTCGCAATATCTCGGGGGCTCTCTCACTAGTTCACAGTACAGTGGATAATGATCGCTTTCTTCCTGTTGGATCACTTTAAACTTCTTTACCATGGTGTAGTTCCATGCCTGTACAAACACATAATCTATAGGACAACATTGATTACCTCTCCTAAATGTCTGTTTTGCTGGATGGTCGGATTCTAGTCTGCCATTTAAACTAATTAACCCCTTTGATCCTAAGAACTTTCCTAGGGCTTCATCTTGTCTACTCATGTGGCAAATGGGGAAGTATGCTGGCGTTATTTCATATACATTAAGAATTCCTTTAAACCAATGGTCCAATTTTTTAGGGTTTAATTTATGATTAAAATCACCCATGATGATTAGTATATCATTTCCGTACTTATCACTCAAAAAATTCAAGTCATCTTTAAATAGCCCCATTTCTCTTCCATACTCCTCCTGCGAGCCCCATTGTATATAAATGTTCACCACCAGCACCCGGTCATTCAACATATCAGATCTCTGCAGGGTTAGCTCATTAACCAGCACCCATTTACAAGAAGTAGTTATCAACTTCACTTGTTTCACAGTTCTTGTAGAAGTGAGTGTCATAATCCCCCAGAAGGTCGTCCACATGTTGTTTTATTGGCGTCTTTATGGGACATGGCACACCCTTCGATTATCGGGATATTGTCGCATAGCCACGTTTCCTGCAGGCAAATAATATCTGCCTGCCGTGAGACACGCTTTATACTTTCAAACTTTGTTTGACCTATAAATCCATTTATATTCCATGAAATGATTCTTAGGCTATGCGACAATCCACTTTCCTAATCGATCTCACTAAGGTTTCCAGACTCGTTCAGGGCCCACGCAGGTGTACTCGTATAACTATCTCCTAAACTCCAGTCCCCCAGTTTTTACAGGGTTCTGAGTTCTCTACCACTATATTAATGTTTGGTCTTTCCCCGCATGCCCCTACTATCAACCTTGCTTGCCTTTTTCCCAGGCCTGCATGACATTTCAGGAAGGAACTATCGGGCAGGGTTACCCTTTCCAAGTCTGCCTCCGGTATTAACCTTATTCCTTCCTTTAAAATTTCTTTTTCGGCGATTAGAATTGCCGATTTTACCATCCCTGAGTAGACTTCAACTTTTGTGACTTCTTTGCCTTTCTTATTGAGGCTGAAGCCTACCTGTCTCAGATCTTTAGACTCAATTTCTCTCAGACTTGGGCATTTTGAGAAAGAAAATAAAAGTTGCGAACGGTTTAGCGGTACAATTTTCCTTAACTTTTTCCTCCCCTTCTCCACTTCTAAGGGTTCAAAATATAACCACTTTTTATTACTTAAATCTGATACATTTATACCATCACTTCTCTTTCCGTACATATTTCCCTTCCTCTTTGGGGTTGCTGATTTTTTCCCACCTAGATTCCTAGAGCGACCATTCTCCCCCTGCAAATTTACCCATTTTCCCAATCTTTTCTCTTCTCTTTCTACTTTCCTTATGTTTTTTTGTTGGACCTTTTTCCCACCTTTTACCTCCTGTCTCGCGTTTGAACTGCTCCCTAAATTTCTCCTTTCCCTCTTATTATCTAGGGAAATATCTCTTACTGGTGAAGTTGCGTGAGCCTCAACTCCCTTCTCCCTACCTTTCTTAGGACCCTTTAGCTTTCCCTTTTGCTGAATTTGTTTTCTTGGAGGATAACTTGTCTTTAACCACCTATACCCGCGGTGGACCCCCCTTCTCCTAATTAACATTGGACGCTTAGAAATATACACATCGTGGCAGTTATTAACTTGCTCTACATCCCCTACACCACATTGCATAGAAAAATCAGGCACTGTTCTAACCACAGACGGCATTAGACTCCTAATGCCCTGTAATTCACATACTGTCTGTTTTAAGTAAGTTTCATGAGTATTCAATAATCTGTTATTTGATAATGTAACCTCTAATAAGCCTTGCAAAGTTTTTTGCAGCATTAACATTATGTCCAGCATTGAGGCCGAGGGAGCTGCCGATATATCCAAGTCCAATGTGCTATTGCGCGCCAGTTCTTCTAATGACTTGGACCCCTGATTACCCCACTGACCCATACTTTTGTCTCCAACTATATTCGGGTCCGTAATGTCTTTCTGGTCTTGCAATTCTTTGGATATATTCTCCTCATATTCGACTTCAACCAACCCATTCGAAGAGAATATCCTTGGCGATGAGGAGAGTCTTGGTTCCAAAATGATGTTTATTTGACTTAATATACTTTGGTTAACTAATGATTCTTCTATGCTTTGCACGCATTGTTCATTACCCTCGTGCGCCATTTTCAGTTCCTTCCCAATTGCTTTGGGTTTTCGGGTCATTGGTTTCTTATTGAAATGTTTGCCCACAAAGTCTTTTATTGATTTGGACACTGAACTCCCCCTTTCACGCTTATTTGCGATTTTTCTAATAGCGCTTTCTTCTTTGGGGTTTTCATTGGCGCTCTCTTAGCACTCTCCTCCGTGCCTTCCAAACTTTCCACTAGGGTTTCACAAAGTTCACCTGATTCAATATTTAATGTCAGTTGGTCTTTTCTTACTTTGTTTATTTTTAACCTTTTCGGTGCCATCTTAGGGGAGTTTCTCTTGCACCACGTAAATTATTCCGTAAAACTATGAGGGTTACCAGTGGGTAGATTGAACGATGGAGTAACGAGGGGGAATATCAGAACCAATTTAAGTCCAGTCTTCTCATCCACCGCCTCCTTACTTACTCAATTACTTATTACACTACTAATTAGCCGGACTGGCTTGCAGCCTCTGTCTCCACTTTACCTTTCCAAAGGGGCCCTTACTTACTTACTGAAGAAAACAAGGTATTAATAAAATTTATAAAGACTTTCCACTTTCCACTTACCTCTGCTGTGGTATAATATGCTTTATTCGGCTTGCCGTGTTTCTGGCTGACGCCTTCACTCGGCTATTTTTCTTGTTCCTGAACCGGAACAACTTCCTTTCCCCACCAGGGGTTCCTGTAACTCGCCCACCGCTTTTGGGCGATTTTTCCCTCACTGCTGTTTTGCACCATACAGTGCCGACGATGCCGACAGTGCAGCCTCCTTGCTGCACTCCTTCGCTCCTTTGCCCCGAGTTCGCGCTTCACCGGCCGTGAATACGGAAGTGCGGAATGCGGGAGTATGCGTCTGACGTCTAACGAGACGGGACGGGACGTTGCACGGCAGCCGATCAGCAAGACGAGAAGAACCACAGCAGGGCAGAGTAAACAGTATCACGAGTGTCCCTGAGAGTCAAAGAATTGTGAGCACAGGAGACTTGGAAAGCTTTCATGGCCTGTTTTGCTTAATTTTGATTCTTCTTGAATCTGTACATTTGTGAGCGATAAAAGGTTCACACCTTTTAATTGCTGCCTAGTACCAGTGATCACTCACATACAAGTATTAGTAGTTGAACGGTGGTTATTGAAGGTGGATGTGAGGACGTCTTTTTCAAAGAAAATCCTACAACACCTTGTATTGCAAAGGAATTGGTCACTATTCTGTATGCTTGAAGTGTTATGTAGATGCCTTTTTTAATTTCAGAATAATGTTATTTTATATGTAAAAAGCAAACATCATGAAATGCAATACAAGCTTTGTAAAATAGAGTATACAAAGGCAACACACATTAAAATCAGATGTGAAAGCACAAGTACTATAGTATATGGTGCAGCGCTAATAAGGATTAAAGAATATGTTGGTTAGTTCACTGTTATATTGATTATGGATCAAACTGTTGTTGGAGAGCAATATATTGAGATGTATCAGACAAAAGAATTGAAATGTCACACAAACACAAGGAAAATATGAAAATGTCACACAAAAGGAAAATGAAATTGAAATTATGAAAAAGGTCACACATGGCAATCTGAAACCTTGACAGCTATGAAGCACAAGTCGTGCTTTAGAAATTCTGCATTTCTTTTATTAATAGTGCGCAGCTGCGCGGCTGATTGTGGGCCTTTGAGATAGTATTCATGATAATTGCAGCGCCTGTGTGCGCAGCAATCAACATGAATACTATCTCAAAGGCCCACAATCAGCCCCGCAGCTGCGCACTATTAACAAAACAAATCCCCTGCTCACCACTTACCTAAGAAGGGATCAGATAGCTGGAAAATCTGATCATAGTCTTTTATATGCCAAGCTGAAAGAGGTTCCCATGTTACACTACTTCCTTTCACATCTCTTTTATCACTTCTTTCCTCAGCCTGCACTGACACATTCACTCGTTGAAAGGGCATTTAATCCTTTTCACAGACAAGCAAAACTACAGACATTCCCTTGTACTTCACCTCCAAGCAGTCTTGAAAAGAAGCATTTTTTGATTGACTCCTGTCCTTTCCAGTGGCTCACCACTTGTGAATCTGGCATTCACAAGAACATAAGAGCACCACTCTCCTTCAGAAATTATCAGCCCTACATGCCACTGCCACCAGAAAATGTGCATTTTTATGGTTACTCAAACTAAAGAAGCAGGTTCTAGATTTGCCTTTTCTGATTAGCATTGCTGCAAAAAAAACAAGCATTTGCAATGCAATAGGCCTCGCATTTGCGAGAGTTTAAGCTGTTGGCATTGTAAGTAACAATGCCTTTTATTTATCTGTTTTGATAATTAACACATAAATAAAAGACATTGTCATTTACAATGCCAATAGCTCAAACTCTTGTAAATGCGAGACCTATTTAATTTGAAAGAAGCGGCCGCTATTGTACTGGTCTGCTTGGAAAGAGAAAGCACGCATGGCGCGCTGAATGTTGCAGGAAAGTATGTTGTGCCTGCAGTCAGAGAAACTCATTAAAGAAAATAGTGCTTACAGACTAAATAAGACATACCATGTAACTACAGAAGTAAAAGGGCCAGTCCTCATGGTAGGTTGCAAATGAAGGCAAGGCAGTACTAAGGAGGGACTAACAAGCCTATTAGCGAATCAGAAGCCAGCATATACAAAGGACCATGACTCAATCCAATGAAAAATGTGTGGGGAGAGTGGGCGGAGCTTCAAGTCCATACTCGAATACAGCATGCCTCGCAGAGCAGCGCATGCGCTGCCCAGGCTCAACCAAAAAAGGCCTGTGACCTTGAGACTGATTTAGCTGTCAACAACCATCAGTGGATGCTAAACCTTTTGTAAGCTTTGGGTACCCCCCTAGAAACAGATCGGCTTCCCAGAAAAGGCATTTGGTACCTCCAGCATACTCACAGATTTTAGAGTCCACTGGAAAAAATGCAGGGCAGATCAGAGAATGTTGAAAACCTACGTGTCAAACAGAGCTCTCAAGTTTCATACGGCAGTGCATGAATAGTCCAGGTTTTAGCATTGCTTTCTGGGGCTTGTAGTCCAGTTTAGCCCATTATAGAATCATAACTACAAGTTCCAGAATGCAAAGCAAAAACCTAGACTAAATGACCTACTCATGGATGGACATAGAAAACTTGGGGGCTCCAGGAAAATGCGTTTAGACTTGCAGTGTCTTCACTTCTCATAGTAAAGTAGATGATCTTGGCGCTCAAAACTTAACGGGACAAAACCAAGACCTGTAAAGGGGGGTTCTTAGTCGCAAATAGGGCTACCGTACATGCCATAACAACAATTTGTTTCCAATGTTAGGTTTTCCTTTATCGCACAACTGCATTTTGGGTCTTGTAGTTGTGGTTTAGTTGTTCAATTGAACACACTGACAGGACGCACGTGAGAAAAATGGTATGCAAAAGGAAAGTCCAGGACTGTAACATATGGTTCTCATGACATGGAGTCATATGGTACCTGTAGTCACAAAGAACAAAAAAACGAGCAACACGGGGGTTAATGCCATATACACCTGAACTACTCGGATTCAATATTATAGCTCATAGAAAACAAAACCATCCAGAGACGCATAAAAATTACCATGGACCCTAATGCAAGCAAGAATAATGGCTTCGTCCTCCAACACACAAAATATCATGCTGGATTTTAGAAGACAGCTATAGGTGAGCTGGAGGGGGCCTCTTACATCTTTTGGGCCCGTTGCATTGCACTTGCTGAGCTGTTGATAGCTACACCCCGGCAAGTGTTTCATGAAAGCATGTTTTATGTCTGCATTTGTTTAAATGTTAAAATAAAAAAATAACTGCTGAAGAATAGAAAAGGACACGACTCGTTTGTTGGAAGGTGTAGCTATTTCAAACGAAAAACAGAGTATATGCCAGAATACATCGCCTATAAACCCAGCGAGGTTTTAAAGAGCAGCCCTCTCATGGGTTAATAGCGTGCGAGCTGCCTGGAAGTGATGATGAAATGCCAGAGCTATTTCAACTCTTGTCGGCAGGAATTTGCCTCCGGGGAGGGGGCAGTGGGAGCGTCTGGACAGGGCCGACTGCAAACCTTTGCTAGATTTTTAGAAACAATTTGCATTGGAAATCCTTTCTAAAATATCCTCACAGTGTTAAAAGTGTCATTGGAATCGTGTAACACAAGTTTAGTTTTAGCGTTTTAATGCTCCTAATGGAAAAAACTGGCAAAACAATGTTCGAAATTCCTCCGGTCTCAGGCAAACATGCGTTTGAGCTCTGCCTTCGCTCTAAATTGCAACACTATGCGGCGCATTTGCAGTGTTTCGTTACCTTCCGGTAGCTTCGAGGTGCTTAGTGCAGTATTGTAACAACTTTAAATGATTCTTTTACTTTTAGTCACCAGTCACTGCTGTGTAAACAGTGTGACATTAAAAAACGTACACTCACGGCGTTATGATTGTTGCTGATATATTTTACATCTTACATGATGTGTGTGGCTCAAGAAACGACCCGTATGTTATTAAAAGTGCATTCCTGACACATTGAAAGACAGGCTGCTGAACACAAACAAAGTAGAAATAGTACTTCAATCACAGCACTTGCAGGGGAGGGACACTAATTAAGTTTAATCGATCTGTAGTTGAGAGGTGCTCCACACAAGCCACAGGAAGTGGTGTTTTGTGACTTCTGCCAAATTTGAAACAGCAAAGGAGAGTGATTATGCTATTGACCAATGGTGAGTGTGGGTGGGCTTAAAGCCCCTTCTGACTTTTTTTTAAACACAACAGATCGTCGCCATAGTGACAGGGCTTGTGCGCTTCCTACAGGCTCGACCTAAACACTAATTAAGTTTAACAATCTGTAGTTGAGTGGTGCTCCACACAAGCAACAGGAAGTGACGTATTGCGACTTCTGCCAAATTAGAAGGCAGCAAAGGAGAGTGATTATGCTATTGACCAATGGTGAGTGTAGGCAGGCTAAAAGCCCCTTTTACTTTTTTTTTTTAAACACAACAGATCCTCCCCATAGCAAGAGCGCTTGCGCGCTGCCTACAGGCTCGACCTACAAATATGTACTTCAACATCTGACTGACCCATGTTCTGAAACAGGATGTGATAATAAGTTGTAATTAAACCAAATTAAAATAATATTACGCATTTTGATAAGAGCACTAACAAATACATTTGACTTCCGATCCTCTGGATCTTCATTTCCCTCAGCCTTGTAGCTGCATTGGCCATAGTTGACCAGCCAGTCCCAGGGCATCCCGAGTCAGATTTGGGTCTCCCAACATGGAACTATGGACGGCAACAGCATCATCAGTTACTTCATCATCTCTGGATGTGAAACAAGTATGTTCGGGAATTGGGATATATCCTCATTCTCTCACTTCCACATCTTCCACCTTCCTCAGAAAAGAGGCTTCGACAATTAACTACTGAGTAGCTGCTGTCTTGCCTTACCTATCTCTTATTTGACTATTAATATTATTAACATGCAGGCCTAGTTTAGCCAGACCTCAAGTTTGCTAAAGATGAACTAAGATAGTGGTGTTTCCATGTTTCAAGAATTGTGTAGGCTGCACGCTTTGGGGGTGAGCAGCTGAAGGCATGACCGTCGAGCTATGCAATCCATCTAAGATACTTGCGTACATCAAAATAGTGAGAAGTGGCTAGTTAAGAAAGCTTCCAAACTAACAAAACTAACCAGAAAATGGAAAATCAGTGTCACAGCTCTCGGCTTGAGTCTGTGGCTCCTGCACTTGCTGCATTTCTTTTCTTAATAGTGCAGGGCTGTGGGACAGATTGTGGGCGTTTGTGAAAGTATTTGTGTTAATCGCAGCACCATCATGCAGTGCAATTAACATGTATACTATCTCAAAGGCCCACAATCAGCCCGCAGCCGCACACTATTAGGAAAAGGAATGCAGCAAATCTAAAGCACGATGTGTGCTTTTAGATGATTCTGAAAGCACACGTCATGCTTTAGGTTTGCTGCATTACTGACGGCGCTGTGATTAACACAAATACTTTCACAAAGGCCCACAATCTGTCCGGCAGCTGCGCACTATTAAGAAAAGAAATGCAGCAAGTGCAGGAGCCACTTGCTGGTGAACGCGAGCCCTCCCTAACCCCACAGGTCGTAAGGGAGACACTTACCTGCTGCTCCCTCGTGTTCTCCTCTTTACCATCGTCTCTTCCTCTTCCTCCCGTGACCAGGAAATGACAGTTTTTTATGCCGCTCGCGTTTTAAAGCGGAGGCGTGAACGGTCTAGCGCGATGTGCTGTGTGTGTGCGCGCTATGTACAGAACACTGCGTGCTCGAGGTGACTTTGGTGCGTGCACTTTACAGGGAACAGTGGCGCAATGGGAACGCCTCACAAGGTTCCTGCACGACATGGACTTGAAAGTTCATGCCGTGCAGGAACTTTTGTGCATGCACACAGGTGGGCACATGTTATGCTCCCTGTGTACATGCACAAAGGGAGGAGGCACGGGGTTTTGTAGGGCCCCATTTGTTTCCTCTCCTCCAAGATTTAGATGGAGGAGGAACCGCCATGTAATCACTGGAGGAGAGGAAACTCATAAAATGCTTTGTGGGACCACGGCGGTCCCACCAAGCATATTGCGGCCTCTGACTACCATCCCACTTCCAGGGAAAGGCGGTTCCCTGGTGGCAGTGGCGGTCCGACCGCACAACTCGTAATGGGGCGGGCGGACCTCCGGTGCAGCGGTGGCTGGACCACCACGGCCGCGCCACCATGAGTCTGGCGGTCCTCGGACCTTCAGACTCTTAATTGGGCCCTAAATAATCAAGCTTTTAAATAGCCACAAGCCTTGCTCCTTTCCCTCCTGTTTGCCAAGTAAACTTTGGGTGTACATGCACTCTATAAGTTTTCCTAACATAACTTAACATTCATAGTACCACATAATACATTTACAGAAAATAATAAAAAGCAAGTTACTACAATTTAAAAATGTAACATAAAAACATACTAACAACATAACAATAAAAATTAAAAATTATAGATATTTTAGCATTACCACCGAACATTTGAATTAAAATTCTATAAAACATTAAAGAAATAGAACAAAATAAATAATCAATTATAAACCACACAATGAAAAATGATATATTAAAAATAATATTACAAAAGTAAAGTTTAATTAAACAAATGTAAATAACATCATACCATAACAATCAAAAGCAATAAAACAATAGCCTCAAAGAATTTTTAATCTTTATTTGTAAATTACAAACCTTAAAATGTAATGATTTTGTTAAATAAATTAAATATTACTTATTCAAGACAAATATAACATTATATCAAAAAAGTAAAAACAAATAGGGTCCTAATTACGATGTCAGGTGGACGCAACCATTGTGGTCTGAAACCGACCGACCATAGGTAAGCGGTTTGGACCGGCGTATTTGGATGCAGTCGGAAACATCCATTTCCTAATGGCAGCCTGTGCGGTGGCAAAAAAGGCCTGCAGCACAAGCTGCCATTAGGAAATGGATGTTTTCAAACATCCCTGCACTGAGTGGCAGGCACCATGTGGCGCCTGCCACACAGTGCAGAGATGTTTAGGGGGCACCATAGGTGCCTCCCAGACCCTATAGCGGAGGGCCAGGTGGGGAAGGGATCCCTGCTAGGGGCTCCCAAAGACACTTTTTGACAGCCTTTCCATGTCGGAAAGGCCAACATAAAAAGGCTATCGGAAAGTGCCAGCTTAATCCTGATGGCGGAGCCGAGCCTGGCTCCGGCATCATTAAGGGATTATGGTAGCTAGCAACTCGCCAATGGGCTCCTTGAGCCCGTTAGGAGCGCATTGGAATCCCACCGCAGGGTTTACTCTGACCACCGTCATCCTAATACGGCAGTTGGACTAAAACCTACGATGTCGACCGGAAAGCCTCCGACAGCTGATTGGAGGCTTTCAACATAATCGGGCCCATAGGAATTTAAAAATGAATAAGCTTTAAAATGTCATTACATTACAGTAATTTATTTTTTATCAATTATATACTTTTCAAACATATATTTGAAATAATAATACATTGCAAAATGTAACACCATTATAAAAATATTTTTAATGCACAAAATACAAATTCAGATTTGCATTTTACTTTTAATAATTATTTTAAATAATAGCCGTCCTGTTTCCATATAAACCCCAAAAATTTTAAAAATCAAAATTATTTGTATAAAAAAGTATAAATCAAACACAAAAAACTATATAGAAATCCAAAATAAGAAAATAATTATTCAAACAATCTATGATTAATTATTTAGAAAAACAAAAATAAATTAAAAATGAATGCATAATCGTTTTATTAACATAACACAAATATATTTAGTTTAACAAACAAATATATCAATGCATAATCAATATTTAAAATATCCAATTGAAAATTTTAGGCTTATATTTTACAGATATAATTTTTGTACAATTTTAAAATGTAAAAAATATAATGTAAAAAATGATAATTTTTTTTAAAGTATTCAAATATTAAAAAGTATTATAAGCACAATAAGAAATTAGAAATCTTCCAACACTTTTGCCTCTGTAAAGCAAACATCCCACTACTAAATATTTTAAAACATATACTTACTATATTTAACTACTAAGCTTAAAAAATTACAACAAAATGAAATCACATAAAAATTACTTTTTACCATAAATAAATATAAAAAGAAATTGTAAACATTAAATAAATACTATACAAAATTAACCAACCAAACCAACAATATTTTTGTTAACAATATATTTTGCAATATTATTAGAAACAAAGCTTAAAAGGATATTCATGCCTTCGATATTTATGTCTGAAATTATTTGGACATCTTGATAGTCCTGCAGTGATATTTCTGTAGCACAAAATTTATTCTACGGATTTTTGACCAAACACCGGGCCATTGCATGCTAATTATAGCAAGTGAGTTGTCCAATAATGTTCTAGCCATATGTTGAATTGAATGTAACCAGGAGCAGGTGTCTCTTGTGGTCATGCAGAATTCCAGTCTAGCCCACATGTTATGCACATATTATGTGTAGATGCCCTCCCTCCTCTCAAGGTACCTTTCCTTCCAGATATGTATGAGGTTGTGTTCTTATATCAACATTTGTAGTGCTGTTGCAGCTGCACGCAGAGGTTGATTTCCTATATCTGACCAATCTAGTGAGTAATCAAGTGCTAGATTAAAATCTTCTCTTTCCAATATCTGCTTATGAGGCTGTTTATTTTCTAGTTGCCAAGTACTCCATGTGTAAGTTATGCTAATGACTCTACTCAACCAATGCGTGCTAATTTGAATCCCCCAATAACCTCCCACACCAGCATCCCAAACATGGCAACAGAACATGAATCTCCTCCTCACTCTAACATTACAGCATTATCAACAACTAAGTTCTGCTACCAGAGGATCTTGATCCAATTTTCTTAGTCACTTGTAGGGTATTTCCCTGTGCATGAAACCTTAGTGTCAGACTCAATCCTCTGTAAGCTGGCATAGGTGGTCAGAAGAAGGTTATTTGTTTCAAGCAGGTGTCGCTATGTATCCCTTATCATATCAAGGAGTATACATCCATTAGGCATATCTCTTACAGGGATGGCAAGGGTACTCTCACCACTGTTTTGTATCTCAGTTATTTGTGGACATGGGCGTGTACACTAGGGGTCATGAAACCTGTGCTCCATATTAGCAGTGCCACCACAGCATAGCTCATGTTCTCAGTGGATCATGGGTTAAGCAGTTTGTATCACAGTAGGTCTGAGACTTAGGTCCTGATTTAGATCTTGGCAGTCTTACCGCCATCCAGCAGCGGGACTGAGTACTCTGCTGAGCTGACCTCATCCCACCCGCCATATTAACATGTTGCGGCTAGAGACAGAAGCCTGGCTGACTGTGCTCCCCCAGCGTGGGACTGGTGGTATACCGCCGGGCCGATTTAGATGTTCCTGATGGGCTGGTGGTCTCTTGGTGGCAGATTCCTGACAGAGTGACATTTTGCTGCTGTAAAGACAGGAAACTACTACATGCTATTATCAGAAAATGCATATAGATGTTGTGTATGTGTCGTAATGTATATGTGAGCCATGTTTACTGTCTATTTTGTTGCAGGTAAATTAGCATGTGGCGAACATAACTGTTACCATACATTACATAGGAGAAGTGGCGGAGAAGCCTACCTTCGATTCCGGCAACAACAGGGTTGCTGAGCGTTGTGGTCAGGGTGCAAAAGCACAGGAAGAACTTGGACAATGGCGTCTAATACAAATTCCGAAGTGGAACCCCCAAAAAAGGTGAGATTTCACCTCTTTTCCTTCCTTTTCGCTGTCTCACACATGGTGGTGACCCCACCAGGAAAAGCTCATGGGAAAGGCACATCGTAATCTGTACAGCAGGACCCTTGGTGGGACTCCCTCCAAGACCTGCCTCTGGCTCTCCTGCCAGCAAGGCAGGAGCAGGAGTCTCGGCAGAGGCAGCTGAACTTTGCTGGTCTTGTATCCGACTTCCTGCCAACATCGAAATCAGGTGGTCAGACCGCCAAGACAGTGGGTGGGAAGACCACCATAAAAAAGCGACGGCAAGACCCATTCCACCAAGATCTAAATCAGGCCCTTAGTTTAAACACTTGGGGGCCGATTACAATGTCGGTTGGAAAGCATTTCGACCGACTCGGTCTCGGAATGGTTTCCGACCGAATCGGATTCGGGGAGTCTGACCGACCGATTACGATGTTTCGAACACCGTTTGGTCGGACTCCCATCCACTTCAATGGGAACCTATGTTCCGACCGACAACACAGGTTCCAATTGAAGAAAGGGGTGGGTGTGGAGAACCGTGCACCCTGTGGCGGGCACCCCATGGTGCCTGCCACACTGTGCATGGTTGGAAAGAGGGGACCCATGGGTACCCCTACGGGCCCCAACTGGAGGCCTCAGGGTGAAAGGGGGCCTGCTACAGGCCCCCAAAGTCAGATTCCGACATCCGATCCGTGTCAGAACAACCGATTCGGAAAGGCTGTCCGAATCTGACATCATAATCCGTTGGTCGGAAAAGCAGTCCGTAGACTTGTACAAGTCTGCTCCGACCGACATCGGTTCCTCCGAATGCCATTCGCAACCGAGTCGGAAAGTCCTAACGCTTTCTGAACATCGTAATCGGTCGGTCGGAAGGATTTCTGAGTCGATCAGAAAGGCAGGTACCGAATTGGATTTGGACAAACCGAATGCCATTCGGAGCCTTTCAAACCGACATCGTAATCGGCCCCTTAATGTGAATTGGTAGGTGGTTCTCCCAAAGGAGTAGTGTATTAGCTTTTGTTGACATTTGTCTAAAGGCCTTCTCTTTCTGCAGTGCTGTCATGGCCTGCTGCAGCCTAATGAAGTTACAGACAGACATTGCTGTCCAGGTTCAGTCTAGTGCACACATGGTATAGCATGGCCTAGCCTATGCCTAACATTTGTAGCTTTTTCTCAATGGGAAGATACTCTTGCCGAGCATCCTACACCACCTAGGTTAAGTCTGAGAAAATGTTGTTGTGATTTCCATAATTCATAAGTTCTTTCTTCCCTTGCTAGCTGAAGCACTGTACCATAGATGTGAAAATTTCCAGTGTGGTCGGCTGCTAGAGAGTGGTGCACCTTTTCAATTGTAAATTGGCGAGAGAAGTTTTAAACTCCAAACAGTGCTGATAGCATCTCCTCTCCATACGGCTGAAGTCGGCCCATGTGAGTTAACTCCGGCACCCAAGGATGCAAACGTTGTTTCTTCTCAGCTTGGTCTCCAAACCATCATTCTTGGCTTTGATCACCTGGAGCGCGTGCTCCATGTCCAGGAGTTTATGCACACTGTTTCTGGCGCTATCTTCAATGTCTGGTATGATCTGCTCCACTTCTGTCAAACACTTTTTTCTATCCATTTTGGAATTCATGAGGTCCATTCTGCTAGTGAGGGAGTCTATTTAGGCATCTATTGAGGACAGGCTGCACTGCTTCACCTTCAATAGCTTTTACATGTCAGATTCATCCTTCTACTGTTTTATTTGCTCTTTGCTGCTAGTGGATGCCAATAGGCCACTGACTGTCATTTTTTGCCCCTTCTGGGTTTCAAATGTAAAGTTGGCTTGTTTGTTGTCTTCTTACCCCATGGCCTATGTTGAGAGTTGCTCATTTGCTGGGCAGAGTTCCACCCATCACCAACCACAGCTATCACTTTTCAACTGGCTGTGTGCCATTCATTGTGGCCATTACAGAGGATCCGTTTACTTCAACATAGTCTAGGCATCCAGTCGTGTGCCTCCCTGGTCGCCTGTGTCACTCTATATTTGGTATTTAATGACTGCTGCTCTGTAGAGTATATTCGTCTCTTTTAGCAGTTGTTATGGCAATCGCGGCTTGTTGTAAGGCCTTTCGCTGGCCCCCACCTTCATTCAACATAACCAAACATGAGAGAGCACAAGCAGGTTTGTCTGCTGCCATACGCTGTAGTTAAAGTTGGGTGTGTAGTTGTGGGCTTCCAGGACACAGTTCTTCCTTATCGCTTCCTGATTGTTGTGGTAGTCTTTTAGTGGGCGGGGCCACCTCCATCGATCTCCAGTTCATGGATGCAACACCCTGCACGTCGAATGCCAGCATAGTGCCATGCACATCCATAATTGATTTCCTATTTTGAAGTGGCTTCCCCCATGCCCGGTGATTGCAACAGCCTCTTTTTCATGGTTTAGTGGCATTAGTGTTGGCTGAACCCAACACCACTCATTCTCTGAGCCGTTCACTTACTTTAATACAATCAGCATACATTCTCCTCTATGGTAGGCATGTCTCCTCCTGCAGATACAACTTTCTTACCCTGAGCAGAGACAGAGCCAATATCCTCAACGCTGTGACTGCTCCAGTTTGCCTGGGGCCAGTACACAGTATGCCTTTTTTCGGCCCACTTGCACTGGTCTCAGTGTCCAGGCCCTGCTTTTCGCATATAAGTAACAAGACAGTCTTTCAGCCCTATTTTCACATGAATGAATCCCCCTGATGTTGCAGATTATTTGGTGGCTCTGTTAATTCATTTTCATTTCTTCTGCATCATGATTCTGCTGAGTGTTGTTTTCCTGCAGCCTCACACAAGTGCACCCAACTTGGCATCCCCCCATCGGCCAATATCCTTGTTGCTGTTTTGTCGCTGTGTGGGAGAACCCTATACCGCACCACCCAAAACCCACCACAAACCATGGATTGAAACGCTGTCTCGTGGAAAGCAGCCGAGACTGCCAAGGACAGAGGAACATCAAAGACCAGCAAGGGTTAACTCGTTGCTCCTGGCCTCTCCGCTACAGGAAGGAGGAGGCTTTCCCGAGGAGAGGAGCCAATGCGAAAGCCACCGGGGCGGAGAAAAGGTGGCACAGGAAGAGGAAGCGGCATGGAGAGTGGAGGTCAAGAGGCGGAGTCAAGAGGAGCTGTAACACGCGGGAGAAGAAGGAGCAGGAGAGATGCTGAGGAGGAAAAGCGGGGAACCCGAAAAAGGTTTCGGTAGCGACGACGAGGTGACCGAGGAGTGGAGCGAGGACTGGTGGATCCCCCCCAGGAGGTGTGAAATTGCCACCGCAACTCAGGCGAGTTGCGGCATGGACGGTGAGTGACCCTTAACCTGGGCGACGCCGGATAACACCGAGGGAGTGGGTTCAGTCTCGAGGGAGCGGGGCGGGTAATAAGGGGACGGGGTGCAAAAACCCTCAAAGGACCGGCAAAACATTCTTTTTTCTCTTTCTCTTCCTTTTTTTTGTTTGTTGTTTTTTTTCTCTTTTTCTTCTCTCTCCCTTCCTTCCATTTTGCTGCATGCCGATAGAAGCAGTCTGAGTGCAAGAGTGCTTCTGTGCATGAGACAGTGGGCAAGGCACTTGTTCTTTAGATAAAAGGTGATAAATATCTTTCTGCTTGGCCATATCTTCAGGTGCAAGGGTAAATAGGTTGGAGAAATACCCTTGTGTGCATTTGTGTCCGGAGCTCTGCTCCAGAACGCGTTACGGTCAGAAAGAGAGTTAGCTGTGTTGTTTTTTGTGTGTAAGTGGGTGAGGAAAAGAGAAGGAGGACAAGGGGCACAGAAATCCCCCCTTTTACTTTTTTTACCCTACACCCGACCTTAGGTAGAGCATGAAATCCCATCTTTTTACTCCTGGTGTGGTGGAGGACGCTATCCCACCTTTTCAGTAGAGCGTACCTACCTCAAGATACTCACCATCCTCTTTCTTCTTTCGAGCTTCCTGGGGGTGTTTGCCCGAAGATAAGGGACCTGAAACACAAAAAGAAGAAAAGCGTGAAGACCCATTTCACAGAGAACAACCGCAGAAAGACTTATAAATCTAGTCTGTGAATAAAAAGTAACAATTGATAAGCACACCAAGCCTCCTAGCTTCTATTTCCGCCAATCCCACCCACAGTCGCTCATGTTGCTCACATCATAAGCATACATCTTCAGACTCCCAATTATTGGACCTGTTGCAGACTGATCTTCTCCCTTGGCATTACCTCAGAACAGTACTTCTTGCAGTTATGGATGATCTCAAATTGGATAGCAATAAGGGCAAACCACAGGCCTGGTGCTTTTGGATTTGTCAGCTGCATTCAACACAGTCAACCATAACATCCTGCTAGATTGTGTTGAGGAAGCTGGCTTTTGGGACTCAGCACTGCATTTTCTGAGTTATTTCCTATATGGCTGTTTGTATAGAATACAGCTGCCATCCCTTTTGGGAAAGAGAGTCTGCATCCAGTGTGGAGTACATCCTTTTAATATTTATGTTCTGACCTTGGATAGGAAGCTGACTTTCAGAAGCTGTATATATAGGACTTTTAGATTCTGCTGGGCCTTGAAGATAATGTGTCTTCTCAACCCACATTTCAGAATGTGATATGCTAGATCTGGAATTGGATGGGCAATAACTGAATTAAATTGAATGGGGACAAGATCAAGAGTATTGTTGTCAATAACAGAATGGATCTCTGGAAGGATTTGTCCTGTCTTCTGAACTGGAACCTATCCCACTGCACCGGCTTAAGTTGTCAGAGTGGTCATTGATAGCAGACCTATGGTGAAACCTCAGATCTCTTTGGTAGTCTCAAAGTGTATTTTTCTACTTAGGCATATCAGGAAATAGAGCTGTTCTTATCACGGGATGGCTTAAAAGCTGCACCTGTGTCTCTGATCGACCCCGGACTCATTCTACAAAGAGATTATTTAATTCCCTCTCAGTCCCCTGCCAAAGTGGTGAGTGGTGAGGCCAGAGGAGGGAGGTGGGGGTTCGGTGGGACAAATAAATAAAACATTTTTTAAAAACTCACCTGAACAACATCGCCGCCTGCCGCATCGCGCTCTTCCTCTGGGCACAGGCTCCCAGACTGCACTGCAGCCAATCCTGATGCTTAATGAAAGCAGCGTTGGGATTAGCCTGAGTGCCGGCAACTTGCACTTCCTGGCAGACTGGGAGCCTGCACCTGCTCTCTCCAGCCCCAGCAACCAGCTGAGGCTGGAGAGAGCTTCACAGTGCATGAAGGTTTGGCCGGCCTGAGACGGCTGGCCAAACCCTCATGCGCAGTGAAGGGAGTGCCCACCACTCCCCCACCAGCTGTGTCATCCTCTGGACCCGACCCCAAGGCTCGTCAGAGTCCTGGGGGCGGGTCCAGAGTATTAGAATAAAACAATAATAAAACAGGTTTAAACCTGTTTTATTATCTTTTTATTTGCTGGTAGTGGCAGGGGGGGTGGCGCTCGTCCACTCGAATGGAGCGGCCGCCGCTGTTCCTTCCTTCATAAGCTGCATATACACAAAAATGTTGTGGTGTTGTGGTATGCTTAATTTCCAAAGCTTTCCAGGGGATTTTACATTACACCTTTCATAAAACATCTGCTTTGGTTGCCTCAGAAATACAGAATTAAATTTATAATACTTTATATGTCCTTTAAAGACCTCCACAAACTGTCCCCTTCCTTTGTCACATAGCAAGTTATAAGGTATGTCCTCACTTGTTCTTTAACTGTTTCCTCTGTTCACCGTCTTACATTGCGTACATTTGCCAAAGAAAGAGATGGGGCTGCAGTTCCAGGTTTGTGCTCCCACAACGTGGAATCCTCTCCCTATCTCACTGCCTGTTAAGAATGATTTGCTCTGCATAATACAATCCCTAAAGACCTGGCTCTTCAAATAGGTATTCTCATATTCATTGCAGGATTCTCTGTCTAGTTAGCTCCAAGAAAGCAATAGTGTATGAGTGCTCTAAATCTTCGTTATTACAATTATAAATGGAGTATCTTTGAATCCTTGATATACAAAAGAATAGGACTAACTTTTACTACAAGTGGGGACTGGAGTTTACAGTGTAAAATAATAGAACAGTGATGCCAGAGATTTCTGGCATTTTTACTCACTCATTGTGTGTACTATTCAAACAGTTTTGTCTTGTATGCTGTCAGTAACTTATGTCCATTAAAACTGAAATTGCTTTGAATGTGCATGGTCAAAATGAGAGAATGTGTTCAGAATGCAGATGATTATTGCATTTGTTTAAAACTTTGAACATTATGCTACCATGCAAATTGAATAAATAAATACATACTTGCTGCAAAATATGTCCTGTTCCCTTTTATCTTTTAGAAGCCACACTTGAGTAATTGAAATAAAGTTCAGTTTATTGATTTCCTTTCCCTGTTGATTAGATATACTAGGCTCTGTTTTTTAAATGTCAAATATGATTAAAATGATTTATAGGAACCACTATTTTGTTTCCCTAAATGGGTTTGGAATCAAATTCTTGATCTTTAGTAGATTACAATATTTGACTCAATGGGTTAATGTCTCTTTAACTGAAAGCTTTGTAGTGGTCCAAGCTGGAACTGAAATTAAGAGACTTTGCTCACCACCTCCAAGTAGCTATTCTGAACACAAAACAAACAAAGTGCGAGAGCAGGTTACTGTGTCTCAGTCTCAGAAAATTGTATCCCAGGACAAACTCAGCACATTTCACTTCAGCGGACTCAGATCCTGGATCCGGCTCAATAACAGCTACGGGTCATGCAGTTGAAAGGCCCTTAGTTTAGGGCCTCAGGGAATTTGAGGCGTCCTTTTATTCTGTCAACTGGGACTTCTCATTCCAGATTATGAATACCTTTGTTCAGATCCTATATTCAGCCCTATAGGCCAGAGTGAAGGTGAATGGAGCATTGTCTAACCCCTTTCCTATTGAGCGGGGCATTAGATAGGTGTATCACCACTCTACCTTGCTGTTCACCCTGATAATAGGTTATTTTTTTGTTTGATTTGTTTATTAAGATTTTTTGCATAATACAGTTACAATTCAATATCCGGCACAATGACTTAGTATCAAAATACGACTCGTTTAGGAACACATTACAGTTGGTCTGAGACGGTATGCGTCCCCTGGGATCTAGGAGCGACTAGCATATACAGAACGGCATGGGAAAGAAAGGCATCTCCTAAGACAAGCAGTCAGTGTACAGCTTTAATGACTATAACAGTCCATGGTAGTGACATCAAACATGTATAAGCTAATTAACTATGAGCAACCAGTTAGCTCAGAGGGAACCAGGGTAAATATTATGGGAAGGGATAGGGCAAGGTGGGGTGGGGGTGAGGGGGAAACTAGGAGGGTTCACTGCCTCTCAATACAATCCCAATTTGCCTTGGGTGAGTTACCATCTTCACAATGAAGGTCAAGCGTCACTTAGTACACATCTCAATATATAGACAATTGAACAGTACAGATACTGATATGACTTGAGTAAACATGCCTGGTCACGTATGGTTTATGGGTCAGTAGCGTCAATGGGGTCCATCTCGGGATATAATGCAGTTTGGAGGGTGGTCAAGATCACGTCCCAGTTGGAAGAAATAGGGTATTTTCGTAATTCGAGAGTTTCCTCTCTAAGGAGAGAGACGCCTTCTACTCTAGCCCAGTTGAGGATGGAATGTGACTAGGCCATTATAGATGATGGTTCACAGGATTTCCAGCACTTTGTAATGAGACGTTTGGCTACCATAACGCTGAGGTCCAGAAAACGTGTAGTGGCCCTGTGTTTTTTATCTCTGTGGATTATACCCAATATACAATCCTCCCCTGTGCACGTAAGTTGCCATTTGGTGCAAGCAAACAAATTGTGTGTGACCCCATCCCAGTATTGCCGTAGTGAGGGACATAAGCATAACATATGTAGAATATCAGCATCAGGATGGCATCTAGTCTATGAAAATATCTGTTGATCTACTCAGGAGTGTGATATGCTCTATGTATAATGTAGATTTGTATCAGCCAAAACCTGGCATTGCGGAGGACATGTTTGGTATCTCCCAGAATTATGTCCCATTCCTTGGAGGGGCATGGGTGAGTCAGATTCCTCTCCCAATTACACCACAGTGAAGTCAATGCCATGGCAGTTTGCAGTTGGAGTGCATCTGCAAAACAAAAGGTGAAATTTCTCCCTTCTCCCAGGACATGGAGATATTGAAGTGTAAGGTGAGTTTGTGGTTCCCCGAAAACATCCCCCCAATGGCACTGTAGTGTACCAACCCAAGAGGCGTGGCAAATGAAGTGCCCTCGGGGCAGCCCCTCTTCCTGTGTTAGCATTTCATATGCCATGAGTACCTCATCATGGTACAAGTACCCCAGTGTATGCAGGCCTGCTGCGTGCCATGCAAAGGGTTCCCGGGGTGAATCCAGATTAACACTCCGCGGGCATAAGAGGAGAAATCTGTGGCAAAAACCTGTTCTCTCCATCTGCGTTTTAATGAAACCGCTTCTGAATGTGTGAGGTGTGACTTCTGCAGTCAAGAAATTTGGACATTGTGACGTTTGAGAAATTAATATACTGCATATCGATGATATGGGATATGCGTGCCACGAACGTCCCAGGTAATAATGTATTGAGGTGTCATGTTATGTCTGGGTAATAAAGTGTCATTTTGAAATCTGAGTGTACATCGAAGGGCAAGGTCGAATGTCCACAAAGGGTAGGTGCAGGAGAACCAACAGAACATAAAGATTGAACCTGGTGCCAGTGTGGCGAACCATCAATACCAAAAGGGGGGACCTCAGGGGAAGGCTGCCCAAACTGAGACACAAACTATGTCTCACAAAATGAACCCTCAGGATATGGGTATGGGCTGAGTGGCTTCGCAGGTCAAACAGAGCAACATCCCCTATCAGTGCAAGAAGAAGGTAGAACCCCAAGGATCATTCTAACAGTGAACCAAATGTCAGATACCATCCAGACATGTCCTCCTAAGGGAGACAGTGAGTAACTGGCCCACCACAACCAGAGCCAATCCTCTTCAAGCGGGAAAAGCAACATCTTTAAGCTATAGACCATGAAAAGGCAGGGGAGTGTACTGCGAAATCCGCATCAAACACGAGACAGACCAGAACAGATAATAAATCAAACAATGTTATCTGTGGTGTGACATCAGCAGGATTGTCGAATTGGTGTCAGATGGGCATGCTACGGAGGACTCCTCATCCTAAGACAATTGAGCAGATGCTGCAATCAGTCAGAACCTTTAGCAGGCTCGGTGATCCATGCCGCCTCCGGGAGAGCCCGCCGAAGTTAAATGATAACCTGGTCCAGATTCAGCAGTTATCGGGTTAGAAGGACGGCATTTTCCACGCTGCCAGCGTGATGCATGTGGGCCCCTGGTGACTCTCCGCTCACCTCCCACACCTCCTGGCCAGGGACCAGAGAACAGTCCAGAGGCTTCGAGCCAATACCAGGCATTTTGTGGCATATCAAAAAGTCTTGTTTTGTATGCAACAATCACACATAGTCTTGCAGGGAAAGGTAAGAAATATTTTATATCCAGTGTTTGAAGTTGCTGCTTTATTGCTAGGAAGGAACTGCGCTGGCATTGCACTTCTAAGGTATAGTCCGGAAGGAACATCACACATGTGTTTTCCAGCATGACGCCCTGTAGTTTCCTGGTTTCACACAGAATGGAGTCTCTGTCGCAAAAGTGTAGTACTTTACGGTTGAGGGTTAGCACCTGAAAGGGGACGCGATGTGCCCTCTTGATGGTGAAGTAAGATGACAAGAAGGACTCCGGCAACAGCTCCCTGAGCCATCATTCGAGAAATGTGACCAAATCCTGGCCCTCCACTGCTTCAGGGAGGCCAGTAAGGCAGATATTGTTGCATCTCGATCGGCCCTCTGCATCCTCCACTTTGGATTCCAGGTGCTGGATCCTGGTGTCGCTCCAACAGTTTGGTAGGGGGCTGGACCTCTGAAAGAGTCGGTTCCATGCCTGTTACTCGATCAGCTAATTTCCTGTGATCTGCATAAGTTACTATCAATTTTGGATTTCAGGGAGACACGAGAATGTTCAATAGCCAGTAGTACTGCGTCAAACCTGTCTCCGGGGGGCGAGGATTGGCTCAAGGAGTCCTATTGATCAGTTCCTGTAATCGACAAGGAATGTGAAGATGTCCTGGAGGTGTTATTTTGTATCCGGACCATCTCGGCAATACCTCTATCGCCCCTCACAGACAGGCAAGGATACAGCTCTCGGGTACAAACAGTAGTTAGGATAGGGTCAGTAGTCATCAGATCACGGGCCTGCTTGTAGTTGCCCACCAGTGGATCGTGGCGCAACGGAGCACGTGCAGTCCTGAACACAAAAGGCCTCAGCAGCAGAAAAGTTCCCAATATCCAGAGACGCACAAGCAATGGAAGTGAACCAAGAATTGGCACTGCAGTCGCATAGCCAATTAAGGGTGAGATGATTGCATACAATGCCAGCCAGGGCAAAACCATGATGCAGCAATCAATAGTGAGCAAATCAGTGCAGGTCACCAAGAACTGGCAGCCAGCCACATCAAAGGCATACATTACGGAGAGTAAGGTCACAGCATTCCTGGTTAGGGAAAAGAGAGATTACTGTTCAATGAATGCTAGCAGAAACACGCAGGAGCGATCCTGGGTAATGAGTGCCCTTTGAGATCTGTCAGGGGGAGAAATCCAGGCCCCGTGCTTCAGGGCTCACATGTTAGGCCCCTCCCCAGGCTGCAGTGGCAGCGACTCCCGTGGCACTGACAGCTTACTCAGCAGGCTTCTTGAAATGGTGATCCGGCAGGGGAGAGAGCCGTGGACAAAGAGGTAGGGCCTGGCCGGAGCCTGGGGGCTGACTAGAGAATTCGAGGTAGAGCACTTGTGTTGGAGTGTTTTACTGTTCGCACTGTTTTAATACTGTATTGCTGCTAATCGCCCTCAGCATTCTTTTTAAAAATTCTTTTTAAAAATTTGTTTTAACTTCTGATGACTTGGGAAGAGCTGTGCTCAATGCTCTGGGGGTAGGAGGGACTGTTCTCTGCCGCATTTTTTGCACATAGACGCCAGGTCAGCGTTGTAGTTGCTGGTCCCGGCGCCGGCCCATTCACATAAAGGTGCGCGATGACGTGACCGCGCGAAGCGGGCGCGCCGCTGGCACGCCCATCTGCGCCCGTCCGCGCACGAACGGGCCCAGGGGCCAGGAACCCTGCATCTTTTTCCCATTACTTTTACTGTTATACCAGCTCACAGCTCCATCAGCTTAACAGCACTCAGGGTACTACATGTATTCATTCTATTCTGCCTGATAACTTTCCTGAAAGGTGCCCTCACTGTAGGTCTGAATTCTCACCCCATATCACCACACCTACCTTATCTAGCTGCTCCTATAAACTCCTTCTGCTAAACTGTAGATCCCTGCCTAAACACTCGGCAGAGATCTCGATGCTTTTAAAAGATTCTGACCCAGAGGTCCTGTTTCTTACGGAAACGTGGCTCAATTCCAGTTTAGAGCCAGATATTGTGCAAGCACTCCCCCAGGGATATCTGATGCAGAGGGTGGACAGAAATACAGGCAAGGGCGGAGGTATCGCTATTATATATAATGACCACCTAACCTGCCGCTTGCTCGGGAGCCCCCTCTCAGACTGTGAGAATGCCCACTTTGCTTCAGAATTTAATCCTCTTCTTTCTCTCTCAGGCATTCTTATCTACCGTCCCCCGGGTGCTACAGGCACATTCTGCAAATCTTTGTTAGAAGCAGTAGTTAACCAAGCCAGGGTAGCGGCGAACTTCACTCTCCTTGGAGATATGAATTTGCATTTTAATGACCCTGGTGCAACTACTGCAACCGAATTAGCACGTGACCTTGGAGCCTTTCATCTGTCCCAAAAGATTTTGCGAGCAACTCATGTGAAAGGGCACCTCCTTGATGCTGTTTTCTCTAACTTAGAGGATCTAAAAGGGAAAGACCCCATTCCCCTCCCGTGGTCTGACCACTTCCATATCCCTTTTGTCTGGTCCCCGCAGGCTTCCAGATCTCATACCCAGTCCATACGGATCTTAAGCCGTCCCTGGACTAAGCTCCTCTTGGACAAATGGGCCCTTGAATTGGAAAGGACCAGACCTAAGCCTGATTCCAGTCCAGTCGAGGCCAATGAGGACTTTTGTAATTGGATAGAAGATTCATTGAATGTGGCCCTTCCAAAAACATTGATAAAAACGACATGTGGATCGCATAAAGCCCCTTGGTTTTCCGCCGACCTACGCATGTTAAAACAGCGGTGTAAGGTACTAGAAGAAAGTTGGAGGAAAGACTGCTCACCCAAAAAGAAGCTGGAATATAGGGCGGCCATCTGCATTTACAAAGCAGAAATAAAGAAAGCCCAGGCCTCCTATTTCGAGGAAAAGATCCTGTCAGCAGCCAACTCTTCCAGAGAGACTTTTAATATTATAAAAAAATTACTCAAAGACCCCGTTCCGCCAACTGCACCTGACACCTCGGGTCAACGCTGTGATGAACAGGCAGAATTTTTTATCATCAAAGTGCATAATATTCTCAAAATACTACCACAAACTGATGTGGAATACGATATCCCTTGCGAGGACAGGGATTCGGGTCCATATATAACTGAACATCGACTGGAGGCTTTTCCAGCTCTAACCCAGGAAGCTCTTTTAAGCTTGTTGTCCTCGGTTAAGAGTGGATCGCCCAGGGACCCAGCACCTTTAAACATTCTGAAACTGGTACCACCTTTAATCGCTCCCACCATCACAGACCTGATTAATGCCTCACTTTTCACAGGCATAATCCTCACCAATTGGAAAGGGGCTATAGTGAAGGCATTATTTAAAAAAAACAACCTGGACCCTGCGGACCTGGACAACTATCGTCCCATTTCCCTCCTTCCAGGAATTGGTAAGATCACAGAAAAACATGTAAATCATACGCTCTCAAGTTTTCTCGAATCCCACAACCTGCTTCACCCCACCCAAACAGGGTTCCGCCCGCGACAAAGCACCAAAACTGCTCTGTTTGCCGTGGCAGAAGAAAGCAGAAAGATCCTAGACTCAGGAGGGACCTCAGACATCATATTCCTCGACCTGAGCGCAGCTTTTGATACCGTGAACCATCGTATTTTGGTTCACCGTCTCATCAGCGTAGGAGTAACCGGTACTGCACTACAATGGCTGTGCTCCTTCCTGGAGGGAAGATTCTTCCACGTTTTCGAGGGGGACACCGCTTCAAAACCTACCCCCTTATTGTGCGGAGTCCCTCAGGGCTCATCATTGAGCCCGACTCATTTTTAATGTTTGCATGACCTCGCTGGCGGCTATTCTGGCCCCCTTTGGGATCCACATGGTGACCTACGCCGATGATACTCAATTGGTTGTAGCGCTGAACCAAGGAGATCAGCGGTCTAATGGCCTCTACTCATGCCTTGAGGAAGTATCTAAATGGATGGGTGTGTCCCACCTCAAGCTCAACGGTGAAAAAACCGAGATCATGATCCTGGGCAATCCTCTCAACTTTAAATCCAGCACAATGTGGCCAGCATGCATGGGCTCAACACTGGTCCTTAAGACCGAGATAAAGAGCCTTGGCATCTGGATGGATCAGAACATGACCTTTAAGGTGCTGGCAAGGAAGACGGCGGCCACCTGCTATGGTCTGCTGAGAATAGCCCGCAATGTGCTTCCTCTTCTCCCTTTTCAAGCCAAAACAATACTTGTTCAATCACTTATCCTTTCCAGGATAGACTATGGAAATGCATTATATCAGGGTGCCCCAGTCGCAGTAATCACAAAACTCCAGACTGTACAAAATTGTGCAGCCAGATTGCTGATGGGAGTGTCCAATCGCCATTCTGCAAAGCCTGCGCTACACTCCCTTCATTGGCTCCCAGTGCAGGAAAGAATTAGCTTCAAGGTTCTTTGTATTGTCCATAAATCCCTGCAAGGGAACGGGCCACTGATAAACGTGGACATGATCCGCCCCTATAAGGCCAATAGGACACTGCGCTCAGATGAGCTCCACCTGGTTGAGGTCCCCAACATCAAGAAGGCCAGAAGTGGGGGCCAGCGCTTCTCATATAATGCAGCCAAACTGTGGAACTCCCTGCCTCTGTATCTTCGCAGGGAATCCAGCCATTCCGCCTTCCGTAAACAACTCAAGACACTTCTGTTTCCCTAGTTTCTGCCTCCTCTTTCTAGTATTTGCCCAGCGCTGGGATGCTCCCGGGTAGCCATGCACTATATAAATGTTCTTTCATTTCATTTCATTTCAGCAGGCTCCTTGAAATGGTGATCCTCCAGGGGAGAGACAGCCATGGGCAAAAAGGTAGGGCCTGGCCGGAGCCTGGCAGTATGCCCAGTTCCAGTGATGGGTGGATGAAGGGCCAGCACCCAGGCTCAGCCGCAACTCGGAACTTCTAAGGTCGTTGTGTTTTCATGTGCGAGCCACGGGCCTCCTCCAACGCTGCTAAGCCGTCCCACCTTCAACATATACGGGACGTGCTTCATAGCCAGCGTCCAGGAGGCCCCACAATGTACCCAGCCTCCGCTCACCTTATGGTCACCAGCGCCATAAGATGCCAGCGGATCCCCAGGCCAGCTGCCCCGCCCATGACACCCGACCCCTCCACTGCTCCACGCAGCCCCCGCCAGCTAGCCAGGTCGTGGTGGTAACATGCGGGTTGCCACAGTCGCTACCTCTGCAACAATTCAGGTGAGGGCACCCAGGCAGGCCAGCAAGGCCCCTGCCGTGTGCGGATGTCATTCTTGGGGGGATGGAAATGCCGGATAATGGGGATGGGTGGCTGAGTAGCATTAAGACGCATCCACTACTTGGCCCTGCAAGCCACGCCCTCACCCTGATAATAGGTTCATTATCAGAATGGAATCACAAAGATGCCCTGTTCTGAAATTTCAGCTGCAGAGGGGGAATAGAGGACCGCAGATCAGAGTATGTGGATGATGTGTTGCTCTACCTCTAACACTCCACAACAACAGGAAGTCGAGTGTTTAAAATTCTAATTTCTTCATTATTGTCTCTGACCTTGTATTCAACTGATCTAAATCTATAGCAGTCCTGATCAAGGGGGTTGTTGGTTCCTGGGATAACTTGTCACAGTTGTAACGTTGCTGAGACAGGTCCAAGTAGCTGAAAATCTCTATCTCAAATTTTTTTTTTTTTTGCCATTTTTTTTTCATTACAGTATCACATAAGCAAATTTAAATCTGACTGATCTGTGTTATATATCCAAGTTCAGAAATCCCACTTTGAGCTTGGCGCATACATGGCAACATTTCAAGTTTTACAGGAGTAATTGGCACAAATTATAAACAGTGACACAACATTTACAGATATAGGTGAAGGCATGCAAGGGTCTCTATTTGTCTTCCCTCTATTTGTCTTCACATACATTCTCTCTCTTTCGCACCAGGAGTGCGCGGTGTACACGCTGGATGTTCCCACCCCATTTTGCAGTGCTATCATTCGTGTGGGAAACAGCGTCTAGGGGATGAAAACAGGGAAATCACCAGGCCTATACTATGCAGTAACAGCCAATAAGCAGATTCTGCTTCCCATAATCAGATAGACTTGCTTTAAACTCTTGTAGCTCATGGAGCAGTGAATCCCAGTCTGCAGCCACAAGGATCCTGCGCAATCCTCGAATCTCCTATCATCTAAGTGCAATAGATTTAGCCCTACCCCACTTGCGCATTACAGCACACCAGTGTTTTATCCCTGGGAGCGTGGTTGCCTTTCAGTGCATGGCAATAGATCTGTGAACTATTAGCAGTGCCAGGTCTATAAATCGGTTTACAGTGCTCCCAGCTTTCTTGCGCTTGGCCAGGCCCAGGATTCCACCTACCATAGTGTAGAGATTGCCCCGCCCATTAATGCTGGTCAGTGCGCTCATGACCTCCCTCTACAATGCTGCGGATACTGGACAGTCCCAAAGCTTATGCGCCACGTCTGCCTCCGGTGTTCCGCATCGAGGACAGCTTGATTCAGATCCAAATACCCTGTGCAACCTAGCTGGGGTGAGGTAAGCCCTATGCAAAATGCTTTGCTGAATGTATTGAAACTTGGCATAATGAGAAAGCTTACTTGGCTATATCAGTATCCTGTCCCATTATTTCTGTGTCAAGATCCGTCCTATGTCCCATTCCCAGCTCTCTCTGGCCGGTAGCAAAGGGCCCTGAGATATACAGGCCAAAGTGCATGAGAGCCAGGTGATCAGCCGGCGGCCTCTGTCTATGGCGTGAACTGTGTAGGCACTAGTTGGTGCTGCTCTGGTTCCGTGTCGACTATCTGCCAGTGTTGGTTCATCTCAGCTAATAGCCTGTCATATGCCAGAAAATGGCCTGCTGGTAGGTCACATTCAGTTTGTAATTGCTCAAACGGTATGAGTTTACTATTCTGGAACAGGGTACCCAGGGTACTTATGCCTGCATCCTCCCATGCTGTGAGGCCCTCCCTCCCAACTAGGTTGTAGAAAGGCCCTATGGCTCTGATGCAAGTCTCAGGGAAATATTGTGTGAGTGCCGGCATCAGCCGTAGGCTCCGACAAAAACTGTCATGTGCTACCCGCAGCAGATTGTTGGATTCGAAGGGGGATTCTCCTTTACAGCAGGAAGGACTCTTGCTCCACGTGCAATCAGCTGTGCATGGGCCCAGTTCTTCAAGTAGCCTACTCACTAGCCAGCTGGCCAGCTGTTGTGTCGCGGCTGTGATGTAACAGTCGCGACAGCCTGGGTTGTATCAAGTGTGCATCCTGAGAGGGATGTGGAATAGTTTCCCCCGCCGTGACCGAGCCGAGAGGTTCAGACCCGGTCACGTGATGGCAATTTAATAAAAGGGGCTACCGCGGACATGACGTCAGTGGACGCCTGTACGCGGTAGCCATTAGTTGCAAACTCACTTCTGGCTCCGAGTATTTATTTGAAGAGGTGTTGTTCCAGGGGCCCTCCTAGTCTGGGCCCAGGCACCCGAACGCTGAGGCAGGGACATAACACTGGCGACGAGGGCGGGCGTGCTCTCCCGCTGCATCTCTTGTGCTGGGGCGGCCGCGTCCGTACGGACGGTCCCGCGGTGCTCGTGCCCCGTGCCATTCGACTGCCTGCACTGACACTGGACGCCGGAGGCCTCAACGCGCCAGGTTTGCGGCGCTTGCACACGCGTGACAGCTGCGTGGGGTATTCCCCTCATCATCGACGCTACTGCGGCGCTCCGCACCGGTAGCCCTCCGCCCAATCGCGCGCATGCGCACTGACGTAGTGGTGCCTCCAGAGGACTGGAAGGCCGTGGTGTGTCCCAGAGGACTCAGGCAACGCGGAGGAGCAGTGCTTTAACTCCAGTATTGCGGAGGTACAGTGCCTGAGAGGCTGTAAGGCTGCTGGGGCTGAGAGCAGCCCATCCCAGTGCTGCAGGGATTGCAAGCAGCCTCTCTTTGTGCTACAGTCCCATCTGCTGCCCTTGTGAGGTTATTGAGAGGCTACCAGTGGCATCTCCTGCCGGCCCCTGAGTTTCGTGGACGGGGGTGCCCGGCCAACGCGCAGATTGCTGGCTGCAGGCCACTGGGCCACGAAAATGTCGCAGATTCCCCCCATTGAACCGTTTGTAGTGGAAGGGGTTCCTTCTGCCCAGTCATCACGTTGGAAAGAATGGGTGGAGCGCCTCACCATCTTTTTTGAAGCCACGAAAGTCCACAAGGACCAGAAAAGGGCAATGCTGCTTCACCTAGGGGGAAAGGACATTCATCGCATCACTAAGACCCTCGTTGAAGCGACGCCCAAGAATCACATCACCCTCATCAACGCACTAACGGGCTACTTTGAGCCAATGGCCAACCAAGACTATGAACGCTTCATATTTCGTCAAACTAAACAGCTGCCGGAAGAATCACTCGACACATTCCACAGGAGGCTCAAGCTCCTGGCGTCCACATGTGGGTTTAGAGACGAGACGGAGGAGATTCGGGGGCAGATCATACAGGGGTGTGCCTCGGCAAAGCTTCGCGAAAGGAGCCTGGAAGAGTCGGGTAAACCCCTAGCAGACATCTTGACCCTGGGACGCACGAAGGAGTTGTCAAAGGCCCGGGCAGCTCACATGGAAGCGGCCCTGCAGTCAACTGTCAAAGCGGAACCTGTCAACGCAGTCACGACAAGGCCGGCGGAACGTCGCAAACCCAAGCCATTCATCGGGAGCGCACGAGGAGGTCAACGCTACTGTGGATACTGTGGTGGCCCACCCCATCAAGCAGCTGAATGCCCGGTGAAGGGCAAGAAGTGCATAGGCTGTGGACGATTTAATCATTTCGAAAAGGTATGTCGTTCCAAGCAGTACCGAAAGCCCAAGCAAGCAGTGAATGCGGTACCCCAGGGTGACGATGGGTCAGGCGACATGGACGACGACGAAGACGACGAAACAGCCGGCCACAAAGTGCACATGATCGGGGCCACGTCTAGTGGAAGCCGCCGCCTGCCCCAATGCCGGATCAAGGTGGGCGCCCAGAACGTCACGGCTGTCGTGGATACGGGAGCCATCATCAACATAATGGCCGCCGCTCTATACAAGTCCATGCAGACCACCAGAATCACGGTCTTCGCATATGGACAGGACAAACCGCTTGAGATGAAGGGGAAGTTCAAGACAACAGTGACACACGACCATAACTCCATCACCACGGTAGTATATGTCACCAAGGAAGGATAAGGCATGTTGTTGGGATGTCGAGCGGCAGAGGATCTGGGGATAGTGTCTTTTGCATTCGGGATCCACCAAGAGTCCGTTCAGCACATCCTCCAGGAGTTTGCGTCTGTCTTTGAAGGCATCGGAAGGTATTGAGGCAAAGAAATACATCTTCACATTGATCACACAGTGCAACCCGTGGCTCTGCGACACCGAAGGGTGGCCTTCCATCTTCGACCGCTGGTGGAACAGGAGCTACTCAAGCTGGAGCAGGCAGGCATCAGAGAGAGAGTATCGGGTCCCACGCCGTGGGTCTCCCCGATTGTCGTTGCCAGGAAACCGGAACAACCGGGAGTGGTCAGAATATGCGTCGACATGAGGCTGCCGAACGCTGCGATCAAAAGGGAGAGACATATCACACCGACCATCGATGATCTGATCGGAGAAATGGCAGGGGCGTGTTGGTTCTCCAAACTCGACCTACCGTCAGGGTACCATCAACTGGTAATGGATAAGGAATCCCGAAATATCACGACCTTCTCTACGCACGTTGGACTTCATCGCTACACCCGGTTGAGCTTCTGGATTTCAAGTGCCGCAGAGGTATTCCAGAACGTGATCCACAAGCTGATTATGGATATCCCTGGAGTCATCAACGTGAGTGATGATATCATGATACACGCCAAGTCCATCCCAGAACACCACGCCCGCCTGGTACAGGTACTCCAGCGCATCAAAGACGCCGGACTGACACTGCACCGAGAAAAATGCGAATTTCTCAAGAACAAGTTGCAGTTCTTTGGATACACCTTCTCAGCGGAGGGTGTCAACCCTGATCCAGACAAGGTTAAGAACATCAAAACCGCGCCACCCCCAGTCAACGTCACAGAAGTCCGTAGCTTCTTGGGGATGGTGAATTATTGCGGGCGTTTTATTAAGGATCTTACAACCCTCACTCAACCCCTGCGGGAGCTCACCAAAGACTCAATTCCCTGGGAATGGGGAGAACTTCAAGCTAAGGCGTTTCAGGACATTAAGGATGCTCTGTCCACTGCCACCACACTGGCATTTTTTGACCCCCAAAAGCTGACGATGGTCGCCGTTGATGCCGGCCCAAAGGGACTGGGCGCGGTGCTCATGCAGCGCCACACGGCTGAAGAGGACTGGGCTCCGGTGGCGTTTGCCAGCCGCTCGCTCACAGACACCGAGCAGCGGTATTCGCAGATTGAGAAAGAGGCCATCGCTGTGCATTGGGGGTGTCTTCACTTCCACCTTTACGTGTACGGAAAGCCGTTTGTAGCAACTACTGATCACAAACCGCTCCTGCCTCTGTTCTCCGGGACCTCGTCGAAGCCTCCCCCGAGAATAAAGAAGTGGATGTTGCAATTGCAGAACTACAACTGTCGAATTGAGTACCAGCCGGGGAGTCGGAATCCGGCGGATTATCTTTCGAGACATCCCCGGAGTGCTACCGCGCAGGAGGAAGAAGATGCAATGGACACCGAGGAATATGTGAGGTGTATCACTGAAAGGTCTTGCCCCATACCACTCTCGATGAGTGACCTAAAGAGAGAAACGGACACAGATGAGTGTCTTCAACGGAACAAAAAGGCGATGACGCACGGCAACTGGCACAAAGCGCGAGAAGAGTGGAAGATACTTACGCCGGACGCTCGGAGGGTATTGGAAAGTCTGTATCACGTCCGAGAAGAGTTGACGGAAGACACCACGGGATGTCTCATGCGAGGGCATCGACTGATAGTTCCATCCTCGCTAACTGCCAGGGTCATTCAACTTGCTCATAGTGGCCATCAGGGGATGGTGAAGACTAAATCGCGGATACGCACTAAAGTATGGTTTCCATTGATGGACGAGCTAGTGGAGGCAGCGGTTCGAGAATGCCAGTGGTGTCAAGTGACGGGAAGTAGCCCTAATCCGACGCCAGTGATCACCGAGCCCCGACCGCCTAGACCTTGGATGAGTGTCAGTCTCGATTTTGGAAGTCTGCCCGACGGGAGGCACACCTTCGTGGCCATCAATGACTACTCCAAATATCCAGAAATTGAGATTGTGAGTACTCTCAGTGCAGCTGAAATAATCCCAAAGATCGAGAAGGTGGTGGCGACGCATGGTATATTCCAAGAACTCAAAACGGACAATGGACCGCCTTTTCAAAGTCAAGAACTGGCCAACTATTTGACGTCTCTGGGTATCCAACACCGGCGCATCACCCCTCGCTGGCCGCAAGCGAATGGGGAAGTGGAACGCTTTATGTGGACATTGAATAAGGTCATTCGCATAGCACACGAGCGTCACCAACCTATGGAGTTGGCTATATTCACCTTCCTGAGGAACTATCGACAAACGCCCCACACCACCACGGGCATAGCCCCAGGACACCTGTCAATGGGTCGGGTGGTCACGGACTCAATTCCCCATCATCCCCAGTGGTCTCCGGAGAACCCAGATGACTGCAAGATAGATGAGCAGAGGCGCAGGGTGCATGAGCGAATCAGCCAACACCGAGGAGCCCGACAAGTGAGCCTGCAACAAGGTGATCACGTACTGCTAAAGAATCGCAGGAGCCACGGCAAGTTCCAGCTTCCGTATGAACGACGGCCCTGGACTGTTATCCGAGTCCGAGGTACCAGAGTGACGGCACGGAGAGGTGGAGAAGTCGTGACCCGGAACAGCTCCCATTTTAAAAAGTGTCACTTCTCAGAGACTCCTGTGGTAGACCTGGGTGTGAGAGGTCAGAGGTTGTCTCCTGGTGACCTGCCACTGAGTCCCCTGACCGAATAAGGTGAGGACGCAGCCCTGTCACCAATGCCAGGGACAGATTTGAGTGGGGGCCGGAACTCAGAAACCGGAGTGGTGGAGCACGAGGAAGTACCGGGGAGTTCCGAGGAAACCTCACCCTGCATGTCGAGTGAAGAGGTCACCGCAGAGTCCCGGGGGCGTGGACGCTCCCAATACCAACTCCGAAGCAATCCTGAGCCGAGCAAGAAGCTGTTGGACTATTTCACGTAAGACTGTTCTTTTGTTTTTGAATATCCTACTGAACTCTCCATGCAGTGCAAGGAAGTGAGATATAGGTAACAGTTGTCACCAATGTTGAAATGTTTTATTTGTTTTGGGAGGAATGTTGTGTCGCGGCTGTGATGTAACAGTCGCGACAGCCTGGGTTGTATCAAGTGTGCATCCTGAGAAGGATGTGGAATAGTTTCCCCCGCCGTGACCGAGCCGAGTGGTTCAGACCCGGTCACGTGATGGCAATTTAATAAAAGGGGCTACCGCGGACATGACGTCAGTGGACGCCTGTAAGCGGTAGCCATTAGTTGCAAACTCACTTCTGGCTCCGAGTATTTATTTGAAGAGGTCTTGTTCCAGGGGCCCTCCTAGTCTGGGCCCAGGTACCCGAACGCTGAGGCAGGGACATAACAGCCAGCCACTGGAGCTGCCCCGCCAAATAATAATGTTCAAAATTGGGGCCCCCTAGGCCCCCCTTATCAACAGGAAGCTGCAGCTTATGAAG
Source organism: Calotriton arnoldi (assembly GCA_963921515.1). Lineage (NCBI taxonomy): Eukaryota > Metazoa > Chordata > Amphibia > Caudata > Salamandridae > Calotriton > Calotriton arnoldi. The sequence continues at coordinate 259,712 of CAWUFW010003570.1, forward strand.
TTCAAACTGGCGCCTGCCTTTGGTCCAGAGAAAGTCCTCCCGCAAAGAATGTTGGGCACGAAACGTACTTCTTGGTATGTGCACTGGAAAAGTTTGGAAGAAATATACTAATCATGGGAGCATCACCATTTTGGACAAAGACGCTCTATCCTGAACAGTGAGTGGGAGCATGCTCCAAAATGCCATCTGGGGCCGGAGGGAGGCAATGGTCCTGGTGAGGTTACCATCACTGAGATCTTGTGTGGCATGATAAATGTTAATTACCAAGTACCGGAAGATGCGAGTCCACCTGCAAGTGCTGCAGCGGGCTGTCCGTGAGAAGCGGGAACAGGCAAGATTTACCCCAATTCACACTCAGGTCTGAAGTGGCTCAAAACTCCCATCAGGATATCTCTGATTTCTGCTATGCCCGTATGGATGTCGTGAACATAAATCAACACATCATCCATGTATAAGGAGAGGATATACATGTCCTATTTGTATGCCCCACATCTTGCCCTGCTGTTTGAGCCACTATGTCGGTGATCCATCGTTAAGGCAAAGAGGAGCGGGGACAAGGGCAACCCTGTCGCGTTCCCCTGCTCAGCCATATTAAGTCTGAGATGCATTGCCCCATCTTCACCCAGGAAGTGCTTTCCATATAGAAGAGCTGGATGAGTTGCTGTGCTTTACCATTGATACCCATTGATGTTAGTTTCTCAAACCTAACCCCCCAGTCCACAGTATCAAATGCCTTCTCTAGGTCTAATACTATGCATGCTGTATAGGGCTAGTGGGCTGGGGCTAGCTCCAACAGTCTATGAAGCCTACAAATATTTTGGGTGGCTGATGTGCTGGGAATAAAGCAGTTCTGGTCCCAGTGGACCAGGCCGGGCAGACACTTGAGGAGTCGCATCGCTTTGATCTTACATAGGATTTTGTAATCTGTCCCAAGCATGGTCAGTGGACGGTCTGACGTCACCTCTATCAGATCTCTGTCAGGCTTTGGGATGGCCACAAGCAAGGACTCCCGAAACGTTGGGAAAAGGAGATCAACTGTGAGGGCATCCTGATACAGCTCGAGCAGCTTAGGAGCCAGGAGGTCCTCATAAGTCTTATTAAACTCGACTGGCAGTCCATCTAGCCCTGGAGTCTTATTTGTGGCCACCCCCTTAATGGCTGCTCTGATTTCTTGCAGCTTGATAGGCGCATTAAGGTCCTCCCGGGCCACAGGATCCACAACTGGAAATGTGACCCTATCAAGGAAGTCTCGGATATGGGCCTGGCGATCTGCAAGGGGGGTATCAGAGGTGTTGGCAATGAGTGGTAAATGCTGCATGTAGGGCCTCTTGACTAGTTGCCAGGTTGGTCAGAGTCATTGTAAGCATGGTAATAGGGGTAACTGGTATCTCACTTTGCAGTAGCCAAGCCAGAAGGCAGCTAGACTGGTCCCCTTCTGTATGCATTTTTGCCAGGTAGGCCCAAAAGTTCAGACATCAAAGCTGTTCTTTTTTAGTTGGGTGTGGTGTTCTGCATCTGCAGCCAGGGCTGGGGGCTCCATGTGATCTACATGTGCTTTCGCTTCCAGGGCTCCTAGAGATGTCTCCATCTGGACCAGGTCCCTATGAAGGTCTGCGTCACACCCACCACCACATTGATACATTGGCCTTGCAGTACCACTTTCGGTGCCTCCCATTCCACTGATATAAAGGTGGCTGTACTCCAATTCTCCGCCTGGTAATGGGAGATTGCTTCAAGTGTCATATCGAGAAATGCCGGGTCCAACATGGATGACTGCAACCCCTATGTGGGGACCGGTGGATGTGGTGCACCCACTGAAGGTGCAATTGGAGTGGGTTGTGATCTGAGAATGTTTTCCCTAAGTACTCAGCAGTTATGGCCTTTCCCCAACTTTATTTACCATTTTCACCTGTGATACAGACAAACCATGAGTGCTCACTGCATTATACTTGACAGTTAAAAAAAAAATGTAGCAGAAACATTACAGAATAGACCATGTTTGTGAAGTCGTCAAAGAAGGATATCTCTTAACACTCTGCCCGCCCCGTCCGCCCAAACACAACCACCCTGTTACAGCAGAACCCAATAACACAATATCTCGCCTGGAGCCGGAGTCTAGAAATCTAGTAGCTGATATTAAGTTGTGTCCCCAGTCTAGCCCATCCTAGTTAGCACTAACCCATGTTCCTGTTGCAGAACCGCTGCTGTGTTTGGCGCTGGTGAGTAACCTTTCAGGGGGCCCCAGATATCTTTCGGGTGGGAAGCACCTGGCATGGTGCTGGCGTATAGATCGCTGTTTACGTTGCAATGTGCTAAACTGTTCAACCAGCTTGACAATGTCGGATCTGCTTTGCGGACCCATTTAATAGCTAGCTCTCTCTTTGCCAATAATAATCCCATGGCCATGAACTTTCAGATCCCTTTCGGGAAATTAGCCACATAGCCCAGTAGTGCAGTTTCAGGTATGGGTGCAATCTCGAGCTCAACCATTTTGCCTAGTGTTTGGAAAATATCGCCCCAATAGGACTCAATCTTATCACAGTTCCAGGTGTGATGAGCAAAGTTGGTGTGCGGGGCCCCGCACTTCCAACAACATTGAGGTTTGGAAGGGTCAATCTTGTGCGTTTTCTCAGGCGTTATGTAAATTCTCCGCAAGAATTTGAAATGCATCAGTTTGTGACGACTATTCAGGGAAATTTCCTTAGTCTGCAGGCAACAGAAGGACCAGTGCTCATCTAGGATGGGGTGTCCCAGATCGGCCTCCCAGTCCTCTCGGATTTTGGCATCCACCACGCGAATTATTGCGGAACGTGCTCTGTGCAGTTTGGAGGTGAGGTGATCCCCCCTGCGCTCCCAATAACCGTGGTGAGAGGGACAAACTGCTCTGGTTCCAGGGGGAATTCCGGCATTACCGCTCTCAGCGCAGAGCGCACCCGGTTGAGGATAAATTTGTTCATAAATGATGCCTCGCTGAATCGCTCATCCTCCGCGCAAGAAAATACATGCCCTCCCACGAACAAGTCTCCAATTTTACTGATATCATATTTGGACAGTGTGTGCTGCACCAATTTCTCTCCCATGATGGGGATCCACAAGTTATTTATAACCGGGATATCTGGAGAGTACAGCATGGGGGCTCCGGGGACTTTAATCAGTTTTTTCCAAGCCCAACAGGTGGTGGAAACTGTTTGGATGTCTCTCGGGTCACGCGGAAACTCTCGAGGTAGAACTACATTCAGGGAGCCAGGCAGGACTAGGTCCGCTTCCGGCCTAAGATACAGTATTTTGGCATCTTGGTGAAACCAGGAGTGTGCGTATCCACATTGAGCGACCAGGTAATACAACTGGAGATTCTGGACGCTAAATCCTCCTCTGTCGTAGGGTAGGGTCATGATCTTCCAGCTAACCCTTGGTCTTTTGCCGCCCCAGACCAGTCTAATAAGAAGAGAGTGAATTGTCGTAAAAAATGTGTTCGGGAGCGGTATGGGGATAGTGTTAAATAAATACAGAAAGTTTGGGAGGACTATCATTTTTATCAGTGCCACATGGCCTGCAATCGAGAGGGGGAGCTGCAGCCATCGCTCCACCTGTGTCTCAAGTTTATGTACAGCCTGGCCATAGTTTAATCGAAGTATTTGATCTGTGTTTATGTGGATATGTATGCCCAAGTATTTGGTCGATTCTGCACACCATTCAAGTGGGAACTCGCAGTCCTACTGTGTAGTGCTGGTGGTGAGGGGGAATATCACAGATTTATTCCAATTGATCCCCAGGCCTGAGAACCGGCCAAACCGGATAATTTCCCTTATCAGGGACTCCAGGTTTACCTGTGGGCGCTGAACGTACAAAATAATGTCGTCTGCATACAAAGAAACGAGGAGGGGCCCGGTGTTAAATTGGAGCCCCCTCTGTAGGTCCCTTTCCTGAAACTTTCTGACAAGGGGGTCCATCGCCAGTATAAATAATAATGGCGATAGGGGGCAGCCCTGCCTGGTGCCCCAAGAGAGAGCAAACTGATGAGATAGCGTGCCATTGAGGTGCAGCCTTGCAGTCTGGTCGATATATAAGAGCGCTGTAAGGTCAATGAAACCTTTGGGCATACCCATCCTGTGCATTGCCGATATGAAGAAGGGCCATTCCAGAGAATCGAAAGCTTTTTCGGTATATAGAAGGACTGTAGCAGCCAGGACTTCCGGATTTATCCTGTGCAACACCGCAAACAAGGTTCTTAAATTTAAGGAGGTGGATCTTTGGGGTACGAATCCCGATTGGGCTGGGGAGATGATTTTGTCCAGTAATAGGGCAAAACATAAGGCAATTATTTTAGCGAGAATTTTGTAATCTAGGTTTAACAGGGAGAGCGGTCTATAAGATCCGCTCTGTAGAGGATCTCTCCCCGGTTTAGGCAACAGAATAATCACAGCTTCCCTGAGGGATGGGGCAGCTTTTTCCGCTCAAGCCCCTTGTTGTACACCTCGAGCAGTCGAGGAGTCAATATATCCTTGTAAGTTTTATAGAAAACCCCTGTGAAGCCGTCGAGGCCCGGGGTGGTAGAGCCATTCAGCGCCTCTATAGCGCTAATGATCTCATCTGAGGAAAAGGGTTCCGCTAGGAAGTCTCGCATAAATTTTTCCAGGTAAACCAAGGCTATCTCCGATAGGTATTCCTCCTGGTCTGTGAAGTTGTGTGTTATTCTAAATGCATAGAGGGTATTGTAATACTTCAGAAATTCGTCACGAATTTCAGTAGTTTCGGTGAGGTGTCTCCCCGTGAAAGAACGGATTTCGGTTATGTAAGATCTACCGTGCAGAGGTTTCAGGAGTCGCAACAGCATTCGACCAGGCCTCTCTCCCTCACCATAGCATCGAGCTGCAGCGTATTTACTTAAGAAGTGGGTTTCCCGATCCGCCCCTTCCCTGAATTCGGTAAGAAGTGCTAAACGCTTCCCGTAACCGTCCGGATTTCGGCGGAGAAGTAGTTCTCTGTCTAATGTTTGCAATTGCTGCTCAATGCGGGCCAAAGATGTTCTAGGGTCTTTCAACACACCCGCATGCTTGGAAATACAGACTCGCCCCCCTTGTAGGGATTAAAGGCCTCCCTGAGAATGGCCCAGGTATCAACTGAACCAGTGTTAAGTTCAAAGTAATCCTTTATTGCCTCTCTGAGTTCTGCATTGAAGACGTCGTCATTGAGGGCTTGGCCTGGGAATCTCCACTGCCATTCACAACCCTCTGGTCTGGGAACACGCATTTTCAACACTACTGGGGAGTGGTCTGAGTACATTCTGGGAAGTGTTACGGTATCCCTGTACCAAAGGCTCAAACCTCGGGAGGTCAGCCAGTAATCTAATCTGGTCCAGGTATCGTATTAGGCCGAGTAGCGAGTGTAAGTGGCGGCTGTCGGGTTGCGCCGTCTCCAAATATCTAGCAATTTCACAGAGTCTCACAATTCCGACAGCTCTCAGCATGCGCACGGCTTTGTAACTGGGGAGGAGGAGGAGCAAATTAATGCGGGGTTTGGTAGCAGGTTGAAATCTCCTCCCATAAATATGTAGTCTGCATCCAGTCGCAAGACTTGTGAATGTAAGTCATGGAAGTACTTGGGGCAGTCGGTATTGGGTGCATAGAGGCACACTAATGCCATGTTGTGCCCCATTAGTCTCCCCACCACTATTGTGTAGCAGCCTTCCTCATCAAAGTAAGTTTTATGTAAGTGAAAGGGGAGCCGCTTGTGGATTAATATCGCAGTGCCCCTTGCATATGTGCTGTAGTTAGAAAAATACTGGTGTGGTCCCCAGTTCGATGCAAAGTGAGTGATGTCCGTTTTGGGCAAGTGAGTTTCCTGTAAAAATGCCACATCAATTTGGTGTCGCTGCAAATAGTGTATTACGTGTTTCCCTTTTCTAGTGTCATTAAGGCCTCGAACATTCCAGGTAATCAGTGACAGGTCAGAGTGATTAGGTAAATTAATTATTGTTGCCATTTGTACAACGTGTGAACGAGTACTGCAGTGACGACATGGAAAGAAAGTTCTCGAGCGACAGTGAGCAAGCTGATAAACAAGTTACTATGATCAAATCGGTGAACAAACCCACCCCCCACCCCGCGAACCCCAACGCAAGGAACGGTCCCCAATAAACAAGAACCAAATGTATCCTGTAAACATCCTAGTTGTATATGCAAATGTGAGGTAAGATACATTCTAATCAAATACCACCTTCAACGTGCTATTCACACAGGGGGGAGGCAATGCCCCGACAGTACCCAGCATTGTAATAATTTAACAGAACGTAGTAGTTATCCTATCTCAATTTAAATGAAACACTCTAAGCTGAACAGCAGCATTACAGAACCTGATAATAGGCTTATTCGGTGGAGAAAAGTTCTACACTAGCAACGGAGCCGCTGTGAGGCGGGGAAGAGCCAGGCCCCACCGCTTTCTGCTCGACTGCCATTGTTCTTGTAGCTCCTGCAGAATTCCGGCACAGCAGTAGGGGTATCGAAAATGCGAGATCTGCCCTCAATATCAACTCGAAGGCGCGCCGGGTACAGCATACCGTATTTTAGTCCCAAATTTCTAAGATTGGCTTTCACTCCGTTGTACTTTCGCCGTGCATCCTGTACTAGGGCAGTAAAGTCTAGGAACAGAGCAACATTCGATCCCTGCCAAGTGATCTCGCCCGCTCTCTGGCAAGGCGCAGGGCTGTGTCCCTGTCACGGAAATTCATGATGCGTGCAATTATGGGCCTGGGTGGGCAGCCAGGGTTAGGGCGAGGGCCTAAGGAGCGATGCGCATGCTCAACAACAAAGCCTGGAGTGAAATCATCTTTACCAAATAGGTTGGTTAGCAGAGTTTCAACAAGTAGATCGATGCGCCCTGTGTTGGGCGTTTCAGGGACCCCAAGTATGCAGATGTTGTTACGCCTACTGCACGCCTCCAAATCCTCATTCTTGATGGCTACATCCTTGAGAATTTTCTCCATACGGTCCAAGCGCTTGGTGGACTGAGCTGTCCCATCCTCCAAATCTGAGACTCTCCCTTCTACAGAGTTGGGCCTCTTATCATGTTCTTAAATTTTGGCCCCCAAGCTTTCCAGGCTTTTTTCTAGGGCGTCAAACCGGCCATCTAGTGCCCTGAAGCCGGCGCTTAGTTCTTGTAGAAGGGAAGCTTGGGTCGCTGCAGGGTCGCCGGAGGGAGCTGCTTCCTGACCCCCCTCCGCCATGTTAGAGCTGGAATCATGCGCCTTCTCAGTAGCTTTCCCAAATGGCAAAACCCTTTGCTTAGGGTCTTTCCGGCCCATGCCGTCCTGCATGTGCGCTGTGAATAGGGCCTGTAGCACTGTGGTGGTGCAGCACAATGACAATCTCCTGCTCTGAGGGGCTGATGGTGTAACAACCGCGTTCCGGGCATGCCCCGAAGATGAGCTGTAGCGTATTATGCCCCCCCCAAAACAGTTCGCTGGTGAGTGTAGGAGTGGCACCAAGGGTCTGATGGCTGGATATAGCTTCTACTGGTTGCTGCTCTTTCATGTGGGGCAGTGCGGAGCAAGGCACTCCCTGTTTGTGCTCTGGATGGGGGTGAGGGCAGCGGATCGGAAATGCACCCAGGCACAGGCCTCCCACGTGCTCCGGCACTGGCTGTGTGGCATACAGTCACTGCATCATAGTGGAATTAATAACGGAGCAACGCAGCCATGCCCTGCTCCTATTCAGACTCGCTGCTCCCAGGGATGGCGGCGCAGACGGTGCCTTGGAAGAATGCGGGCAGTCAAGCCGTCAGGTGGCACGCTCCCCCCCTGCGCACCTGTGCCTGCAGCCGAGTGGCTGCCTCCCAGGCTCTCCTGCGGTCCCTATCACTGCGGGGCCTCCGGAAGCGGCACCAGCCTAGCCCGCTCACTCCAGCCCCGGTGAGTTGGAGGAGCACACGGGGAATGGCAGCAATGGGTAGAGGAGGAGGTGGGGATAGGCGCATTCACCTCGCTCACGATGAAGGTGGGACCAGGAACCCACGCTCCAACGTCTCTGCAGTCGTCTCTCGAGCCCAAGGGCAGGCTGGGCGGTTCTATAGGCTGCATGACGTGGCCGCAGCTGGCTCCTTTCGCCCGCTGGGCCCAGGCTTAACGCAGTCGACTTATGGCGGTTGCGGGAGCTATCAACGGCTCGCTAGAATCCCTTTAGTACTTGGAACATGCGGGGCTGATTAATGCTACATTTTCCCGTGGATTACCGGAGATAGGTGGCAATTGCTAGGGTAGTCTGGTGGAGCTTCAGTGCTGCACGGCGATCTTGGTCGGCAGCCTGGCCACGCCCCGCTGTTATGGCCTTGATTTGGGTGGCTGGGGGACAGAGTATTTGGTTCAGACGCACATGAAGATCATGTGGTGGTGAGTAGTAAGTGTATTCTTGTGCATCTGAATGTAGGGTGCGCCAGCTATCCAACAGGGACCAGTGCGCGAGCCATTGGGTGAGGCAGGTAGAGGCCGCAACTGCAGGAGGGGCCGGCAAAGAAGGGTAAAAGTAATCTAATTGTAGGTTTAGGACACAGTTAAAATCTCCCCCAATCACGCAAGGAATATGAGCCAATCTGTTAAGGATGACAGTGAGGCGGGCCAAGAAGGCTTGCTGTGCTGCATTCGGCACATAAATGCTGCCTAATAAAAGGGGTCTGCCATCTAACTGTCCCTCCACCAGAACATATCACCCTTTGGGGTCTAGATCCGTGGTCATGAATCAAAAGGGAACCACAGGCCTAACCCATATAAAGGCTAGCCAGGCATAGCCTGAATATGTAGCGCTGAAACATTGACCATGCCAACGTTTCTGGAGACGCGTGTCTTCCCCTCCTGCTATGTGGGTTTTGTGGAGAAAGGTTATCTGGGCATCACGCCTTCTAATATATTGTTGTACTGTGTGATGCAAGAATACTCCAACGGCCCAAACAATCAACAAAGAGTCCCACTGGTGGGATTCTCCAAGTGGCGTATTGGAATGCAAAACTATGTCTAAGGAGAGTATCTGGGAGGCGATTGGCATACCGTGATCAGATGCAGTATGTCCGCGAAAGTCAGCTCAGCCATCAAGGTTGGGTCAGCGACCCATTTAGGCTTAGTAAAAATTAGAAATGTAAGAATTTGGAGCAGGCCCCGCCGAGACTGGTGCCAAAACCAGTTGTGTATAGGAATCCACAAGCTCTGAAGAGAGAAGTGCTGTTTACTTCTTTAACCCTTCCGAGCAGCCAGCTGACTCCGCCTCCAGGCAACCGCCAGGCAGAACATTTCGCTAGTGTGGCCCCACATGTCTTACCTGCAGTCACTACATACTAAGATATCTACAGTCTGAGGACCGACGTCCCACAGGAAAACTGACATGGCACTGCCCATCGAGACACTTGAGCCCACCTCTTAAATTGCCTCTGGAGTTGGCGCCGGCAGAGAGCGTTGGTCGTCCCACAAGGTGGTCATTGTTGACAGTGCTTGGATCTGCTCCTTTCGGGCTTGTGCTGGAGTGGGCGCACCACTGACTCTAGGTTCTCCATATCCGCAGTGTCGGCTTTTACCCTGCCACCCTGCTCTATGAGATCGGGGACTGTGTTGGAGGGGTTGACGGAGCCAAGGACTGGTAATGGTGTTGCTCCACCCAGTCCCAGGTGTCTGCTAGCTCAATGAAGAAATTGCTGGCCTCGTTTACCATTACCTTCAATTTTGCTGGAAAGAGTAGCGAGTATGTCCGTCCCGCCTGTCTCAAGCATTTCTTTACTCCTAGGAAGGAGGTTCTACCTACGGCACTGAACAACCAGAGTGTAATCTGGGAATAGGAATATATGTACAATGTCATAGAGTAATAACTCAGTGACCTAAGCCGCTCTTAAAATGTACTCTTTATCCCTGTAGTTCATGCATTACCGACTAGACGCCTTAGAGTATTTGTACGCGCTATATAAATAGTTCATTCATTCATTCAAGAGTCTGGCCACCACAGGCCTGGGAGCAGCTCCCAGTGGTGGTCACTTCACTGGCACTCAGTGCGCACGTTCCACAAGGTATTGAGCTGACAGTTTCACAATTGCCACTGCTTGAACCAACCATGTTTCGAAAAATAGCACTGGATCGGACCCTTACGCCCCTACGGGGATGTCCACAAAAATGCAAAGGAGGGAACGCCCTCTGATGATAGCTCTATGGCTATATGTGCACCAGTGCTATCTGTATTAATAAAGGGGCAGCACAATTGTCTGCAGCCCCTTCTATAATACCAAAGTGCCCCTGGGCATGCAAAGTGGGTGCAAACACCCATTGCACCCCCAGCACACTTTGTATAATACGGCCCCTGGAAGTAGCAACTGTGGGTGCATAAGTGCAAGGTTCCCTCACTTAATTTCAATTTAAAGTATATTGCATTCAATATATCAGTCTTTTCAAGAAAATGCCTATAAATGATAAAGGAAAAAATTAGTGTGTAGCATAAGGTCACCACAAAAGAAAAATAAAACATGCAAAATGTATAACATAACTGGAAAAAATATTTTCAGCATAAAGCATAAAAACTGCATGACAGCTTATTTTCGGTTATGTTTCTGGATATATGGAGGAAGGTGAAATGAAAGAGGAGTTTCCGATATGTAGTGAGCTGGTGAGACATTGTTTTCCTGACTTGTCATATGGGCCAGTTTAACCAAAAACCTGGGGCACTTATCCCTTCTTCTCTCTTCAATCTACACATCTTTTAGCTGCAGACCAGTATCCAATACCTGCATAGAACAATGATGTGTGGGAGGATGGAGACTGGGATACCCTTGGAAATTTTATGAGGACCTTTTAACAAGGGGTTGCTCTTCCTGGATACAACCATTTGATCGTTAGTAGGGGACAAGAAGTGTGCCAGGAGATTCTGTTGTTAAAGGTAAGGAAGTTTCAAGGAAGGGCCTGTCCTTTTGTATGTTCTTATTGCTATTTTAGGAAGGTGGATTATGGATGACAGTCAGGTGAAGAGACTTCAGACTTCATTATGCCAGTGTTTTAGATGCCCCTGCTTTGAGCCAGCATCTTCACTGCGTGTTGTCCGAGACATTACCTCTAACAAAGGATATGTGCTATTTACATTTTTGCCTGCACTACAGCCAAAGAAGACATCAGAAAAGGAACAACTCAAACCAGTCCAAGGGCGTAAGGTAGTAAATTCAGGTCCTGTCTGGAAAATAGTGAAATGATGTGGTCCAAACAACTTTTATGCAGTTTCCAGTTCCTCTTGGCCATGAAAGAGAATGTTTTGCAGAGAACACACAGAGGTGCTGTGATCCAGTGCTGGTGTCTGCATGACAGCCAGTCTCGCAGAGGTGAATGTATATCACCAGAGGTCTTTGGAACTAGCTGGAGACATTGTGGGTCTGCCTACCACCAAGAAGACTGTATGACTGCTCAGAGAGGGAAGGAGAGAGCCTGGGCCTGGCCATACTGGAGAAGAGGCTGTCCAGGAGGAGAACACCAGCTATGTTTCCAGCTGTAGAGTGACCAAAAGAGGCCGAATGACGCTGGAAGCCAAGCCTGTGCTGTCTGAAGATGTGTTAGTGCAACAATTAACAATGTCTAAACAGGTAAACATTCAAGGCAAATTTAAATATGCACACAATAGTTGTCAGAGAACAAGGGGATAAAAAAGGAAGGGAGGCATCAATGGATTTGCAAAAATTGCTAAGAGCAGTTTTACATTCAGAATTGGATAAAACAAAGAAAAAAGCACTGTGTTACATTTAATGACATGTAACCTATACCACTTGTGTAAGTTTGTGCTTGTGAAAACAGTGAATGGCGTAAAGTGAGGAGTGTAAACCAGCAAGGGAGGGCGCAAAGAAACAATGATATATTATATACAAAACATTAGTAATGGTCCAATCTCAGTTAACAATCACTAGGAAACCATTTACAGGATTGCAAGACCAAAACACAGATGCGACAGATGAATTGCGCTAGCAAGTCAACAACGTTTCGACTTGATAAAAATGCAGGACATCATCAGGACCAGGTTACATTTAATTTGAAGTGCTAAAAAGAAAGGCAAAAGATATGAGAAAAAGATATGAAGAAAAGGTAGGTAGAAGGGCTAACATAGCCATAGAAGATCAATACTACTCGGTAGGCAGGAAATACCTGCATAGGGCTCACCGGGAGGGCACGAGAGGAAAGCACTGGTATCAGGGTCAGTATCAAACCGGAGGGGAAGGTTACTCAAAGGAGTGTCCGCCAGGAATGGCTGGGTCCTCAAGGTGAACAAATTCAAGCGGAGTCGTCAAGGGCTGCAGATAATAAAGCAACCACCGTCCTTGGAGTGTGGCAAGCAGGGGAATCGTGCTAAAAACAGAGGAAAGTATAAGGACAGGATTGGCCAAGTGGCCGTATTGGAGTTAAGCACTATGAGGGGGATACCTACTGTATGAAGTATCACAGGTCCCAGAGTAAGTGCTGAGTGAAATGATGGAGTCAATAGAAAGAGTGGGGCCAGCGTCCAGGGTAGCAGGCATCAGGCAGCTACATGTGGGAATGATAGACAAAATTTAGCAGTGAATGAACCGAACGCGCGAGGCGTTCGGACAAAAACTACAAGGGCCGGCTGCCAATTATGAGAGCACAAGGGTTTCCATAAGCGAACATGCGAGACTTTCGCTTGCACTAAAGGATGGCTGCCATAAAGCGAACAAGCAAGACATTCGCACGCATTGAGGGGTGGCTGCGGGAGACAGCTACAATTGCACGTGTACAAGGGATTACACGAAGCGGACGCGAAAGGCGTTCGCAAACATTAAAAATAAAGAAGCCAAAAGATAATAAATAGAGACTGCGGGGACCGGCTGACAAATAAACATGCATGAGGGATAATGCGAGTGCGCAGGGCGTATCTGCGGTAGGCGTACGCATACATTAAAAACAAAGTGGCCAAATAGATAATAAATGAGTGGGCCGTCTGACAATTACACCTACATGACGGATAATGCGAGTGCGCAGGGCGTACGCATACAGCAGCACTTTGCAGTGGGGGGGTAGTCAGTTACATACCATCCAACTGTTCAGGACAGGGAAGTGTTACGCCAACAGCGTCTGGAAGCGCAGAACACGAGCGGCAATGGCGTGTGTCTGTGCTGCTCTGTGGTGCTCAGAGAAACACTCGGAGAAGGGGAGCTAATAGGGCGAAGAGAATAAGAATGAGAGACAATACGCCTCTTTGTCATTAATGAGATAACAGTGAGAAAATCCATGGGCAATATGAAGTATACTAAGATGATGCCCATTGGGTATTAGTGCATAGGGAAGGAAACATTTTAGATGTTTATCACGATAAGAATAATGTAGTGTTGCAGAAATTGTAATAAAATGCAGGTCAAATTACAGAGTACAAGGATTTGCATTTTGAGATAATGACATGAGCCTGTAAAACTAGGACAAGATGAAAGCTGCATTCAAGTGGAAAAGCATATTACAGAGAGTGTGAAGACTGTGAAATAATGACATGAACCTGTGAAGACAGGACATTGTGACAGCTGCCTTTGGGTGGAAAAACTTTACACTAACATATTACAAATCAACGTACAGAATAAAGAGATTGAACTTTTAAAATATTGACATGAGCCTGTCGAGACAGGACAATATGACAGCTACATTCAGATGAAAGAACTTTATGCAAAGAACAAACCATGACCAAGCTAAATGATGACTGTTACATTATGAAACGGGTCTAGAGAGGAAAAGGAGAGCCTGGAAATAGTTGTATCCTGAAGTCGGGAAAGGACCTATGTGAAAGGCAAAAGCGCATTTACATAGTGATGGTATCGTTCCATTCGTCCAGGGTGTTGAGTCCGTGGTTAACAGAATCACAGCGAGTGATCCATCTACACTTGCACTTATTCAAGAGTGATAGTAGATTGCCGCCTCTGGGGGGTGGAGTAGGTTGGTCTAGACCTGCCAGTTAAAGTCTGCCTCCGTGTGCCCTTTTTCAAGAAAGTGTGAGACCAAAGGAGCATTATCCACCTTGCAGCGGATACAGCTTTTGTGTTGGATGATGCGGTTCTTGACTGTAAGAAAGTGGCTCTGTATATACTGGACCAAGTAAGGTACAGCGTGCACAGAGTCCACAGTCCCCAGAGGTTTGGCAGAGGCTAAACTTAGATATAACCTTACTCTCTAAAGTGGTAGCTTGGTCGAGCAGTAAGGCAGTATCAGAGGACAGTGTAAAGCATTTGTTGTACACACTCAGTCAGCAAATGAAGCCACACACTCAAGAACTGAACTCTAGGCCAATGGTTTGTATATAAAAATATATGCTTGTTTTATTTTAGAACCAACAATAGGTATCAAAATATACTTTCTCAGATTGAGATGCTTTAGGTAAATACTTTCAATAGGCAATAGACTTTTGAATGTAATAGTTACAGTTGTTGCAATAGGCAACACAATTTTAAACACAATTATACATTGAGCTCAATGGGATTTTCTAGTTAAATGCAATTGATTACTTTTTGGATTACTTTTTCTTACCACAGGACTGGATCCTAGATTCAGTCCTGGGACATCTCCTGTAAACAGTTGAGTAAAAGCGTTTTGGTTACAGTTGTGATTTTTAAGTAATATTATTGTATTTTAAGAGTTGACACTTAGAAACTTTTCCCCATAGAATCACCAATGTTATCCTATGGAAGGGAATTCACTTAGCAGGTAAGTGGGGTTGTTGTTACTTTTTCTAACTCAGTGTTGGATCCTGGATCCAGCACTAGTGCATCTCCTGTAAACAGTTGGAAGAATGTGTTTTTGTTATACAGGCGATTTTTAACGAATATTGGTAAGTTTGCAAAATCGACACTTAGAAACTTTTTCAGCAAAAACCAGGCAATGTTATCCTATGGAAGGAAATTCAAGTTACCAGTAAGTACAGTTATGATTACTTTTCAGGGTCAGTGCTGGGCACCAAAGTCCAGCACTGGGATCTCTCCTGATAACAGGTGAGTAAATTCGTTTTCGTAATTCGGCTGATTTTAGGTTATTATTTTAAAGTCTCAAAACTCGACACTTAGAAGAATTTCCAAGTGAAACCAGTCAATGTTACCCTATGGAAGGAAATTCAATTCGCCGGTAAGTTACTTTAACGTTACTTTTGTAATCCAGTGCTGGACTCCTAGATTCAGCACTGGGACATTTACTTAAAAAAGGTAAGTAATTACGTTTTTGTAGTTTGTACGATTTTTAAAGAATATTCTTGTATTTCAAAAGTTGACAGAAACTTTTTCACAAAGAACCACCAATGTTATCCTATGGAAGGAAATTCAATTCACAGGTAAGTTACTTTTTAATTACTTTTGTTACTCAGTGCTGGACACCTAGGTTCAGCACTGGGACTTTCCTGCAAACAGTTGAGAAAATTCGGTTATGTTATTTGTGCGATTTTTAAGGAATATTCTTAGTTTTCAAAAGTCGACACTTAGAAACTTTTTGGAAGAAAAAATTTCCATGTTATCCTATGAGGAAAAATGAGTTATCGGTTTCGAGGTAAGTAGTCGGTCTTTTGAGTTAGGGTTCTAGGGTTAGACTCAGGGGTCTCCCAGGGTCAGTGATGCACTGTTGTTGCACCCTCAGCGGCACTAGGGCGGCGGGGTGCAGAGTGTTGAGGCCCAATGTTATCCTATGGAGGATAGGGGGACTCCGGTTGGTGGCTGCTGGCAAGCAGAGCTCCTAGGGTTAAGCTCAGGGCACAATGGGGACCAAGTTAGCACAGAAGGGGCACCCTCAGCGGCACTAGGGCGGCCGGGTGCAGGGTGCTGTTTTGAGGTCGGGTGCCCTGTTGATTTCAATGGAGATTTTCGGTTTTGGTTTTCAGCTGCAGGCTCGGTCCAGGAAGACTTCCAGGAGGAACCAACAGCCGGGCAGGTAAGTTGGAGGGCTCGGGGACGTAGGTGCACCTCGGGTTCCTTTCTCCAGGGCGCAGGGTGGCTGGATGCAGGGGTGTCTTTTGAGGTCGGATTTCACCTTACCGGGCCACTCGCGGTTGGGGGGGTCTCCGTGCAGAGGCTGCAGGCGACGTCGGGGAGTCCTGGAGGGGTCAACCCACGGTGGACTCGGACTCTGGAGAGCTGGGGGACCTCGTTGGGACCGGTGGGCCACTTGAACTCGGGCTGTAGGCCACGGGTGCAGTGGTGGTTCCAGGCGTCGGGTTTCTTTTTCCTCAGCAGGCTGGAGTCTTTGTTTGGTGTTTCTTTTGAACAGAGCTGCTGTTCACAGGAGATCCGGTCTTTGTTGAAGGCAATCAGTCCTCCCCGGGGTTCTGGAGGTCGCTGGCTGCAGGACAAGACTATTTTTGGCGCAGGATCTCTGGAAACTGCAGACAGGCCGGTAGGGCTGGGGCCAAGTCAGTTGTTCTCTGCAGTCTCCTCTGCTGGGCGTCTTCTTTTGTCCTTTTTCTTCTTAGGTTGCGGGAATCTGAGGAAGGAAGGTTCAGGGTGCCCCTAAATACTAGATTTAGGGGTGTTACAGGTAGGTAAAGGGAAGGGACCAATGGGTCCCTGCCCTGGGGTGGGTACACCCCTATCCTGCCACTCTCCTGTGGGAGGGGGCAGGAGCCTAGTCCTGATTGGGCAGGGCTCCCCATCTTCAAGATGGCGAGAGCCCGGAGATGTGCTTCACCTCGCCTCCCCCACCTGAGGGGTGGGGTTGGCAGAGGCTGGCACACCCCCTTTCCTCCCTTGGTGTTTCCCGCCAGTCTTCCCGCCAGGATGGGGGAAGAACCGGTGGGGGCCAGTTGCTGAGTACAGCAAGTGGTCTGGGGAAACTCACCAAGGCGGAATGCCTTTGAAGCTTCTCCCTGCCCAT
The DNA here is from genome assembly GCA_963921515.1 of Calotriton arnoldi. NCBI lineage: Eukaryota > Metazoa > Chordata > Amphibia > Caudata > Salamandridae > Calotriton > Calotriton arnoldi. The sequence goes on from CAWUFW010003570.1 coordinate 276,555, forward strand.
CCTGGGGGAGGAGGCCTAGCACATCGCCCAGGACGTGCATTGTTGCAGGCCCGGGAGAGTGGATGGCTCTCTACCCAGGGGTCCAGCAACATGTCTGCTGTGTGGCAGCCTAGGCAGCCCCTCAGACAAGACGTGGATTGTAGGTTAGGTTCAGGGGCAACTCTAAGTTGCCCTCTGTCGTGCATTTTACAGTAAATCCCACACTGGCATCAGTGTGGGTTTACTGTGCTGAGAAGTTTGATACCAAACTTCTCAGTCTTCAGTGCAGCCATCATGGTGCTGTGGAGTTCGTGCTGACGACCTCCCAGCACCATATACTCGGAATGGCAGCACTGCACTTACAGTGCCCAGGAATGGACCTGGGTACTGTAGGGGCACAGGGCTCATGCACCTGTACCCTCACCACTGGCATAGGGCACCCAGCTAGAGGGGTGACTGAGGTATGCCAGGGCAGTGTGTTTGTGGGCATGGCACACAGGGATGTGTGCCATGTCGACTCTCTGTTTTGTTCTGCACCAAGACACTCAGCCTGCAAGGGCAGTGTGTGTGTGTTGTGTCAGGGTACAGGGCCTCTAAGGGTGGCACAATAAGTGCTGCAGCCCTTAGGGGTCTTCTCTGGTCACAGTGCCCTGGGTACCTAGGGTACCATTTACCAGGGGCTTACCTGTGGCCAGAGATGCCAATTGGGTTTAGGCTTTAGTACAGTTTTTAGGGAAGGAACACAGGCCCTGGGTACCCGATAGGCAGGGACCCAGGGCACACCAAGGAAAAGTGCATCAGTTATCAGGCAAAAAGTGGGGGGGTTACTGCAACAGAAACCCACTTTCCTACATTGACCATTTGAGTAGTTTGACCAATGTACACCAGCCCGCAGGGACCCAGTAAGGCATAGATCACTTTGGTTGATAGACAGTTGGTAAAGGTTTGTAGGGTATATGAATGGTCATTCACCTTGAGTTCCTTCGTGTTAGTTGTGAGAGAACAGACCAAGCAGTTGTTGCATTTATAATGTCCCACTATTGTTGGGAGGCCCCATGCAGATGTAATGGAGTTCGATTTGTCTGGGTTTTCTGTCTGCGTGATGGCATGTACCAAATGGTCCGACAGATTTTGGCCTCTTTTCTATGAGAAAAGAGGAGGCTCAGAAAAGGCCTTCTGAGTGCGTGGAATGTGCCAGTTCTTCTTAATGATTTTATTTACTTCATTATTGCAGGGACTGAAGGTAGAAACGAAGGGAATGCTGGAATTTTGTAATTTGATGTGAGTAGAATGCTTCTGTGGTTATACCAAGCCTGCTTACGAGCCCTGTTTACCAGACTGCGCGGGTAACCACATTGAATAAACTTGTCTGTGAGGAGGCTGCTTCACGGCAATAATCTTTCCTCCATTTGCAATTCCTGTGAATCCGGAGGAACTGACCATAAGGAAGGCCATCTCTCAAACCACAAGGATGGTAACTCGAGTAGTGCAGTAATGTGTTGAGTTCTGTGGGTTTTCTGAACAGGACCATCCCTATTTGTTCCTCCTCAACATGAAGGGTAAGGTCCAGGAATGGTAAGTTGTTCTTCTGATGGTCACAGGTGAATTTGAGATGGGGTTGGCAATTGTTAAGCCAAGTGATAAAGGAGAGTGCTGTGTCCTCATCTCCATGCCATAATAGTAAAATATCATCTATGTACCGTCGCCAGAGCCCTATTTGTTCAATGAAAGGGTTTAAGGGTGTCAAAATCTGGGTTTTCGCCAAGTTATGTACATAGAGGATAGTATAATTGGGAGCAAAGCATGCTCCCATGGATACTCCTTTTACTTGCAGGTAGAACCTTTCCTTATATAGGAAATAGTTGTTGCTGAGAGCAATGCGAAGTAAGTCCATGATGAATTCAGTTGGAATCCGAGTTGGTTTGGGTCTGGTATCCAGGAGGTCCTGTATGATAAGAAGACCTTCCCTATGAGGGATATTGGTGTATAATGACTCGATATCCAGACCCACAATTAGGTCGGTTTTGGTGTTGAAAGGTCTGTCTTCAATCAGATTTATACGGTCCATACTGTCACAGACAAATGTATTGGTGCATGGGACAAAGTCTTTTATTACAGTGTCAATATATTTCCCCAGGGGTTCCAGAATCGATCCACAACCAGAGACTATTGGTCGACCAGGCAGGTTCATGGCATCTTTATGTATTTTGGGGAGTACATAAATAACCGGGGTCCGGGGGTGAGGATTAGAAAGCCAATTCCTTTTCAGTTATGATGTTCTGTGCCCTCTCTGTGTTGGTCACCATCTGTATTTTAGATTTGATGTCAGGCAAGGGATCTGTCATAAGAGTACGGTAGAGTGATTTATTGAACAATTGTCTCATTATTTAGGCATCGTATTTCTCACTGTCCATGATGACAATTCCACCTACTTTATCTGCCGGTTTAATGATAATTTCTTTACTGCTTTTTAGATTCATTAGTGTCTCCTTCTCAACCAAGGTGATGTTGTATGGTACAAATTCAAACTCGTTTTTATTTTTGTGACTTCATGTAGCACTAATTTCAAAAGACAAAATTTCAGGAGGCATAGTGACAGCTGCTGGTAGAAAGGTGGAAGGGGGGTAAAAGGGGGAATAATCAATCCTTTCATGTATGGTTCTGTCAGCAAAGAATTGTCTCAACCTGATTCGTCTAAAGAACTGTAACAGGTTCTCATGTAAGGCAAAGTGATTGCTCCTAGCCGTAAGGACAAACGAGAGGTCTTTGCTCAAGAGGGCGACTTCCTGTGAGGAAAGGTTATGTTGAGACAGATTGAAGATAGGGATCCATGTTATATTCCCATTAGGTGTCACTCGTGGAGGGTTCATTGTGGTGGACCCCACTGGTAGAATTTGCGGCGTGTCTGTCGTTTGCCTGTGTATTCAATCAATCAATCAATCAATCAAATATTTGTAGAGCACGCTACTCACCCGTGAGGGTCTCAAGGCGCTAGAGGGGTGGGGGATGATGCTGCTACTGGTCGAACAGCCAGGTCTTGTGGAGTCTCCTGAAGGTCAGCAGGTCCTGGGTCTGTCGCAGGTGGATGGGGAGGGTGTTCCATGTCTTGACGGCGAGGTGGGAGAATGATCTGCCACCGGTGGTCGTTCGGCAGATGCGTGGGAACGGCGGCGAGGTTGGCGGTTCGGGGTGTAGAAGGTGAGTCGTTCGTTGAGGTATGCTGGTCCGGCGCTCTGGAGTGCTTTGTGAGCGTGGGTGATGAGCTTGAAGGTGATCCTCTTGTTGACCGGGAGCCAGTGCAGGTCTATCAGGTGGGCGGGGATGCGGCTGTGGCGGGGGATTGCGAGGATGAGGCGTGCAGAGGCGTTTTGTATGTGTTGGAGTCTTTTCTGGAGTTTGGTCGTGGTTCCTGCGTAGAGGGCGTTGCCGTACTTCAGCCTGCTGCCAACGAGGGCCAGGGTGACCGTCCTTCTGGTTTCGGTGGGGATCCATCTGTAGATCTTGCGGAGCATGCGGAGGGTGTTGAAGCAGGAGGAGGAGACAGCGTTGACTTGCTGGTTCATAGAGAGCGTTGAGTCCAGGATGAACCCTAGGTTGCGTGAGTGGTTGGTGGGTGTTGGGGCAGCTCCCAACGTAGCCGGCCACCAGGTGTTGTCCCATGCGGAGGGGGTGGAGCCGAGGATGAGGACCTCCGTCTTGTCAGAGTTCAGTTTCAGGCGGCTGGACTTCATCCAGTCTGCGAAGGCCTTCATTCCCTCGTGGAGGTTGGATTTGGCGGTGGTCGGGTCCTTGGTGAGGGAGAGGATCAGCTGGGTGTTGTCGGCGTACAAGTTGATGTTGAGGTGGTGCGCTCGGACGATCTTGGTGAGAGGTGCCATGTAGATGTTGAAGAGGGTTGGGCTGAGGGATGATCCTTGGGGTACACCGCAGGTGATCGTGGTGGCTTCGGATCGGAATGGGGGGAGGCGGACTCTCTGGGTTCTGCCAGTGAGGAAGGAGGTGATCCAGTTCAGGGTTTTGTCAGGGATCCCTGCGTCATGGAGGCATGTGCGCAGGGTGTGGTGGCAGACGGTGTCGAAGGCGGCCGAGAGGTCCAGGAGGATGAGGGCCGTGGTTTTGCCGTTGTCCAGCAGGATCCTGATGTCGTCGGTGGCAGCCATGAGGGCTGTTTCGGTGCTGTGATTGCTGCCGAAACCGGATTGGGAGGAGCTCAGGATGTTGTTCTCCTCCAGGAAGTGGGTCAGCTGTCTGATGGCGTTCTTCTCAATGACTTTCGCCGGGAACGGGAGCAGGGAGATGGGTCAAAAGTTCTTGAGGTCCTTTGGGTCCGCCTTGGGTTTCTTGAGTAGGGCGTTGATCTCGGCGTGTTTCCAGCCCTCCGGGAAGGTGGCAGTCTCGAAGGAGCTGTTGATGATCTTCCGGAGTTGGGGTGCGATGATGGAGCTCGCTTTGTTGAAGGTGTGGTGGGGCGGGGGTTGGATGGTGAACCGGAGTGGATAGTGTTCATGATTTTGATGGTGTCTTCGTCGTTGACGTTGTTACAGGAAAGCAGGAGGTCGGTGTGTTTGGCGGGCATTGGGTCGAGGGTGTCGGCGTTTGTCGGTGGTGTTTGGGTGTCGAAGCTGTCGTGGATGTCGGCGATCTTGCGGTGGAAGAAGGTGGTAAGGAGTCGCAGATTTCTTGCGACGGCGGGATGTCATTGGAGCCGGATCTGGGGGTGGCGAGTTCTTTCACAATGTTGAAGAGCTCTTTGCTGTTGTGTGCGTTGTTGTAGATGCGTTCCTTGAAGGAGGTTCTTTTTGCGGACCGGATGAGTTGGTGGTGCTCGCGTCTGGCGTTCATGAGGGCTGCGTGGTTGTCCGGTGTCTGGTCTAGGCGCCACTGCTTCTCGAGTCTTCGGCAGGTTCGCTTGGAATTCTGGAGGTCGGCGTTGAACCAGATGGCTCTCGTGTCGGTGCGCCTGTTTGAGGGTTTCCTGATCGGGGCGAGGGTGTTGGTGCAGTCGTCGATCCATTGTCTGAAGTTGTGGGCCGCTGTGTTGGTGTCAGAGGGCTCGGAAGGAGGGTCTCGGGCGAGGGTGGTGAGGAGCTGGTCTTCTGTGACTTTGTTCCAGCTGCGGTGTGGGATTCCTTGCGGTTGGTTGTGCGCGGTGTGTTTCTCGAAGGCGAAGTGAATGCAGTGGTGGTCAGTCCAGTGGAGTTCGGTGGTGTGGCTGAAGGTGACGTGGTTGCTGGCGGAGAAGATGGGGTCGAGTGTGTGTCCTGCGGAGTGGGTGGGTGTCGTGATGAGCTGTTTGAGTCCAAGGTTGGCGAGGTTGTCGATCAAGGTTGTGGAGTTGTTGTCGTTGGTGTTCTCGAGGTGGTAGTTCAGGTCTCCGAGGAGGATGTAGTCTGTGGAGGCGAGGGCGTGCATGCTGATGAGGTTGGCGATGGAGCCGCTGAACTGTGGTCGGGGTCCCGGGGGTCTGTAGACAAGGGTTCCTCTGAGGGTGGTGTTGTGATCGACGTGGATCTGGAAGTGTAGGTGTTCGGCCATGCTGAGGGAGTCTTCGGTGTTGGTCGTAATTCTGATGGTGTTCCTGTGGACGATGGCGATTCCCCCTCCTGGTTTGTTGTTTCGGTCCATGCGGGTGATTTTGTAGCCGTCCGGGATGGCAATGGCTATGTCGGGCGCCGAGGTGGCGTTCATTCAGGTCTCTGTCAGGAAGGCGATGTCCGGGGAGGAAGAGTCGAGGAGGTCCCAGAGTTCGACGGCGTGCTTGTGAACTGAGCGGGTGTTGAGTAGTATGCATCTGATGTTGTTGTGGTATGCTTTGGTGGGATGGGCCGGACGTGCAGGTGTGCGCTGGCTGATGTAGCTGCAGTATCGGCAGGTGAAGGGTCCGTGGATGAGCTTCGGGGTGGTCTGGACGCAGGTGGAGTGTCGGCTGGCGTTGAGTGCGTGGAGGGTGTTGGCGTCGTAGCGGCCTCGAGTGTTGTGGTGCACGCGGGGGCCAGGGGGTCTGGCGCTGGGCGGCGCGTCCGCTGCGTGACCATGCAGCGGTCGTCATTATGTAGGTGAGGGGAGGGACACTCAGCTGGGAGGCGGGAACCGGGTGAGGGCAGGGGGGAGGGGCCGCGGGTCGGTAGTGGCGGGAACGGTGAGTGGAACAGTGAGCAACACAGACAGTGCACAGTTAGCCAATGGGAGCGGGCCACAATTTAGACCAGAATCGGGGCACAGATGAGCAATCCGTAAAAAGGGGCAGAGATACACAGCAGAAATCGGGGCACAGATGAACAATCAGTGAAAGGGTGCAGAGTTACACAGCAGAAATCGGGGCACAAATGGACAGTCAGTAGAAGGGGCGGAGATACACAGCGGCAAACGGGGAAGAAATTAAGCCGCGAATGTGGGTGCAGAGAAGCAGTAAAAGCGGGGCTCAATAGCGAAGAAACGGGGCACAGCTACGCAATTACCCAGACAGGACAGCAGTCTCGAACACCCAGGCAGAGGGCTCAGCGGCAACGTCGGAGCGTGGGAGATGCCGGGGAGAGAGCAGGTCTATGACCGAGGTCAAGGTCTTACAAGCGCTCCCCCGCAGCGGTCGTCATTATGTAGGTGAGGGTACTTGATTGATACTGGTAATTGGCCCTGGTTTTGCCCCTTCCCCGGCCAGGGTTTCTGTCTAAAAAACGAGCTGGTAGAAGTGGTGGAGGTGTGTTCTGGATCCGATCGGAGCACCTCCTTCCCACGGGTCAGATTCTTTTACGGAGTTGTTGGATGAGTCAGAAAAAGTAATTCTCTGAATATTTCTATATCTACCCCAATTTGTTGTTCTTGGTGGCTGGTATGGGGTATTGTAGAACTCGTCTAATAGATAAGGATATGTTTTCTCCTTATTGTAGTTTTTAATATCTTTCTGTATCCTGTTGATCTTTTTATTCTGTTGAAAGGTATTAAAAGTGGATATGGTGTTGTTCATTGAATAATGCGGAGACTCCCTGGAAGACATAGTGTGTCGATTAATTACACATTATGGGGTATATGTACAAGAACTGCCGCTAACTAGTGTTAGCAGCAGTTTTCTTAAAGCAGCCTATCACCAAAAACTATCGCCCTGTTAGCAATGTATTTACAATAAGTCAGTACATGGCGATATTTTCAGATAGCCGCGGTGAAAACTGCTGCTAAGACTAGCGTGAAGGCAATACAAATTCTTACGTTAGCGGGCAAAAACTGACGAAAGGCCAATTTGCGGGCAAAAAACTCACGTTAGTCAGCAGAACTTCACCTTTTTTGCCTCTAAAATAAAAGAAAAACAATGGAATGCAGAATGGAGCAGCCAGGGACAAGTGCAGCACAGATCATCAACCTCTCCAAACCCCCCAACAGCCAGGATGACCAGCCGGAGTCCCAGGGGAAGAGGAAATGCAGAATCAGGGCTACATATATGAAAAGAGGCGCATCGCTGGGGAAAACCTGTGATGCATCACTTTTCATAGCGCCCCCCTTGCAACACCATGGCAGCCAAAACCTTGAAAGTGCGGACAGTCCCCGGAGGCCTTGCTGTGCCTGCGCCTGGGACCCGGAGTGGGATGCACAGGTGCTGTGGAGTTGCTGGGCCATGGCGGTAGACATTGAGGCGTTGGTTATCGCCCTTACCTGGTGGTGAAGTCTGCCAGGTCACATGGAGACACATTGCTGATCTGTGTGAGAAGACCGCCTGGTGCCCCTAGGAGCTGTGAATGGTAGAGGCACTCCTGCGCACCAACGTAGGGAGGTCTGCATCGCATTCCAAGCACCACCAAGGAGCAGGGCAGGGGCAGAGTAGTATGCCCATTCAAGTGCGCAATGACTGTTTGGTTGGCCCTATCAGGCCTCCCAAAGCAGTCATGCACACTGCCCTGTTCGCAATGCAGTCTGCATTACAGCCTGCATGGAGAACATGTCCACCCCTCCAGCCCCTGGCTGAACGCCTTGTCACGGTGCTCAAGAACAATCACAATGCTGCATTGTGGAATTGCATCAAGAAACTACAAGACAGCCAACAGTGTGCTATCCAGCACTCTTGCAGCATGCCCGAGGCACTTGTCCTGGGGCTGCCCAGTTTGTGGCATATCCTGTGAGAGCCATCATTGCTGCTGTAGTGGAATATGGAGTCTGCAACTACCAAAGCCATATATCCACCAATGCGGCATATCATGCTGTTCATTCGAGTGGCCTATGTGCCTATGTGCGAGACTGCCACTCGAGGTCCAAACTCAACTCAACTACATACTGCTCCACTGTACAACATTGTACTCCAGTCTATCCCAGTGTAAGCCTCTCTAGTTTTCTCGATTCCACTGTACACCACTCTATGGCATTTTATGCCCCTCCATTCGACCATTCAATAGTCAACTCTATGCTACTCTACTGTACAACATTGTACTACAGTGTATGTCACTGTAGAGCACTGTAGTCCACTGCATGCCACTCTACCACACTCTACTCCACTCTATGGAACTCCCTCTACACCACTCCACTCCAATTTACTCCAGTCTTCTCTATGACAGACTACTCCACTGTACTCCAATACTCCACTCTATGCCACTCCATGCCACTCAACTCTAAGACATTCTGTGCAACTCCGCTCTATCACACTCCGCCACACTGTACTCTATGTCACTTTACTCTACAACAGTGTACTTTACTCAATGCCACTCCACCCTATGACAGTTTACCATATTATATGACCCGCCACACCACTCCACTCTATGACACTTTATTCCACTCTATGCTACACCACTCCACTCTACTCCACTAGATGGCAGTGTACTGTACGACATGGCACTCCATGCCGTAGGTCGGACACTGTATTAGTTTTATATATTATATAATTTACATTTACTACTTTAAACTGTATATATATTACAAAATTGATTTTGGAAGATATACTGTCCACAATATTTTTTGTATATTTTTGCAATCTTCATTACTATAGGAACACGATATTGTGGTAAACAATATTTTTAACACATTATTTTTGTTAACAATATTGTTTAACACTATACTGTGTCATTGCAACCAACCTCCAAGTATGTGGCCCAATGGTCCCCAGAAAGGGGCCTGAAATGGTGAATTCTTAAGTCTGCCTATTGAGTGCTAAATTCCATTTGATGTGTCTTGAGGCACTCTTGAGGTTGAGGTAGTTTGTTCACGAGGTCTCTTGAAGGGTCGTTTGGGTAATCTACATGTTGAGTTGTTGCGTAAACTAAGACTCTGGCTTAAATCTACAAGTTTTGTTTTCACACACACAGGTGGCACAAGTGAACTTAGTTCAATGCACCAGGCTTGAATGTGAAAGACAGGTTGTAGCCCTGCACAACCCAATACATAGTTGAAGTTGTGTCTGTGCTTTTGGGTTACTAACAGTCCCTAAAAAGGGATTCAGGGACACAGTGGTGATTTGAGGGCACAGCTTCATTCTTTTCAATATCACACACAGTCACTGAACTAAGAAACATTATTTTATGAGTTTAGTGACACAGTATCAGAAAACATATATTGTGTGGACAGAATATCATGTCAAAAATATCGAGGACCAATAGTTTGAGAAGGTAAGTGCAGAAAGGTAAGTATAGATTTACTCTTCGTAACTCCACATCTATGTGGAGTTATATATAGTTAAACTTTGCTTACCTATGGAAGCTTGCCTTCACAATATTTTTCTCCTCAATATTCTTAACACAATATTTTGTCCCACAGTATTTTTATTTCTGACATTCTGTCTAAATCCCCTTTTATGATTACAAATGGGTTAATCAATCTTTTGCCTAGTACATGTAAAATAAGCACACAGAATATTATTACAACAGCCTTAATGCAGGTTGTGAGCAATGAGAATAAAATTAACATTTCTATCTTAGTTAAAATGTCATCTAGCAACCTAACACCCTTGTCAGAAATTGGGTTATAAGTTGAGGTCAATGAAACCCTATCAAAGAAACAACCACAATTCTTGTCAGGGTGAAACATGAGCAGTCCCAAAATTAACCTGTATTTAACATTCTAGTAGCTCGGCCCAAACCAGTCAGGCTTGACCTAGAGGCAATGTGGTAAGTATTTATGCAGCACTTCAAAAAGGTAATGAAGTGAAAACACAACACAAGAAAAATCTCATATCAAACCTAGAACAATGGAGTAAACTTTAATAAATAATTTAAGACTAAAACAACAAAAATCTAATGAGCAGAACCAGGGATATGCAATTTAAAATTATTTGAAGAAAAGTAGCTATTGGAAGCAAGAAGCGCCATTGTGGTTATTTGGTCACAGTGGATCGGGTCCAAGACACAAAGGCCAACCACGATGGTGTGCGAGCTGGATACAGAACTGAGTCCAGTCCACGGTAATAAAGTATGTTGTGTCCTGGACATAGAGATGTCAGGGGAAAGAACCAAGCTAATCACAAGCATGAATGTTTAAAATTGAACAGGACAACATACACATAATCAATTGACATGGTGCTGAAATATTATCACAAAATATATTTTTTATTTCATTTCATATAAAATTTTTGTCATTTTTTGTCAGAATCTCAAAAAATATATATATAATTCAATACATTTTATAAAATCACAATGCAGTAACACATATTGGCATATGAAATATGATTAAACTAAATAAGAGCTTAGAGCATAATAATGCTCTTATCTGATGATACAATCTTTTTTTCTTTTTTTCTGGACATAGAGATGAAAAGTCCTTGCATTGGCCTGTGCGGTGTGGCTGTCGAGGAGATTTCGACAAGAGCTTGAGATCCTATGTAGAGATACGTTGCATTGTGCCAGTGCTGGTGAAGCCACCAAACAGAGCTGTGAAGATACATTGCATTCATGTGAATGCTGGTGGTGCTGTGAGGACTTGCGTCGAGATGCGTCATGCTGAGTAGAGATGCACTTGAGCTGGGCTAGTTGTTGGCATTGAGATACGTTGCACTGGGTTGGTTCTACTAAAGCCGCCCATCAGAAGCTGCGATGCTCGGTCCTGCGTTGAACAGGGCTGGTTGTCTGCATTGAGCTGCATCATGCGAAGCTGTCAGACAGAAGCTGCGATGTGTGGTCCTGCATCAGGATGCAAAAAAACTGCATCAGCGCAGTTTAGCCTGTTGTATCCCTGTAACTTGGAAGAGGAAGTCAAGTCGACTGACCCTTCGAGACACTGTGGAGGTTATGGGTCCAAACAGGCAGGCTGGCCCCAGCAGGGCTTTCCACGTTGTTTGCATTTGAGATTGTTCTCTGTTAGGTCAGTTTTGATGTGCCCTATAAGCGGGTGAACAGTCTGTTCACTGCCAGGCTCCTGCTAGACCACCGCTTGAGTAAAGACCGCTGATCAGTTCAGGGGTTGAAAGCACAAAGTAAAGGTTGGATGCATTGAAAAGAAAATATAAATCACTTTAGGCTGCACCTGATTGATTCAGTTACTTTATGATAAAAGCAACATAATAGAATATACAAGATAAGTAATGCAAACATCAAAAAGAAGATTCTCTGAATGCTATAGCTGATGTGTGCTGATGTTTAAACTTGCGAAACAAAGTGTCATCCATTTCAATGCCCGTGGTTAAGCACGGTACAAGATGAGGATGAAGATAGTTTCCCAGTTAGTGGAAGTGTATTACCTTCATTCCTATAGCTGAGGGAAGATACCTAGACACTGAGGTGAGAAGAATGAGACCAGGCTACATTTAGAAATTCCAAGAGGCCTTTTGTTTATCAAGAAGTTGCACGATACTCCTCCCGAGCAGAGTCGCCTGGTGGATGGCCGTGGCGAGGGTTGGGACACTAGCCTCAGCTTTTCCAAAAAGATATAGCTTCTAGGCCAGACATGTCTTCTGCCTGTCCCCAATCGCTGCTTCAGGAAGATCCCAACCCACATTATGTCCACGCTGTAGTTGTTGAAGCCCCCGTGTTTCCTATAATGAGAAACACCATCCGACACAAAGGCTGCCTCACCACAGAATTCTGAGAAAGATACTTGACATAAAACCTTTACTTTATTTTGCTCACAGATTGTGAATTTTAAAGGGTAACCCTTAAAAAGTAGAGTAAATGATATATTAGTTGAAAGCATTAGCTGTAAAAAAATGTATACCTATAGAAGAAGACAGGAAAACAAAAGGGATGTTGCAATTTGGCAGAAAGTGCTGTGTTCACCCCGTCAACATAAGACCATGTCAAATTGTACCTTGGTAAATTTTAAACCTCAAAATATAGTGGATACCAAATATTACATATTAGGCCATAAAACCATTGTATTTTGTATTCCTTAAAGGAGCCGGAATTGAAAGCTTCTGGAATGGGGAGACATCCTTTACCATGCAACCATTACAACGCGGTATGTTACATCGCGGTTTTCACAACGCAAGTCGTTACAACGACTTGCACTGGATTTCGCTGTACACTAAGGAATAGTATGATTTACTATTCCAACACCTTCCCTACTGTAACGTAGGCTGGAGTTGGAATAATAAATCATACTATTCCTAAGTCCAGCGCCCTCCAGCGTAAGTCGTTGTAACGACTTGCATTGTAAAAACCACGATGTAACATTCCGCGTTGTAATGGAATGCGTTGTATCGTCATATATTCTCTGGAATGATATCTAACGTGCTAAAACACGCTGTAATCTGCTGTCAAATAAAAGGCAATTTCAACTTGGCAATGGCTAAAGGTTAGCCTTGAAAAGTAGGGGGATACCAGATATTACAGCAATGCATGATCTGTAATATTTGGTATCCTCATAGAAAGAGAAAGTAGAAAACACAAGGAAGAGTGTGATTTCTCACAGAAAAACTGTATTCACCCCGCCAGCATAAGACCATAAACAAATCTTGTCCTGATAAATTTTAAATCAAGAAACAATAGGGATACCAAATATTACAGCCCATATGCTCCATTGTATTTGGTATCCCCTAAAGGAACCGGATGTGAAAGCTTGTGGAATGATATCAAAAGCGCTAAACAGCACTGTATTCTGCTGTCAAAAAGAATTCAATTTAAACTTGTCAATGATGAAATGGTAACCCTTGAAAAGGAGGGTATACAAGATATTGTAGCAATGCTTGGGCCATAATATTTGGTATGTCCATAGAAGCAGAGAATGAAAAAGAAGATGAAGGGTGCAATGTCACAGAAACAAACTGTCTTCAACCAGCCAACATAAGGCCATGAGAAATTGTGTCCTGGCTACTTGTAAGCCTAGAAACATAGGGCATGCCAAATATTACACCCCTAAGAGGCATTATATTTGGTATCCCCTAAAGGAACCGGATCTGAAAGCTAGTGTAATGAAATCAAAAATGTGAAAAAATACTGTAATCTGCTATACAATAAAAAGCGACTTCAATTGGTCAACGGCTAAAGGGTAACCCATGAAAAGTTGGGGAAATGAGATATTACAGCAATGCATAAGCCATATTATTTGGTGTCCCAATAGTAAACAGCATTGGGAAAATAAAGGAAAGTTGATATGTAGCAGACAAATACTGTGTACCCCCAGCCACCATAAAACTGTGTCAAATTGTATCCTGGTAAGTTTAAACAATAGAAACCCAAGGGATACCAAATATTATAGCCCATATAGGCCACTATATTTGGTATCCCCCAAAGGAATCTGTTATCTAATAAAAGCCAACTTTAGTTTGCCAATGGCTAAAGGGTAAGCCATGAAAGTAGGGAGTACAAGATAATGCAACAATGCAGGAGTTGGAAAAATACTGTGTTCACACAGCCAACATAAGAACAGGTCAAATTATATCCTGGTAAATTCTAACCCTAGAAACCTAGGGGGATACAAAATATATAGCCCGGATGGACCGTTATATTTGATATCCCCCAAAAGAGACGGATGTGAAAGCTTCTCGAATCAAATCAAAAATATAAAAATATATTGTAATCTGGTATCAAATAAAATGCAACTTCAGTTGGTCAATGGCTTAAACATACCCTGGTAAAATAGGGGATACCAGATATTACAGCAATAAATGAGCTGTAATATTTGGTATCCCACAGTAAAAGATAATGGAAAACACAGGGAAGGGTGCTATTTGCCTGGAAAATACTTTGTCCACCCAGGCAACAAAATGCCATATCAAATTGAATCCTGGTTAGCTCTAACCCGAGAAACATAGGGGATACCAAATATTATAGCCCTTACGAGGAATTATATTTGGTATCCCACAAAGGAACAGGACGTAAAAGCTTGCGGAATGAAATGAAAAATGCAAAATACTGTAATCTGCTATCAAATAAAAGGCAACTTGAGTTGGTCAGTGGCTAAAAGGTAACACTCGAAAAGTAGGGTATACCAGATATTACAGCAATGCTAGACCCGTAATATGTGGTATCCCCAAAGTATGTTGGATAACAAAGGAAAGGGTGGTATTTGGCAGAAAAATACTATGTTCACCCAGCCCAACAGAAGTCATGATAACTTTAATCCTGGTAAGCTGTAACCCGAGAAACATAGGGATACGAACTATTATAGCTCATATGATGTGTTATATTTGTATCCCCCAAAGGAACCAGAAGTGTCAAGGTCGTGTTCCAAACTCTCAAGATCGGTTTGAGGCTCAAATGGTCCCAACTCTCGATCGTCTCAATTCTGATAGCTGAAATAGCACAGAAGATTGAGATAGATCAAGTAAGGGAAGGTAAGGAAGGCTACAGCAGGGAAGGAGATGTACAAGGCAAATAAACACCGTAAGAGATCATGACAAGTGAAACTATCTCCACTAGTAACTCTCTCAATAATGTATCTAAATACCTGTAAAGAAAATAACTGTGATTGACATTCTCTGGAAAAGAAGAGTACATTTCTTCATGTTCTGATACTTCTCTTGGATCGTCATGAAATAAGAATTCTAAAATTAAGGATAACAATTATATCACTCATGTCAGTTCTCAATCACAATGTGTACACATTCTTACCACCAAATAAACAATAAAGCTCCGTTTCACAGGGAGGGTTGACCCAATTCACACCATATCACGAAACCCCTGTTAAATAGGAAAGGAAATATAATTATTCTTAAACATGTTTTCTTCAGATTCGTATCTTTGCGCATATTTTAACCATAGGACATTTATCTCAAATGTACTGATAACGATTCTCTCGTTATAGTATTTCATAAAAATAAGTGGAGTTTGGTACGTTTCAAAAATCATGTAGTTCGATTGCACTCTAAAACAATAGCTCACTATTAAACTAAGATTGCCTCATTTAGGACAAGGTTCCATACAGAGGCTTTATATCCATTTAGGTATACACAACAACTGCGAAAAAATCGTAAATTCCATTAACAGTTCTTTTTTAATCCAAAGTAGCTTCTACATCAAACAAAAGGCGTTTCCAAATCACCCCTCCAAAATTACTGACGCCGAGTAGTCAAGCGTAATACACTTCTGGTCAATTCCTGTTTGAAACAGACTTGTCTTTGGCAGTCCAGTTCTAATGAACAATCAGATATTTAATAAGCTCTGGTGTTGAGCAAGTCACCCTTACCACACCGCAATGTTCTGTTGGGAAATTGAAGTTCAAGGACTCGTAAAGTTTCGGAGATGAGAATAAGCAGGAACCGTTCTTTATTCTCACGGTTCATGACGTCATCAATTCCCACATCGGACAACAAGCGCTAAGCATATTGGGAAATGTAGTGCCCATTTGCACTTATCTCTCAGGAGCGACGTGCGGCTCCAAACGACAGCTGAATGCCACGCTGCTGTTGCCCCCACCCTTTCTGCTGGTAGGTGTTTTTATGTGTAACGGCGGACCGGGTCCTCCACAGACAGCATGCATAGAGTTCCCCATGTGGCTAACGGATAAGGGTGTAGCAGTACATCCCCCTCCTGGAGAATGCTGACGTGACCTAAGCTCATCTGGGAATCTGGCGTGAAAACTCTGGATCAAACGTGGAGCATGAATGCCATGAGCGGGTTCCCACGAGTTTTCCTCAGCACTATAACCCTTCCATGAAACCAGATACCATAAAGCAGATCACCTTTTCTTTGAATCTAGTATTTTAGACACTTCGTATTCACGTTCCTCATTCACCCAAATGGGCGACGGTCTGTTTTTGACAGGAGTATATGAAGGTTTTAATAGTGAAACATGGAAAACAGGATATATGCATAATGATTTAGGCAAAGCAAGTAGTACTGTGACTGGGTTGATACATCTTTTGATCTTATATGGACTAATGAACCTGGGGTTAAATATACTGTATCTCTGAAAACTGAGGTTTTTGGTAGACAACCACACTACATCTCCCTCTTGGTATAGTGGATTGGCTCTGCGATGCTTATCTGCAGATTTCCTATCTAGTAGCTTCGCCTTTTGTAGGTGTTGGTGTGTCTTGCGGATTGTCTGTTGTATATGTGCTACCCTGTTGTGTACTTCAGGTATGTACTTCTCCATCCCTGCGTGTATCAAAGGGAGGAATCGTGGGTGGAGACCATAATTACTATAATATGGTTCAGTCTTGGTGGACTGATGTGTAGCACTATTATACGCTGTTTCCACAACCCACAAAAGGTCCACCCAAGCGTCAGTATTTTCTTTCACATAACATCTAAAATATTGCTTTAATGTCTGATTCAAGCGTTCTGTTTGGCCATCTGTTTGGGGAGGAAAACTGGTGGACTTTGCGGATTTTATTTGCATTGCCGAACACCACACTGTCCAAAAATGTGCTGTGAATTGTGAATCCCTATCAGACACAATCGTCTTGGGAAGTCCATGTAACCGCACTACATTTGTGAGGAGTAGTTTGACCAACTGTCCAGAAGTAGGTAATTGCTTACAAGCAATAAAATATCCCATCTTGGTGAGACTATCAATTACCACAAGAATGGCGAATATGTGACGTTACAATGCGATCTGTTAGATCGCGGTACGTTACATCGCAGGTATTACAACGCAAGTTGTTACAATGACTTCCGCTGGAGGGTGCTGGACTTAGGAATAGTTTGATTTACTATTCCAACTCCAGCCTACATTACAGTAGGGAAGGTGTTGGAATAGTAAATCATACTATTCCTTAGCTTATAGCGCCATCCAGCACAAGTCGTTGTAACGACTTGCGTTGTAATGCCCGCGATGTAACTGCATCGCGGTGTAACGACCGCGTTGTAAAGGTCGTTTCCCAAAATGGCAGTATTCCCTTGATCCCTTGATAACATCTACAATTAAATCTAGGGAGACGGTGTCTCATGGAACGGTAGGAGTAGGCAATGGCAAAAGCAACCCTTGTGGTTTTTGGTAGTCAGATTTAGCCTAAGCACATTTCTCACATCTCTTTGTGTAAGTGCTTCCATCTGTTTTTTCCGATGGCCACCAGAACTGACGTGACACTCTGTCAAGTGTCTTATACATTCCATTGTGACCAGCACTGGGAACTTCATGACACCATTGAACCACCTTTCTTTGCAATTCTTTAGAAGAAACCAGTAATTGATTACCTCAAATGTGTAATCATTGTTTTATTCTCCACTGAGGATGCAGTTTGAGCCATTTCTTCCACACTGGTGTTTGGTTGCTATGTACTATGGTTTTTAGGAACTGTTCTCTATGTAGCACTCCAATAACCTGCTTTGGTGTTAAGATGGATTGTGGTTTTGTTTCGATGGATACGTGTGTGAATTCTTACCTGATAAGAGCATTCGCCTTACATTTCTCATTCCCTGGTCGATAGGTGACTATATAATGGTTCTCTGAAAAGAACAGCATCCAACGGAGTTGTCTTGGGGATAACATTCGGGCTGGTCGAAATGAACTGTAGGTTTCGATGGTCGGTATAAACAGTTACTACATGCTTCACCCACATTAATTGATGCCTCCATTCACTGAATGAGTCCTTTATAGCCTTTAGCTATTTTTCTGCGTTTGTATATCGTGTTTCAGTCTCGCTCAATTTTCTTGACAAATAAGTCATCGGATGTAACTATCTGGTCTCGTCGTTTCTTTGGGATGATATGGCTCCTATGGCCACCTCTGAGGCGTCTGCTTCTACCACAAATGGCTTATCAGGATTTGGATGTGCTAAAACAGGAGAAGAGGTGAACACCCACTTTAGCTGCTCAAAGGAGTGTTCAGTCTCTTTTGTCCATACTGAAGGAGTGTTTTTCTCCAAAAGCTTTGTGATAGGGGCTACCAATTGTGATGAAAGGTTTATGAACATTCGGTAGAAGTTCACAAAACCTAAGAAACACTGATTGTCTCGTACTTTAACAGGCCTTGGCCATTCCTTAACTGCTAGGATTTTATGCTCAGACATTTCTTGACCTGTGGGAGAGAATATCACTCCCAAGAATTCAACCTCATGCACGTGAAATTCAATTTACTCAGTTTACAGTATAATCCATTCTTTCAAAGTGCTGTCAGCACCAAACAAACATGCTGCTAGTGTATGTCAACGAAATCAGAATAGATAAAAATGTTGTCTATGTAAACCACTATGAATACATCCAAAAACTCTTGCCGTACTTCATTCAGAAAGAACTGAAATGCAGCTGGTGCATTACATAGGCCGAAGGGCATTACGGTATACTCAAACAACCAATACTGAGTGCAAAAAGCTGTCTTCTACTCATCCCCTTTTCTCATATGCACCAAATGATATGCCCCCTTCAAATCTAATTGTGTGTATATCTCAGCTTTTGTGACTTGCTCTAATAGGACAGGAATCAAGGGTAATGGATATCTGTTTTTTATAGTTACATTGTTCAGTGCCCTAAAGTCAATACATATGAGTTTCTCAACATTAACCTTTGTATGAAAAATAAAGGTGAAGCAGCTGTGGGCTTGGAAGGACAGATCAGTCCATTTGGTATACGCCAAAGGAACCAGGGGGCAGATTTACAAGGACTGGCGCATCTCTACATATTAGCAGGGATGCGCCAGTAAAGATGCGACACGCAAAATACCATTGCGCCACCACGGATGCGGCGCATTTACAACGCGGAGCACCGTGGCGCAAGCATAGACAGATGCGTGTCGCATCTTATGTCGTATGGGCAGTGCCTTGCTGGAGTTGTGTTGCAAGTGCGACGCAACTCCAGCAACGCTCAGGGGCGGACTATACTTAACGTGCTGCATCACTCCTTACGCCTGCTTCAAGCAGGCGTAAGGTTTTGACGCAGCGGTGTCGAAAAAGTGACTCCGTGAAATCTTGTACGAGGCTTCCTTGCAACGGAACGCCCACCCTGCATACATTATACTTGACGCAGGTATAATGCAGCGCAGGCTTTTACAACGTGACGCATCTCCCTAGATGCGTCACGTTGTAAATATGTCACATAGTGGCTCATTGTTTACGACGCTGCTGCGTCACATAAGTGACGCAACGGTGTCGTAAAGATGTCGCAAGGGGCTTGTAAATCTGCCCCTTGATGTTAAAGCTTGTGGAATTATATCAAAAAAGCAAAATGAGATTGTAAACTTGTAACAAATAAAAGTCCATTTGAACTGGTCAGGGGCTAAAAGGAAAACTTTGAAAAGTGGGGACTAAGATATATCAATGCCTGAGCAGTTATGTTTGGTATACCCATACAAAAAATATTTGAAACCACAAAGATTGGTGCACTTTTGGAGCAATAAATATTGTATTCACTTAACCAATAAGGCAATGTTGTGTTACTTACCTAGTTTGATTATTTTTCAAAATGTGAAATACAAAATGCTATAGAACATGGGGAGCATGTGCTGTAACAAGTGGCACCCTAGATTGGCTGCAGGCACCCGGCACACTAACCAAACCAAGTCAAGGGCGTATTCGCTACCAAAACCAAATAACATATTGAGGCTAAGCATATTTTTTCGTTTTCATTATATTTAATTTAAATGTTTTTCCCTTGAATTTGGCATGCCCTTTACTTGACACCTGAAGCAACTATTTAGTACACCTATATCTATAACTATTAACTCTGACATTAACTTTTTTTTTTTTTTGTGTCCTCATATGTCACATCAAATTAAGGTTGGAGATAATGTGGAATTCCGGCTTTTTCTTGGGCATGCAATGTGAGAGGTGCCCGATCACTCCTATAAGGAGGCGATGTATTACATCTCGGGCTCCCCCATACCCAGCCGCCTTTCCTTTTACTCCAGATCTACAGGTGATTACGGATTTCCCTCCCCAGAATTGCCAATCCATCTTGAACACTCCTGGGCAATCCCAAACATCCTGTAATGCTGATTATTAATCATAGGACTGTTTATATACCAAAATAATATGCCTCTAAAGAAATGATAAAAAAACATTAGAAACTATCATGTTTAGGGATATGTATTCTTACTCCAATCATCCCACAAACTCCAAAATGTTGTTCTTTTTGTATTACAGGTCGCCCTATCCATTTTAGCTATTTATGTATCGAATTGAGCCACTCGCATTCAAGAGGAGAAACAGGCAAAATCCATTTTATGCACAACTCTCTGCGCGCCAGAAGAATTAACATGAAAATAAGTGTTTTATATTGTTTAGATAAAATTATTGTGGAGTCTTCATCCGGAATTACCCCAAATATAACCAAAGCAAGACTCACCTTGATTTTGTGGCCCACTATACCTGACAGCATTGCACCCACTTTCTGCCAAAAGACTTGGATGGAAGAACACCGCCAAAACATGTGCGCTTCGTCTGCATTCATTTCACCGCACTTTAAACACTTCCTCACAGCTTGTGAGCCCATTTTTGAGAGTCTTCGGGGGGTCCAATACGCCTTGTGGATGGTAAACAGATGGTTTTTTCTTAGAGGTGCAGACTTCACACCATACCATAAGAAAGATAAAGATACTTGCCATAATGTATCAAGATCGTATTCCGGCAGTTCCTTCCTCCAAGTTGCTTTAAACCAGGCTTGTGGGTCTTCTTGAGGCTGTATCAACATCCAGTACCATACTGAAACTTCCTTTTGAACCAATTGGGACGAGACTATTTTGGACTCACAATACTTATTTCCCTTCTCTCTTTTCTTAAGGTTTTAGCCCAGCTTAACAGTTGGTAATACTTAAATTTGGAGACGGAATCTTCTGAGATCTCCTGCATTTTCTGCCAAGAAATTAGGTCTACACCCTCTAACAGTTGACCCCATCTGTTAATTCCCTTTCCTTTTATTGGGACTGCAAGAGAATCTTGTAGACAGGCTGGTGTTCCAGTTGATCTCCAGATAGGGGCGTAGTGGCTGTAATACGGGATCTGTAGAATCACCCTGATTTGAGACCATACTTTACATGCCGCCTGAAGTATTTTTAGTCTCACTTTTGAAAAGATTTGGGGTCTCCAAATTTAAAAATAAAAACGCTGGATAGATCCGGAGGGCCAAATGTGAGTGCTTGAAAAAGTGGTGAAAGATCAGAGGTGTCTTTTAACAATTGCCTGAAATTTTTAGATGGAAAGCTCTCTGATATTGGAGAAGATCTGGGCTTGCCATCCCCCATTTTCCTTTTTCTCCCTAAGCTTCTGTCAGGCTATTCTAGGTCTTTTATTCCCCCAGATAAAACTGGAAAAGAGTCCTTGCACTTTCTTTATCCACTCCTTCTTAAATTCTAAGGGGATTGAGTTGAATAGGTAGGTATATTTAGGTAAAATTGCCATTTTTAGAATGTTAGACTTGCCTAAAAAGGATAAAGGTAAAGATTCCCACTGCTGTAGTTGTTTCTTAACTTTAGAGGTGATCTTACCAAAATTCACTTTTGCCAATAATTCTAGTTTCTGGACCACTTCTATTCCTAAATATCTGATGTTTTGTCTGACTAAGTCACACTTATAATTTGTGTTCCATTGCATGATCTCTGTCTTTAATGGATTGACAGCGTAACCAGATAGTTTACCGAAGCTCCCTAGCATTTCCCATATGGCTGCAATTGACGAATCTAGCTGGCCAGAAAAGATCATCAGGTCATCTGCATAGAGCCCAATTTTCTTTTCCCACCCGTTGCTGGTAAATGGTATAATATTCCTACATGCCCTTAGTTTGATAGCAAGTGGCTCAATGTAAAAATTAAATAACAAAGGAGAAAGAGGACAACCTTGTCTGGTGCCCCTACCTATTTTAACTTGTTTAGTTAAGTTGCCATTTACTAATACTCGAGCGGATGGATTTTTACAAAGAGTCTTAATTGCAGAGACAAAAATATGACCCAGGTTAAAACGCTGAAGCACTTCTTGAAGAAAGGGCCAACTGACCCTGTCAAACGCTTTAGCAGCATTCCAGGTCATCACGGTTAGGGGTCTGGCATGTTCCAAAGCTAGGTCTATTGTGCCGATTAGTTCGTGAGTCAAATCATGTAGATGCCTCCCCTTCATAAAGCCCTTCTGATCACTATGAATCAATAAGCCGACCATCCAATCTAACCTTTTTGTAAGTATCTGTGTATACAATTTATAGTCACTGTTAAGAAGGGAGATCAGCCTATACGATTCACAAACCCTTGGATTTTTATTGGGCTTAAGAAGGATAATTATTGTAGCTAAATCCCAAGAAGGAGGGAGCTCTTGGTTTGATATATAGGCCGAGTTAAAAAAATTAAGCAAAATGGGAGCCAACTCTTCTTTCAGATAGGAATAAATTTCATTTGGGAGGGCATCAGGCCTTGCAGCCTTGCCTTTTTTTAAGCTTTTTATTGTACTATAAACTTCCTCTATTGTGAAGGGGGCAGATAATTCATCTCTAAATTCATCACTAAGGTAAAAAAACGCTGTTATATGATCCTTGTTCGGGACTATGTCTTCTGTATATAACTCTTGGAAAAATTGAACAAATGCATGTTCAATTGCCCCATCCTGAGTGATGATATTGCCCGTAGATTGACACTTTAGTTCTTTAATATAATTTCTGGTCTGTTTAGCTTTAACCTTCCAGGCCAAAAGTTTACCACATCTTACTCCGTATTCGTAGTTGGCAAGTTTACTTGCTTCCCATTTTTGTTTTACCTTGATTTCCAGATAATCGACTAGATTAGCCTTTGCTTTCGCTAACTCCATTCATAAACTTAAATTATTAGATGGGTTTGAAGTGCACCCTAAATTGCCTTGTATTGTTTTAATTAAATCTTCCAATGTTTTAATCTCGTTCCTGACCTTTTTATTATGTGATGCATTGATGCTGACTTACACACCTCTAAGATAAGCTTTATATGTGTCCCTTACCTTGTTTATAGGAGCTGAGTCGAGATTGAAGAAAAAAAACTCATTCGTTGACATTTTCAATTTATCCATTACTGAAGCATCTAAAAGTAAAGATCGATTCAAAGTCCAACGCCATTCAGGTGCCTTGTCTTTAACCTGAAATTGGAGTGAGACTGCTGAATGGTCGGATAGGTGCTCCGGAGTATGGGAGACAGTCTTGATATAGTTGCTAATGACGGCGGCTACCAAAAACAAATCTATTCTTGATCGGTGACCGTGTTTCTTATTGTAAAAAGTATATTTACCCGACTCTGCCCCCCTCTTTACACTCTTAAGGGTCCAAATATCGACAAGGCCCAAATCCTGAACTATATGCTTTAGGGCTGCTCTTATTTTAGGTACAGTAACGGCTGCCCTCTTAGAAGTTGTGTCCTGGGCTAAGGCGAGGACTACATTGAAATCCCCCCCATGATGATAGGTTAATACAATTAAGTGTAAGAATAAAGTATTTAGGGGATCAGGGTCATCTTGGTTTGGACCATAATAACTGACAAGAGTAAACCAATTTCCCTGGATCTTTGCCTTAACCATTACCCATCTACCTGATGGATCTACAAGGGTTTCGCCTAAAATACATTGAAAAGATTTTTTAAACAAAATTGCCTCCCCTTTTACTGTAACCGATTGTGTAGTATATATGCAATGTTCTATCCATGGTTGACTTTTTAATATTTCCAACAATTTTTCTTTTAAAAGATGGGATTCTTGGATAAAGATGATATCAAAATCGCACAACTTCAGGTACTCCAATATCCTACTCCTTCTTGGTAACACCCTCAGCCCGTTAACATTCCATGATAACATTTTTAAAGGCCTAGGGTTATCTGTACCTGCCATAAAATAAGATTGTCTTCCTGCAATAGCCTAGGGGACTCAACCGTTCATGTGTTAAAGGCGGCTGTGACACAAAAAAACTGGCTAAAAAAAACAACTAAAACTGACATAAGAGGACCTTTTTTTTATTTTTTCCCACATGCTCCCCCACCCTGTGTGAATCTTTTTTTGGGATTTTCCTAAACTTGCATTTTATACCCGTGACCCGCCCCACCCTCCCTGGGGAACCCTCCCTAACAACTAGAGGTATACTGTGGACACCTCATTATGAGCTCTCCTACATCCTGATGGTCGAAATTAGGTAACAGTTATACCGTCTGTGCCTTAATCTGTTCTATGAAAACTTTCACCTCATTTGGATCCCTAAAATTATGCATCTTATTATTTCTCATGACCCGCAGGGATGCCGGGAATCAAATATTTGCAGTGGCACCAAGATCTCTCAATTGCTGGATATATTTACCAAGCTCCCACTGCCTGTCAAGAGTTGTGCGGGAGATATCGGACCTTATACGGAAAGACCAGTCGTTTTTCCTGTATGTCCCAGCTTTTAATGCTCCGGTGAGGATACTTTCTTTTAATGAGTAGGTTTTAAAATTTACAAGAATCCTTCTAGCTGTTTTCCTGCCTGCACGGAGCACAAAAGGATCTCGATGAGCTCTTTGTACATCCTCTTCTAGCGTGCTTTGTTCAACATCCGTATTATGCTCCTTTAGAAGAGAAACTACATAAGCCTTGATATCTCCTCCTTTCAGACCCTCAGGAACATTTAAGATTCTTATATTATTCCTCCTTGTATTGTTTTCAAGGGCTTCTAACTTATCTCTTAACTCTTGTTCGCTTTTCTTCAGCTTCAAAATCTCTTCTTGGTTAACGTCCACTTTCACAGAGACCTCCTTATATGCAGTTTCCATAGCTCCTACTCTGTCAACCAAACTATTGATTTTTTCTTCCATGATTTCACAATGCCCTTGTATTTTCTGTTGATTAGTTTCAGAAGTGGCGAATCTCTCCCTTATTTCGGATAACAAAGCCGACTTTCCAATAACTCTGGATAACGGCACATTCCCATAATATATGTAAAAAGGTGCCTTCTAGACCACATCGCCTCCTGCACATTCCAATGGACGTCCTCCCCATGCTCACGAGCCTAGTCCCTGACACATAAACCCTGTGCAGGATCTTTGACTGAACCAGTCGGAGTCTGGAAGAGATTGCAACTTCTTTCGGGGATGCCAGCGCCTCCTGCCATTCTTCATCGTCAAGTTCAAACCTATCTCTCTCCCACCGCCCCCTAATCTGGACCAGTGGATCGGACGTATTGTTTATTAGTTTTTTGTATGTGAGGGAGATTGCTTTTGTGGGCATATAGCCATCTAATAACCTGTCTTCCAATGGTGACGATTCCGGGGGGGATTCCCCATCAAGTAGGTTAGACTTTAGTGCATGTCGCACCTGCCAATACCGAAAATATTCTGAGGCGGCTAATTCGTACTCCTTTTGCAGGGCAGTGAAGGACAGCACTTCCCCCTTCTGCCATAGGTCCCCAATCCTTGAGATCTCGATCAGGTCCCAGTTTCCAAACCCCTTGGAGGTCCGCAGAGTTCCCAGTTGCTCTGCATCACACAACGGCGTGGCCAGTGTGAGCCGCCGATTCCATCCCAAGCTTTTGTTCGCCGCTTTCCAGACGTGTACTGTGTGCTCGGTAGGCCCGTGAGCAGGATATTTTTAACGTAGGAATAGATGGCTCTGTTAAAGTTACCCCCAGGAAGTTGCCATTTGTCTATCCTATATCCAGGGTCATCCCCGCATCGATACGTGCATTGGTTAATGGCCGCTAGGTGGGCAGCCCAGTAGTATTTCCTTATATCAGGTAGGGCAATCCCCCCATCATACCATGAGAGTACCAGCTTCTGTAGAGCAATGCGGGGCCTGCCCTCCCAAAGCAGCTCCTTCTGGAGGCTCGCAATGTCTTTAAAATATCGAGATGGGACTGGGTCCGGGTGGTTCTGCAAAGCGTACAGGAAACGGGGTAAAGCCATCATTTAAAAAAGTGCTGCACATCCAAGCAGAGATAGTGGAAGTGTCTTCCAGTGAGCGACGTCCCGCTTCAGATGCTGGAGAGGGGGGAGCAGGTTTCGCACATATCTTATCTTTGGGTCATCTGTGATGTAGACACCCAGGTATCGGAAGCCGTCATGGGCCACCTGGATCGGGCAACCCTTTATGGGAACTGGGGGCTCACCGCAGAGGACGTAGACCATCGACTTGGCCCAGTTGATCCTATACCCATAGTTCTTCCCGAAGTTAGTAAATATGTTAATGGCGTTTCGGAGCGATGTTTTCGGGGAGGCGAGATACAGGAGAATGTCGTCCGCATACAGGGAGATACTGTCCTCCCACGTCTCAGCCCACTTAAGTCCCCGAATCATCGGATCTCGCCGGATCCATGCCGCCAGCGGTTCAAGGGAGAGAGCAAATAGTAGTGGGGACAGCGGACAGCCCTGACGCGTCCCACAGCTCAGTTCAAACACTTCCAACATTTTATTGTTGACTACCACCCGAGCCAGGGGCTCGCTATACAACAGCCGTACCCACCCAATGTATTCGCGTCCGAACCCTAGCTTCTTCAGGATCGCAAAGAGATATGCCCATTCGATGGTGTTGAATGCCATTGTGGCATCTAAGGACAAAACCGCTGCCTCCTCTTGGATCGTGTTGATCCTGCCCATCACTCCATGGAGTCGCCACAGGTTAAGGGCAGTGTTTCGATGAGGCATAAAGCCAGACTGGTCGGGGTGCACTAATTTTCTAAGAACTGGGGTTAGTCGGGTCGCCAACAGTTTGGCCAAAATCTTGGGTTCTGCGTTTAGGAGGGAGATAGGTCTATACGATGAACACCTGTCCCTTGGCTTCCCTTCTTTATAGATGGTTACCAGGGTGGCTACCCTCTGGTCATGAGGAAGACTTCCCCTCTCCCTACTCTCCTCGAACATTGCTCGCAGGTGCGGAGCAATGGAGTCAGGTTTTAGCTTGTAGAGTTCTATCGGCAAACCATTTGGGCCTGGCACCTTACCGGATTGGAGGTTTCTTATCGCCTGCGTGATCACATCGTTGGTAAGGGCTCTGTCTAAAGACTCACGTTCTTCTGCTGATACAGTAGGAAGACGGACGTCCGCAAGCATTGCCTCCTAGTCCTCTTCCGGCAAATCGGTGCTCGAGTGATACACTCGCTGATAATAGTCGGCGAATTCATTGGAAACCGCCTGCGGTTCTGTTATGACTCCTTCTTGTTCATCTACTAGCTCTGGAACCAGGCGGCTGGCCAGTTCTCTCCGATCAAGCTAGGCAAGAAGCTTGCCAGCTTTATCACCCAAATCATAGATCCTGCCCTCCTTGTCTCTGCCTAGAGTCTTGGCCATGTCTGTGGTGATGGCCCTGTATTCCTCCCTCTTAAGCCTGAGTTCGTGCTGACTATCTACTGTGGTTTCCACGTCCCACACTTCCTCCAACCGGAACATATCTGTTTCAATTTGGACCAGGTCTTTCACCCTTTCCTGTCGAACACCCGCTATTAGTGAGAGGGCCTGACCCCTTAACACCGTCTTAAAAGCCTCCCAGAGAGCCTGATGCGACGCAACTGTTTCTATATTTTCAGAGAAGTAGTTATCTATGACCCAAAGGAGAGCCCCTCGGACCATCGGATTCCACAGATACCAAGGATTAATGGGCGCGATCTTGCCCACAAGCTTCTCATTCAGGACTAATTCACCCCAAATGGGGTAGTGATCTGATATACCCCTCGCTAAATGGCGCACCTCCCTAATATCGCTAATCTGGGGAGCCAGCACAAGAAGGTAGTCGATGCGGGAAAGACTATTGTGAGCACCGGAGCGGAAAGTATATTGGGATGTAGTGGGGTGAAACGCTCTCCATACATCTGACAGGGCCATCGCCTCGAGAAACCCCTGGAGCCATCGTCGCGAGGGGCCGGTGTCACGTGGGGGATAGCGGTCTGCCATGCCCGACTCCACTGATTTAAAGTCCCCCCCCTCTTTAAGATGTCCGTCCGGGATTGACAAAATTATTGCCCCCAAGTCTTTGAAGGTGCGGCTTTGCAGGCCTGGTGGGACATATACAGTCATCAGCGAAAGAGTCCTACCCTCCCACTGTCCGGAGATAGCCGCATATCTACCCAGGTCGTCCGTCCATGTGTGCTGTATTGAAAGTGGGAAAGACTTTTTAAGCAGGATTCCCACCCCTCTGGATCCTGAGGTGAACCCCGAGTGTGCCATCAGTTTGTATCCCCACCTGTTCATGGCCTGGCAAGAATTACCAACGAGATGTGTCTCTTGGAGGAACACTATGTCCGGGGAATGGCGTTTAATATATTGTAGAACGATACAACGCTTCACTTTATCCCCCAGGCCATTAACGTTCCAACTCAAAAGCCTAAGGCCCTTATCCCAGAGTGTGGGCTGTTGCATATCTGCAGATTTGGGATTCCCTACCCTGTCTATGTCAATGCCATCTTCTCTGAACGTTGAACAACAAGTAACCCCTCCCCTCAACCCAAACCACCCCCTCCCTGCGTCCCTGCACCCCGGGCCTCAAACTGCCCAGCCAGCCAACCATGCAGAGTGCCTGTCGCCCATCCATTAACTAAAAGAAGTAAACTGCGGGGTAAAGGTTCCGCTACCCCGCTCCCCTGATGATCAGCCATTCGTAACCTCCCAGAGAGGGGAAACACACTAGAAAATGGACACTAAAGGATAATCTATGCCGCGGCTAAACGCCCTTGTGGGAAGGACTTCTATCTACCACCCCTCCCGCCCATGATACTCATACATTTTGGTTGGACGAGCCCAACAAAAGACCCCTTCCTCCCAAATGTGGACTAGTGAGAAACATAGTTCTGGATACCGTTCATCTTGCATTGTGGTCCTTTGCACCTCTCCAGCCCTCCAGCCAGTCTGCTGCCTCTTTAGGATGGTTGAAAAACCACGCCTTACCCTCCGCCTCCACTGGTGACCTGGCAGGGAAAAGCATGACGTATTTCACCCCTCTGTCGCGTAGTTCTCTGTCAGGATTTGGAGGAAGATCTCGAAACGGAACTTCAATTGCCCCATACCAAGACATTCACAAGAGTCCTGTCATCTCCCTTACAGGCTGGTCCTGGCTCCTTTAACGACATTGTTGTTGATGGACTAGCAGAGGCGGGACGGATGACGTCTTACCCGACCGTCCTATCAGAAGAGGCCAATCCCGCCACAAGAGGAGGCGGAGATCCGACTTCCCCGGAAGAGAGTTCCCCAGTTGGTGTGAGCGTGGTGTCGACGCCGAAGGAGAAGGAGGACCAAGACAGATAGTCAACAGGGATGGAACTGCAGTGTATGGGCTTGTGAAACCTATACGTATTGGATCGACTTGGGGTGGATGACGAGACCCATCGTCTTAGGTTCAGACAAGAACGAGGACTACCTGGAGATACCCCAAAGACTCTGGGGCATATTAGCAAGACCGGCGATAAAATTATCGCCGTTTTAGCGGCAGGAAACTGCCGCTAAAACGGCGATAATGGGCTTGCTAATATGCGCTATAGAATTCCAATAGAAACCCAGGTTAGATGTCCTGCACATCTAACCTGGGCTTCTATTGGAATTCTATAACGCATATTAGCAAGCCCATTATCGCCGTTTTAGCGGCAGTTTCCTGCCGCTAAAACGGCGATAATTTTATCGCCGGTCTTGCTAATATGCCCCTCTGTTCTATAAGATAAAGGATGCTGCTGATAGGTGGCTGAAACCCACAGAGTCTACTATGGAGGACGTTATGAACAAAATATATCTGGAACAATACTTAGAGGCTCTGCCCTACGGAACCCAGAGATGGCTTCGTCAGCATGCAGGGTTAACGTTGGAGCACGCGATTGAAATGGCCACCTCCTTTACTCATGCCCAGAGCCGTCCTTTAAACAGGGAACTTGAGAAACCCCAAAAGGGACAGCCACCAAGGATTGAAAAAAAAACAGTCAAGCCCATACTGGATGCCTTTAGACCCAGACTCCCGAGGTTTGATCTTCCCAATACATCTTCCCCACAGTGTTTCGAGTGTGGAGAGTGGGGCCACATAGCCCGTTTTTGCCAGAAAAAATGGGAGAAAACAGAAGAGGAACCCATGGATGTTAACTACGCCCCTCGTAGTGTCCTGTATGCCCAGGAGACAGGCCATATTTACTATGTGAGTGTTACTGTAGACCATCAAGAGATAATAGCCCTCCTTGATTCCGGGTGTAGACACTCAGTAGCCCGAGAAGACATAGTCCCAGCCTCCCGAATACAACCTGGGGAGAGGGCTAACATACGTTGTGTTCACGGGGACATTAGGGAATATCCTGTGGCCCACTTAACCATAAAAACCAAGACTGGTCTAGAGACCACAGTGAAGGTAGGGGTACTTCCCACTGTGCCTGAACCACTTATAATAGGGGTAGATAATCCCTGCTTTCCCTCCCTTCTCTCCAAAGCCCTCGGGGCTTCGTCTCTAAAACCGTGCCTTCTAGCCTCTGAACCCTGGGCTATCGATAAGAACTTTAGGATTGCTCAACTAAATGATGCCACTCTTAGCAATGCGTGGCAGAGGGCACAGGAAACCAAAAACGACCCAAGAAAAACATACCCCTGTTTTATAGAACAAAACGGGTTATTATATCGTTTGGCTAAGGAAGGAGCTGAACCCCAACTGCTTGTCCCTGCTAGTTTCCGAGACCAAGTGTTATTTTTCGCCCATTCTCATCTCCTAGCGGGACATTGTGGCGCAGAAAAGACCAGTCAGGCAATCCTGTCTAATTTTTACTGGCCCAGTATCTATGTGCAAATCAAGAAATATTGTCAGGAATGTACAATTTGTCAAAAGCGAAATACTTATATTCCTCCTAGGGTACCCCTACAACCCCTCCCTATTATCAGTCGCCCCTTCGAGAGAATAGGGATGGACCTTATTGGCCCTCTTCCTAAATCCTCCAAAGGCCATCAGTATGTTCTTGTCGTGGCCTGGAATCCTCAGGATCGTACGTTGCTCAATAGGGGTCCACCTCTCGACACCCCCACAGGTCTGATTAGAACACACAGACACTATGGAGTGATCAAGCGGGGGAAGGAAAGAAAGGGAACAGCAGGGAGGGAGACCTGTAAAAATAAGGACACCGGGATCAGCAAATAACAGTGTAGATATTCCTACCCTACCCTTCTTCCGTTGGTATCTATCTAGGGAACCGTACCTGTAAAAGAAATAAACTTCTCCTGGAACTCGGTTAACCTATATGGTGTGTGGTTGCACTCAGTCAGATCTAAAAGAAAAGCATATAGTCAACTAGTATAGTAACCCCTTTCCCCTAACACAGTCGACGGGAACTATGATTATCTAACCTACCATTGAGGTATTTTACGAGGGCTGAAACAGGGGTGCGGAAGAGCTATTCTCCTGCTCACTCACTGCACTCCTGCCAAAGAAATACACAAGAAAAAAGGCATGACTTCATAGACCATAATGCACCACATTCTCTCTAGGCAAACACGAAACATATTCGGCACAATTCCCCATTGCTTCTTGGTCAATTGGCCACATAAAATAGATGATAAAGAATAAAGAATGGTTGCCTGGTAAGAAACTCCTTGGGGCATATTAGCAAGACCGGCGATAAAATTATCGCCGTTTAGCGGCAGGAAACTGCCGCTAAAACGGCGATAATGGGCTTGCTAATATGCGTTATAGAATTCAATAGAAGCCCAGGTTAGATGTCCTGTACATCTAACCTGGGCTTCTATTGGAATTCCATAACGCATATTAGCAAGCCCATTATCGCCGCTTTAGCGGCAGTTTCCTGCCGCTAAAACGGCGATAATTTTATCGCCGGTCTTGCTAATATGCCCCCTTGTTTCTTCCTTCGACCCAACAATGTCATAAACAGTTCGTATCTTGTTTGTGTGGGCGTTTTCCCCGCATGAACCGCTGCTTGCCAGTTCTCCAACGAGAGAAAACGCTCTGCTAGTCACTAAGCCCAAAACTGATTCAGTAAAGATTTGTATCTCTGGTTGTCATCACAAGGGTGCAAATACTTAGTAACAGCCGGGGTTTATTCATTCCTAGGTGTTGTGCTCCACCAAGACAGTTGCTCCGCCATGAACCTAGGAAATTGGTTCAACCAACGGAGCAACGTGAAATTACAACACAACGCCTTCGCCACGCTAGAAAGAGCTGCTTCTCGAGATAGCCAACAATTAGCAGTGTGGTGCCCGAGGCACCCTTACCAGCCTCTTCTCGTCCTCGGCGCAGCTCCTGTAAAGAGTAATCGGCACCTCTCCGACGCCCCGGAAGCGTTCTTCAATGAACTGTCTCAGAGCGCGGTGACGTCAGAGACGTCCGAACCGCAAAGGCTCATGGGGGCTGTAGTTCTCTACTGCCGATATCGCGCTTTAGCGCATCGCTGCAGTGTTCCTCCAGCGCCCCTCCTATGGGACGTGACAGTACACCCCCCTCCCGAAGAACACTGACAGGGACATGGTTTCCTAGGGAAGCGAGTGTGGAATAGTCTGACATAACGAGGCGCGTGAACCCCTTCTGCGGGCTCCCAAGAGTTCTCCTCGTTTCCGTATCCCTTCCAAGCTATTAGATACCACAATTTGGTACGGTATATCTTGGAATCCAGGATACCTCTTACTTCATGTTCTGTCTCTCCTCTTATCAACACCGGTGGTATGCTCCCTTTCTTCGCTGAACGAGAGGGCTTGAGCAAGGAAGTGTGGAACGCTGGATGGATTCTCAGAGAGGAGGGTAAGGCCAGCTTAACCACTACGGGGTTTATGAGCTTCACTATTTTATAGGGGCCGATGTATTTAGGGTTAAAAACGCTATACCTCTTAAATCTGATGTTCCGAGTGGACAACCAGACATAGTCCCCTACCTTGTAGCAGGGTCCTGGACGCCGTTTTAAGTCGGCGTGGGCCTTGTAGCGTTCTTTTGCCTCTTTCAGCCTATTCTGTGCCTCTCGTAAGGTTTTCTGTATATGGTGTATCCTATCCTGTACTTCCGGAATGTTCTCAGTTCTAACTGGATGTACAAATGGAATGAATCTCGGGTGATAACCATAACTACAGAAGAAAGGGGAGTGTTTTGTGGAGCTATGTGTAGCGCTGTTATAGGCTATCTCTGCCAACCAGAGGTTCTCCACCCAGGCTTCCGTTGTGTTATTCACGTAACACCTTAGGTACTGCTTTAGTGTCTGGTTTACCCTCTCTGTTTGGCCGTCAGTTTGGGGCTGAAAACTTGTGGACCCGTTGGGGGTTATCTTTAAGGCAGTACACCACACCTTCCAGAACTTAGCTGTAAATTGGGAACCTCGATCCGAAACCACCACCTGAGGTAGTCCGTGTAGCCGTACCACATGGATCAGCAACAAGTAGGCCAACTGGCCCGATGTGGGTATTTTCCTACAGGCTATAAAATGGGCCATTTTGGTGAGGTAGTCCACTACAACCAGGATTACCGTGTGTCCCTTGTCCGATGGCATGCCTACGACGAAATCCAGGGATATGTTTTCCCACGGGTGTTCGGGGGTTGGTAAGGGGTGCAGAAGTCCTGCCTGTCTGGTATGTGAGGCCTTCATTTGAGTGCACACCAAACATTCCGCGACCCATAACCGAATGTCCGTTAGTACCGTGGGCCACCAGAATTGGCGCAATACTCTTTCTGTGGTCTTCTCTACTCCATTATGACCTGCGCTGGGTAGGGTGTGGCACCAAGTGAAAACACGCCTCCTTAGTGAAGGGATCGGGATCAAAAGCTGTTTCCCTCGAATTGGTAGACCTTCTTTTATCCTCCACTCCGAATGCCTTCCCAACCATGCCTTCCATCCCTCATTAAGTATGTTCCTCGCAATGCTCCTAAGGAAGGGTTCCGTCACTGTGGTGCATATAACGTTATGCGGATTGATGATGGTTTTCTCCTCTGGTTCCTCCACTGGGGTTGTGTTGGATTGGCGGGTTAAAGCATCGGCCTTTTTGTTATCCTTTCCTGGTCTATATGTGACCAAAAAATTGTACTCAGCAAAAAACAAAGTCCACCTTAGCTGTCGGGGGGAGAGGTGTCTGGCTGCAGCCATGAACTGGAGGTTACGGTGATCCGTGAATACGGTGACCATGTGTTTGGCTCCCATGAGATAGTGCCGCCACTCCTGGAAAGCATCCTTGATAGCGAGCAGCTCTTTCTCCGCAATCGTGTCATTGCGTTCCGCCGGGTTAAGCTTTCTGGACCTAAACGCCACCGGGTGTAATTGACCCGTGTTGGTATGGCGTTGGGACAACACGGCTCCTACCGCGTGATCGGAGGCATCCGCTTCTACTATATACGGTTGTTCAGGATCGGCGTGCACCAACACCGGAGCGGAGACAAATGCTTCTTTTAAAGCTTTGAACCCTTTTTGAGTCTCTTCGGTCCATTGAAAAGGGACCTTCTTCTGTAACAAGCGGGTTAGATGGGCTGCCAAGTATGAAAACCGGCCAATAAACCGCCGGTAAAAATTGGCAAACCCGAGAAAACATTGAATGTCTCGAACGGTCGCTGGGGTAGGCCAATCCCTCACTGCTGCTATCTTCCGTTCGGACATCTCCTGTCCCCGAGGGGTTAGCATAACGCCCAAGAATTCAACTGTGGAAACTCCGAATTCACACTTGCTGATTTTGCAGTAGAGGTGGTGTTCTTGTAGAGTTTGAAGGATGGCCCGCACATGAGATACATGGCTCTTGACATCGGACGAATAGATCAAAATATCGTCAATGTATACGATGACGAACCGATCCAGATGTTCACGCAAGACGTCGTTCAGAAAGAACTGAAACGCCGCGGGCGCGTTGCATAACCCAAAGGGCATGACAAGGTATTCATATAGGCCGTAGCGTGTTTTGAAGGCCGTTTTCCACTCGTCGCTCTTGCGCATCCGCACCAAATGATAAGCCCCTTTAAGATCCAGCCGAGTGTATATAACAGCCTTCTGGACTTGTTCCAATAAAACCGGGATCAATGGCAGGGGATATCGATTCTTGATTGTGATGGCGTTTAACGCTCTGAAGTCAATGCATGCGCGCAACTCGCCGTTAGCTTTAGGGATAAAGAACAGCGGAGAAGCCGCAGGAGACTTGGAATTACGGATAAACCCCAGTGCCAGATATTTATCCAGGTAAGCCTGCAGGTGTGTGTTCTCAGGTTCTGTTAGGGCATACACCCTTCCGGTGGGCACTAGGGCTCCTGGAACCAAGTCGATCTGGCAGTCATATTGCCTATGAGGCGGAAGTGTTTCGGCCTTGACATCGTTAAACACATCCGCGTAATCCTGGTATTCCCCGGGCAGTTTCACCGGATGTTCCGCGGCTGTGGCGATGTGATGAAGCACAGCCAAGGCTTGCGAAGGGCTGCTTGTCGATGGAACACAATGTAGAGAACAATAGTCAGAGGTAAACCGAACGGTTTTTTCCACCCAGTTCACCTGAGGGTTGTGCTGCCTCAACCATGGTAACCCCAATATTATCCCATATTGGGGAGCTTGAATCACGCTGAAAGCGAGTTTTTCTGCATGGTCAAGTCCGTGACGTACCTCCAAGGTATCCGTTTGAAAACGGATAGGACCTGCAACTAAGCGTCTTCCATCCACTGCAAACACCGCTTCCGGTTTCTCTTTCTCACGCAGTACCAAACCCAACCGCGATGCTTCTTCCTGATCAATAAAACACCCGGTGGCTCCGGAGTCTAACATGGCTGTTACTTGACTCCATTCCCCTTTACCAACAGGGACAGTTCCACAAAGAAATGTTGTCTTATACACAGGGTGTCCCCACTCAATGAAGGGATATACGTTGGGCTTGAAGAATCCCCTTCTTCTTTCTTCAAGCTCTGTCGTTTCCCACCGTACCGTCAGATGCAAGTGCTTGCTGTCTACGTGGCTCCATGCGTGGGTATTTGGTTCTCAGGGTGCATTCCCTAATGTAGTGGCCTTTCCTCCCGCAATAGATGCACAACCCTTTCTTTCGTCTGTACTCTCTTTCCTCATTGGTGAGGGTGGAACGGACCGCCCCAATCTCCATAGGTTCGACTTTGGCGGCCGTTGAGGTTTCAGGGTTTCGAGGTTGATCCGTTCTCCAGAAACTTCGGTCTCTCCGTTTGTTTTCCCTCTCCTTTCGGTGAGGCGATGATCTAGCCGGAGGACTAGACTAATCAGATCTTCGCACGTTGCTGGCTGGGGCTCAATTTGAGCCAGCACGTCCTTCATCTCTTCTCTTAGCCCTCGATGAAAAATGGCCGATTGTTTCGCCTCTGGCCATTCGGTTTCGGTAACCAGCCGACGGAAATCGTTAAGATAAGAAATAAGGTCTCTGTTCCCTTGTCGTAGCTCCAACAGGTCTTTATCGGCAGAAAGAGTGGCCGTTCGACGATTGAACGTTCTTTCAAAGTCCTTAATAAAGGAATCCCAATTGTGTAGTAGTGGGTCGTCTCGCTTAACCAAAGGAACCGCCCATTGCGCTGCATCCCCTGCCAGATAGGAAATCAAAAAGGCCACTCTCGCATGGTTGGTGATGAACGCCTTAGGTTTACAGGAAAAATGCAGCATAACCTGGGTGAGGAAGACCTGTACCTTGCTGCTTTCCCCGAAAAACCTCTCTGGTGTGGCCAAGGGGATAGGAGTGGGTATCTCTACCACCAAAGGAGCCGAATGGGATGCTAATGGTATGCCTGCACTGAAAGGGTTTTGCTGCATTCTGTCTACTGTGGCTTGCAGTGTGGCTGTTTCTATCCTGGAGGCTGCCAACTCCGTCTGTACTATGTGTAACGCGGCAAGCACGTCTTCTAAAGTAGCCATACTTCAACGTACGACCGGGAGGATTATAAACCGTGGGCCGATTACTCTGTCGTGGCCTGGAATCCTCAGGATCGTACGTTGCTCAATAGGGGTCCACCTCTCGACACCCCCACAGGTCTGATTAGAACACACAGACACTATGGAGTGATCAAGCGGGGGAAGGAAAGGAAGGGAACAGCAGGGAGGGAGACCTGTAAAAATAAGGACACCGGGATCAGCAAATAACAGTGTAGATATTCCTACCCTACCCTTCTTCCGTTGGTATCTATCTAGGGAACCGTACCTGTAAAAGAAATAAACTTCTCCTGGAACTCGGTTAACCTATATGGTGTGTGGTTGCACTCAGTCAGATCTAAAAGAAAAGCATATAGTCAACTAGTATAGTAACCCCTTTCCCCTAACACAGTCGACGGGAACTATGATTATCTAACCTACCATTGAGGTATTTTACGAGGGCTGAAACAGGGGTGCGGAAGAGCTATTCTCCTGCTCACTCACTGCACTCCTGCCAAAGAAATACACAAGAAAAAAGGCATGACTTCATAGACCATAATGCACCACATTCTCTCTAGGCAAACACAATTCCCCATTGCTTCTTCATCAATTGGCCACATAAAATAGATGATAAAGAATAAAGAATGGTTGCCTGGTAAGAAACTCCTTGTTTCTTCCTTCGACCCAACAATGTCATAAACAGTTCGTATCTTGTTTGTGTGGGCGTTTTCCCGCATGAACCGCTGCTTGCCAGTTCTCCAACGAGAGAAAACGCTCTGCTAGTCACTAAGCCCAAAACTGATTCAGTAAAGATTTGTATCTCTGGTTGTCATCACAAGGGTGCAAATACTTAGTAACAGCCGGGGTTTATTCATTCCTAGGTGTTGTGCTCCACCAAGACAGTTGCTCCGCCATGAACCTAGGAAATTGGTTCAACCAACGGAGCAACGTGAAATTACAACACAACGCCTTCGCCACGCTAGAAAGAGCTGCTTCTCGAGATAGCCAACAATTAGCAGTGTGGTGCCCGAGGCACCCTTACCAGCCTCTTCTCGTCCTCGGCGCAGCTCCTGTAAAGAGTAATCGGCACCTCTCCGACGCCCCGGAAGCGTTCTTCAATGAACTGTCTCAGAGCGTGGTGACGTCAGAGACGTCCGAACCGCAAAGGCTCATGGGGGCTGTAGTTTTCTACTGCCGATATCGCGCTTTAGCGCATCGCTGCAGTGTTCCTCCAGCGCCCCTCCTATGGGACGTGACAGTTCTGATGATTGTAGACTATGCTACTCGTTATCCTGAGGCCTTCCCTCTCCGAGCAGCCACCACTAAAACTATAGCACAGGTCCTTATTGAGGTATTTTCAAGGATGGGGTTTCCCCGAGAAATAATCACTGATCAGGGTACCCCATTCGTCTCACGTTTAATGAAACAGGTATGCCACCAGTTAGACATCAGGCATATCAAGACGTCTGTATACCACCCTCAGACGGACGGCCTCGTGGAGAGGTACAATGGAAATCTGAAATTGACATTAAAGAAATTATTGACAGCGGACGGACGGAATTGGGACCAACTTCTTCCTCTTGCTTTATTTGTAATCCGTAGCACAGTTCAAAGCAGTTTGGGTGTCTCCCCTTTTGAACTTATGTTTGGGAGAAGACCCCGTACTCTTTTGGAAATTACAAAAGAAAGTTGGGAAGAACAGGGAGTGACAGAAGCTCAGGCCTTACTTGATTATGCCAACCAAGTAAAAGTCAGGCTTCATAAACTAAGAACCCTAGCTCATGACAATCTGGGGAAAGCTCAGGATCAACAAAAGTACCACTATGATAAGGGCAAGAAGTGGAGAGAATACCAAACAGGGGATTGGGTTTTAGTTCTCCTTCTTCCTCTACCCACAAATTAAGAAAAGAGTGGCAAGGACCGTTTGAGGTTGTAAGAAAAATAGGGAAAACCACTTACCTCCTACGGTTATCTTCTACCAAAACACAAATGTACCACATAAATTTATTTAAAAAATGGCTAGGCCCACTTCCAAAAAAACCCTGTACAGTTTCCCTATCTACTCCGGTGACTACCACGGTAGAACAGACCATTCTTAACCCTGAGCTAGAAACCACTAAGGAAGAGGAGATAAAAAACCTCCTACGTACCTTCTCTGACATTTTCTCTGACCTGCCTGGAAAGACCACTCTGGCAACCCATTCCATACCTACCGTTGAAGGGGTTGTAATTAAACAAAAGCCCTATAGGGTGCCTGAAGCACGCAGATCAGCCCTAAGGAAAGAAGTCGAAGACATGTTGACGCTAGGAGTCATAGTCCCCTCAAAAAGCAATTGGTGCTCCCCAATTGTTTTAGTCCCCAAACCTGATGGCAGTACAAGATTCTGCATCGACTTCAGGGCTATAAATCGTATCTCCAAACAGGATGGTTATCCTCTTCCACGAGTGGACGAGTTGATTGAGCGCCTGGGTGAGGCTCGTTATATTTCCACCATCGACCTCACCAAAGGCTATTGGCAGATCCCATTACATCCCTCTGACCAGGAAAAAACGGCATTTTCCAACCCAGACGGTTTGTTTCACTTTACAGTATTGCCCTTTGGGCTCCATGGCGCCCCAGCTAGTTTCCAGAGGCTCATGGATACCCTTTTGAAAAACCATCTCACATACTCTTCAGCATATCTTGATGATATCATTGTGTATAGTAAAACGTGGGAATAACATCAGCTCCATATTACAGCCGCCCTGTCAGAATTGAGGCAAGCTAACTTGCGTATCAATGCAAAAAAGTCTAGGTTCGCTTTCTAGAAGGTAAGATACCTAGGCTATGTACTGGGGAGGGGGATAATCGAACCCCAAAGTGAGAAAGTTTCCTGTTACAAAAAAAGAGTTGAGAGCTTTTCTGGGATTAGTCGGATATTATAGGCGTTTTATACCCCTATTCTCAGAGATAGCAGCTCCTCTCACAGACCTGTTGAAAAAAACAACCTCACCGTCTCGGCTTAAATCACCGACTGTACATGAACTGTCTCTCAAAACCACCCTCACCACTTCTCCTGTTCTACTTACTCCTAACTTTCAGCTCCCCTTTATTCTTCAAACAGATGCTTCTGGGGTGGGAATAGGGGCTGTTCTCTCTCAAATAGACAGTGCAGGACTAGAACGGCCCATTCTCTACATCAGCCGAAAACTCTTCCCTAGAGAGCGAGCGTACCCCACAGTAGAGAAAGAGTGCTTGGCCCTGAAGTGGAGTATAGAGAAGCTACGTTATTATCTAGAGGGACGCTCCTTTACTCTATATACTGACCATGCTCCACTTACGTGATTACAGAGAAATAAGGGCTGCAATGACAGAGTTCTTCGCTGGTTCTTGGCTCTACAACCCTTCCGCTTTGAAGTCCTCCACAGAAAGGGTAGCGAGCAGGGAAACGCTGACTTTCTCTCACGGTTTCCCCTTTCCCCCGATCGGGGAAATCCTAGGGGAGGTATGTGTCAGGATTCGGAGGACGATCTCAAAACGGAGCGTCAATCGCCCCATACCAAGACATTCACAAGAGGCCTGTCATCTCCCTTACAGGCTGGTCCTGGCTCCTTTAACAACATTGTTGTTGACGGACTAGCAGAGGCGGGACGGATGACGTCTTACCCGACCGTCCTATCAGAAGACGCCAATCCCGTCACAAGAGGAGGCGGAGATCCGACTTCCCCGGAAGAGAGTTCCCCAGTTGGTGTTAGAGTGATGTCGACGCCGAAGGAGAAGGAGGACCAAGACTGCTTAGCTGCCGAAGTTGCTGGACCGGAGACGGACGTCAAGCCTGGAGGCCAACATTACTGCTCCCCGCCCCGCCACTCTCCTGGAGGAGGGTGGCTCCACAAGGTATGGGCCAAATTACAAGGGTGGCCGGTCACGGTAGATGAGGGAGTTAGTCGATGCTGGGAGGTCACGTTAAACTCACCTGGTGACGGTTTGAGGTGGTTTCTTCCCTTCACTCCTTTCCCCCGTAATAATCGGGATTTCCGTTTACTTGGCTCCTGACCCGTTGTTTCTTGTGTTCTTTTCTCCTGCTTCGGATCCCTGTGTTCCACGAGGAGTTGTGAAGTTGACCCAAGAGCACCCGCCTCCCTTCCCCACGCCGTTCTTACAGAAGGAGAACTAAAGACGGACATCCGTAACTGTGTTTCCCATATAGACCTATGTGGTTTGAAAATAAATTACTTTATGAGCACAACTGCTTCCACTCGTGCCTCCTCATATCGTTGGGATCGCTTTAACCCCTCGCCCTCCTGACATTCTCTTGTCACCTTGCGGAATGTTCTCCGCTGTTTTTGCACTTGCAGAGTAAAGTCAGGAAAGAGGGAAATTTCGGCATTTTGATAGCGAAGAGGCGGAGCCACCCTGGCAGATTGAAGTATAGCGTCTCTGTCTCTGAAGTTAAGCAACCTGGCCAGAATGGGACGTGGCGGCGCGCCCAGCCGTGGCCGACCTCCTGGCACTCTGTGGGCCCTTTCTACCACAAAGAACTTTGACAAACCCTTGGGCTTCAAGTGATTCAGGACGAGGTCTTCCACAAAGAGGTCTGCCGATGGCCCCTCCGCCTTCTCCGGTACACCAATGATGTGGACATTATTTCTCCTAGAGTGGCCTTCGTAGTCGTCAAGCTTATCTTCAGCATATTTCCAGAACTCCTGTAGTTCCTTGACATTCTGTTGCAATTGCACAGTGTCACCCTGGAGGCTGGAAGTGACGATTTCCATTTGTTTTACCTTTTCGCTATGTCTGCCCTGATAAGAGTCACATCAGTGGAGATTGTGTCCATCCGTTGCTCAAGCGAGGTACGTACCCCCGATATCGCCTCCATTACATCCTGTAGGGTCAGTTCCGTATGCACAGCTTCAGGCCCGTCCGCTGCACCGCCCCTCGAATGGGACTCAGCAGCTGCAGGTTTGGGCATGATGAACTTGTCAAGTCGGGTCTGCTGGGTCACCTTTGAGCCTTTGGGCCCCGACATGGCCGCTGATCATCGTCGTTGGTAGGTCCTCACCCCAAGTCAGTTGTCTCAAGCCGTGGAGCCACCAGAGCAGGACACTTCCTCAGGACCAGAGGGTGCGGCCCAGCCAACCCCAGGCCCTCCTCGCCACTCTGCCGGGGCCCTCAGCGTAGTCCCGGATCCGTTGTACAGCCGACCGGTAAGACCTCAATCTCCCCAGCCACCAAGCAGCGCAACTGTTCAGGCAGGGCGTCTGCCTTGATTCCAGGCTGTTGCAGGCGCCACAGGAGATCGGGCAGTGGTCTACAAACTGATATGGACTTGTGACAATGGGCGAGGGAGCCACCAAGTGCGATAATGTGGTCGCCTATTCAACTCACGCTCCAGCAGCCGTCCCGTCCTCGGACCCCAGCAGGCGGCCAGGCTCCACTCACCTGTGCTGCTCCGGGCTGCCAGAACCACTCTATACCCCCAGGATCCAAGAGTGACATATGGGCCCAGTCTACATGGCCTCCTCCA
The DNA here is from genome assembly GCA_963921515.1 of Calotriton arnoldi. NCBI lineage: Eukaryota > Metazoa > Chordata > Amphibia > Caudata > Salamandridae > Calotriton > Calotriton arnoldi. The sequence continues at coordinate 318,988 of CAWUFW010003570.1, forward strand.
CCATTGCAGCCAGACAGGCCTTCAGGACAGCCTCAGCGCAGGCCCCCAGTCTCCCACGAGGTGCTGACTGCACTGACTGCTCGGTCCCATCAATCTCTGTACTTCCACCTTCTCCAGGGGTCCAGGATTGAGACGCTCCACTGTGGCTCCTATGTATCTGGCGCCACGCCACTGTGTGGTTCGCGGGCCCCCTCCCCGAGGTAATATTGCCGGGGCCCGGAGTTCTTTAGGGCAGCAGCTCTCACCTGCCCATGGGGAGCCAATCGTGGAGTCCGGGCACCCCCCCTGTGATCTGCACCGGGGTGTCAGCGTCGCGCCCCCCCCACCAGGATGGCAGCTAATCCGGGCTCCAACTGCATTGCGTTACCGACACCAGGTCCGTCTGCCGATGCAGGCCACCAGCCACGGCCTTGCGTTCTTCAAAGCTGGCGTGCGAGGCTCCACTGCCCCGCCCCGGCAGCACGGCAGCTCCCCGCTCCAGGTGTCTCCTAGGCCCTGGCGGTGATGCAGCCCGCACCGTTCCTCAGGGGGTCTCCGATCTCGGATTTCACCACCGCTGGCCAGCGGATGACTATTGATGCCTCCCCGGCACCCTTGAACAGGATAATTTGGCGGATTTACAGGGAGAAACGAGGCTTTGGCGGAGCTCCCTTAAAACGCGACCATCACGCTCCGTGATGTGGCCACGCCCCCATCAAAATCATTTTCGATATTTTGGCTGTGTTTGATTCTTTCACAGATAGGTAAAATGGCTGGTTTCACAAGAATCGTTCCCAATATGTGCCATCACATTTACCCACAGAGAATGGGTAAAAACCCTTGATACATCAGCCCCCAGTTTCTAGTGAGTCATTATTGATAGTAGATGAATTGCCAACACCTCAGGCTTTAGACATTCAATGCAAGGTATAGTGACAAGTATATGTGAAAAGAGTGCTATCACCAAGCATCTGGGATAGTGGTGAAAACATGACACCAGACTTTGGAAGGCATGTATCGCAGTGTCACTTGGAATGTTGCTGCAAAAAGGTTATTTCCAAGTCCAACAAAGATTGGCGTGATTCTGTTTGTATTTGCAGTGATTCAGCTATGTATATCAAAAAGATGTGTGATGACTTGTCAAAATGAATACCTGAGGTGAAGTGCTTCCCTGTAAGAGATCCTTGCCACTTGTTAGATGGTATACTGAAAGTATCTTTACAATATTCAGAGGTAATGAAGAATGCTGTTGACTTTTTAGCCCATTCTGGTGCACTGTTTTGTTATGCGCTGGAACTAAAATGCAAATATTTCTCATTTTGTGCGGCATCAAAGAAAAAGTCATCCCATCTGTGTCACTTAGCTGATGGTTCTCAGTCCAAGGGGCTGTGAATGCTATATTATCCATGTGGCAACCGTTTACAGAATTTTTGCTGAGTGATGATGCCAAAAGCAAGAAATGGGAGGATCTTTGGTTGGATATTGATAGTGATGTGAAAAAGTACGCTCTGCTGCATTCTTAGGTTTTTACAGGAAAACATAACTGCTGTAGTGGACATAATAAAAAAAACTAGAGTCTGAAAACACCCTTGTCTGCCAAGTGTTCAGCATAATTGGTGTTGATGTGAAACATCTCCTTGAGAGTAGGCTGGGCTATGGCACTGCAGCATGTTCCATGTTAGAGTGCCTGCCACTTGGTAAGCAAAGCAATGTTGGAGAGCAATTCAGGAACTTTTATTTTACAATGTATGAGAAATGGCTGGCAATGATGCATAGAAATGTTCCTTCACCAACCATCACATTTGAAGTCAATGAAACCTCACTGTGGTACTCTGTACAAGTTCTAGATCCCATCCGTAAAAGCGAATTTTGTCTGTAGTTTCAAAAGTGCTGCTTCATTTTTGGCCGCTTCAATAACTCTGAGGGCATAAACGCCCGCCTCAACGCAAATGTTGCAGAACCTGCCCAGAGAATCGCAACCTTCAAGTGCACCAGTATCAGTATGGAAAGCTGTGTCAGTGGCCAGAGTTAGCAAATTGTGCACTGGCTGTTTTGGCGTTGCCCATCTCAAGTGCCAATGTTAAGAGGGCCTTTTCACAGAAAAAAGTTTAAATGGGAAGGAAAGAGCAAGCGCATATGACCAAAGACTCACTGAAGAAGTATTATATGGTGTACTACAATAAGTTTGATTTGCAAAAATGTATTTGGACCTCATATCCTCATATACACTGTCTGTACACTGTCTATATACCATGCACTATCAGTGCAGAAAGCAAGCAATAATAAAAAACGGTCCATAAACATCAGAATAACACTGTTTCTGTTGTTTTAAATGGCGCGAAAATGTGTAAGCACTGATAACCACTGTTTTTTAAGGTATTGAAATCATTTGAAAACACTGAAAAAACGCCACCAGAATTTATCAAAAAATAGAAATGGAAAACAGGAAAGCCATGTTTGCACTGCCACTGTAGTTGATGGCACTATAGGTACTGCAGCCCTCTAATGCCATTAAATTTCGAGACCCTGAGTCACATTCTACACCCTATAGTAGGAACTTCCAGGCAAGGTAAATGTTCAAATGAGGAATAAGCCAAATTAACCATATTTAAAAGGGTGCACAGGTACTTGAGTAGCAGCGGTAAATTGCAAAGAGTTCTAAAGCCAGCAAAGCAGATATGGAAAAAAATCTGAAGGGACGCCACACAAAATATGGTAATTTCATACAATGATTATTAAAAGGAAGCGTGATTGTTACAAATAAACATAAGGCATTTCACACAAATACCTTTTCATGTGCCAACTTTTGACTGTTTCAAAATAGCAAACATAACCACATTATTTTTTTCTGGTGCAACCCCAGTGTCAAGTGACTCTATATTATGAATACATTCATTTGTCACAATCAGGCTTCCTTTTAATAATCATTGTAGAAAATTACCATATTTTGTGTGGCGTCCCTTCAGATTTTTTCCATATCTGCTTTGCTGGCTTTAGAACTCTATGCAATTTACCTCTGCTAGTCAAGTACCTGTGCGCCCTTTTAAATATGGTTATTTTGGCTTATTCCTCATTTGAACATTTACCTTGCCTGGAAGTTCCTACAATAGGGTGTAGAATGTGAACTCAGGGTCTGGAAATTTATTGGCACTAGAGGTCTGCAGTACCTATAGTGCCATCAACTACAGTGGCAGTGCAAATATGGCTTCAGCCTACCCTGCTTATCCTGACTGCTGCACTGTAAAACCTACTGTGCATTCTTTCAACATTACCTTTTTTTGCCAGGTACAAACATCCCTTTTAAATATCAAAAAGTCACCCCTATGTAGGCCTTGGATCCCACAAGGCAGGGTGCATGGTATATCAAGGTAGGACAGTGGAAACTTGAAGTTAACATGCCCCTATAGTGATTATCACTCAAAAGCTATTTTCACTGTAAGAAACATTGGGAACCAATAGTAAAAAATAAATGTTTGTATCTCCGGTTAGGGTTTAGCTAGGAAGATGATGAAGCAACTATTTTAATAGTCATTAAAATCTCAACTCATTGGTGTAAAGTCGTATTTTTAATGAATATTAGGGAAAAGTATATTTTAGAAAGTTACCTTTGCCCTACATGAAGCTGCTGGGGGCTAATTTGCATTTGCTCATAAGCTGTGGCACAGCCAGGAATTATCCATGATGTATGGTATGAAAACTGATCCCAGTACAGGTACCATGGGTTGGGTGTCGGGAGGTGTTTTTCTCTTCTCCTGGCAGGAAGACCAGTCGAGTGGGCCCAGGAACTTAATTAACTTTGAAGGGGTGTCCCCTGTAACAGGCAAATGTGTGATGACTCCTGGAAAGGCCCGGCCTTTGTCCTACTAATCAGGCTGGCACCAAACGCAGTGGCAGGAAAGCTACCTCCAGAGCTGGTTTAGGGAGACCTCAGAGAAGAAGAGTGCCCGTTACCTTGGTAACACCTCTGGGTGGGCGCACAGGCTCTGCACAACCAGAAAAGGATTTTCCCCATTTTCGATTTTAAGAGTGAGGGGACACTGTGGGATTGTTTACAGAAGGGCAAACAGGAACAGTTTCAAAAGCGGGTAGGGTTACTCCTGGGAACTTTTACCCATTTGCTTTAGGAGGGGCCAGGAGTAATACACCAGTTGGTGGCAGGCCTAAAAATGGCACCTTCAGACACCCTTTTTAGAGCACTTTATGGACCTTTGGAAGAAGAGAAATGGACCTGCTGCCTGTAACTAGAAAGGAGCCTTGAAGAATTGGACCTGCTTCCCCTTGTAACCATGATAAAAAAAAGTGAACTCAAAGTGTCAGTTGGCTGACTTGTGTAGCTACAGGGCCGCATCAAGCTGCAAAAGGACATTTCCTTGAAGTACCCAGCTGACCAGTAACAACTGGACCTAACTTGTTACCTGCTGATGGCCTCTACTGGAGTGAGTCTTGACTCTCAAGTGCTGTTACACAAGTCCTGAAAACCTGGGCTGTATCTAACTGCACTTGTCATTCCACCTCTGGAATGCTGAGACTTACAAACTTTTGAATTTCCAGACTTTCGGAGAACCAGAACAAACAAACTCAGTCTACCCACCCAGTCTATCCACCCAAGGCTTGGCCTCACTGGTTTAAAGAAAGAGGTTTCTCTCAATCAGAGCTTCTCCCAGCAGCAAATTAGTGCACTTTGTGCAATAAGGCCTCATGGAACACATCGTCGGACACAGCCTGACGGCTTGACCCACTGAAGGATTTTGACTTCAACTTTATGTCCCAAGGTAAAACTCTATTGTGAGCATTGACTATCATTAGTGCGTAATTGCTTTTGGCGCTATTATCAATTTTATCTTTAAATATTCATATGTTTGGTACCCCCTAATGGATTACTCTAGTTTTCTAATTTGGTTTCGGATTTTTATTGCTTGCTGTTTTGACTTTATTACTGTTCTGACAATGGATAAATATGTCACACATTGCTCTAAGTTAAGCCTGTCTGCTGTGCACCATTGCTATCAGTGTGTGGAGCTCTGGTTAATTAATGACTTCGAAGGTTCACCCTGTCTTGAGTTGTGATTATTCCTTGAGATGGGCAGTCATCCACCCCAGATAATAATCCAATTTTTTACAATCATAGAAGAAATTGATATTTTTAAAGGATTTCTTTTTGTGCTTTTTGTTCTAGGTTTATATGTCAAAAGGAAAAAATACATAATTGTATTGCTTTTTCAGTTAGCATGGACACAAAAATATAAGGCAGACTGGTAAAATGCCAACAAGATTGTATGAATCTAACCAAACATGCACTGTTATTCAGCTTACTGTGCAAGTTATATGTTTGCCGATAACACCTTGTAACCTATTCATTATACAAAAAACAAAACACTTTAGTTCCCCATTTTAATATCATGCCTTTTTATACCTTTGCCCTTTAATCTTTAACACGTTTTGATATGGTTTTCCCCTTATTTTAGCCCTTGCCATTGTTTCTATTCTCTTTCAATCTCTTCCCCTCATGTTTTTTTTGTTATGATTCCATATGCTCCAGCAAATATTTTCCTTGCTTTCACTATTTATATGATCTTAATTGTCTTTTACATCACGTTTTATTCTTTGTATTTATCGCGCTTTGGGTCTGTCTCTACTCGTGCAGCAATGACCCGCTGCCATATAAGACAAGTTCCAGATGATTTATAGTCAAAGCTGAGTTTGGCATCCAGTTGAATTGTGCATCCCCTAACTCAGCCCGAAAAGAGATCTGCTGCATCGGTCTGAACCTGCCCAGGAGGAGTTTCATTTCTGTAAAGTGCTGAAGAGCAGGGGCTAAACTATATGATGGGGATACCAGACATTACACAACACCGTAGACATGCAACGCCCATAGGGGTATTTAGCACCCCTCAAGCCTCCCCCGCCCCCCCCCCCCGGACATCGTGTGATTCAGCCCAGGATGCTGTAGGTTGAGCTGCTGTGGCATCAGCTAGGCAGTGTCTGGAATCTTACATCAGCCACACCGGGGTTTTCGCAGGTCTTTAAAAGACCATTTACATGCCTTTTGTGAACTGGTTAACAGCCTTTGTGTTTTTTCCACTGGTTCCAGTACCCCTGGGTCCCCTCTCTGACTATTCCTTACATTTGTATATTATTTTTACTGCCACAGTGGGAAAATGCATTTAGGGCCTTATTATGAGTTTGGCGTACCGTGGACTGCAATACTCATGGTCGTGGTCCGAATGCCGCAAGCTCAGTGGTCTGACGGCCACATTACAAGATGTGTGGATTGCCATTGGAAAGACCGTGGCTGAACCGCTGACACCACCAGCACACTGAAGACCACTGGGGTCGCGGTCGGTGAAAAGCAGCTGCCATAGGGCAGTACAGAGGAGTTTCACCGCCGTCTGTATTACGAATTGACTTTTACATGGGCTGACCATAGCGGTGAGACCGCCAGAATCAAGTCTGCGAAAATGAACTATTTGGGTTGCCTACTCACCCCTTTCTTGTTCTTTCGGTCATAGTTCGACTTGGATCCCTTTCTTCAGGTCCCCTCTTCACACAGCATCTTCACCTTGCTGATTACGACCCTGTTTGCGGCGATATACAGGTGAGTCCTTTTTGTATCATATACCCATTGACTGGACTGTATTCGTGCATATGTGTGCATCTGAAACATATGCAGTCGATATGCTCACACAGACATCGATACATATGAAAAAGTATTCACCATGGCTGCAAAATCTCTGCAACCACACCGCAGGCACTGCGGTAAACTTGTAATACGGCTCGTTTAGGATCGCCAGTGCTGTGATCTCCTGGCAGCCGCTTAAGTGGCATTTGGGTGGTCGGACCACCAAACTCGTAATAAGGCCATTGGTGAAAACGCATCTCACGAGTAGAGATGCCACCTTTCCAAAAGAAAAATACCAGCCATTTGTTGCTGTTTAAAGAGCCTACAAAATCCCTCGCTTTGACACTAAACAGGGCTGTAAATAAAATGGTATGTATTCATTTGTAATATGACTTTTCTATCTTTGTTTCCTTTGCTTATTAGTAATGGATCCTTAACGCAGCCCTAGGACACATTTAAAAGTGCTTTCTATTTATATTTGCTGTTTGAAGTATGCTCAGATGAGTGCCAAAAATACTAACTTTAGGTGATTTCACTTATTTTTGTACTGGCTGTGGCATCAAAATACCGGTGGTGCCAGTAGAAATCCGATTAGCTGGCAACCCTAATCAGGAGACTTACAGTTTGTTGCAGGATCAGCACGCTATTTCTTTCCTTCACCCTCCATCCCTCATTGATGCCATAATAGTAAAAGTTTAACTTATATCTGAAACCCTACGCCAGCCGTCAATACAATGCTGATTTACTCCAGGTGTCTGGGAATGCATCCTGCATTCAGACAACTCACTCCTCATTCTCACCGCTCACTCTTCACTTTCACACTCACCCTGCACTCACAGTGATCACACTGCACTCAAATTGCTCACCATGCACACAAGCCATTCACCCTCCTCCTGCCATGCACTCACACGTGCACAGCACTCACCCTATATGCATATGACACTCCACTAACTTGTCCCTTTCACCACTCACCCTAAACTCACAGCAATCACACTGCACTCATGCTGTTTCCCTGCACTCACACCGTTCATCCTCCTCTTAACCTGCTCTCACACAAGCACACCGCTCACCCTGCACTCACAGCGATCACACTGCACTCATGCCCCTCAAAATTACCTCACGCCATTCTCCCTCCACTTACCCTGTGGTTACGTGAGCACACCACTCACCCTGCACTCACAACACTCAACATGCACTCACGCTTTTCAACCTGCACTCACACAAGCACACTACTCACCATGCACTTGTGACACTTCACTCACCTGTCACTCTCACTGCTCACTCTGCAAACTCACTCAAACAAGCACATCACTCATAATGCATTTATTCCTCCCACTCTGCACTTTCATCTGCGCCCAAACTCATATGTTACATCACTTAACCTGCAATCACTCCTCTCACCTTACTCTCACATGGTCACATTGCTCACATAGGCACCCCTGTCACTCACATAGCTCACCATTCACTCACATGGGCACAGCACTCACTCTGCACTCACAACACGCAACAAGCACAGCAGTCATCCTTGGAGTCACACCACTAACCCTGCACTTCCGCCCCTCACCCTGTACTCACAGAGACAAACCTCTCAGCCTGCATACATTTAGGCGGTCTGTTTATCCTACCTGCACACAGGGACAATAGTCTGCTGGAATTCATAAGGACACACCTCTCACTCTGCACTAACTCCTCTCACAATGCGCTCACGATTCACTCTCAGAGATCACCCTTCACTTTTGCTGCTCACCCTGCACCACACACAGGCACACCACTCACCCTGCATTTACACCGCTCACATCAACCTGCACTCACTCCTCTCACTCTGCATGGACTCCTCTCACCCTACCCTACACTCACATGGGTGCTCGTCTCATATTTCATTCATGCAGCTCACCCAACACTCACATCAGCACAGTGTTCATCCTACACTTGCACCACTCACGCTGCACTCACTCACACTATTCACCATCACCGAGGACTTACATGAGCGCACCTCTTACTCTGTACATATATTTATTACACAACTCTCATGAATATACACATATTTCTACAAAGACACCCACAGAATGCCTGCTCTTTCCGTAGTATTAGTAGTCTACTTAATTCCATCTGCAACAGAAGGCTATTGCAAGTGGGGAGAGAAGACTGAGAATGTGGGATGGCACAAGGAGGGAGTCTAGGGCTGAGGCTTTGGGTATGGTGCTGGATTGAGGATCGTGTGACTCCTTCAGCCAGTACTGGCTTTCCATTCACCACAATGCTTCATTACGGGACATGTGGTTTTTTTACAATGTAGGTTAGGTCTCAAAAACCCCCAAATGCAAAGTCTTACTGGATAAAATCGATGATTGCTGTAAAAGTCAACCATTTCATAAGATAAGTTGAATGCTGTAATACTGCATGTTAGAACGTGCATTAGTTATTTTCCAATACTGTAACTGCTTGATCCATACGTGAAACCAAATATAAGCCCCGTACAGCTATTTTAAGGAAGTGCACTTTTCATTCACTTCATACTTGTAACAAACATTGACAAGGCAATGTATTATTATTTGTAATAACTTATAGAGAATATGTTTTTATTAAGCTTCACTAAAAAGCAAGGCAGGTATAGCAGAAGCAGCAGGGAAAGCTTTTCTATCACAATAAAAGCAGATTGACTAATGGAGGTGTGAGTGGCACTGTGTCTGTGTGAGTGTGACAGTACAAATGTATGAAAGAGTGCAAGAGACATAGGGGCATATTATCAACGGCCAGCGATAATTATCGCTGGCCGTGATTAGCGATAGATATCTTATCGCTGGCTATCTCCGGAACTTATCGCCCTGGTAGCGCGTTATTAACAACACGCTTCTCCAGGGCGATAAAAATTCCAGAGATAGCGAGGTTATCGCCGTTTTGCAGGGAACATCGCTGGTTTTCCAGCGATGTTCCCTGCAAACGGCGATAACCTTGCTGATACGACCCTGTGGTCGTATCAGCACAATCCACCCCTATGTTAGGGATGGCTAAGTCGGGATAATAGCAGACGTTAGATTTTGGCGAAAACGGCCGTTTTCGCCAAAATCTAACGTCTGCTATCATCCTGTGGGCTGCCTTGTAAATATCGCGATGTGCACATCGGCGATATTTACAACGTAGCCCATCTGGGGTACGCCCAGTAACGCCCACCTTGCATCTCATTAGAGATGCAGGATGGGCGTTATGGGAAAGGGCGATAGGGCAAGGATTCACGCGATAGCGTGACCTTGCTAATACAGCGATAAAATTATCGCCGCTTTTCGTCTGAAAACAGACGCTAAAGCGGCGATAATTTTTTATCGCCGGCTTGTTAATATGCCCCATAGTGAGAGTGTGTGTGAGAGAATGTGTGTGTGTGAGTGCATGTGTGTTATGCGTGCAAGTGTGCTGCTGGTCTGGCAACTGGAGGTTATTCTTGCCTTATGGACAAGGGGCACTAACAGCATATGGATGGGAGGTGTTACCATTGGCAAACTGCAGGCCTTGTCATCTTGTATGAAGACACCATCATAAGCTGTGGGGACTTGAACTTTCTAACTGAGAAAGCTGCTATCCCAGTCATACCCAGCGGCAGGGGCACAGAATACACGCCACCACACCTGGCCGAAGTCCCTGACATGATGCACATAATTCTTAGCATATAGGGTGAATCCATAGCAAAATATTGGAACTGACATTTGAGGTAACTCTTGTCATAAGATTTCCTGTGCTCATTTTATAGGGGGTGTCAATGACAAAATGCTGACCCTCGTATACCGGAGGGAATGTTTAGAGGTTTCCATGACTGTGGCTGAAGTATCCATGGTAAATTTCTGGCATTGTTATACCGCATGTACTCCTGGCATAAGGGACTCACCCATGAAAAAATGATCACCTTGTTAAAGTGGAAGTAACTTCGGACTTAAGACATTTGAAAAAAACGAGATCTACTTCTAGGAAAGGCCAGGCTTCCCTGGTGCACCATGAGAATATTTCATGAATTCCCTATAAGGGTCTGCAGCGTTTTAGCAAAGTTGATCCCAAAAGTTTCAAAAAATTCTCAGGGAGAAGTCTATTCTCTCTTAAATCAAGTGCAAGAAATCTGTTAACTTGGTTTGCTTGCTGTTTTTTGGGGAAAGTATCTCACCACACCACTTACATAGATCTTTTTCCTCATACAATGGCTATGAGATTAGCTCTGACCCCATTCCTGTAAATGTTTGTCCTGCCCCATTGCTGGGAGCAGGACTGGCTTTAGGGCGGTGTAATAGGTGCTGGCTTGGGTGACTTCGGTGGGGGGTGGTGGAGGGGTGTTTAAAAATAATTTTTGGTTTGAAGGCGCATGAGCTTCCTTGTGCATCAGACAGATTTCAGTCAACAATAAAAATGACAAGTTAACCTTGGTGAGAGTTCTGAATTTTGCCTAGTCACAGTTTTGGCTCATCATTAAGTAGAGTGGAGGGTTAATGAGCCTGCTGCAAAGAATGTGTACCATGCAGATCACAGAACTGAGTGTGAGTTAACTATTAGTAGCACCAGGGCACGAATCGGGTTTACACGCGGGTGGATGGAATCCACCCACTTTTTTCACAGGGTGAACGCCATCTACCCTGCCAAGAATTTAGACACCTTTGAATAATGTGCTGAACTCGCCCCCGTGTAATTTCCAAACACCGGGACACTTTCAGCAGCGCCTGCACGTTATCTGCTTTCCATCTGCAACAAAGCGATACAAAAGGGGATGATGGACGGAACGCTTGAGCCAATCAAACACTCACCCCCAGTCAACTGATCTGGGTTTAATCCATCATCATTCTTTAGCTCACTCCACCACCCCAGTTCAGACATGGCCATATGCAAATCAGTCTGACCCTGTGCCTCATGGGAACAGTCCAGCCCGAACTGCCAAGCCATGTCTTCCCTGGACCGGACACAAGCATCCTAGGACCGGTTTCTGGCATTTCAGCCGTCATCAGCCAGGCTTGCTTGAATCCAGTGGCAAAGTGAGCAAGGGACCCACGTCTGGGCATACCCCCGCCAACTTAGGGCGACCAAAGCGATACAAAAGGGGATGATGGACGGAACGCTTGAGCCAATCAAACACTCACCCCCAGTCAACTGATCTGGGTTTAATCCATCATCATTCTTTAGCTCAGTCCACCACCCCAGTTCAGACATGGCCATATGCAAATCAGTCTGACCCTGTGCCTCACGGGAACAGTCCAGCCCGAACTGCCAAGCCATGTCTTCCCTGGACCGGACACAAGCATCCTAGGACCGGTTTCTGGCATTTCAGCCGTCATCAGCCAGGCTTGCTTGAATCCAGTGGCAAAGTGAGCAAGGGACCCACGTCTGGGCATACCCCGCCAACTTAGGGCGACCAAAGCGATACAAAAGGGGATGATGGACGGAACGCTTGAGCCAATCAAACACTCACCCCCAGTCAACTGATCTGGGTTTAATCCATCATCATTCTTTAGCTCACTCCACCACCCCAGTTCAGACATGGCCATATGCAAATCAGTGTGACCCTGTGCCTCATGGGAACAGTCCAGCCCGAACTGCCAAGCCATGTCTTCCCTGGACCGGACACAAGCATCCTAGGACCGGTTTCTGGCATTTCAGCCGTCATCAGCCAGGCTTGCTTGAATCCAGTGGCAAAGTGAGCAAGGGACCCACGTCTGGGCATACCCCCGCCAACTTAGGGCGACCAAAGCGATACAAAAGGGGATGATGGACGGAACGCTTGAGCCAATCAAACACTCACCCCCAGACAACTGATCTGGGTTTAATCCATCATCATTCTTTAGCTCACTCCACCACCCCGTTCAGACATGGCCATATGCAAATCAGTCTGACCCTGTGCCTCATGGGAACAGTCCAGCCCGCACTGCCAAGCCATGTCTTCCCTGGACCGGACACAAGCATCCTAGGACCGGTTTCTGGCATTTCAGCCGTCATCAGCCAGGCTTGCTTGAATCCAGTGGCAAAGTGAGCAAGGGACCCACGTCTGGGCATACCCCCGCCAACTTAGGGCGACTAAAGCGATACAAAAGGGGATGATGGACGGAACGCTTGAGCCAATCAAACACTCACCCCCAGTCAACTGATCTGGGTTTAATCCATCATCATTCTTTAGCTCACTCCACCACCCCAGTTCAGACATGGCCATATGCAAATCAGTCTGACCCTGTGCCTCATGGGAACAGTCCAGCCCGAACTGCCAAGCCATGTCTTCCCTGGACCGGACACAAGCATCCTAGGACCGGTTTCTGGCATTTCAGCCGTCATCAGCCAGGCTTGCTTGAATCCAGTGGCAAAGTGAGCAAGGGACCCACGTCTGGGCATACCCCCGCCAACTTAGGGCGACCAAAGCGATACAAAAGGGGATGATGGACGGAACGCTTGAGCCAATCAAACACTCACCCCCAGTCAACTGATCTGGGTTTAATCCATCATCATTCTTTAGCTCACTCCACCACCCCAGTTCAGACATGGCCATATGCAAATCAGTCTGACCCTGTGCCTCATGGGAACAGTCCAGCCCGAACTGCCAAGCCATGTCTTCCCTGGACCAGACACAAGCATCCTAGGACCGGTTTCTGGCATTTCAGCCGTCATCAGCCAGGCTTGCTTGAATCCAGTGGCAAAGTGAGCAAGGGACCCACGTCTGGGCATACCCCCGCCAACTTAAGGCGACCAAAACGATACAAAAGGGGAAGATGGACGGAACGCTTGAGCCAATCAAACACTCACCCCCAGTCAACTGATCTGGGTTTAATCCATCATCATTCTTTAGCTCACTCCACCACCCCAGTTCAGACATGGGCATATGCAAATCAGTCTGACCCTGTGCCTCATGGGAACAGTCCAGCCCGAACTGCCAAGCCATGTCTTCCCTGGACCGGACACAAGCATCCTAGGACCGGTTTCTGGCATTTCAGCCGTCATCAGCCAGGCTTGCTTGAATCCAGTGGCAAAGTGAGCAAGGGACCCACGTCTGGGCATACCCCCGCCAACTTAGGGCGACCAAAGCGATACAAAAGGGGATGATGGACGGAACGCTGAGCCAATCAAACACTCACCCCCAGTCAACTGATCTGGGTTTAATCCATCATCATTCTTTAGCTCACTCCACCACCCCAGTTCAGACATGGCCATATGCAAATTAGTCTGACCCTGTGCCTCATGGGAACAGTCCAGCCGAACTGCCAAGCCATGTCTTCCCTGGACCGGACACAAGCATCCTAGGACCGGTTTCTGGCATTTCAGCCGTCATCAGCCAGGCTTGCTTGAATCCAGTGGCAAAGTGAGCAAGGGACCCACGTCTGGGCATACCCCCGCCAACTTAGGGCGACCAAAGCGATACAAAAGGGGATGATGGACGGAACGCTTGAGCCAATCAAACACTCACCCCCAGTCAACTGATCTGGGTTTAATCCATCATCATTCTTTAGCTCACTCCACCACCCCAGTTCAGACATGGCCATATGCAAATCAGTCTGACCCTGTGCCTCATGGGAACAGTCCAGCCCGAACTGCCAAGCCATGTCTTCCCTGGACCGGACACAAGCATCCTAGGACCGGTTTCTGGCATTTCAGCCGTCATCAGCCAGGCTTGCTTGAATCCAGTGGCAAAGTGAGCAAGGGACCCACGTCTGGGCATACCCCCGCCAACTTAGGGCGACCAAAGCGATACAAAAGGGGATGATGGATGTAACGCTTGAGCCAATCAAACACTCACCCCCAGTCAACTGATCTGGGTTTAATCCATCATCATTCTTTAGCTCACTCCACCACCCCAGTTCAGACATGGCCATATGCAAATCAGTCTGACCCTGTGCCTCATGGGAACAGTCCAGCCCGAACTGCCAAGCCATGTCTTCCCTGGACCGGACACAAGCATCCTAGGACCGGTTTCTGGCATTTCAGCCGTCATCAGCCAGGCTTGCTTGAATCCAGTGGCAAAGTGAGCAAGGGACCCACGTCTGGGCATACCCCCGCCAACTTAGGGCGACCAAAGCGATACAAAAGGGGATGATGGACGGAACGCTTGAGCCAATCAAACACTCACCCCCAGTCAACTGATCTGGGTTTAATCCATCATCATTCTTTAGCTCACTCCACCACCCCAGTTCAGACATGGCCATATGCAAATCAGTCTGACCCTGTGCCTCATGGGAACGGTCCAGCCCGAACTGCCAAGCCATGTCTTCCCTGGACCGGACACAAGCATCCTAGGACCGGTTTCTGGCATTTCAGCCGTCATCAGCCACGCTTGATTGAATCCAGTGGCAAAGTGAGCAAGGGACCCACGTCTGGGCATACCCCCGCCAACTTAGGGCGACCAAAGCGATACAAAAGGGGATGATGGACGGAACGCTTGAGCCAATCAAACACTCACCCCCAGTCAACTGATCTGGGTTTAATCCATCATCATTCTTTAGCTCACTCCACCACCCCAGTTCAGACATGGCCATATGCAAATCAGTCTGACCCTGTGCCTCATGGGAACAGTCCAGCCCGAACTGCCAAGCCATGTCTTCCCTGGACCGGACACAAGCATCCTAGGACCGGTTTCTGGCATTTCAGCCGTCATCAGCCAGGCTTGCTTGAATCCAGTGGCAAAGTGAGCAAGGGACCCACGTCTGGGCATACCCCCGCCAACTTAGGGCGACCAAAGCGATACAAAAGGGGATGATGGACGGAACGCTTGAGCCAATCAAACACTCACCCCCAGTCAACTGATCTGGGTTTAATCCATCATCATTCTTTAGCTCACTCCACCACCCCAGTTCAGACATGGCCATATGCAAATCAGTCTGACCCTGTGCCTCACGGGAACAGTCCAGCCCGAACTGCCAAGCCATGTCTTCCCTGGACCGGACACAAGCATCCTAGGACCGGTTTCTGGCATTTCAGCCGTCAGCAGCCAGGCTTGCTTGAATCCAGTGGCAAAGTGAGCAAGGGACCCACGTCTGGGCATACCCCCGCCAACTTAGGGCGACCAAAGCGATACAAAAGGGGATGATGGATGGAACGCTTATCAAACACTCACCCCCAGTCAACTGATCTGGGTTTAATCCATCATCATTCTTTAGCTCACTCCACCACCCCAGTTCAGACATGGCCATATGCAAATCAGTCTGACCCTGTGCCTCATGGGAACAGTCCAGCCCGAACTGCCAAGCCATGTCTTCCCTGGACCGGACACAAGCATCCTAGGACCGGTTTCTGGCATTTCAGCCGTCATCAGCCAGGCTTGCTTGAATCCAGTGGCAAAGTGAGCAAGGGACCCACGTCTGGGCATACCCCCGCCAACTTAGGGCGACCAAAGCGATACAAAAGGGGATGATGGACGGAACGCTTGAGCCAATCAAACACTCACCCCCAGTCAACTGATCTGGGTTTAATCCATCATCATTCTTTAGCTCACTCCACCACCCCAGTTCAGACATGGCCATATGCAAATCAGTCTGACCCTGTGCCTCATGGGAACGGTCCAGCCCGAACTGCCAAGCCATGTCTTCCCTGGACCGGACACAAGCATCCTAGGACCGGTTTCTGGCATTTCAGCCGTCATCAGCCACGCTTGATTGAATCCAGTGGCAAAGTGAGCAAGGGACCCACGTCTGGGCATACCCCCGCCAACTTAGGGCGACCAAAGCGATACAAAAGGGGATGATGGACGGAACGCTTGAGCCAATCAAACACTCACCCCCAGTCAACTGATCTGGGTTTAATCCATCATCATTCTTTAGCTCACTCCACCACCCCAGTTCAGACATGGCCATATGCAAATCAGTCTGACCCTGTGCCTCATGGGAACAGTCCAGCCCGAACTGCCAAGCCATGTCTTCCCTGGACCGGACACAAGCATCCTAGGACCGGTTTCTGGCATTTCAGCCGTCATCAGCCAGGCTTGCTTGAATCCAGTGGCAAAGTGAGCAAGGGACCCACGTCTGGGCATACCCCCGCCAACTTAGGGCGACCAAAGCGATACAAAAGGGGATGATGGACGGAACGCTTGAGCCAATCAAACACTCACCCCCAGTCAACTGATCTGGGTTTAATCCATCATCATTCTTTAGCTCACTCCACCACCCCAGTTCAGACATGGCCATATGCAAATCAGTCTGACCCTGTGCCTCATGGGAACGGTCCAGCCCGAACTGCCAAGCCATGTCTTCCCTGGACCGGACACAAGCATCCTAGGACCGGTTTCTGGCATTTCAGCCGTCATCAGCCACGCTTGATTGAATCCAGTGGCAAAGTGAGCAAGGGACCCACGTCTGGGCATACCCCCGCCAACTTAGGGCGACCAAAGCGATACAAAAGGGGATGATGGACGGAACGCTTGAGCCAATCAAACACTCACCCCCAGTCAACTGATCTGGGTTTAATCCATCATCATTCTTTAGCTCACTCCACCACCCCAGTTCAGACATGGCCATATGCAAATCAGTCTGACCCTGTGCCTCATGGGAACAGTCCAGCCCGAACTGCCAAGCCATGTCTTCCCTGGACCGGACACAAGCATCCTAGGACCGGTTTCTGGCATTTCAGCCGTCATCAGCCAGGCTTGCTTGAATCAAGTGGCAAAGTGAGCAAGGGACCCACGTCTGGGCATACCCCCGCCAACTTAGGGCGACCAAAGCGATACAAAAGGGGATGATGGACGGAACGCTTGAGCCAATCAAACACTCACCCCCAGTCAACTGATCTGGGTTTAATCCATCATCATTCTTTAGCTCACTCCACCACCCCAGTTCAGACATGGCCATATGCAAATCAGTCTGACCCTATGCCTCATGGGAACAGTCCAGCCCGAACTGCCAAGCCATGTCTTCCCTGGACCGGACACAAGCATCCTAGGACCGGTTTCTGGCATTTCAGCCGTCATCAGCCAGGCTTGCTTGAATCCAGTGGCAAAGTGAGCAAGGGCCCCACGTCTGGGCATACCCCCGCCAACTTAGGGCGACCAAAGCGATACAAAAGGGGATGATGGACGGAACGCTTGAGCCAATCAAACACTCACCCCCAGTCAACTGATCTGGGTTTAATCCATCATCATTCTTTAGCTCACTCCACCACCCCAGTTCAGACATGGCCATATGCAAATCAGTCTGACCATGTGCCTCATGGGAACAGTCCAGCCCGAACTGCCAAGCCATGTCTTCCCTGGACCGGACACAAGCATCCTAGGACCGGTTTCTGGCATTTCAGCCGTCATCAGCCAGGCTTGCTTGAATCCAGTGGCAAAGTGAGCAAGGGACCCACGTCTGGGCATACCCCCGCCAACTTAGGGCGACCAAAGCGATACAAAGCAACAAAGAGCAGGCGGGGGCGGGGCTTTCTTATTGAAGACTCCTGGTGGGCCCATAACAAAGGCCGAATTTGAGGGACATCAGGCCTCCTTTTGTTCGAGTCTCTTGGCTGGGGGCAGTCAGGAGCCTCACACCTGATGCAAATGAAGCAGAGGGGAAACAAAGGCTCACACTTTGTTAGCACTTCACACATACTTAAGAGAGGCAGCTTTCACTTTGTTCAGTCCCTGTTTAGGAGATATGCATGCACTGTAAGAATATCAGATGTGTTGGTCTTTCCCAGTATTTACACAAAGCAAATTGCATTTATGTAGAGCTTACTTCCCCTTAGGAGGCGTTGAAATAATTTAAGTACCACTATATTTGCTTGTATAGCCCTGCTCATTCCAATGCAGGGTGTCAGAGCGCTTTACATCAACACGTGCATATTACATGTACAATAAATTGTATAAGTTTGTAAATGAATGTAGAGGATGTGTTACATAAAACTGGGGGACTGCAAGGTCTAGAAGTCACATATCATCTTCCATAGCTCACTGTGCTAGTGTCCTCGCAATGCGCTCACACGTACACATGATAGACCTGCTAAACATATATGTGAGGGGTTTAGATCTGATGTCACTTCTTGTGATGCCACTTCCTGTAAAGTCGTGGCTTGTGATGCCACTTTCTATGATGTCAATTCCTGTGATGCCATGTGTGATGTTGTGCGCCGTATGTCGTGCGCCGTGATGTCATGCGCCGTGATGTCATGCCCGTGATGTCGTGCGCCGTGATGTCACTTGCATACTGCCAAACTAGGTCAGCCCCCCCCCACTTCTTTTTTTAGGACTTGTGCTCTGAGTAGCACTATAGAAAAATGAAATGTACATTGGAGAGAGGCTATGGAGAGATGAGATGCCTTTTGGAGAGTGTTAGTGAGGGAGTTTATGGAGAAGGAGGTTATGGGGAGGAGAGCGTCAAAAAAGACTGCCCAAAGGGCCGCCAACAGCGATCAAGCCGCCCTGGCTGGGAGCATTAATTACCCCCCTCCCGAAGTTCAGGTCTAGTTGCGCCTCTGCAAGCAGCCTGAGAGTTCTGTGACTCCCCCTGCAGGGGCAGCTCGCACTCCTGCTGTGATAAGTGGCCTGCAGCAGCCCCTCCCCGACCTGGCACAGATTGCTATCAGCTCATTATCATTCTGTATGTCGGCCTAATTATCACATACAGAATGATAATGGGCCAGTGACAGCATTTGCCGGGCCTCCTCCTACACTCACTGCTCTTTGCAGGGATCGATCGTGTGCGCAGCAGTATTGCTCAGTGGGTGTCACCAGCTGCCACTGTGATACCAAGGGGGTCCATTAATGGCTTCTGTTCATCAGGGGCCAGTGAAGCTTTCTACACTCGTGTTTATGCTGAGCCTCCTACGGGCCCGGTTTAGTTAGTCCTTGAGGAGTGTAGTGGAACCGGCAGAGCAGAGGTGTGAATGAAAACTGAAAGCATCCCTTGGATTTTGCCACAAAAGCGCACATATACTCTTTCAGGCTGATGCCGGGCTTTGCTGTTTGTTATTAAACGCCCTGCTTTCATATCCGCTGTGTTGTTGGACACTACTGCTTAGGGAACAGCTTTGGGCTGCAGAGAGAGGACTCCTGAGGCCACACATGGACTTTTGCACAGACTCGACTCTAGGTGGGAGCACAGTCCTTATAAGTGGATAACAGGAATGACATTGAGTTCCATAAGAATAAACAACTGTTATTTGTCAAGAACGCCAAGAGGCACGCTATGGGGTGAATGTGCAGCACACAAATAAAGGTAATATTGTGTTAACAATATAGAAAAGACAATGATAGCTCTCAGGTGCCTGTGATGGCAGAATTAACCCTCTCAGCTATCATTTGCAAGTGGTTTTATCATTTAATCATTTGTTAAGTAAGAGCTTCACAGTTCTCATTTTTCCGCAGAAACAAAACAAGTTGCAACCACTCCAAAATGCAGCCACTAAGGTCATTTCTTCCAGTAAGCAACAGCTATCATTAAAGGAACACACACAATTAAATCACTCTGTATGGGACAAATTGCCACCTGGGCTCAATTGTTTCCTTTTTTCATGTTTTAAAATGTGTAAACCTCAGAAAGCACTGCAGACCGGTATAAACATGTTGCCCTGTGTGTCAAGATTCAGACTAACTAGGCAGAGTGGACATACATTTTCATTTTCTGTGGCCTGGAATGGAATGCCTTTCTGCTGCCTATTAGGGATCTTGAAGTTCTGACTGTGTTGAAAGGGAGGCTCAAAAGCCAGCACTTTGAGCAAGCATGTCACCTTACTTAATTCTTGTAATACACTGCACCTGTTTAATACCGCTGGTCAAGTAATCATGAGGTCAGTCTCTGAAGTAAGTGCGCTTTATAAGAATCCATTGAGTGACACGTTGCGAAAAACAATAAATAAACTCTAAGAAGGTAGAACAAATATTCCTGGCTCAGGTAATAATCTTTAAAGCTCATGCTGAAAACCAAGAAAACTTGAGACAGAACAAAGTGATACCGGCAACTGGATCAAAAACATGACCCCAGCTACCCGCAAGTGCTTGCCATCTCACTACCATCTTATAAAAGTGCCACTTATGGATAGCAGGTTTTGAATCTGCTGCAGATGTAACCATCTCTGTGGTATTGTTAGAGTAAAATATTTAGAAAGGTAATTAGGCGTCAGACCATGCAGTGCTTTCCTTACAATGCATAGTACCATCATCTTAGTCTGGGACGTCACTAATAGCAAAGACAAAGGCAGTGGCGGCTGGTGACATTTGAAAGTGGTAGCCTTAAACAAACAGGTTCAACAAAATTTGCTTTTGTCAACCGGATTAATGATATGGTGTTATATAGCTTGCACCACATATGGAATTGTGTCATGAGCTTTGCGCAATATAGCTTCTATTACCCCACTGATAGTCATTTTATGATCCATGAAAGGGTGAAAGGCTGAAAGGCACCAGCAAAGTGTCTGAAGTATTACTTGCAGGTTATGATGTAAATCACTGCAGCATGTGCTCAGCTATCTTACCGAATAGAAGTAACACTGTAGAATGTTTATGTTGGTATGCGTAATGGGAAGCTAGAGCACTCACTGCCTTGTTTCCTTAATTATGTTGCTTTTACTTATTTTACTCTTCTTTATATTTTGATGTTGTTGTTGCCTACCATTCTGTTGCCTTCTTTTGTGTGGCTACATAAAGAAGACAGACTAACATAAGGAATGATGTAAGGTAGTCTATCTCACAGTGCATCTAGCGTGTCTCACTAGCAAAAGGTGTGTAAAGGCCTCACGTACAAGGCATTTGTGCGATTCACAAAATTGAATGCGTGTGTGGAGTAAGGGAGCTGTGAACAGAGAATTATAAGGATAATGTGGATCAATTATGTCACTGTAGGAATGGTTCTGCAGGTTTGTCGGACAGTTCTCTGGATAGTTCTTTGCATGTACAAGAGTTAGTGTGCGTTTGTTGTGAACAGAGAATTTTAGAATGGTCTGGATAATTCACTTACCGTAATGTTCTGGATCTGAGATTTGAGATTGCAGAAGGCTGGGGGTGCAGTGAAGGAGAGAGCACAGGGAGGAGGGATTGCAGGACTAAAGCACTGGAGTCGAAGGATACCACAGGAGATTGATGGTCCAGAGAGAGAGAGCATCAGGAGGAGAGGGAGCATACGAGCAATGCAAAGGTGTCAAACGATACCACTGGAGACTTCTAGCACACAAACAATGTGCTGGAACAGAGGGAACACAGGCAGAACAAGGGGTTGACTGTCTGGGAACTAGGTGGAGATTAGGTAGAGCGCAAACACAGTAGGACCTGGCAGGACGGAAGATAGAGGCTGAGGCTCAAGAGGAGCCAGAGCAGAGAGAGACGGGCAGCAATGTCAGACAGACTAACAGCTATGTGGTTATACTGAATAAGCAGCACCCTACATTATCATATGAAATCTCTTTATTGATGCAGTAACTACACTTTCACAATTGCTTTATTAACCTTCTTGCTTTCTCAAATAGTCTTGAAAGGGCACCATTTTCCCACTCTTTTTCAAACGTTTCTCGGGAGAGAAAAAGCCCCCTAATGACGTTCAGGCTCGCTCGCTGCGCTCGCCACTGGGCACTCATCACAAACTTTTACGCCACACCACTTTCAAATGTCACCAGCCGCCACTGCTCCTGCCAGAGCCCAGGGCATGGCAAACTGTTTTTGTTTATGGGCTCCTGTCACCTCACCAGGGGCCAAGCTCTGGGGGGATGGAGGTTTCATTTTGGCTCATGTTACCCAGGTGCATCCAATATGCAAATGCCGGTATATAAGTTTCAATCCGGCACACAACAGATGCAGTGCAAGGTTCTCTCAACCTAATATGAACTTATTTTGACTTGTACTTATGTAGGTTGTCTATTTACTTATGTAATATTGCGCGACCTCCTCTGATGTGTCTGTAACATGTACCTTTTGTCCCAAATTTTTGTCCTGAATTCTGACCTTCTGTCCTGAATTTTTGTCCTGAATTTCGACCCTTTGTCCTGAATTTTTACACTCACTGTCCTGAATTTGCACCCATGCCAGTTGGTCACCCTATCTGCAACACGGCACATGCCAGACATGGATGGAGGGAGGAGGTCCACGTTTACCCTGGAAAGGCCTTCTCTGTTCCGGGAAATGGGTGAATTCCAGCAACATGACAGGATACTGCACTTATAGAGAACTTTCAGTTTTGGTCTGAGTGATGCCCGCGAACCAAACGTATAAATAGGCTGGAACAGCCGTCGGATGGTCAGAGCCATCAGACGAGCACAAGAGGTTTACAGTAAGTGTTTTTTTCATTTGTATGTCCGCAGGTTATGCAAAGTCCATACTTCTCTTACTGCCTCGCTTTAGTTAGTCTGTGATAGTCCTGCTCTGTGTGCTGCTGCAGCTGGTCCCTGGGTATGGAAAAAATTAGAAAAATGCAACTAGATCGAGGGAGATTTTGAAAAAAAAAGATAAGTGGATTTCATTTTCCCCATTGACTCGCATGGAAGCAAAGGCAATTTTAGATGGGTGACTGCTAAAATAAAGTCATTTATGGCTTAAAACACGGACGTCTCCCGCCTGAATCGTGTCTTTTGGCACGTATGCCGTAACTGCATTGGTTGCTCCTCATGTACTCGGCGGGTTCTTCACTGTGACTTGGTGGTGGGGTGGGACCTACCAGTGACCAAAGGAAACACAGCGCCCCAGGCAATTCTAAGACAACACCGTGTTTTCATGCATTCCCAGGAAAATAGAGCGCCTTTCTGCAACCCGAGGGGGGTGGGGGGGAGGGATGTAGGGCACATATACAAACATTTCCCTTTAGGAGTGTTTGTTAATTTAACTTTTTCCTCCTCCAACGAATTCCTCTATTTCCAAGCAGGTTAATGTGGAAATTGAATTTCTCCGATGTTTCCCAACTCTCCCTTTATTTTATGTCCCCATGTTAGCATGTCACTCTAGTGCCTCACTGCATTTAAGCCTGGGCGTAGTTCGCGAAGTAGCGCTACGCGAAGCTACGCAAAGTACAGTTCAAACTACGCGAGCTACGCGTAGCACTACGCGAACTGCGTAGTGCACTGTTCGCAATGATTGCACAGTGCTGGATACTTGTCCGCACTGTGCAATCATTGAAAACGGCATCTTGCACAGTGCGAGCTGTCTTTTACTGCCGCTCGAGTAGATTTTTACTCGAGTGGCAGCTTTCTCAACGCGGACTGGTAGTTTCTCATCGCGAGCGGTCGCGAGCATACGCGACCACTCGCAATGAGAAACCTGACCTCCCCGCGTTGAGAATCTCGCCGGGATGTCATTTTGCTTGCTCGCGGTCGCCAACTTGACGTTGAGGACCGCGAGCAAGCAAAAATGACCGCTGCACTACGCTACGCGTGTTTGCACTGTGCTACGTGCAATTCGCGTTGTGCGAAGTAGCGCAAACTTCGCAAACTACGCGAGCATAGCGTAGTGCTTTGCCCAGGGTTAAAATTGATTCGCAGCCAGACATCCATCTGCGACAATGGGAAACAGCCCCATGCGCCTAGAATGTAGAATAGTAGTTTTGAGTAGTAACCTGCATGCAGTGTTGTGGTTTAGTGTCCTGCGGATTGCAGTTTAACCCCTTGACCGCGATCGGAATTCCGCTCGTATGCTGGACATTCCGATCGCGGGTGGGGTCGTGACGAGCTCAGCTCGTCATGCGCACAGCGCTACCGCGCAGCATGACTAGCTGAGCTCGTCATGAGCACGGAAGGGGTGTTCATAGGAGGCAGTGAACAGTAGTGGTCAGTAGCAGCTGCTACTGAACGGGGGAGGTGGGGCGAGCGGAGGGGGGAATAAAAAATAAAATAAAAAGACTTACCTGGGTTCTGCTGGCCGCCGCCTCTCCTCCGATGTCTTCTCAACGCCACAACCGGCAGCATGCCTAACACTCCTCCCTCTGGCCCCTGCTCTGGCCAGCCCCACCCCACACCTAAGCAGGTGATAACGTTAGTTATTATCACTTTAGTTTTTATTTTGAACTGCTCGCAGAGCAGTAGGGGGCGCTTCTCTGCCTTAGCGGAGGAGCCGCCACTGGTAGTGGTTTAGTGTCCAAATGATACAGCATACCTAAGATGTGGTGTGGCAACTTAGTGGCATATTTGTAAGGGCATTGCGTCAACGGAGCGTCACGTCTTCCAACGCTCCAGTGGTGCAATGCCCTGCTCAATATTTACAAGGCAACGCTAAGCCACTTTGCGTGGCTTAACGCCGCCTTGTAAATATGGCCCTCCTAGATGCAGTTTTCTGCAGCAAAGGGGTGTGCAATGGGTGTTGCTGTGGGTGGTCCAAGCAACACCCATAGCTTTGCGTTGCTGGAGTTGGTCGTAAGACTGACGCAACTCCAGCAATGCCTCAGAACACAGAGGTGAGTCCCATGTTAAACCCTCTGCGACAATTCTTACGCCTGGTTTGAGAAGGCGTAGGGATTTTGACGCAGTGAAAAGTAATACATTTTTCTGCATCAGTTCTACATGGCTTTTAACGTGGGAACGTCTACTCTGCATACATTATACCTGGCACAGGTATAATGTGATGCAGGCCACTACAAACTGACGCATTGGGCCCAATACATCAATTTGTAAATATGGAGCAGTGTGAAGCACTGATTGCGCTGCCGCTGCATAAAAAAAATGATGCTGCGGTGGCGCTAGCTCCTTGTAAATATGCCCCAATCATCCCTGCAACTCAGGGGCCCTTGCACAATGGTGCAAGGTGCCTTCCCCGGCGCTAGTCAGCATTTTTAGCGCCAGTGCAAGGGAAAACACAGGGGTGCAGCAGTATTCTTGTAAATACGGCGCATTCCTGCATTTTTTGAATGATGCAGCGCTGCACAGCTAAATTGCTTGCAGCGCCGCGCTGGGCCATTTCATTGTAAATATGTCCCAGAGTGTCCCTGTTATGTAGTGTGTGGTGAAATTGTAGGGTGATTTAGTGCTTTAATGTCCCTGAAATGCAGTTTCATGGAAAGTTTACAATGACACAGCTGCGTTTTAGAAGTAAATTGTTTTGTGCTACAATGAAGACAAAGACGTGGAATTAAAACATGGCTCTGTGTTTTTTGGAACCTACTGGGTGATGCTAGGTAAAGGTCACATTGTTAAACAGTGCACTGATGGAAAATTAATTATTTTTTCAATGTGGGAAGTAGTTCTGCAGGAGGCTGTTCACAATGTGGTGTCAAACACCAGCACTTCATCGACTTCTGTGGCCCTTCTGTCTCCCTGCTGTATCGCGCCTCTTATATGTTCCAGTCTAGCCACCTAGAAGCACTCCTGAATCCACTGGCACACCCTCCCCAGCTAACTTCGAGCCAAATTTTTCCTTTCTGCTTTCAGTCTTTGATTCAAGTCTTTGATCAATCAAGAACCCCTCCCCAAGTTTCAAGGTTTGCAGCTGCTGAAATACAACCCTCTCCCTTTAGTCTCACTTTTCTCCAGGCTCGTGGCCCTTGTCTTTAGCAAAGTGTATTTATTTCTGTACCTAGCAACATTGTTGGCAATCTGGCAGTAGGCTTCAGCTTGCCACAACCATCATCCCACTGTTGCTTGAAAATATTTCTCCGCAAGTAACTTGATGCACCACTTCATAGCCAAAAATTCTATATTCATGAACCACATTTACAGAGCCCTCAAGTTTCCCAGGTCTATGTGTGAGTAGCTCATTCAGTACATGGTTTTTCTTTATAATGTGGGACTTGTAGTCTTGCTTGTTCCAATATAAAAAATCAGGACAACACATGCCAGACAGATAAGAAACGCCTTGCCCAGCTGAACATCTTTCCCACGAACCTAGGAAAATTGACGAGTTTGCACATAATGTGTGGTTTTGTATTGGGCCTAAAATGCTGTGTGGTTGGCTGTTTCAACTATGGTGCAGTGTAGTGTGGTTATTCATTGGCCACAGGTTACAGTGTAGTGTGTAAAGTATACAGTGCAGTGTGATAATTAGTGCCCCAGGAGTTTAAATAGTGTGCAGGTTTACTATCCCTGGGATAGTTGTTATATATGGTTACTCAGGCAGTGAGAGCGAACATCTTAACTCCGTTATTCATTTTTTATCTTGGTTTTATAATTTGTATAAATGTACATTTATGATTTGTTAGAAATTACCATCTTTTGTGTGGTATTCCCCTAAATGTATGCCTTCTGTAGCGTAACGTGTTTGTTGGCATTAGTAATTGTGCACTTTACCCTCCCAACCCGTGGTAAAGTGCTTGTGCTCTTTCCCTTTAAACATGGTAAAATTAGCATACATCCAATTGGCACATATAATTCACTTTTAAGTCCCTGGTATATGTTACTACCCCTACCAATGGCCTGTACATTAAGGGCTTCTAGTGGGTTGCAGCACTCATTGTACCACTCACCAAGTACTGGCAAAGCCAATAGGTCTCAACTATGCGAGAGCTATTGGCTTTGCCAATGTCTTTTAGCCATGTTGTACAGCAGTGCGGTTGGTGTTCAGCATGGGTAAAAGTTATTGGCGTGGCATAGAGGAGAGTGACTTGGAGTGGCATACAGTAGAGTTACATACTGTAGCGGGGCGTAGAGTAGAGTGGCACAGAGTACAGTGCTTGCGAGAGACATTGTATAAATTAAGGGCCTTGCAGTCCACCCATTGCTTACCATTCGTTGGCTAATTTGTCACGCTTATTTGCTGCCTTGTTACTAGGTAGCGCCTGCCGCTGTCACCTCCTCTTTATCAACTTGAGCTTGGACTAAGTACAGGTTGATTGCTGTCCTTCCACTGATCGCGCTGATCCGGGTACTATTTTTTAATTTGTTTTTCATATTTCTTCTTCCACCTCCCACCCCCACCTTGTCCCTATTGCTTCTTAACCCCTCCCAGCCTCCTTGTGTACACAAATCGCTATGATGCAGTCAACGCTGGCCACATCAAAGCGTGTTTCCCCCCTTTTTTTTAGGTCTCGCTGAGCCAGCGCGCATGCGTTGCTCTGCGAGACATTTAGTAAGGGGCTTTGGAAAGTGCTCCTTTTGCCGGCTACCAGCTTGCGGTTACGCGCGCGTGCACGCGCGCAGCCGCCATCTGGCACCTCTCGCTGTACCATGCCTCAAAGCCCATGGCAGCCGCCATCTGCTCGTCATGTTTCACACCACTCTGGATCAATTCCGATCAGTATATTTTACATCACTCTTGATCAGTTCCGATTTCTGCACCCAAAAGAATGTGTTTTTTTCTTTTTAAAATGTTCCAGACATACTTTTTTCTGAAGCGCGAGCGTAAAAACTGTGGGGCATATTATCAACAAACTGCGATAAATATCGCAGAGCGCACTTAGCGCGTTTTATTATATCGCTGGATTTCCTCTCCGAGTTAGTGCGTTATTATCAACGCTTAACTCAAAGGCGATAGGAAATCCAGCGATAGCAGCAAAAAGGGGGAATAGCGCAGGAAATGCTGCCATTTATTTTGGGCGATAATGGAAACCTTGCTAATACGCCCCTGTGGTCTCAGCCTTGCAATCCACCTCCCATTACTAAGATGGCTAAGTCAACTTTAAAGCAGGAGTTAAATTCCTGCGATAAAGGGGGCTTATCGCGATTATTAACAAAGCTTCGCGGGTCTGCTGCCGGCTTGATAATATCGCGAAGCCGTGGTAGCGGGTTCTCCCATGCTGTTTTACCCAGGAACGCCTACTTTGCATCTCATTAGCGATGCGAAGGGAGGCGATACCAAAACGGCTGCTAACATGCGCTAATGCATGTTAGCGCCGCCTTGTTAATAGGGCGATGTCATTATCGCCGCTTTAGCGGCAAAAAGTGCCGCTAAAGCAGCGATAATGCCCTTGGTAATATGCCCCCGTATTATTTGCTTCGGACATTTGCAGTTTTCCTTCAGAACAGATAAAAAAAAATATGGCCTTTATGGCACTACACAGCTATGTCGTCTGCATGTTTTTAGCGAGTATAATATAAGTGAGAGCCAAGAGAATGATGTTGTAATGCATTTTTTTATTTACATATCAGGGAAGGTGCGCTAGTGTCTTAAAGGTTCAACAATGGATTTTACACGATGAAAGCGCCAAGTATAACGTGTGACAGGAGAACTTTCATGAGGGCGCTAAAAAAGGAAACTGCCTTGTTTACACCGACAGTACAGCCACACGTGGAATCCGTGTTAGTCGAATTAGTGACAAGTTGTGACGCTGGCTGCTGCACGTCTGGTTCTTCCATTTCTTCTTGCTGGTGTGCAGACCATCCACAAAACAGACAATGAAGCCGTGACCCCGCCTTGCCTTTAATGAAGATAATGGATACCTTGGTACAACGAACCTTTAACCAGTGTGCCGCAACCCTGGTTAAAACGCTGTCGGTTCGTCGCCGCTCACAAGTTACTGGCACGTGTTAATTCACTCATTCATCGGTTGTTTCAGCACTACATTAGCAAAATGTGCGTTGTGGATTGCGGCCCCCTACTTGTGATCAGCGTCCATGTAACACGATCCATCACTTCGGACATGGACCACAGAAGCGGCACTCGTGCCATGCCACTCTTTGCTTATTGTAGGCTGTTGCGATTCAGTTGTGTTGGTAAAACCTCAGCATGTGTTCCGCTGGATGGCGACGAGGCCTGCACCCCTTCTAAAATCCGCCAACTCCAATCTTTCTGTCTGTAAGAACCTCGGTGCAGCAGTCTGCACCTGTTCCTGTGTGCCTCAGAGAAAACAGAAGCCAGTGTGAACGAAATTCGTTTTCCAAATGACAAGACAAATTCAAAACAGATGCTGTTACTTTTAGGTCCATAGCGCTGCCTGTATACGCCGTGGTTTGATCCTCGACAGACTTAGCATTCTTAAGAGTGCTGCGGGTTGAGCTGGGAAACGCATCCCGTGTTTATATTTGGGAAGGGGCATTTTACAGCGGCATCGCTCTGTTGCACACTTGGGGGCATATCTACAAGGGCAGGCGATACAATTATCGCCGCTTTAGCGTCCGTTTTCGGACGAAAAGCGGCGATAATTTTAACGCCTTATTAGCGAGGACACGCTAACGCGTGAATCCATGCTTTTCGCCCTTTCTCTTATCGCCCAGCTTTGCATCTCTAATGAGATGCAAAGTGGGCGTTACTGGCGTACCCCAGATGGGCTACGTTGTAAATATCGCCGATGTGCACATCGCGATATTTACAAGGCAGCCCACAGGATGATAGCAGACGTTAGATTTTGGCAAAACGGCCGTTTTCGCCAAATTCTAACGTCTGCTATTATCCCGACTTAGCCATCCCTAACATAGGGGTGGATTGTGCTGATACGACCACAGGGTCGTATCAGCAAGGATATCGCTGTTTGCAGGGAACATCGCTGGAAAACCAGCGATGTTCCCTGCAAAACGGCGATAACCTCGCTATCTCTGGAATTTTTATCGCCCTGGAGAAGCGTGTTGTTAATAACGCGCTACCAGGGCGATAATTTCCGGAGATAGCCAGCGATAAGTAATCTATCGCTAAGCACGGCCAGCGATAATTATCGCTGGCCGTTGATAATATGCCCCTTGGGGCGTGCCATGGTGTCCACGAATTTGTGCGCTTGAGGCTCTGGATGATTTTCGAGTTTATTGCTCTAGTCCTTAAATAAATAAAACCGAGGGGCATATTAGCAAGGGCACTATCGCCGCTTTAGCGGCACTTTTTGCCGCTAAAGCGGCGATATTTATATCGCCCTATCAGCAAACTGTCTCTAACAGCAGTTAGCGACAGTTTGCGGGCATTAGCGCCCGTTTTTTTACCGCTTTGCATGTCAGCGATATTTATCGCTAATGACATGCAAAGTGGGCGTTCCCGATGAACAAACCTGGGAAACACTCGCTAACAGGCCTATCGCCTATTAGCAAGGTGGCCATGGCCCCAGTTAGCGACGTGAAAAGTCGCGCTAACCGGGGTCATCGCCATTTATTTAACACCTGCAATTAGCAGGTGTTAGCCATACCTAACATGGGGGGGTGGATTATGCTGATACGACCACAGGGTCGTATCAGCAAGGTGTTCTCCCTTCTCCATGCAACATCACTGGTTTTTCAGCGATGTTGGCCCATTTCCCCCGCTATTGCTGGAATTTTCATCGCCATAGCGCTAATCGTTGCTAATACAGCGTTAGCGTGGCGATATATTCCAGCGATAGCCGGCGATAAAAAAAATCACGCTAAGCAGGGTTAGCGATGATTATCGCCTCTTCTTGCTAATATGCCCCCTAGTATCAACTGTTAGGGAATTTTGACTTAAAAGCGAGCGTGGAAGCATTTTACAGTTTTTTATTTATATACTTGACAGTGTACACAAGCTCCCCGAATTGGAAACACGCGGAAGGAAAACGAGCAAAGTGCATCTAGCGCAAAATGGGTGGCTTGTGTCTCTGTTCTGAAATGTCTTGTGCTCTTTTCGGGGAGTCGTGATCCTTCCACAGCAGGGCAGGCATGTCACTAAAAGTCAGTCAGAGCTGCCAGTTCTCGCTTGGTATCACACACTCCTTTGTCCTGCCTGTGCATTGTCATCTGGTTCCTGGGCTCGGTCGGTTAAGGTCTCGCTTCTAACACAAGGCGTGATAATCTCAGGTTCCTGACAGAACCGACGCAGGCCTTCCTACCTGTAAGATTGATGCGTTAAACCTACTAAACATTAGTAGATAAGCATCTGTTACTAAGTGCTATTTTGAAACGGTCACAGTTTGTTTATAAAACATACATAGTTACCATAGTGACAGGAGGTACTGGTCATATTGCACCCTGTTGCAGGTTTTGCCCAAGCGATCTCAAATGTATGTAGCAACTTCATATTTCTGATGCCCTCTGTTCCACTCAAAGTTGATCTTCACCTCGGGGTTTCTGGGTCGGAACCACCAGAAGAGCGGAAGCCAAGCCCGCGGATCTGTTGGCATCTCAGCGCTCTGCCGACGCACCCGCCCCTCTTGGTGCCAGTTTAACTATAAGATAAATAAAACACAATAATAAAGCAAGTGCTGGGGCGAAATGTTTTTCAAAGGAGCCCAATCTCGGGGCTGCCGAATGTCAGGGTCGCCGAATACAAAAGCTGCCTAGTTTTTATTCTTTTATTTCACCTTATGCCTTTATCTTACACCTCTCTAAACTCCCTCTTTATATCTCTTTCATGTTCACGTTCATCACTATCTCCCCACTTTCTGTTATATTGGGGTTCTCTTAATCGTTCTTTCTCTTTTCTGCCTTTCTATCGCTTACTCGGAATCAAAGTCTGGTGAGAAATTAAGCCTGATTCCCAAAAATAAACACCGGTGTTTTCTTGCACAAAGTAAACACGGTTTCCTGCCCCTACAAAAACCCTGCATTATTCTCCGCGTATTCGGGGAATCTGGCAGATTAGATCTTGTTAGCATACCATGCCCCCCCCACTCCCACTAGTGCACTGCAGGCTTACATCGCCACACCAGTGCAAAGCATGTGCACAGGTTTGCTGACCTAGAAATGAATTTGTTTGCACTGCTGGTGTATGGTAAACATTTTGCATAGCTCACTACGCGCAAATATCGATTTTGCACTAGTTAGTGATGAGCAGCGTTCGTGCAGTGTGTTATTGCACTGGTGCAAAGTGCACGCGCACTCGGCCCTCTCCTCGCACCCTGTATCCTGCTGCTCATTCTCTTCTTACGCACGGGACTGCAGCGCATTTGCTGTCACGTGCAGCGCAGGAGCCAAGGGGTGTTAACTGGAAATTACGCTTTTATTCATAGCCAAATAAACAGCCACTTGAAGCTCTGGCAGTAGCTGGGAGCAGATGCGCGGTTTCAAGGCAGGGGCTGAGCATCCAGAACTGATGCCTCGAGTGATCCTTGACAACAACAACGTAATCAACATCTCCTTCGAGACAGCAACCTTCCCGGAAAGCTGGAAGCACGCCGAGATCACCGCCTTACTCAAGAAACCCAAGGCAGACCCCAAGGACCTCAAGAACTTCCGACCAATCTCTCTGCTCCCGTTCCCCGCAAAGGTCACCGAGAAAATCGTCAACAAACAACTGACCCGCTACCTCGAGGAGAACAACATCCTGGACCCTTCCCAGTCCGGCTTCCGCAGCAACCACAGCACCGAAACCGCCCTCATCGCCGCCACCGATGACATCAGGACCCTGCTAGACAACGGAGAAACAGCAGCCCTCATCCTCCTGGACCTATCAGCCGCCTTCGACACGGTCTGCCACCACACACTACGAACACGCCTTCACGACGCCGGGATCCAAGAGAAGGCCCTGGACTGGACCACATCCTTCCTCTCCGGCAGAACACAAAGCGTCCGCCTCGCCCCCTTCCGATCCAAAGCCACCAAGATCATCTGCGGCATACCCCAAGGCTCCTCCCTCAGCCCAACGCTGTTCAACATCTAAATGGCACCCTCGCCCACGTCGCCCGACAGCACAACCTCAACATCATCTCCTACGCCGACGACACCCAGCTGATCCTCTCCCTCACCAAAGACCCTCACACCGCCAAAGCCCACCTCCACGAAGGAATGAAGGCCGTCGCCGAATGGATGAGTACCAGCCGCCTGAAGCTGAACTCGGACAAGACGGAGGTCCTCATCCTTGGTTCCAACCCTTCAGCATGGGACGACTCCTGGTGGCCAACATCACTGGGAACAGCCCCGACACCCACCGACCACGCACGCAACCTAGGGGTCATCCTCGACCCCACCCTCTCCATGACTAAGCAGGTCAACGCCGTTTCCTCATCCTGCTTCAACACCCTCCGAATGCTCCGCAGGATCTTCAAGTGGATCCCCACCGAAACAAGAAAAACAGTCACCCAGGCCCTCGTCACCAGCAGGCTGGACTACGGAAACGCCCTCTACGCAGGAACGACGGCTAAGCTCCTGAGACGGCTGCAACGCATCCAGAACGCCTCTGCACGTCTTATCCTCGACATCCCCCGACGCAGCCACATCACACCCCACCTGAGAGACCTGCACTGGCTCCCTGTCAACAAGAGGATAACCTTCAAGCTCCTCACCCACGCACACAAAGCACTCCACAACTCCGGACCAGCCTACCTCAACAGACGACTCAGCTTCTACACCCCCACCCGCCAGCTCCGCTCCACCAGCCTCGCCCTCGCCACAGTCCCCCGCATCCGGAAAACGACCGCCGGCGGCAGATCCTTCTCCCACCTCGCCGCCAAGACCTGGAACACCCTCCCCACCAACCTTCGGCAGACCCAAGACCTACTGGCCTTCAGAAGACTCCTCAAGACCTGGCTCTTCGATCAGTAGCAGCACCACCCCCCTCTTCCCCCAGCGCCTTGAGACCCTCGCGGGTATGTAGTGCGCTTTATAAGTGACATGATTGATTGATTGATTGATATATGGCGGATGAGATTGTGCGCGTGATATAGAAAACTATGGCGCAGGGTGTTCGACCCGTCTCTGCCATCCGAGTGTTACCCAGAGTCGTGGCTTTCATTGGTGCAGGAGGTGCAGTGACATCGGGGACCAATGAATACTGATTTTTTTGCTGTCTTTTATAGTTCAGACAGCAGTCTAAGCAGACACTTTGACTTTACTAGTGCTTGTTTGGAATAAACTGTTAAAGAATTTCCATCCATCCAGCCGTCCATCCTTTCAATCATCCTTCTCTTCATCCACCCTTTCACTCATCCACCCTTTCACTCATCCATCCTTTCACTCATCCATCCTTTGTCATCCATCCTTTGTCATCCATCCTTGTTGACCATGCAAGCAGGCAGTGTCTGGACTCCTCTCTAGTCCTCTGGCAGCCCAGCTGAAGGTCATCAGACAGCTCGTGCCCCTGAGCGGAGCAAATGTTGAAGGTGGAAGATGGCGGAAATTGGTTCGGTGCACATATGCAGGCTTAGTTGGTTTCCCTCTGAGAACAGAGCAAATAGCGGTAATCTGATTTTAAAATGGCATCTCTCTAAAATACTGCTTGGCCCCTTAGGAATAGGAACAGAGCATTCATGAAAAGTTCAGAACATACAAACCATATGCTGTTTCCTTTTTAACTTTCACACTATAGGAAGAATATAACGTTTTACTGTTGCATAAAACATATATATTTCGACTATGCAAGCCCTATTTGCTTTGTCAATGTTTTTAGACATGTTACACAGCTGTGCGGGATGCTGTACAACATGGCATAACATAAAGAAAATAAAGTGCTATGACGTGGCCAATGTTGGCTACATCATAGCCCTTTTTTAGGTCTCGCCGGAGCCAGCGCTTATAGCGCTGCTCTCGGCGAGAGTTTTAGTAGCGGGTGTTGGAAGTGCTAACCTAGTGGCTTTCGGCTGGCCTCCAGCTTCCGTTCACGATGGCGTGTACGCGCACAGCTGCCATCCATTCCTCGCATCGCTGGCGAGGCGCCATTTGGCTTTCCTCCCTCACCCATTCCTCCCCCTCCCTCACCAGAGAGCGTGTCTTGTTTATTTTTGTAAAACAACTTAAGCTAAAACGCGGGTGCAGCCATTACTTCAAAAGTAAACAAATACAAAAAAGCTTTTTTTCCATTTCTTTGCTTTTGAGGTAATCGCGGCACCCGTGTTTTAGCTTAAGTTGTTTAAAGCTAAAGCGCGGCAAATGCATAGTAAACTGCAGGTCTTTTTTTATAAAATGGATTTATTTACTATGCATTGCGCGCTTTAGCTTTAAACAACTTAAGCTAAAACGCTGGTGCAGCTATTACTTCAAAAGTAAAGAAATACAAAAAGCTTTTTTCCATTTCTTTGCTTTTGAGGTAATCATGCACCCGCGTTTAGCTTAAGTTGTTTAAAGCTAAAGCGCGGCAAATGCATAGTAAACTGCAGGCCTTTTTTTATAAAATGGATTTATTTACTATGCATTCGCCGTGCTTTTGCTTTAAACAACTTAAGCTAAAACGCGGGTGCCGCGATTACCTCAAAAGCAAAAAAAAGGAAAAAAAGCTTTTTTTGTATTTCTTAACTTTTGAAGTAATGGCTGCACCCGCGTTTTAGCTTAAGTTGTTTAAAGCTAAAGCGCGGCGAATGCATAGTAAATAAATCCATTTTATAACAAGCATTGGCATAGCCAATAGGTCTCGCCTTTCGGACCTTATAAGTGTTTAGCCATGCAATTGTGCAGCATAACTAAATACTTATAAGGTCCCAAAGGCGAGACCTATTGGCTATGCCAATGCTTGTTTAGGTCTGCGAGACATTTAGTAAGTGAGTTTTTAAAGTGCTGTTTGCTGGCCTCCAGCTTGCGTTCACGATGGCGTGCACGTGCACAGTTGCCATCTGGGTTTCCTATCTCTTCCTCATTTCCTCGTCATGACTCATTAACTCTCTGGACTCTGATGTTTCAATCGCAGCAGCAGCTCCACGGTTTTACTCGGGCTGATTTAGTGTAATCTGCAAAATCTTTAAACAATGACGTATGTTATGCGGCGGGGAGGGGGGGGATTCCATCCTGTGCTTTTTCTTCTCTCTGCCTCGTTTACCTGCCGTGTGCGTTTATTTTGTTCTCCAATTTAATATTATTTGTTTTGCAGGCAAATGCCTCTCTTCGCCTTTCTGACACGCAGCTCCTTTTCTCCTCTTGCCTCTGATGAACAAGCCCAGTGTCTCCTTTCTCCTCCTGTGTGCATGTCCAAGGCTTTTGTTTTCTTCCGCTTTCTGGTGCTGTCCTTGTGCCTTTCACCAGCCCTCTCAGCCCTTGTGTCTTCCCCTTTCTGTCTCGGAAGCTGACGCCCACCCAGTATGTTTCCCTTTTTGCTTCTGCACAAATTGTCTTTCCTTCCTCTCTTTTGCGCCCATGTCTCGGATGCAAACATTTGGTTTTTGTTGTAACCTTAAGGTCTATTTAGCTGAATTATTCTAATGCTGTTTTAAAGATGTATCAATAACATGCAGTGCCTGACAACCGTCTTTACCTGATCTGAGACTTTTCCACAGTGAATGGGTGATTTTAGGCAGCATCAATCAGAGCCAGCACAGCATCAACCAGAGCCAGCACAGTATCACTCAGCACCAACACATCTCTCAATGCCTTCACAGCATCACTCAGCGTCACGACAGCATTACTCAGCACCGCAACAGCATCGCTCAGCACCGCCACAGCATCACTCACCGCCACCACAGCATCACTCAGGGCAACCACAGCATCACTCAGGGCAACCACAGCATCACTCAGTGCCACCACAGCATCACTCAGCGCCACCACAGCATCACTCAGCGCCACCACAGCATCACTCAGCGCCACCACAGCATCACTCAGCCGGACCACAGCATCACTCAGCACCACCACAGCATCACTCAGGGCCACCACAGCATCACTCAGGGCCACCACAGCATCACTCAGGACCACCACAGCATCACTCGGCGCCACCACAGCATCACTCAGCGCCACCACAGCATCACTCGGCGCCACCACAGCATCGCTCGGCGCCACCACAGCATCGCTCGGTGCCACCACAGCATCGCTCAGCACTGCCACAGCATCGCTCAGCACCGCCACAGCATTGCTCAGCACCGCCACAGCATCGCTCAGGGCCACCACAGCATCACTCAGGGCTACCACAGCATCACCCAGGGCCACCACAGCATCACTCAGTGCCACCACAGCATCACTCAGCGCCACCACAGCATCACTCAGAACTACCACAGTATCACCACAGCAACACTCAGTGCCACAACAATATCACTCAGCGCCACCACAGCATCACTCAGCACCACCACAGCATCACTCAGGGCCACCACAGCATCACTCAGGGCCACCACAGCATCACTCAGGGCTACCACAGCATCACTCAGGGTCACCACAGCATCACTCGGCGCTACCACAGCATCACTCGGCGCCACCACAGCATCGCTCTGCGCCACCACAGCATCGCTCGGTGTCACCACAGCATCGCTCAGCACCGCCACAGCATTGCTCAGCACCACCACAGCATTGCTCAGCACCACCACAGCATCACTCAGGGCCACCACAGCATCACTCAGGGCCACCACAACATCACCCAGGGCCACCACAGCATCACTCAGTGCCACCACAGCATCACTCAGCGCCACCACAGCATCACTCAAAACTACCACAGCATCACCACAGCATCACTCAGTGCCACAACAATATCACTCAGCACCACCACAGCATCACTCAGCACCACCACAGCATCACACAGCGCCACCACAGCATCACTCAGCGCTGCCACAGCATCATTCAGCGCTGCCACAGCATCACTCAGCGCCGCCACAGCATCACTCAGCGTTGGCACAGCATCACTCAGCGCCGCCACAGCATCACTCAGTGCCACCACAGCATCACTCAGCGCCGCCACAGCATCACTCAGCGCCGCCACAGCATCGCTCAGCACCACAACAGCATCACTCACCGCCGCCACAGCATCACTCACCGCCACCACAGCATCACTCAGCGCTACCACAGCATCACTCAGCACCACCACAGCATCACTCAGAACTACCACAGCATCACCACAGCATCACTCAGTGCCACAACAATATCTCTCAGCACCACCACAGCATCACTCAGCACCACCACAGCATCACTCAGCACCACCACAGCATCACTCAGCGTCACCACAGTATCACTCAAAGCCAACACAGCATCACTCAGCGCCGCCACAGCATCACTCAGCGCAGCCACAGAATCACTCAATGCCACCACAGCATCACTCACCGCCACCACAGCATCACTCACCGCCACAACAGCATCACTCATCGCCACCACAGCATCACTCAGCGGCACCACAGCATCACTCAGAAATACCACAGCATCACCACAGCATCACTCAGTGCCACAACAATATCTCTCAGCACCACCACAGCATCACTCAGTGCCAACACAGCATCAATCAGCGCCACCACAGCATCACTCAGCGCAGCCACAGAATCACTCAGCA
This sequence comes from Calotriton arnoldi, assembly GCA_963921515.1. NCBI lineage: Eukaryota > Metazoa > Chordata > Amphibia > Caudata > Salamandridae > Calotriton > Calotriton arnoldi. Next base: position 357,366 of record CAWUFW010003570.1, read on the forward strand.
CCGCCACAGCATCACTCAGCGCTGCCACAGCATCACTCAGCGCCGCCACAGCATCACTCAGGGCCACCACAGCATCGCTCAGCACCACCACAGCATCGCTCAGCACCGCAACAGCATCGCTCAGCACCGCCACAGCATCGCTCAGCACTGCCACAGCATCGCTCAGCACTGCCACAGCATCGCTCAGGGCCACCACAGCATCACTCAGGGCCACCATAGCATCACTCAGGGCCAGCACAGCATCACTCAGGGCCACCACGGCATCACTCAGGGCCACCACAGCATCACTCAGGGCCACCACAGCATCACTCAGCAATACCAGAGCATCACTCAGCGCCACCACAGCATCACTCAGCGCCACCACAGCATCACTCAGAACTACCACAGCATCACTCAGTGCCACAACAATATCTCTCAGCACCACCACAGCATCACTCAGCACCACCACAGCATCACTCAGCGCCACCACAGCATCACTCAGTGCCACCACAGCATCACTCAGAGCCAACACAGCATCACTCAGCGCTGCCACAGCATCACTCAGCGCAGCAACAGAATCACTCAGTGCCGCCACAGCATCACTCAGCGCCACCACAGCATCACTCACCGCCACCACAGCATCACTCACCGCCACCACAGCATCACTCACTGCCACCACAGCATCACTCAGCGCCACCACAGCATCTCTCAGCGTCACCACAGCATCACTCAGAACTACCACAGCATCACCACAGTATCACTCAGTGCCACAACAATATCTCTCAGCACCACCACAGCATTACTCAGCTCCACCACAGCATCACTCAGCGCCACCACAGCATCACTCAGCGCCAACACAGATTCACTCACCGCCACCACAGCATCACTCACCGCCACCACAGCATCACTCAGCGCCACCACAGCATCACTCAGTGCCACCACAGCATCACTCAGAACTACCACAGCATCACTCAGTGCCACAACAATATTTCTCAGCACCACCACAGCATCACTCAGCACCACCACAGCATCACTCAGCGCCACCACAGCATCACGCAGCGCCAACACAGCATCACTCAGCGCCGCCACAGCATCACTCAGCGCAGCCACAGAATCACTCAGCGCTGCCACAGCATCACTCAGCGCCACCACAGCATCACTCAGCACTGCCACACCATCACTCAGCGCTGCCACAGCATCGCTCAGGGCCACCACAGCATCGCTCAGCACCACCACAGCATCGCTCAGCAGCACCACAGCATCACTCAGTGCCACAACAATATCTCTCAGCACCACCACAGCATCACTCAGCACCACCACAGCATCACTCAGCGCCACCACAGCATCACTCAGCGCCACCACAGCATCACTCAGCGCCAACACAGCGTCACAAAGCGCCGCCACAGCATCACTCAGCGCAGCCACAGAATCACTCAGCGCCGCCACAGCATCACTCAGCGCCGCCACAGCATCACTCAGCACTGCCACACCATCACTCAGCGCTGCCACAGCATCACTCAGGGCCACCACAGCATCGCTCAGCACCACCACAGCATCACTCACCGCCGCCACAGCATCACTCACCGCCACCACAGCCTCACTCACCGCCACCACAGCATCACTCACCGCCACCACAGCATCACTCACCGCCACCACAGCATCACTCATCGCTACCACAGCATCACTCAGCGCCACCACAGCATCACTCAGAACTACCACAGCATCACCACAGCATCACTCAGTGCCACAACAATATCTCTCAGCACCACCACAGCATCACTCTGCACGAACACAGCATCACTCAGCAGCACCACAGCATCACTCAGCGCCAACACAGCATCAATCAGCGCCGCAACAGCATCACTCAGCGCAGCCACAGAATCACTCAGCGCCGCCACAGCATCACTCAGCGCCAAAACATCAATACTCAGCGCCGCCACAGCATCACTCAGCGCAGCCACAGCATCACTCAGCGCCGCCACAGCATCACTCAGTGCCGCTACAGCATCACTCACCGCCACCACAGCATCACTCACCGCCACCACAGCATCGCTCACCGCCACCACAGCATCACTCAGCACCACCACAGCATCACTCAGCACCGCCACAGCATCACTCAGTGCCGCCACAGCATCAGTCAGTGTCGCCACAGCATCAGTTAGCGCCGCCACAGCATCAGTCAGCGCCGCCACAGCATCACTTGGCACCGCCACAGCATCACTCGGTGCCGCCACTGCATCACTTTGCGCCACCACAGCATCATTCAGGTTCACCACAGCATCGCTCAGCACCACCACAACATCGCTCAGCACCACCACAGCATCATTCAGCACCACCACAGAATCATTTAGCACTACCACAGCATCACTCAGGGCCACCACAGCATCACTCAGCACCACCACTGAATCACTCAGCGCCAAGACAATATCACTCAGCACCACCACAGCATCACTCAGCACCACAGCAGTATCACTCAGCATCGCCTTTGCACTAGTACACCACCACATCATCATCACTCAGCAAGACCTGAGTATCATTCAGCATCACCTCAGCATCGTCTCCGCACCAGTCACCACCACCACCACTACCACCTCAGCATCACTCAGCACCACCTCAACCTGCTCTCGGAATCTGGCATCTGTTGATTCTCCCCTGGCGTCTGGCCGCTGCTAGTGTTATAATACAGGTACTAGTTCCCAACCTTCACCCTCCGATTGTTTATGCCCCCTCAAAAAAAAAGCTTTAACAAACAACCATTGGAATAGGCAGAAACAAGTTGCCAGCATTGCAAGAACAAAAGAAAGATGAGGAAATTTTTTATTGTAAATACTTTTTTTAATATGGTCTTTCAGTTTTACATAATGACTTCTTGGTCATATATAAAATAACAAAAATCCTTCTGACACTTTTTTATTATAACTTTTCAGCATGCTGCACAGCAGCCACTCTTCTCTACAGCACAGCTTGTTTAATTGGGTCATTCAGTTGTACATAATGTCGTCTTAGTTATATATAAAGTAACAAAAATGCTTAAGTCTTTTTTATTATAACTTTCCAACATGCTGCACAACGGTCACAACGCTCTTAAAAACATTGGCAAAACCACTACCTCTGGCTAAACACATATATGGTCCCAAAGGTGAGACCTATTGGCAATGCAATAGGTCTCGCAGTTGTTAGAGTTTGAGCTATTGGCATTGTAAATGGCAATGCCTTTTATTTACGTGTTGGTTTTTACAACATAAATAAGTCATTTACAATGCCAATAGCTTAAACTCTCGCAAATCTCACATTTACGCAAGTTTAAGCTATTGGCATTGTAAATTACTTTTATTTATGTTTTAAAAACCACGTAAATAAAAGGCATTGCCATTTACAATGCCAATAGCTCAAACTCTAACAACTGCAAGACCTATTGCATTGCAAATGCTTGTTTATCCATGCACCCAACATCGGCCGGAAAGAGCAACCTACTTCCTCTCACTCTTGTTCTTTTTGCTCTGTTTTCTTTATCTCCTGGAACAAAAGCAATCTTTTGTAATTCATTCCGTCACAAGAAAAGAAAATCGTATTTCTCAAATGTCCACAAGATGGCGCCGTTTACTGTGTTGGCCAGTAATGTAACTTTTCTCCTGTTGTTAGTCAAGTTTATTGAATTCATTTGATAAGTAGCAATAATGTGAACATGCAAACTCTTTACAGTTAATAAAAATTTAATTTCTATAACTTTTATAAACGTTTTAAAAAAACTTGTATATCCTCCATAAATCTGTTACAGTTTTCAAACTGATTATACAAACAGTGTTTGTTGGTAATTTTATATGTTATTAGTAACATTCTGCGTAAAAAACGGTATCTATCACTCGTCAATCCTCAACATGCAAATAACATATGATTTAAGTCTTGTGAGTGACGTGTATCTCCTTTTGGGATACCATCTTGGCAAGTTTACCTTCAGATGTAGATCTTTGATTCTTAAACTCAAAAGAACTCTGTGAAGATTCTGACTATTAAGTAAAAGCATTTATGGCTGCATTTTCTTAACTCTCGCATTTATGCAAACTCTTTCAAGATTTCCTTCATTAATGCAATAACGTGTATCACTTTCATGACTTGCTTGATTATAGGTCTGTTTAGTACCCTTGAGAGTATTTTTGAGGACCGAAACAGTACATTTGCAGCAAAGTTTAATTTCAGATTTTTAGTCTACGCCACCCTACTCTGTACCACTCTACTCTATGCCACTCTAGTTTACACCAGTGTAGCTCCCTTACGGACGTCTAAGGCCTGCCATTGCAGCCTGCAGTACATTTCTAAACTGCCATTGTAACTTGGCAAAATAACCCCTTTGCTAAGTATACACCTTCCTTTTTAATACTTAAGTCACCCCTGAGGTAGACTCTAAAGGCTCATAGGGCAGGATGCAGCGTATTTAAAAAGTAGAACATGTATATTTAGGGCCTCATTTATGCGGCACCGTAACGTCACTTTTTTGATATTCCGGTGGCACAATGTGCCCCAGCATATTTGCGAGGCCACTTTACGTGGCTTTTTATAGCCTTGTAAATATGTGCCCCTTTCACGCAGAACACTGCATGAAAGGGGCATTCCATGGGTGTTGCCGTGGGTGTTCCCACACAACACCCATGGAATTAGAAATTGTAAACCTGGGACTGCATCAGAATCTAGCGCAAACCCAGGGGTTGCGTTAGGGTGGCGCAACAGGGAGAAATGTTTTAATTTCTCATGGTTTTTCCATTTTCTGTATGTGTTGCATTCTGCAGCACACATAGAAAGAGGAAATCGCCTGAATTGATTGATTTTGTGCAGGAAGGTGTACTTTCCTGCACAAAATCAATTCGCCCGCAACGCTGGCACTCTTGCACCATGGTGCAAAGGTGCCTGCGTTGGCGCACGGCAGCTCATTGTACGCCGGTGCTGGGGAAAAGGACAGGAATGCACAGTATCGTATAGATATGGCACATTCCTGCCCTTTTCTTTTGACATAGGGCAGCGCATTAAGATTCCTTGTGGCACTGCCCTACTTCAAAACCTCCTAAATGAGGCCCTTAATCTTTTATATGTCTCTGCAGGGAAAAAACTCCAAATTCTTTTTTGACTTTGGCAAGGCTGGGCTCCCATAGAGTAACACTGGTTTACCTCATTATATTTAATAAGAGATAAATTCAGTTTCTGAACAGCTTGAGAAATATATTTCCCACTCATTTTAATTGTAATTTAACAATCCTCGTTATTGGTAAAGTTGGATTTTAATTTATTATTTTGAAAATTTAACTTTTAGAAAGTTACGATTTTTCCCTGCCTGAACTTTCTAGGGCTTTTCTGTGATTGTTCAAGTGTTCTTGGCAGACAGTAGCTCCCACACTGAGAACTGTGTATTTAGGCCAGACAGTGGACAAAGGAGTCTGGGAGTAGAGGAGAGTGGAACTTCCTGACAGGATGGCTGGGGAAGAGCCAATTTCACTTCAAAAGGGTCTGGCCCAATACACCAAAGGAACCTGATTCCATGCCTGCCCCTGCCTTTTATTTCTCTAGCCAGGCCGGAGCCAAACCCTGTCCAGGAAAGAGAGGAAAACTGACTCAAACTTAGTTTGGGAATAGACAAAGGATGTTCCCCCACTCAAAAGCTGGCAATGGGTATGAAAGTGGCACCCTCAGAACCTGAAATCAGAACACTAATGGACCTGAGGAGATTCTGAACAAGTTGTGCCCTGCTGTCTGAAGAAGGAATATTGGACCTGCATGTCTTGAACCCAGGATGCCAGAAATGACTCACAACTCCAAGGGTCAGTTGGCTAACACCCTGTTTGAGCTACAGGGACACAGCAAGCTTCCAGCATGCTTTTCTGCTTTCTTCCTGACCCAACCCAACTGGCCCTTACCGTATTACCGTAATACTAGTATTAGGCTATTTTCTGTTAACAACACTCACACCCCAATCCATTAAATCTTCAGTCTACTCTTATCATGATTTGAAAGGATGGCCAACTGTGCATCTGGATCTCTCTGCACTTCAAGTGTGCATGGTGTACGTCCAATAAAACTTTGGTTACAGCTTTGAAAGGCTGCTTATGGTCCTACCAAGAGGTGGCATGGTACACTCACATTTGCAATAGAGATAGCCTAGGACCATCATGACAATGTAGATAAGTCTATCCTTCTCTACTGATACAAACATGTGCTCTCCTTAAACTGCAGATGTCCAGTGCGGCATAAATTGTGTATTCTATCCTAGGCAGAAGAAGTTCTCCAGGAGCCTATTCAGAAACACAAATCTATAGCAGTGTCCATTCTGAAGATGGATCAGACCCTGTCGCAGAATGTGAAGGAAATTGTTGGTAGGTGGTGATGTTATTGATCATATCAACTGCAGTGAAAACTGAAGAACAAACAGTGGGCTTCAGAGTCTATTTAAGTACTAGTTCATCCCATGCAGTACAAACTGCTGAAATCAAGTGTGATCTTCAGGAATTCTGCCTATTGCCCGCAAACCTTGTTCCTATTAAATTATTTTTTAGCCCTTTTCTCTGAAGATTCCTCGCCCAAGCAAAGCAACTACCAATTGATTTTAAACAAAGTAGTTGTTGCACAATCGCTGTACTGTAGTTTAAAAGTCACATAAATATGCATTACCTTGTAAGTGCTAAGCACACCGTCTTCTTACCAATGACTCACTATATGGCAAAGTACATACTCCAGTAACAATACTGGTAGCAGATTCCAGAATTGTCTTCCACTGTACATCCATGCACTAGTGAGGCCGTGTAAAGGAGACCAACATGACATAAACAACATCTGGTGTACAGTATCTGCCAGCATCCACTACATGCATCGGAGCTAATAACAAATAGAATTATAGATGAGCAACAGTAAATTATATGGTCGTTATTCACCAAGGGGTTCTGAGTGACATCAAATAGACAACTAGAGTGAAGTTTGAGTTGTCTATGATATCACTCAGAACCCGAGGTGAAAAACATCCCAGTAATTAACTTTTTACCCATCTATAATTTTATGTTTTGTATGGCCCCCAAAATCATTTGCCCCTGCTTTTAACCGCTATGCAGTGGCAGAGGAGTAATGGGGGAGTCATACATAACATGGGCTCTGTTATGTATCCCTGTCCCAAAGATTAAAAAAACACTCCTTCCATCATTGACCAACTCCCACCACTATCCTTGCCTTCCTTACTCTCCTGCAGCTGTGCTTTCTGCTTTCAGTCAAAGCAGACAAGCAGCGCTCTGCTAACAAGCTCTCGGGGATGCATGTCCGCCTGGCCTGGAGGCCTTTATGATATCACAACAGCGAGTAACCAGTTTTATTATCAACTGTTGCTGTGTCATAGCAGTGGTTACGAGATTCTGAAACTGAAATGCCACACATAACAGTATAAATAATAAACTCTGCATTTTGAGGGCATCTTGGCTCACATCCTTCAACACATTCCCCAACCAAACAAACAGCTGAGCAACTCTGATTAACCAGCACAGGTTCCCCTTCAATCCCCAGGTACCTCAAAAGAAAATAGCCCTGGGACCATTGAGACTACTTTCATAGTGCCTCAATCAGAAGGTTAATTAGGAGGATGTAAAAACAATCAAGGAAAACCAGCCCTACTAATCAATATTTAGCTACTACACTGCCTGCCTGCTGGCTTTAACGCAGGTCAAAAATATCTTCTGCACTCAATCTGCAAACGCTGAGAAGCCCATTACGCCCGGTAGCACCTACTTTGATGCCTTGTGATCATCCCAAGGGCCGCTATGTATAAATGTAAAGTCCTAAATGTTTACAATATCTACTGCTCTTTGCCCTTACCCTACCTTAAACACCATCATCAGTGCTAGCTGTTTGAATCCATCTACAGTTTAACAGGATGAAATGTTCACAGCTGAAACAATGAGAAAGAGAAAGGTCCGAAGTATTAGATTTATTGGGTACCCCTTTCTTCAGGAATACGGTTCTCAGGTTTTCTGAAGTTGGGCTTTGAAGGAAGATTTAGCACGTTTGCACTCTCACTATCGTAACAGCTTTGAGTTTGCAGAGTACGTTTCTTCTTAAGAACCTCTCTCGCTTATGTATTTTCATCAGAGGAGCAAGCAAAGGTACAAGCTGCCGAGCGGGAGATGAAGCTGAGGGAAGAGATGCTTGCAGAAGCCCGGAAAAAGTTGGAGGCACAGCTGAAAAGCCACGAGGAACATGTCAAGCAGCTGACACAGAAGATGGAGGAGGATGGAGTGAGAACGATGCAGGGTTACGAGAGGGTGATGAGTCAAAAGCTCCAGGTAAATCTCTGACCAGCTATATTATTTAACATTTAACATTTTATTGTATAGTATGTAATGTCTATATTTTATAATATAAATGTTTCACAATCCCATTCGAGTGGAATGGAAGTGTTACTTGGGACCCTAGTTGTCCATCATAAGTGCCTCTATTAAATGCATAAAGAACAGACTACCTAATGATGACTGCTCCTTCTGAGACCAGGTCCCTTCAATAGCACTTGCCCCTCCTCGGATAAATGTATCCATCACGATTGTCTGGTTGGAGAGTCAGCTGCCCTATTCACGATTTCCTTTCAACATATTTCCTTCTGGTGTCATATTAGAAGTGACAGGAGAGCAGAAGAGAAAAGGGTCAGTTTTCTATGGCCAGTACACCGCTTCTCTAGGCCTTCCAGCAGAGGACTCACACACATATGCACACTGTGTACACATGCAAGAAACCATTGATGCTCGAAGAAAACAAATATGTCTGGCAGAAGGCAAGAACTTCTCTCAGGAAAAGAAACTTCTGATGAATAAATAAATCTGTTACTGAAGGATGCACGTTTTCAACTGTTGTGAAGAGACACATTGAGATGTCAATGGAGCCCTACATGCTGCAGGATCTGGGCGATGCCTTGAAAATAATCCATTGCCATCTGTCATGGACTGGCGTTCAGAAGGGTTGCATGACGAAATTATGACCTGCAACAATATAGACTCTAAAATAGTAACATTCCTTAGCAAGTATAGACTTAGGGACTTGCATCACGTTTGCACCGCGCAAGTGCTACATGCATGAAACAGACCTCTAAGTCCTATTTTTTAAGCCATGCATAGCCACTTTGCGTGGCTCTGAGTGGCTTCAAAAATCTGGTGTAATGCAACGCAGCGCAATTCACTGCATTGCGTTACTCTGCCTTGGGAGGACATTCCATGGGCATTGCATGGGTGATCCCACGCAACTGCCATGGTTTTTGACACATTCCCAGGTGTACAAGAACTTGTAAACCTGGGGATGCGCCAAAATCTTACACCTTCCCAGGGGAGGAGTAAGGAGGAAACATATCTCTATTTCTCCTCATTTCTTTCTTTTTCTATGTGTGTTGTGTTCTGCAGCACACATAGAAACAGGAATATGCCTCCCAGGATTGTTTTTGTGCAGGAAGGTGTCCCTTCCTGGACAAAATCTTTCCTGCATGTAACGCAGGCACCCTTGCACCATGGTTTAAGGGTGTCTGCGTTGGCGATAGGCTGCCAAAAGTGCACCAGTGCAGGGGAATGTACCCTATTGCCTTAAATATGGCACATTACTGCCCTTTCGCTGTCACGCTGTGCAGCGCAAGTTGACTTGCTGCGCTGCACTGCGTCACGAGGTTATAAATGAGCCCCTTACTACCTAACACCACATGTAATTATCTTGATAGTATTCTGCAAGTTAAAAAGTTGAATTTGTTGCGAGTCGATATTTTTGAGTCAATAATTTGGTACCACACCTTTTAAAAGAATATCACCGAAGTATAGTTACATGGAAAATGTATTTTCTAATGCAGAGCTTCCCGAAGATTTCTCATCTGTAAGTATTTACTTGTGTCAGAATAGATGAAGAACAATTTCAGCAAATAGTGCCTCAATTGCTAGGTTGCATTGTTCTGTTGACAGCTCCAGGTGCAAGAATCGACTACGGCATGAATCCCCGTAGTCACTACCCTGCCTCGACACAGTCATTCATTATTTTTTCTGCGCTCTTCAGACACCAGCATCCGCTTTCTCATCTCCCTAGACAGACACCACTGGGTTACAAAGAAGGAGGAAAGGCTTTTTCGACAGGAGGACTTCAAGACTGCTAAGGCTGTTTTCTAGCAAGACCTAAAAAATATAATCTTGACTCACACTGCAGTAAATGAGACAAAACAATTGAATTTCGGCATATTTATCCCTCCTACCTCTGGCTGTAATGTAGTTACACAGATGGTCCTGGTATCTTTGAGTATGCCTCGCCAGGGAAGTGCCCAAACATTCTTGCCACCTTTTGGATGGCCATCTTGTGCATGATAACAACACGAATTGTTGTGCAACAAGGGAGCCTCAAGGTTCTTGATGCAACGGCCTCGAGACATTATGAAAGGAACAAGCCTGTGAATGGGTCAATAGGAAACATGCCTAACTCTGTGCCGATGTCTCTTGTAGCTGCAGGGAATTCAAAGGCAAGTGCAACTGACTCAATTATTTGCTGGGCATTGAAGGATCATTCGCTGAGGAGCCAGATCCACCCCACCGCTCTAATCCTGAGGAAGTAGGGTGGAGCTTGCCAATACATTTTAAATGTGTCACTGCCAGGCTGAGGTATTTCACATACGCATACCCAGGTAGAAACACAAGAGCGTTTCACAAATTTCAGCATTGCACTCCCTTTTTCTAGAGGATGTCATTATGGCCTCAGTTTACCGTCCTTCCAGCATTGTTTTCAGGAACTAAAGAGAAAGTTCCAACAATACATAGAATGACACCTGTTAGAAATGGGGGTCTCTAGTTTGCACTTTGTCCAAATAAGGACCCTTCTTCCTAGCCAGGATAAGGGGGATACACTTCTAAAATAACCCCTGCTCACCGCCTTGGTAGCTTGGCACAACAGGCTTATCTCAGAGGCAGTGTGTAAAGCGTTTGTGTACACATACAGTAATACAGTGAAAAAACTACAAATGGATGCCACACCAATTTAGAAAAATAAATAATCTTTATCTAAACCAAACAAGACCAAAACGACAAAAATCCACAATACAGTAATCAAAATATGACTTTTAAAAGGTATAAACAGTTCTGTCAATAGCAAACTATAGTTGCGACACTTTCAACACAAAGTACCTTGGATGCGTCACAAACAAAAACAGCCGTAGGGAAGGTGATGCATTGGTTCCTTATGCCCAGGGAAGGTGATGTGTCTGTTCCTTACTTCAGGGGAGGTGATGCGTCGGTTCCTTACTGCCATGCAGGGGAGGTAATGCGTTGGTTCCTTACTGAAGGAGAGGTGATGCGTTAGTTTGTTACTGTGCGCGGAGGTGATGCGTTGGTTTCTTACTGCAGCCCCGGCGTTCTTGTAGACTTGTCACCCCCGTGCGATGCGTGAGGATCTGGGATGCGTCGGTACTCGATGCAGCGGCAGCAACAGCTCTGCATCGGTTTCTCCAGCCGCTGTCCCACAATGCATTGGTTCTTGCAGCCGCACAGCAGGGCCTGCGTCAGAATCGGTGCGGTGATCTCGGACTTCGGAGATCGGTGCACAGGATTCGGTGTGCAGCGATTTCTCCAGCCGCGGGCAGGCTGGCAGGCACTGCGTCGGTTTCTTCACAGATGCGTCAGAAACAGGTGCGGATGCGTCGCGCTTCTTGCAGTTGAGTTTCTTTTCCAGCTCCCAACTGCACGAACAACCCCCAGAGGTCCTATACAGCAACAGGCACCTCTTGACAGGTCAGAACTCCCAGCAAGGAAGTTCTGGGGAACTGGTGGTGAAGTCTTTGTGTCCCTGAGACTTCAAAACAGGAGGCAAGCTCTACTTCAAACCCTTGGAGATTATTCTCAAGCAGGGGATACAGCACACAGCAAAGTCCTTGTCCTTTCCTTTGCAGAAACAGCTACTGCAGGCCAACCCCAGACAGCACACATTAAAGGGGCAGTACTTCTCCTCAGTTTCTCCAGCTCTTCTCCTTGGCAAAGTGTCCTCTTGAATCCCAGAAGTAATCTAAAGTTCAGGGGTCTGGACCCCACTCTTTATAGCACAAATTCCTTTGTTCTCTGGTGGCAGAGAAGCTCTTTGCCCAGCCAAAACCAGTTCTGTCCTCTCTGGTGCAGCTCCCCAGCAGGAGATGGAGACAGCATTGTCCAAGGCAGACCAGGCCCATTCAGGTGTGAAAGAAATCTCCTCCACCTACTCTGAATGCAGCCCTCGCCTATTCAGCCCAGCCCTGACTCACCCTGGAAAGGCAGGACACACCTCAAACCCCCCCCCACCAAGTGGCTGTCTGAACAGAATGCACATCCCCAGGCCCTGTCACTCCAAAGCCAGACAGTCAATACACAAACCTAGCAGAGGCACACTGGATGGCTAAGCAAGAAAATACCTACTTTCTAAAAGTGGTATTTTCAAACACAGAATCTGAGTTCTCTGTCATCCAAAACACTTTGATGTATGTAGCGCGAGAGCAACTGGCGAGTATTTGGTGGCGAGCAGGTTTTCGGGTGTAGCAGCAGGGCATGTGGCTCCATCTAGTGTGCACAGTTTCTTGTTTAGCACAACACAACAAGAAAGACTAGAGGCATATGAAAGTGTGTGAAGCAGCTCCAATGCATGCCATGGCTTCAGCTCAATTCACAGATGCAGGACAGCGGAGGGTTCGGAGGTGAAGGAGGCTCATAAGGAGGTAGGCGAGCTCACTCACCAACCGCAGTATCTTCCGGACATGACTGCAGAATGCTCGGTACTACTCGAAAGCACCAGTTATCAGCGGGCTTCAGCCTCAGCTCCTCCATCCAGCAGCACACACACCCAACTTCGGTGCAACTAAGCGGGCATTCAAGTGACAGCAAATCACAGGCAAACACAAAACTCGGCAGAGAGACGTGCTTTTGGGGTGGGACATTCACTGAAAGTTACTTGAGAGAGTTCAGAAAATGAAACATAAATAAAATAGAAAATCAGGAGGAGGCCACTGCAGGAGGCATGAGCAGAACGGTGCTAGTACCATGCTACAGTCTTGACACTGGTGTTTATTTATAAAAACATTTTTTTAAACATTCTGTTGATTGCGCTGTGATGAACGCTCTGCCTGATCCTACTATGGCGGCGACTGGAACTCTCCCTTATGGACATGTGCGTTTTTTTGTTTTTTGATCTACCAATGTTTACAATTTTTATTGTATGAGTGATCGATGGGAGTGTGCCAAAGGTGCAGACACAGAAGGCGGTGCGGGGAAACTAGTGTCTTCCTGATCCAGGTAGTAGAATGTAGGTAAACAAAGGTTGGGGCCCCTAAGTCAATCATATCTTCCAAGTTTCCGGAGTCTGTGCATCATGAAGAAATAATAAAATAAAAAAAAGAAAACTAAAATTATGTCTCTGAAACATGAAGGTTGCGATGGTTTGCAAGGGAGAGCTGAGAGTACACATTTGCGTCAACAAATTAAGGATATGCAGGGCATAAGTCCTATGCAGGGCTGTAAGTGGGATAAAAAATAGAGGTGGGTGAGACGTGCCATGCAGAACTAAAGAAAGGCGCGCCTCCGCCATGCTTAATGTTGAAGAGCGGCATACTGTGCTGCTAAAAAAAAACATGAGAAATCATGTGAGCTTATTTCCACGCTGAACAAAACCTCATTTCAAACTTTTCACCAAGCTCTTGGAGCTGTTGACTGGCAGAAGCACGACAGGCTGTTGAACAGTGGCCACCACAGACAGCTGCGTATAATAAATGTTGCCAAAGTAAATAAATAGAGGTGGGCAAGCTGCGCCATGTAGAACAAAAGAAAGGGGCGGCCGCCATGCTCAAACATGCCTCGCTAATCAATGGATAAATCGCGGCATACCACGCTGATCATGGGAAACACACACATTTTTTTTAAAGTCCATTAGCCAGTAACTATAATGGGACAACAGGAATGCTACATGTAGTGAGAGCTTGCTCCATGGATGGAAACAAACAATGAAAAAGGAGGGACATATATATGAAAATAACCACTTAGAAGCAAGGATTTTAAGGACACAAATGAAAACAGTGAGCGGGCTGTAGGCCCACAGAGTGAATACATCATGTCTTGAAGAGACAGCACATGTGCTGCCTAGGCTTGCCCTAAAAAGCAATGGGGAGGTGTGTGCGGGGAAGTTGCTGTGGAAGCTGTGATTGGTCCCTTATTCTTGAAAGAGAAGATGAGACAGCATCGGCCATAACGAATTGGGAAGAATATTAAGTATGACCATGAATATCACAGTCCCTGTGAGAAGTTGGCCTGGCATATGCTGTCCACTAGTTCTAGTGGGCACCTTGCACCAGTCCAAACGACCCTTATTGATGACAGGTTTAAAGACAACCTTTATTGAAAGGTATCCTAGTGGTAGCTATGGAGAGCAGCCTTCAGGCTAAGTCTTGAAGGAGTGTAAAGCAGCTTGTTTTACCAGTCTATAACCTCTTTGAATGACCAAATGAAAGGAGAACCACACAAGGTATATATATAATATATGTATTTATTCTAAACCCTCCTTACTAGTCTCTTTATGAGGCTAGAGGTCGAAGCACAACATTTACAAGCAATAAATGGACAATAAGTAGCACAATACACGATAGGCTCCAGGGGGAGACCAAACCATATACTAAATAAGTAGTATTAGAACCACGACTTTGCTAGACACAAGGCCTAGAGTCTGTAGAATCGCTGGGACCCCAAGGAACCACCCCAGGTAGTGACACAGGGGACCCATGGGGGACGTGTGCAGTGTGTAAACACAGCTGCGAGCCTTGTTAGCTTCTATGGGGAAAGTCGCGGTTAGGAAATTAAAGAAAAAGGACACTTAGGAACGGACTTTCAGAAAACCCCTTTATACTTAAGGGGTTTTTGGGTCAACACCCATGGGAGCACCAGAGTACTCGAGTTACCTCACCCAGGGAAGCCAGGTGCATAGGTGTCAAATGGTGTTGGGTCACGTCGTCGTTTTCTATGGCGAGATGCTGCAAAGTGCTGCTGCCGTCGTGAAGAGAAGTGTCCGAGGAGATCCAAGCCTGGATCGAAGATGGAAGGAACCTGAAAACAGAGGGGACAGAGTCTGGGTCACTTGCCAGTGACCAGGGGCATGATAGTCGAATGCCCACCGATGTCGGGTGCTTCAATTGCGAAGAGGTGAAGCTTGACTCTACAGCCACAAGGTCCAGGAGGCGTCGAAGACGACCAGGAGCTGGATTCGAGCTGTCCCACGAAGGATGTCAAGTGCTGCAGCATTGGTGCCCGGATTGGACACGGAGAGCCTTGGCAACAGCGACCCACGCAGGAAGAGAAAAGATGCTTCTGTGCGGACCAGCAAGGTCCTGCGGACTCCCCAAGCGATGGAGAGTCAGGGCACGTCTGGAGCAACCAGGGAAGCCCAATTAAAGTGAAGTTGCCCTTCTGGGAGACCCACAAGTCGACGGACAAGGGATCGCGAAGGGACCTTGAGAGGAATCACAAAATAGCGGCCCACAGGTCACTCGGAGTGGGTAGGCTGGCAATCTTCGGTGGATTCTCTGCTCGGGTCAGGGCTACAAGTAACCCAGTGCACAGCCTCAAAGGAGCAGGAGAAGCTATTGCACTTGCAAATGTGCACCGTGTCCAGGGGTTCCGGTTCCACGGTACCCACGAGTGCTACAGGTCTCAGCTTTGCTGAAGCCTCGGGTTAGCCTCGGGGAAGTCTGGAAATCCACCTCCTCGGCTGCAGATTCTTCGGAGTCCGGCGGGAGCTTCGGAGGTGCAGACCGGTCAGATGCATCTTTAGGTGCCTGCCAAGCAGGGGAGTGACTCCTTCACTCCAAGGGAGATCCTTCAGTTATCTGGTCTTGGCAGATCGTCGAAGTTCCAGGATTCAGTATCAGAGTTTCGTCCAGGGATAATCTAAAGTTCTGTAGCCAGGGGTTCCTACTTTATACCCAAGGGGAGTGTTGGTCACACTCTGGGGACCCACCTATGGGAGGGTCAGGAAGGAGGGGTGGCTACACCCATTTCCTTTGTCCAGTTTCGCGCCAGAGCAGGGGCTTGTAGCCCCTGCAACCGGTTTGAACTGGACAATGCACAGGGACACCAAATGTGCCCCCAGTGCAGACTTCAAAGCACTCTTGGAGTGCACCCACCCAGCCCCAATACACTAACGCCTGTCTGGGAGGTGGTCACACCTCCCTGTGACAGGAAACCTATTGTCCAGGCCTCCCCTGCCGGAGTTTCGTCCAGCAGCAGGAAGTCAGACTTGTGTCTGTGGCTGCAGCATCCATTTTGTGATGCCAGGGCTCTGTTTAGTTGGTACCGGGTATACAAGTGCTGTCATGTCTCTCCCTCTAGAAGGGTGGGATAATACTCCCACACCAGTTACTGGTGTGAGGGTATGATTCCAAGGTGTTTGACACCAAACACAACATGTTTCCGTGCAGCCATCCCAAAGTTAGCATTTACCGTTGAGGTATAATGCACTTAAGAGTATATGGTCAGTCTGCACCACAGACAACCCCGGAGAATAGATTCCGAAGGCTGCAGAGGGGCTCTGCTCATGCAGGGGCACCCTCTCACATAAAACCAAGCACCCTGCCTTCAGGAACGCCAAGGCCTGCCATAGGGGTGACTGATAGTTTTCTATGTGCTGTGAGGGTTAGATATAGTGAACCTATATCTAAGTAAGGGGTGCATGCACCACCTTATCCAGGCTGCAGTAGCAGACCTGTGGTGTCATTTTGGAAGGCTTCCCAGGGGTGGCATAATACATGCTGCAGCCCGTGGTAGGCCTCTGGGGTACCTATGCCCTGGGTACATAGTATACCATATACTAGGGACTCACAAGGGTACCCCAGAATCCAATCTGGAGTGTACCTAAGGTACCTGGAATTGAGAGGAGAAAGCAGATAGGCTGGGGTCCTGATTAGCAGGTTCCCAGCCAAACTAAGTCAAAAACCAGCAAAACGCCAGGAAAAAAGTGGGGGCAACCATGCAGTCAGATTCCACCTTCCTACACAACCCCCCCCCAAACGAAAGGAGATAAGGCTAACCTTGGCTAGTTGAGCCTTTATTGACAGAGTGGCCATATAAGGAAGAACCTGCACTAGCATGGTTACCCCCTGTCTTATGGTCCACTAAGCAATCCCTAACCCCAAGGGCATGGGATGATCTCCACCATGGGGAATTACTATCTGTGGTGTGTTTTGGCAAAGTAAAAGGCTGGTGGGGTGTCTGAGTATTGAAGTGAGGCCCTAATAAAGTTGGCCTCAGCTTCCTCAGATCACTGGTCGCCATGGAGGCCTTTCTTTCCATGACTGTGTTGTATCTGGCCCTAAGGGTCAACCTTTGGCTGTTTACAGCTGGGGGTTGGGTCCCTTTGGCTGGAACACTGGGGGGACCTGGCAGGTTTGGAACCTTGAGGTTCCAGGTTTGCCCTTGCCCAACAGAGTCCATCTGGGTGAAGTCCCTACCCAAAGGTAAGGGGGATTCCTCAGTGTGATAAGGAATTTTCACCTGGCTAGGGCTACTAGACTGGGTGCCCCAAATCTGCTGATGGGGGGTTCCTCTGGACAGGGGGCCCTGTGGGGTCCACTGACCTCTGCAGCCTGGGCTGGCTGAGGCAGGGTAGAGAGGGGCAGGTTATCTGCTCCAGACTGGGTACCACCTTGGAAGGGTCCCCTGCCATCAGAGGTGTTGCCAGGACAGACCTGACTACCTCTGGGGCAGTTCCTTCACTAGGGGTAGGATCAGTTCCCTGAGGAAGCTGACCCTTACCTATAGTCTGGGGGGCAGAAGACTTTTCTTCAACCTTGGTGCTCTCTTGTGGAGGAGAGTGGGCCATTCTTTCAGGCTCCATCACTCCAAAGTTTTCTTGGGGATGGGCTGTGGCCATCACAGCCCCACCAACTTTCTCAGGGATGCCCAGCATTCTCAGCTGGGCTTGGTGTTCAACTTCAGCCCAGGCTGAAATTTCCAGATCATTACCCATCAGGCAATCTACAGGCAAGTTTGGGGACACTGCCACTCTTTTTGGGCCTGTGACCCCTCCCCAGCTGCGATTGACTATGGCCATCGGGTGATCTGTGCTGACACCATCAATGTTGGTCACCTGGTACTTAAACTCAGGTAAAAGCTGGTGGGGGGGGGTCTAGTTTCCCTGTCACCATGGTGACACTAGCCCCTGTGTCCCTGTAGGCCACAGCTTTCTGACCATTGATTATGGGCTCCTGTCTGTACTTGCCCAAAGTAGTGGGGCTCATAGTAAAAGTGGCAAATCACAGACTGAGGAGGCCTGTGAGGGGGATCTCTCTAAATTGAGGTCTACCTCTGTTCCCCAGGAGAATGCACCTAACTTTTTGGGTGCACTACCACCACCTGGTGGATTACTACTGGTAGTACCAGGAGGAGTGGTAGTGTTGCTAGTGGGAACATTTTCTTTATTGCCAACCCTAGGGCAACTTGGATAATTTTTCCAGTGGCCAGGTTTCTTGCACACATGGCAAAAGGGTTTCTTTTCAGGGGAGGAAGGAGTTTGGGGCCCACCCCCAGGAGAGGACTTTTGGGGCCCTATAGGGGACTTATCTTTAGATTTATCTCTACCTTTCTCTTGGGACTTGGTAGAATCTTTCTTCTGGTCACCACCCTGATTTTTAGTCTTTACCCTGGTTCTGACCCATTTCTCTGCCTTCTTTCCCAATTCTTGGGGAGAGGTCAGATCAGAGTCCACCAGGTACTTGTGTAAAAGATGGGTTTGACAATTATTAAGGATCTGCTCCCTCATAATCAAATTGTACAATCCTAAAAAGTCATGCACCTTGCTGCCGTGTATCCAGCCTTCCAGGCCCTTAGTAGCACAATCTACAAAGTCAACCCAGTCTTGAGCCTGAGTCTTTTGGGTGTCTCTGAACTTC
Source organism: Calotriton arnoldi (assembly GCA_963921515.1). Lineage (NCBI taxonomy): Eukaryota > Metazoa > Chordata > Amphibia > Caudata > Salamandridae > Calotriton > Calotriton arnoldi. Next base: position 376,261 of record CAWUFW010003570.1, read on the forward strand.
AACCTGTACTGTTCAGTGGTTAGGCCAAACCCATCAATCAGAGCACTCTTCAAGACTTTGTAATTGTCAGCATCCTCTTCTCTAACAGTGAGGAGCTTGTCTCTACCTTTGTCTGCAAAGGAGAGCCACAAGATTGCTGCCCACTGCTCCTGAGGGACCCTCTGTACTTTACAGGCCCTCTCAAGGGCAGTTATCCATTTGTGGATGTCATCCCCACTCTGGTATCGAGGGACAATCTTGTTCAGGTTCCTATGGTTATGAGTATATTCTCTACCCCTAGGGACACTGTGGCTGCCACCATGGGGCTCTAGCCCCAACTGTCTTGAAGCTTTCTGAAGCTCCAGGGATTCCCTGTCTAATGCCAGCTGCTCTCTCCTAATCCTAGGTTTAGCTTCCTCATACTTGAGTAGTCTCATGGGAGGATTCCCTTCCATGAGAGGAAACAGAGGACCCTATAGATGTATCAGAATGAGTAGACTCCACTGAAGGAGTCCTCTCTCTTCTGGGTACACTATCACATTTTCCAGGTGGGGTAAAGAGAGGACCCTGGTGGCCCTCTCCCTCCTCTTCAGGAGCAGTTGCATCTTCCAGGTTAGGATCTTCTTGATCCTCCTGGTCAGCTCCAGAGGTCAGGTCTTGGTTTTCTTCATCCCTAGGCCTTTCCTCTGGTGCTGCTTCACCCACCCTGTTAACCCATCAGACCCTGAGGCATTCCTGAGATCATCTAGGCGTAGTGCCTCTATGAGGCGTTGGGTGTTGGCACTTTTGCCTGCCTTCAGTTTTCTAATGTGACACATCTCTCTCAATTCTGCAAATGGGATAGTGTCATACTTAGAAGGCAGAGGCCCACTGGCTTCTGGCCTGGAAGACATACTAGTGTGGTGTATTCACCTACCTACTCTAGTGTGGCCTAATAAACTCTCTTGAGTTGTAGAAAGAGTCTGCTAAGCTCTTAACACACAACTCTAAGTTCAGTAGAACTTATTGTATTCTATGCTTGATTTATATGTACCTATGTACCTATAGTGGTTTTCAGTTAGTCACTCAAACAGAGATTATCTGGTAAAACAATAGCAAGCTTGAATCCCACCGCTGCCACCAATGTGAGAAGTTGGCCTGGCATATGCTGTCCACTAGTACTAGTGGGCACCTTCACCAGTCCAAACAACCCTTATTGATGATAGGTTTAAAGACAACCTTTATTGAAAGCTATCCCAGTGGTAGCTATGGAGAGCAGTCTTCAGGCTAAGTCTTGAAGGAGTGTAAAGCAGCTTGTTTTACCAGTCTATAACCTCTTTGAATGACCAAATGAAAGGAGAACCACACAAGGGATATATATATAAAATATATGTATTTATTCTAAACACTCCCTACTAGTCTCTTTATGAGGCTAGAGGTCAAAGCACAACATTTACAAGCAATAAATGGACAATAAGTAGCACAATACACAATAGGCTCCAGGGGAGACCAAACCATATACTAAATAAGTGGTATAAGAACCACGACTTTGCTAGACACAAGGTCTAGAGCCTGTAGAATTGCTGGGACCCCAAGGAACCACCAACGGTAGTGACACAGGGGACCCACGGGGGACGTGTGCAGTGTGTAAACACAGCCGCGAGCCTCGTTAGCTTCTATGGGGTAAGTCGCGGTTTGGAAATTAAAGAAAAAGGACACTTAGGAATGGACTTTCAGCAAACCCCTTTAGACTTAAGGGGTTCTATGGCCAACACCCAAGGGAGCACCAGAGTACTCGAGTTACCTCACCCAGGGAAGCCGGGTGCATAGGTGTCAAATGGTGTCGGGTCGCGTTGTCGTTTTCTTTGGCAAGATGCTGCAAAGTGCTACTGCCGTCGTGACGAGAAGTGTCCGAGGAGATCCAAGCCTGGATCAAAGATGGAAGGAACCTGAAAGCAGAGGGGACAGAGTCTGGGTCTCTTGCCAGTGACCAGGGGCACGATAGTCGAATACCCACCGATGTCGGGTGCTTCAGGTGCGAAGAGGTGAAGCTTGACTCTACAGCCACAAGGTCCAGGAGGCGTCGACGATGACCAGGAGCTGGATTCGAGCTGTCCCACGAAGGATGTCGAGTGCTGCAGCATTGGTGCCCGGATTGGACACGGAGAGCCTTGGCAACAGTGGCCCACGCAGGAAGAGAAAAGATGCTTCTGTGCGGACCAGCAAGGTCCTGCGGACTCCCCAAGCGATGGAGAGTCAGGGCACATCTGGAGCAACAAGGGAAGCCCAATTAAAGTGAAGTTGCCCTTGTGAGAGACCCACAAGTCGATGGACAAGGGATCGCGAAGGGACCTCGAGAGGAATCACAAAATGGCGGCCCACGGGTCACTCGGAGTGGGTAGGCCGGCAATCTTCAGTGAATTCTCTGCTCGGGGTCAGGGCTACAAGTAACCCAGTGCACAGCCTCCAAGGAGCTGGAGAAGCTATTGCACTGCAAATGTGCACAGTGTCCAGGGGTTCCGGTTCCATGGTACCCACAAGTGCTTTGCTGGGGCCTCGGGTCAGCCTCGGGGAAGTCTGGAAATCCACCTCCTGGGCTGTAGATTCTTTGGAGTCCGGCAGGAGCTTCGGAGATGCAGACTGGTCAGATGCTTCTTTAGGTGCCTGCCAAGCAGGGGAGTGACTCCTTCACTCTAAGGGAGATCCTTCAGTTATCTGGTCTTGGCAGATCGTTGAAGTTCCAGGATTCAGTATCAGAGTTTCGTCCAGGGATAATCTAAAGTCCTGTAGCCAGGGGTTCCTACTTTATACCCAAGGAGAGGGTTGGACATACTCTGGGGACCCACCTATGGGAAGGTCAGGAAAGAGGGGTGGCTACACCCATTTCCTTTGTCCAGTTTCGCGCCAGAGCAGGGGCTGGTAGCCCCTGCAACCGGTTTGAACTGGAGTATGCACAGGGACACCAAATGTGCCCCCAGTGCAGACTTCAAAGCACTCTTGGAGTGCACCCACCCAGCCCCAATACACTAACGCCTGTCTGGGAGATGGTCACACCTCCCTGTGACAGGAAACCTATTGTCCAGGCCTCCCCTGCCGGAGTTTCGTCCAGCAGCAGGAGGTCAGACTTGTGCCTGTGGCTGCAGCATCCATTTTGTGATGCCAGGGCTCTGTTTAGTTGGTACCGGGTATACAAGTGCTGTCATGTCTCTCCCTCTAGTTACTGGTGTGGGGGTATGATTCCAAGGTGTTTGACACCAAACACGACATGTTTCCCTGCAGCCATCCCAAAGTTAGCATTTACCGTTGAGGTATAATGCACTTAAGAGTATATGGTCAGGCTGCACCACAGACAACTCCAGAGAATAGATTCCGAAGGCGGCAGAGGGGCTCTGCTCATGCAGGGGCACCCTCTCACATAAAACCAAGCACCCTGCCTTCAGGAACGACAAGGCCTGCCATAGGGGTGACTGACAGGTTTCTATGTGCTGTGAGGGTTAGATATAGTGAACCTATATCTAAGTAAGGGGTGCATGCACCACCTAACCCAGGCTGCAGTAGCAGACCTGAGGTGTCATTTTGGAAGGCTTCCCAGGGGTGGCATAATACATGCTGCAGCCCCTGGTAGGCCTCTGGGGTACCTATGCCCTGGGTACATAGTATACCATATACTAGGGACTCACAAGGGTACCCCAGAATTCACTCTGGAGTGTACCTAAGGTACCTGGATTGAATTGAGAGGAGAAAGCAGATAGGCTGGGGTCCTGATTAGCAGGATCCCAGCCAAACTAAGTCAAAAACCAGCAAAACACCGGGAAAAAAGTGGGGGAAACCATGCAGTCAGATCCCACCTTCCTACAGTCTTGTTTTATGTATTATTGTAAAAATCTAAATTTTACTTGCTAAAACGTTTTAACACCTTAATAAACTAGCTATGCCTCTGTTTCCTCACGGCCTACAGGACTTGTGTGAGGAGTGCAGTGGCTTCAAACTGACTCCTTTGCCTCTTCTCTTGCCAATGCTGAGTGAAATGTAATTAGGGTAAATGTCTTCTAACAACATCACAGGCACTCCAGTTATTGTATGGCTGTACTAGGGACTGGTCCTAAAGGTGACTGACACTGCTATGAACTTTAATGGCTGAAGGGGGTTCATCTATTTCCACGCTCTCTGTATGCTGTCCTAAAGGGTGAGCAAAACAGTGACAAACACTCAAACAGAGTGCTGGTTGAAGGAGGCCGACCCAAAGTACCTTCATGTTGCATATTTCTATGTCTCTTTGTCCTTATTACAAAAACCTGGCAAGTAGACCTGACAGGCTTTCACTATATTGTGGCTTTCCCAAAGTATTAACCATACAAATGGACAAATGCAGTGTTTACATTATAAGCCTTTCTTTTTTGAGAACTTTATTCAGCAAAGTACAAAATGTCTTCTTAGCCTGCTGGACGAGAAACACATTACAGAACAGCTACATGGTTGCTGTCTTAATACAGATAATACCAGTACTAAAAACACACCTGCTACTACCCGCACAATAGTGATCACCCTTCTACAAAACAAAGTTTCACTGTCACCAAAGCACATTCTCTAAACTGTCTACTAATAATTGCTCGATCGCTTCTCTAAAAACAAACATCACATCTACGACTTTCTCCCCGATGCAAAACCAGACATACTATTCATAACTGAATCATGGTTGGGAGATGATATGGCTCCAGTCCTGCATGAAGACGTTCCTCTAGGCTATCAAACAATCATTCAAAATCGTATAGGCAAAAAAGGAGGTGGTCTAGCTGTTGTGTTCAGGCAAACATTACATATGACTAAAGTTGATGTCATCTCCATAAAGAATTGTGAGGCGCTTCTCACCAGATGCAATCCTACTCCGTCTTCCTCCGGTAACTTCCTGCTCCTTTACAGACCTCCACCTAGCAAAGCGACATTCCCAGACGCACTTCTAGACACAGTTTCAAACCTGATAACAATACACTCCAACCTATGCGTTCTGGGTGACCTCAACATTGGTTTGACAAACCCAATATGACCCATCCAAAAATAATAATCACTGGCCTAGACGCACTGAACCTGCATCAGATTGTCCACAAACCCACACACATCGCTGGACATATCCTAGATGTCATTTTTGCTAATACCGAACTAGTTACCTTTCAAACTCCAGTCACATGGTCAGACCACCATTTGCTTGCTTTCCAACATAAAACAACACTAAGCGACTCACCTAAAACCACCTTACATGCATCCACCTATCGACCGTGGAACAAACTCAATTTGGAACACTTAGAAACACAACTAACATCCAGTACAGATCTGGAAACAATAAATTCTGTTAAAAAACGATATGAGTGGCTACAGGAAGCTTTTGATATCCTGATACCACTCAAAAACACACAACAGAACAAAAGAAACAAGCACCTTGCAGTAATACAGAGATAAAAGACATAAAACTACAAATTAGAAAGCTGCAACGTGCCTGGCTCAAAACAAAAAACACACAAGACAAACTTCACCTTCAGAAAATTAACAGATTATACAAGTCAGCTATCAAAAAAGCAAAGAAAAGGTACTATTCAGACAGAATTCAAAATGCTAAATGTGCAAATAAAGAATTCCATAAAATACTCAATGAATTTCGTAAACCGAATTGCCTAGAAGGAACTCATCCCGTTACTCAAGATTTCACAGACAAACTGGCAAATCATTACACGGATAAAGCAGACACGTTGGACTCATACTTAAAACAGAGACAAAGCACCAGCACTAACCCTTTTACAAAACAACAATCCAAGAATACTCTAACTCAGCCTCTACATTCCTTCCAACACATTTCAAACTATGAATTTATGGACCTGGTCAAAGCAAGCAGGCCTGCCGGCAGCCCTTCTGACCCGTGTCCACCACGAACTTTTAAGACAATTCTTTTAACAACCTCTACTGCCACTCCAGTAAGAAGAATCATCAACGATTCGTTAACTACCGGAGTATTTCCAGAAGAACTCAAAAAGTCATACATACACCCTTTACTGAAGACAACAAACTTGGACCCGCTGAACCCTGACAACTACAGGCCCATTACAAATGGACCTTTCCTGGGCAAACTGATAGAAAGAGCAGTGTTCGCCCAGATGTCACAATTCATTGAAGACAATGCCATACTTTCAGGCTTCCAAACAGGATTCCGTCCGGGAAGAGGAACAGAATCTGCCCTCCTTGCCATCTGGGATGACCATAACAGGGTTGCTGTGCTACTCCTCTTGGACCTCTCAGCTGCCTTTGGCACGGTTGACCATGACACTCTGATACAGGAACGCAGGAACGACGGCTAAGCTCCTGAGACGGCTGCAACGCATCCAGAACGCCTCTGCACGTCTTATCCTCGACATCCCCCGACGCAGCCACATCACACCCCACCTGAGAGACCTGCACTGGCTCCCTGTCAACAAGAGGATAACCTTCAAGCTCCTCACCCACGCACACAAAGCACTCCACAACTCCGGACCAGCCTACCTCAACAGACGACTCAGCTTCTACACCCCCACCCGCCAGCTCCGCTCGACCAGCCTCGCCCTCGCCACAGTCCCCCGCATCCGGAAAACGACCGCCGGCGGCAGATCCTTCTCCCACCTCGCCGCCAAGACCTGGAACACCCTCCCCACCAACCTCCGACAGACCCAAGACCTACTGGCCTTCAGAAGACTCTTCAAGACCTGGCTCTTCGATCAGTAGCAGCACCACCCCCCTCTTCCCCCAGCGCCTTGAGACCCTCGCGGGTATGTAGTGCGCTTTATAAGTGACATGATTGATTGATACAAAGATTCTATGAAGCCGGCATAGAGGGGACTGCTTTAGACTGGATCGCGTCCAGGGCCGTTTCTACCATTAGGCGAGACTAGGCGGCCGCCTAGGGCGGCAAAAAGGGGAGGGCGGCAAAACACATGAGTTAGGGCAGGCGGGAATCCCCTTGAACAGCCTTCGAATTCGAGTGACGTGACGTCACGATCGGCGCCACGGGCGGGGGCCGTGCGCACTATGCGACTTCCGATTTCACTCTCGAAGACTCGACCCCATCGGAGTCGGACCTCTGCAGGGTCTGTCCCTCTGTTCAGTCCGAAATATCAGGCTTCTGACGGGCTTGTCGTTCAAGGAAGGCAAGGTGTGCTTTTTTCGGCGTAGGAATGCAGCCCCTCGTGTCGCACAGCATGTAAGATCTGCACGTTGAACCCGCTTTTGAGTTCATTTGCCGGTACTGCCAATTTAGTTTACATTAAAACTAGTTTATTTGAAATTGTGTTCATTGAAGCAGCTCTTTTTGGAAGGAGAACTGCCCACTTCAACCACGAGCAATCCCTCCCACCACGGCCTCTTTTTTAAATGTATTTCTTTCGCCATAAACCCCTAACAGACTTCACAAACACGCACCACACACACAAGCACAGAAGCGCCACATTGCACACGCGAGCAATCCTACACAAACATACTGTCTCCAACACGTGCACACAACCCTTCTCACACAAATGTCCCATACACACAACCCTCACCCACGTGCACGCACATATGCACGCAAGCAGCCTTCCACACATACAAGCATGCTTCCACACATACACAAACACACACGACTCCCCACAGAGACACCTAAGCAAATCACACGCACACAACCTTTCTGTAGACACCTAAGCACACATTCACGGAGACACATACAAACGCGCGCGCACACCCCTACACATACACAAACTCTTTTCCAGACACCGAAGCCCACACTCGCGAACACACAGTCACTATCAGTGGTTTTAATTTATTTCCGGCTGCGCCGGCTCTCTCTTCATTGAGCCCTTCCTTATACATACAGCAGAGCGGCCAGGAGGAACCTGCCTGCTGAAGGGGTTCTCTGCTGTAACCTTCCTGCCTCACCGCCCCAGTCACAGCTGATCCACGGGTGAGAATTCCACACATACAAAAAAAATGTTCACATGTACCATTTAGCAGATAGGAATCCCGAAATTTGCCTTAATCTAGGCTTTAGCATTTTTTAAAAAAGATTTTTATTTTAACATAGAACTTTAAGCAAATTTCAAATTCCATTTGATTTCGTTACAAAGTCTATGGAAAGTCTGAGGAAGAAGCTAGGTGAGTAGCTGTAAATACTGCAGCAGGTACGGTGTGTAAGAAGCTCACTGCTTTCTAATTACAGTTGTTGTTTTGCTTCAAAGCCGGAGGGTGTGGGCCCGTTTTCTTTGCTTTCACAAGAAGATGCCACACCCTAGTCACGCTAATATCCAATTGCTGCAAAGGGAAATACAAATAAAATGCACATGTACCGAGAGAGCGTGCTTGCTTTTTGTCGCGCTGCTCTGACGCACACACACACACACTGTAGTTACTGTTCCAATGCATCTTGTTAATGGTAATTCAGGTTTAGGCTGCTCAGGCACGGAAAGGGACATCTCGTGGCAGTTCAACTTCTCCTTCCCTCCTGCATTCATCTCTTTCCTCCAACACCAGAACGGATTTTGACACCATACATCATTCTGTAGTGTACATGCATGATCGAACAAGCTCCACAGCACCGGGAAATGTGAAGGTAGCATGATAGAGTGACATTAGCACCGCGGATAAGCACACTGTCTTCAGGGCATGAACGTTGCATTATATTAGCAGACAGTGCAAAGGAGAGTAAACATCCATACATTAAAATCGCTTTAACCTTGGGAACGTGGTCAGCTGTGCTCTGTACACAGTGTTAGTAGTATGATGACGGGCCTTCTTGCGCGCGCTTAATAATCCTTATTGCTGACTGAGTTGATGGGGTCCTTGACACTATACTGTGGAGGTCTTCAAATTGATTTTTATGAATAATTAACACTCTATGGTGACGATTTTCAATATTAACCTGTTATGTGACTCCGGCGGTAGTAAAAGGGAGGGGGTGGCATTTTTCAATTCTTGCCTAGGGCGGCAAAACACATAGAAACTGCCCTGATCGCGTCCTACCTTAAAAACATAACTAATATCATCCATACCCCCCCCCGTTCTCATCCAAACCATACTCCACAAAAGCTGGGGTCCCTCAAGGCTCTATCATCTCGCCTGTGCTTTTCAACATCTACATGAAGTCATTACCGGTACTGATCAATCAATTTTACCTCACGTGCTATAACTATGCAGATGACATGCAAATACTCCTTCAACTGGAATGCCCCAAAGACATTGGAAACTTGCCAATTTTCAGTTGTCTCAGAGCCGTGGATCAATGGATGACTTGGAGCCATCTCAAATTGAATGCTTCTAAAATGGAAATACTCACGTGTGGCGATTGGAAACATTATGACCCGCTTGCCGCCTGGCCTGATGAACTTGGATCACCGCCTAAAGTATCGAAGGAAGTAAGCAACCTCAGAATGACCATGGACTCCAAGCTATCGATGAATGCCCAAGTGGACAAACTAGCAAGATCAAGCTTTGTTACTATAAAAACTCTGCGACAAATCTTCCCCCATTTGGGATTTTCGCACAAGGTCCAAGCTACCATCTCCCTTGTTTTGTCCATACTCGATTACGACAATAGCCTCTACCACGGATTTCCTTTAACGACTATTAAAAGACTACAACGGATTCAGAACTCGGCTGCCAGACTACTCTTGCATATCAAACCGCGAGACCACATCTCCCCTGCCTTAAAAGCCCAGCATTGGTTACCGGTTGCCAGAAGATCCACGTTCAAGCTGCTTTGTATCACCCACAAAGTGATACATGGAATGGGACCGCTCTTCATCAGGAATAAAATCACTAAACACATTCATCATAGGAACCTCCGCTCTAGAGTGGCACCTCGCCTCAAAATCCCAAGATACAAGAAAAAAACCATGGGTGACACATCCTTCATTGTTCAAACAGCCAAAATATGGAACTCTTTACCCCCCAACATAAGATCCACCGACAACCATCTTATCTTCAGAAAACTACTCAAGAATTGTCTCTTCCCCACATAAGCACCATACGCAAACAGAAATATACAGCATATCCCTCTGTATATAAGCATTTATTTGTACTATAGATATGTACCTATATATGTGTATTGCTTTGTATAAACATGTAGAATAATTATGTTAAAAAAAAAAAAAATTAAGTACAACACTTGAAAACCAGAGTTTATCGAATGCATCTTTAATCTACTTATACCTACTTCCTTTATGCATCTATATACCTTCCATGTACTTGGATCTATATATTTATTACTTTCCTCCTCCAAAATAAAAAAAGCATATTCAATGCACTACCATATTTCTCACCCTATACCTCTATCAATATTTTTAATCTACATATACTTACTTCCTTTATGCATCTATAAACTTTACATGTACTTATGGATCTATATATTTATGACTTTCTTCTAATTCGGCATATCCAATGCACTACCCTATTTCTCACCCTATACCTCTCTAAATATGTTTTCTACCTCAACTCTCTGACTCATCTCAAACCTCTTTATACTACTCTTTCCAATGCACTACCCTATTTCTCACCCTACACCTCTATCAATATATCCTCTGCAACCACTCTCTTATTCATCTCTAGCCCCATGCCAGTTCTATGATCCCCAAAATAGCCCTTTCTAGATTCTCCCCTACTCTACCCCTCTTTGCACCATCTGGCACCTCTTTTACTATACTGATCCCCCAAAACAAGCCTTTCTAAACTCTTCCCTCTGACTCTTCCTCTCCACATCCCTTTTTACTCATCCCAAGCCTCCCACTACTGCTATGACCTCCCAAAAAAAAGTCTACATCCTTCACTCTTCTATCCCTCCACTATCCTTTTCAATCAAAATAACAGACTAACATGTCCACTTCTCAAATTTCATATTTCACTATACTAATTCACCATTAATCCTTTATGGGTTCCAGAGTAGTGTGCTACTCGCCGAAAAAAGCGCTTCAACACCTCATTAGGGGTAGCAAGCACTTTATAAATGCAAACCTTTTTCCCTCCTCTATCCCTCCGCTATCCTTCTCAATCAAAATAACTGACTAATAGCCATCACTCAAATTACTTTCATATTTCACTATACTAATTCATCACTAATTCTCTATGGGTTCCGGAGTAGCGTGCTACTTGCCGAAAAAGATCTTCAACACCACCTCAGGGGTAACAAGCGCTATATACAATATTTGCAAACCTTTGTCCCTCTTCTATTCCTCTGCTACCCTTCTCAGTTCAAATAACTGACTAACATATCCACCACTCAAATTACTTTCATATTTCACTGTACTAATTCAACACTAATCCTTTAATGGGTTCCGGAGTAGCGTGCTACTCACCCAAAAAGTGCTTCAACACCCCATTAGGGGTAACAAGCGCTATATAAATGCAAACCTTTTTTCCCTCTTCTATCCCTCCGCTATCCTTCTCAATCCAAATAACTGACTACTATCCACAACTCAAATTACTTTCATATTTCACTATACTAATTCGCCACTTATCCTTTATGGGTTCCGGAGTAGCGTGCTACTCGCCGAAAAAGCGGTTTGATGCCTCATCAGGAGTAGCAAGCGCTATATAAATGCAATTACAATTACAATTTGAGGTAATACCGGTATATGTGTGTGCCATTTTATAAAAAGGAGTGTAAGCAACAATTCCCTGTATTTTAGGATAAGTATTGTTTAAATGTTTATGTATTTTGAACAGGTAAGATCTCGGTGACTGGCTGTGTTTCGGGTGTCTCTTAAGTTTTTTTGTGGATGTGACTACATAAGTACACCCTGTAGTATCTTCAAGAAGCTGCTGATGTCTCACATTGATTTCATTTATTCCACAGGAAGAAGCACTGCAGATTCGGGAGGGAGCAGAGCAACTTAGGCAAATGGAGGAAGCGATCCAAAGACTCCACTAGCAGGCTTCCAAACCCAATGAGAGCTGCAAGTCACAATAAAAAGAGATTGAGCTGCATGTAGCAAATGGAAGAGGGTTCCAGATGGGTTGTACGACGGTACAACGCATGCAATAACTTTGCATGCTTTTGACACGCATTTTTTATCGCGCATGTTTTTTCCAGCGAAAATGCATTTAAAACGCATGGCAATACCACACATTATTTTTATATTTAAAAACAATGTATTTGTGGGGGGAGACCCCCCACCCCTCCCCCCAACTTACCTTAAATGCGTGGTATTGACATGCGTTGTAAATCCATTTTCGTGGTAGAAATATGCACGCTAAAAAATGCGTGGTAAAGACAACAACGAGGTAAAAACCTGGGGGCATATTAGCAAGGGCACTATCGCCGCTTTAGCGGCACTTTTTGCCGCTAAAGCGGCGATATTTTCATCGCCCTATCAGCAAACTGTCTCTAACAGCAGTTAGCGACAGTTTTCGGGCATTAGCGCCCGTTTTTTTACCGCTTTGCATGTCAGCGATATTTATCGCTAATGACATGCAAAGTGGGCGTTCCTCACTAAAAATACACGCAGACAGTCGCAAACACAACTTCACACTATTAGCAAGGCCCGCGAAGCGATAAAAAAATGTGCGTTAACCCTGATTAGCGCTGGATTTTAACACCTGCTAGAAACCTGACTTAGCCATTATAGTCTATGGGAGGTGGATTCTACGGTTAAGTCCCCACCTGCCTATTAGCGAGTTTTTCCTTAGCGATGGGAATTTATCGCAAGGAATTCTCGCGCTAATGCTGGGAATCGCCGCTATCGCTGGATTTGTTTCGCATTGGAGATAAAACGTTGCTAATAACGCGTTATCTCCGCAAACGAATCCAGCGATAAAAAAAACCACGCTAACTGTGGTTTGCGTTAATTAACGCACGCTGTTGGTAATAGGCCCCCTGTTTCCCAGCAAACATAAACCACATCAACCTTATAAAGCAACAAGTTATTGGTAAAACTCGGTTAAGTGAGGCATGCTCAGGTGTACCACAGTGAGGATTCTTGAGAGATATCTGTCAAAAACTGTGTGTCCTCCTTGTTACTTTCCAGCTCTCAGGGCCCAGAACGTCCTGAACTCTTGAGTATTTCTCAGCTGAAGTCAACAGGAGACTGCAACAACATGATTTTGTGCATGCCAATAAAGCACAGTAATTTACCTAATTATCAGTCCATCATCTTCTTTTAATGACTAGCTGTGGATGTGATGGTTAAATCGTTGACAAGCTATACATGTTGTCCTAAATACAGCATTCAAACATGCTTAATACCTGCCAGACAGAAACGGAGACTTGACACATCTGAGAGGTCTGGTCCTTCTCTGCTGCATGAAGCACGTGAATGATACTGTCAAATTAATATGGGTAAATGGACAGTAATTACTTGAAAGAGTAACATTACATATAGCCTTATTACAGTGAAAAACTGGCACAATTCAAACTTAAAGTGGAACTACCACAGTACGTTTTTCAATTGCACGCCACCCTACACCACACTTTACCTGTGTGTATTTTTACCCCGGGAGGTGAAACCGGCCTCAGTTATTGGGGTAATTGGGACCACCTGCAGTCGCTCTTCCTTCTGGACAGGAGGAGGCCCTCCCATTTTCAGTACTGTCCAGCAGCCTCTCACATCAAGCCAATCATAACCGAAGGGGGCACTGAGTCATCACTGATGTCACCTTGAGGCCTCGTGCATTCTTTTAACTTTTAATATAGGGTTACATTACCAATATTCACATTTTTTGTAGCAATACCACCATTCCTCCAACCTGATATGTGCAGCCTGCAATACACATACAGCACCTAAACACTACATCCCTACATTGTTCATCATCCATACAGTAGAGATTGAAAAGCCTAAGCTTTCCATCTCCCATTCCTTTTACTTCACTGCACATCAAGATGCAATGACAAAAATATGATAAGAGCACAATTTTGGTCTTAACACATGACAAGAAAACACTGCTGACATAAGCTACATGAAAAACAGACTTTTTCCACCCAGGGTATTCCACTGCGTAGTAAGATGCCCCACCCTAGATGGGCTCCAGTAACTCATCAAGGGAATGAAATGCTAAATAAATTTAACTCCACTACAATAACATTTCACGAAAATACTTGAGGATGATTAGAATGTCATAATAGAAGAATTACAGGATTAAAAATGGCAAAACGCATACAGGGTCAGTCCATGGGCCCACATGAGAGACCTGCATGAAGGGTGCAAGTAACTGCCTGGGGACGCCCAGAATGAGGGGTGCAGTGGGATGTAGGCTTGGGTCAACATTCATGACATGGTGACATGAGAAGAAGAGTCTGAAACGGCATAACTTAAGGAAAAACAAAGCGCCAACGAAGGAAGAGCGAGTCACGTAGCGCTGACCACCATCTGCAGCGTCACAGGTTCTGTGCAGAGAAATGTCGGGGCATATTAGCAAGGCGATTATCGCCACTTTAGCGGGACTTTTTCCCGCTAAAGCGGCGATAATTTTATCGCCTTATCAACAAGCTGTCGCTAACTGCTGTTAGCGACAGCTTGTAGGCGATAGCAACCGGGTTGGGTGCCGCTTTGCATGCCAGCGATATTTATCGCTAATGGCATGCAAAGTAGGTGTTCCCCACCTAACAGCGACTGGAAACAGTCGCTGAGGTCGCTAACGCCTATCAGCGAGGCAGGGGCGGTGATTAGCGAACCAGCGCTAAACACGTTTAGCACTGGTTTGCTAACACCTGGTCCCACCCTGACTTAGCCATGTAATCCAATGAGAGGTGGATTACATGGCTAAGTCCCCCTCGCACTATCAGCAAGCAGAACTGGGGAACAGTGTGAATATCGCCTGTTTTCAGGCGATATTCACACTGTTCTCATAGGTTTCTATCGCTTTGGAGATTAGCATTGCTGATTGCACGCTAACTCCGCGATAGAAACCGGCGATGCCTGGCGATAATTATCCAAGCGCTAATTGCGCTTTGCGATAATTATCACCAGGCATTGCTAATATGCCCCATCGTTTTCTCACTGGGCGTACACTCTGGAGTGGATAAATGCCCACACATCTCTCCTGATGAGCAGCACAGATTGGAAAGTGCCGTGTAACCAGCACACCTGAAGGCAAAGGAAGATTCTATTAGGACCGTGGATAGAGTACAAATAGCAGAAGCGTTAAACAATCAGGTGGAGTGTGACGGCCTGGTAGGCATTCTGCCAGGGTCTCCCCTCCCCCTCCTGCAGAGGCAATGCCGTCCTTCGTCCTATACTTTGCTTCCGTTATTCAATGTAAAGAAGCTGTTCTATTAATAGCCACAGGCAGAACTTTGGGAGATATTTCTGCTGGCCTACACGGACCTCTCATTGTAACTTTGGATGAAAGAAGGGTGTGTTGTTTAAACTAATTCGTCCCTATGGAAGAGAATTATCTGTATGCATCCAAAGACAAAAAATATTGCAACTCGCTTTCGCTTGGGGCTGAGGTGGTAACCACTGAAAATGCCACCTTCACAAAGTTGTTTGGCCAATATAACCAAGGTAGTGTACAATAGCCCTGGAGATGGATATTGCTCACATGCATCAAGCAATGACATAACCAGTAACTGTTTCACGGGTATGGGAAGCAGTTTAAGTCGGGGGTCCATGTTTGTCTAGGTTACCGCTTACATGTATGTACATGTACATGGTAAACTGACCTTTAATTGTGGCATAAAAGAACATCAACAAGAGAGGGAAGTACACAGTATTTCTATTTACTGCCATGTCTACAGCATTTGTGCTTGCACTTATAATAGATGGAATTGATAGAGGTTTTACTGCCTGTCTGAATTCTAGATTGTCTACCAATAAACTCAAACGGTTATTAGCTAGAGTTTATAGAGCAATTTCCACTATTTGAATAGAGGTTCCACGGTTCATCCATGACTATGACAGGAAGTCAGAGGCATAGTTGAGGAAGAACATTGATGTAAAAAACAAAGAAAGTGTCTGTTAGGAATCTCTAGCTGGCAGTGGTGTACACCCTGTCGAAGAAGGGACCCTTCCTTCCAGTCAGGATGAGTAAAGTACACACCTACGTTTGCCTGTGCTCACCCTCTGGTAGCGTGGCCCAGAGCAGTCAGGCTAAACTACAGATGCAATGTGTAAAGCATTTGTATATAACCAACAGTAACACACTGAAAACACTACAAATGAACACCACACCAGTTCAGAAAAATAAAGAATCCTTATCTAAACCAAACAAGACCAAAACGACAATCCAACATACATATATCAAACTATGGGGCATATTCACAAGAACGTGCGCTAAACAACACCAAAAGAGATTAACACAACTTTACACATCGCAGTCCATCGCGGGAAAATAACCCTGTGTTAACGTGGAATTCACAACACAGCGGTACCATGCGACAGTCTCCCGATAACGAGGCCAATGTCCACGGTACAACAACCGCAACGGTGATAAAAACACAAACCCCGACACAGAAAAACATACGATGGGCTCAAACATTGTTAGCCAGCGAGAGGCAAGCAAACCCACGTGTAATGCGGGAGACAGCACAAGAACAGCACAGGAATAATCCCACAAAAATGGAAATGAACTGCGGAGTACCACGGATGCACCCGGACCCATTGCAGAGGAAGACATGAACCCCACAAGCCCCACGGAGGAACAGCCAGGAATCCAGGGGTCGTGGAAGGGCAATGAGAAGAGGAAGAGGAAGACGGGGTACAGTCTGCACGAAAACCGGATAAACGTAACGGATGAGACAGAACACCACCACTAACTGTACGTCACCTCCAAAGTGTCATTGGCAACAAAGGAGGCAAAGATGGCAGACCATCCTGGACCATGTGAATGCCGTCGCTTGGCTGAGGAGGACAATGGAAGAGGACAAGAGGCGCTGGAATGATGTGAAGGCAAAACCAAGAAGAAACTCGCTGCCAACATGAAAGCAGCAACGCACAACGGAGGTGGGGGGCCTGCAGAACGCAAGGAGCTGAATGACATGGAGAAAATGGTGGCCACAGTCATCAGTCAGTCTGGAGAAGGTGACAGGAGTTGGGGATCCGGACACTGCTCAACATGACCTGACACAACATCAACAGGGCGAGTACCGACCAGGGAGTGGGGGGACGGGAGGAGTTGGGCCCAATGGCACACATGCACAATTAAGTACAGCACACTGCACACCCACAATGACTCTGGATCATGTCCCTGAACCCCCTGGCACAGTGCAGCACACATACTAACACCAAGTAGGCCCCCGTCCACCACGTGCCCAAAGGGGCCCCACCCCACACATCACCAACCACACAACCAACACATGCACATGTGCGAAACTCAGCTAACATGCCTATACGTCAGCCACACTGACAATGCAAGAGACACCACATGACCAGTAGCATGGCTGCAGTCCAAACATCATGACAATGTCCACGCCACGACACTGAGGTGGCTGAGTGTGGTCCACATCCGGAAAGGAGCAGCTCACACTCTGACACATCCACGTGCCCAAACAACCCCTGACGCTAAAAACACATCTGGGGACAAACCATGGCCAAGAGTCACAACTAGACAAAAATGCATTGAACACCCGAGTCTGAAACATCTCAGCACTGTAGAAGCACAGAAGTCAAAGGCACACCGCCTGAAAGGGATGAGTGGCAGCCAAATCAGAGCTGCAGGGGCGACTCAGCCACAGTGCAGCATGCACACAGAAGAATAAGATCTCCTCCACATTGACAACATTATAGTCCAAACTGCTACACTTCCACAACAGAACACAGGACACAACTGGTGCTGCATGTGTGCACAACATGGCCAATCACATCTGGCATAGCATGAAACTGTTACATGACAATGGACAAGTACAACCTGCAACCTGCAAAACACTTTATTAACACATGCTGTGCCTGTGGACATTTTGCACTGTCCCATGATTGCCAGGGACGGACACTATGTGACGTGTTCATGAGAAGAAATTGGCAATGAGGGTGTTCCTACGGGCAATTCCTGCTGCAGCTGCAGTGGGGTGAGGGCCACCTGCCCCATCATCCTCATCATCGTCTGGCGCTTCTGGCACTTGGATCCATGGGGCATTGGTGCATACACAGATGTTGTGCAACACACAACATGCAACGATCATCTTGCACACGAGATCTGGGCTGTACAGGAGCCTACCCCCTGCGACATCCAGGCACCTGAAACGTGACTTCAACACGCCAAATGTGCGTTCCACAATGCCTCTGGTGCATATGTGGGCCGCATTGTACTGTCTCTGGGCAGGTGTGTTTGGGTCTCGGAGGGGTGTCATCATCCAAGGGCAGAGTGCGTATCCTTGATCACCTGTGACAGTGTAGAGAGAGAAGAGTCATTACTTGTTACTGCATGATGTGTTGGCAGGCCCACCAGTCCACTGATGCCTGTGCTGGATGTGTGTGGGGTGTGATAATGTTCTAGTGCTCACTGAATTCCACTGCACTGGTTGGACAGGCACAGTGAAAAGCGTGAGCAGGAACGTGTCAGCAGTCCATGCCTCATGTCTTGCACAATGCAGGCTGCATGTATTCTATATGAAAGCCGCGTTAGGAATGAAGACAAACAGAACACAAACACAGCCAAGCATCAAGTAGGTAGCCGGAGCAAGTACAGAGGTCATCCAATATTCAAACAGAAGGGACCATGACTTGAGTTGAACAGAGTTAGTGGCCCTGGACGCACACTGGCCAGCACGAGCACACCGCTACGGGACGGTGACATGCGGTGCACTGAGGTAGGGTCACGGGAGCTGCGCATGTCCTTGTAGATGGCCATGGAGAATGCTGTGAACTGTATCAGGGAACAGTGGAAGGTGTCCCCCCAGGGCATGGGGCAGAGGGCACACGAAAGCTGATACACGCCACATGGTTGGAAGGAATGCCACAGACACATGTTCAGCACAGAGTCAGTACCGGCCCGATGATGATGGTGAGAACCCCCAGGCCAGAGACTCAGACGCCACCAAAGTTGACCCAGAGAGTGCCCATGACTTACGGCGCACGGAGTTAGTGGCACCAGGGCTGAAAGGTGATGCAGTCTGCGATGAGGCGTGTACAATGGTATGGACTCTGCCACTAGAAACTCAAGAGTCAGTAGCAAATGTGGCTCCTGCTTGACCGCAGTGTAGGCCGGAGGCAGAGGTGTGCATGGGCTAACCTCTGTTCAGCCAGCTCCTCCTGGAACTCTCACACACGGCATTGGAATTTCATGTGGCGTTGACGTGTGGTTTACGGAGGCAGAGGCAGAGGCACCCGACCTGGGCGTGTGTGCAGCCTACGACGTTGTCATGTCCTGGCTACTCCAGCATTGATATGATTGGTGTGAGGCCGGCTGGCCCGCAGTGTGTGCCGGAGCCAGTAGTCTGCAGGGGCCCACTACCATGTGTCGCCGGTTTGCGTTGCACAGGGTTAGTGGCAGCACGTGTCGCTGGCTTGCGTTGAACAGGGTTAGTGGCCCCGGATGCACAGTGGCCGACACGGGCCTACTGCCACGGAACGCTGACTTGCGGGGCACTGGGGTTGGGTCATGTGAGGGGAGCAGGTACTTGTAGATGGCCAAGATGGATCTCGCTGAGTGTTTCGGGGAACAGTGAAAGCTGTACCCCTAGGGCATGATGCAGAGGGCACAACAAAGCTGTGTCCGGCAACAGGGAGGATATGAATACCACAGACTCATGCCACACACAAAGGCCATATGTGCCAGATGATGGTGACAACCCCAGTGCCAAAGCAGCAGACACCAACAATGTTCGACCAGGGGCTGAGGATGACTGACGGCGCACAGGGTAAGTGGCACCACAGGACGTGGACATGCATTGCACAGGGTGAGTGGCACCAGGTCAGTTGTTGCTAGTGTTCGTCTACCTCCGTAACGAGCATCTGGTTTTCCTCCGGAATGAACCACATCTTCCTCTTCCTCCTCTCCTTGCGTTCAATGGTATGGACTCTGCCATTAATGTAGCAGGACTCAGTTCTGAATGTGGGACCTACTGGACTGCAGTGTAGGCCTACGGCACGAATGTATGACATTACAACGCATGCTTTTACATCGCATGCTATTACAACGCAGGTTTTACAACGCAAACCATTACATCGCATTGCGCTGGGGGGCGTTGGACACAGGAGTAGTTTAATTTACTATTCCAACTCCAGCCTACGTACAGTAGGGAAGGTGTTGGATAGTTAAATTAAACTATTCCTTGTCCTGTGGCGCCCCCCAGTGCAATGCGATGTAATGGTTTGCGTTGTAAAACTTGCGTTGTAATGGCATGCGATGTAATGCCCGCGTTGTAATGGCTGTTTCCCCTGCGGCACGAGTGGAGTATGTCATTCAACAGGGAGTACTGGGGGCTTGTGTTGTGGAGGCCAGCGATGGTCTGAGGAGGCTGCCAAGGGCGTGGCCTGTGGCTTTGGGGTTGCACAGGCACGTGGTGGCCCATCTTTGACACACGCCGGTGTCGGCAGATGAGCCGTGCAGCCTGGATGTGCAGGGGTGGGCAAGACGGGTCTGGGGACCAGCGGCCTGGGGTGCAGCAGGGACACAGGGTCGCAGGCCCCACCGCTCACGGCGTCGGCCTCATGGAGGGATGAGAGGCGCCGCCCTGGCAGTCACGTTGGCCATTCTGGGTGAGTGCCACGCCCAGCGCAACGGTGTTTTTACCCACACCGCTACGCATGCCTGGCGTACGCCGGCCCAACCCACTCTGCTCACGCACACAGGGCGGACGCAGCGAGCACCATTACCGCGATCTTCCCTACTGCCTGAGGTGACATGGTTGCGTCCACTATCCACTACTCCCCAAACACCAGCAGTTGATGTCGGCTTGGACATATCTGTGGTTTGCATACTCAAGTCTGTTCAGCACATCCACGCCACACTTGACGTTGTGTACATTCTCATCCATGGGTCACTTGCATCCTTCACACATGCCTGCTTTCCACCTCTCAACACATTTAGCTGTTGTGTGCCTGAGGTGGCATGCCGTCGCTTGGTTGTGTACATGGTTAGCTAAGGTACCCAAATGAGTTGTGTGATCGTGTCTGGTAGGTGGGCATGTTATTTGGCATGTTGTAGGTGATATTGTCATGTATGCATTCCCACAGTTGTGTGTTGTGTGATGGTAGATTTGAGGTGTGTGGTGTGTTATTTTGGTACTTACCAACGAGCAGTGCATTTCCAAAGGTGCCATCCTGGAAGCGCTGGTTGATGATGGACTGTCGGAAGATGAATGAATCATGCACACTGCCTGGGTAGTCGGCGACGACATTGGTGAAGAGTCCCCGGTGGTCCACTATTGCCTGGACATTGATGGAATGCGTGTGCTTTCTGTTGCGGTAGATGTGTGCAGTGTTGGCAGGGGGCACAAGTAGGACATGTGTGCAGTCGATTGCCCCCAAGACGTGCAGGAAGCCAGCTATGGCGTAGAAGCCTTGCTTGGTCTCCAGCTGTCCCTGCGCAGTGTGGGGGGAGTGAAGGTACTGGGGTATGAAGCTGATGATGGCATCCAAGACAGGTGTGATGAACTTGGATAGGGACGGCTGTGAGACTCCTCCGACTCTGGCAGTTGTTGGTTGGAAGGTACCAGAGGCCAACAAGTGCAGCACGGCCAGCAGCTTTGTCTGCAGAGGGATGTTGGTTGTCTGCTGTGTTGGGACAGCCAGCCTGTGGGCGATGTGGGTCATGATGCGGAGGATGGTTGTCCTTTTGAGCCTGTAGTGGGCAATGACTTCCTCTGGCGTTAAGTCTGTGAGCCTGGTGCGTTTTCGTTAGGTCCGCTGTCTTACTCTGCGCTGCCTCTGTGGTAGTTCGGGGGGCGGTGCCGGGATGGGTCCTGGGGGTGGTGGCGGTCCTGGGTGGGGTGGCGGTGGGTCTTCCCTCTTGGGGCTCTGAGTTGCATGATGAGTAGCTCCACGTCGTCGGTTGTTCTCCGGGTGTGGCTGTAGGCGGGGCTCCGTTACCTTCTGCAGGTAGTCGTCCTGCTTAACACCAGCAAAAGGCAGGTGTTAAATCCCTGGTGCTACTGCAGCTTATCGCGTGGTTTTGCCTCACATCGCGGATCTGGCAACATGGAGTGACCTCCCACTACACATCAGAGCCTCCTCCTCTCTTCTTGATTTATGCAAGAAGCTTAAGAGCTGTCTTTTCAATTAATTAACCTACCAAAGGCATACACCTGTTCACCTCCAGCATACCCTTACGGGTGATAGTGTGATTTACAAATACACATAATATAAATGTTTGTTGGAAGGAGTGCATTTGCAAAGATATCACTTTGATTCAGCAGACTCTTTCTTCAAAGCATCACAAAGATATGCAAATGCAACACCTCAAAATATATTTGTTTTATCAACCAATACATATTGTTTTTAATTGTTCCTGTGCCTTGGACAACAACCTATGAGCAAATGCAGTCCTATAAACTCCTACGCAGTTTTTACAGGATAAAGAATACTGAGATAACAATCAAAAACATCTTTTAAATGATCAGAAAAATCTACAAGGCTTTCTCTTTTGCTTTGCTTAAAATTGTTTGTAGGCCGGTGGGTAAGAGGGGTGTCGATCCGGTGAACATGCTATATTAAATTGCTGTTGGGCACTAGTATCCTTCTGCTGGGCTCACTGGGACCATAGAACTATTCAGGCCCTAATTGAGTGTTAATGTGTTCTGGGCGGAGGCAAAAGATACTTCCGGATTGGAAGTCTAGGGTGGGGGGAGTTATTGTTCAGTTGTTTGTTTTGTTTTAGTTGCATACACAGTCACCACAGTCCTACCACATGATACACGCTCACTGCGCTCTACTGCCAATTCCGGTCCCGAGATGGCCACCTCACTCCAGATACCCAAGCCACTCTTTTGTGGGGCGACCACCTGGACCAGTATCCCCAGGATCCCCGATGAATAAAGTCCTATTGTGGAAAGTTAAAGGTCTTTTAGACAGCATTAAATGACCCACCATCATGTGGAATGTGAAGCGTATCCACCTGGATGTGGTTATACTTCAAGAGAACCACTTGTGGGGCATGCAGTGCTCTTTCCTCAGTGCTTTGGCTACGACCGGGTGTTTTACTTGTGCTTCTCCAGAGGCTCCTGGTGAGTAGCTATTCTACTATAAATGGTATTCCCTCTGGTAATATCTGCCACTCATGTTGACCCCAAGAGGGCTATGTGGGGATTGAGGGCTGCCTTGATGGCTGACCCTATAATCTTCTCACCACCTATGTCCCCCAGCTGCAGCTTCAGTCCATATTGCAGTTGCTGTGTGACCTCTTAATAGCCCTTCCCCTGGCACTATGCTGATAGTAGGTGACTTCAATGCTGTCGCCGACCCTGCCTTGGACACTTCGAACCCCCACCTCCCCCCGGCTGGGACAATGCACCCTTTCCTCCCAACTCCCTCTGGGCCAACTTGATTGGTCTCTGCAGTACGTGAAGAACCTGGCACCCCTCTATGCACATGTATACCCATGGATCTGCAGAGCACAAAATGCTGTCACTGATTCACAAGATTTGGCTTCCAGCTTCTGACACTCTTCACCTGACGCATATCCAAATCATCCCTCGCTGCATCTCAAATCATTCTCCCATACACCTTGAACTGGGCCCTCTCCAGTGCCACCTCGGACCTATGAGGTGTCTTAACATCTCTTATCTAGTGGCTCAAAAATGTGCAGAATGCATTGGAGAGGAGGCCAAGGCCTTCACTTTAAGCTCTTGCACTGTGACTTCCGCTTGGACCTTTTGGTCGTCTAGCAAACCCTCCCTCTAGGGCCTGATCAAGGGTTATATCTGAAATAAAGAAACTCAGAAGCTGGGGCAAGTAACTGACCTAGAGGATCATATCCTCTCCATGGAACGGCATACACTCCTCCGGCCTTTGACTGATCTGGCCCGTCAATTGTTGCTGGCTAGATCCTAACTGAAACAATTATCCTTGGAGGAGGCAAGACAGAGCTGGAGGGCGTTGACTCAACCTGTGTGTGAATACAGAGATAAATCTGGCAAACTTCTCTACAGGCTTACAACCAGGGAAGCAATGTCTAGAGTCATGCACTCTATTCGGTACCCCGCAGGGTGGTACCATGAACGAGCCACAGATTTGGCTCAGATCTTCGTGAACTATCACCACACACTTTACGTAATGTCACCTACCTCATTACGGGAGCTTGAATCGCCACTATTGACAAAGATCCCACTGCCCACGATCCCTTCGTCTTTAGCTCACGATCTCGATCAACCTCTTATGGCTGAGGAGACAGGTGGGGCTCTGTCCAAAATGGCCTCGGGCAAGACACCGGGCCCAGATGGGCTCCTGGTCGAGTTCATTGAGCGCTACCAATCCCTCTTCCTTCCACACCTCCGAGCAATATATCCAGAAGCGGTGGGACTGAGATACTTTCCTCCTGACTTGGACACAGTCACTGTGGTCATGATACCCAAGGCAGACCACCCTCCTAACTAGTGCTTCTCATACAGGCCTATTTCTCTCATTAATGCAGACATTAAGGTGTTCGCTAAGGTCTTAGCCGCCAGCCTGAGTCGGCCCTCCCACAACTTTTCCACCCTGACCAATGTGAGTTTATGCCTCACAGCAGCACATGCCACTGTTTTCGCAGGGTTTAATTGGCTCTGTCCCAGGCACACCTCCTCGCCACTCCCCAAGCCTTGTTTTTAATTGACTTTGAAAAGGCATGGCACTTCTTCGAGGCCTTTTTGTAGAAGACAGGTTTTGGGCCCTTATTCCATAGATTGGTCACCCTCCTACATGCTAGGCCCATTGCACAGATCCGGGTGAACTGTGTCGTTCCGCCATCGTATCTGATCTGCAGAGGCACCCGTCAGGGCTGCCATCATTCCCCCCTTTCATTCGCATAGGTAATTATCCCATTTGCATGTTTCGTTAGATGTGATGCTCGGGTACGAGGGTGGTCCTGGGAGGGAGGGCTGGAGGAACATGTAGCCTTATACGCCGAAGACCTCTTACTGTTCCTGGAGGACCCAAAATCATCTGATCACAGATGTCTGGAGATTTTCCGCCTTTACGAAGAAGCCTCCGGGCTTCGGGTGAATGCATTAAAATCTTTGCTGGTGCTGGAATCGGGCGCAGCGGGAGGGAATTCCAGGTGCTCTGCAATTGCGTTATGTAATCTTTCCTTTAAGTACTTTTGATCCATATCTCCATTCTCCCAAAGCTGACGTGGAGTCTTACCCTGCGGTCACTCATGACAGGGCTAACCAGAGACTTTCAAAGGTGGCAAGGCTATCCCTGAATGCCCTGAAACAGCCAGCTTTGTTTAAGATGATGTGTCTTCCGCGTTTGCTCTATGAACTTGCGAATTTTCCACATCCAATTCCTCGGAGATTGTTTAGATCACTGATGTCCAAGATCACCACTTTTGTATGGGTGGGAGGCCATCCCAGGGTGGCTTTTGTTCATGCCAGATACTCTATGTGCGTCAGGGGGATGGGGATGCCGGACCTCTATGGTTACTACCTGGCTGCCTAAGTCGTGACTATCAATAACTGCTTTAACAGGGGATGGGATGACCCTGCCTATCAGACAGACCTACATCTTTTAGGCTTCAAAGGTGTCATGGGCCTACTTTATGGAAACCCACTCCCCCTGTCTTTCCTTGACTGTACACAAGTGACCCTACTTTGCTGGAAAACGGCACTCCGCTTCGTTAAATGGGATCACAAATTTACCAATATAACCTCGCTATGGCAGGGGACATGGTTGAACCATATAGCCGGTCTACATGCCTTTATGCAGTGGGACAGGATAGGGAATACCCATCTAGGGGATGTCTGGCGGGGGATGCTCTGATGTCCTTTCAAGAGCTTCAAGAGCAATATCAGCTTTCTCACACCCAGTTCTATCATTATCTACCTACTTCGAGCGGGCAAGCCCCTCAAGCTTGTTGTGCACGATGCTCCCTACCAAAAACTGATTTCTTTCACATAGTCTGCTCCTGCCTGGCTCTGACCCCGTTTTCGGTGGCGGTTGAAGGGGAACTCTCTCCGGTCCTGGAGCGTCAAATTGCCTGTATACTCCGATTGCTGTACTGGGGCTCCTAGAGGAGGTCGGAGGACGGGGGATGGAGCGATCCTTTGTGGGACTCACCACGTTGGTGGCTAAGCAAGATATTGTACGTCTCTGGAGGTCTCCTGCCCCATCCTCACTGGGGGAGTGGAGGAATGGTGTAGACTGGTGTGCTTGCCAAGAACGACTAATTTTTTATTTTTTTTAATAAATCTTTTTATTGACAGAAAAGAAAAACAACAAAGAACACTCTATAATAAAGTGACACAGTGCACAAGTACTGTAACGACATTATAGCATTTTTGTGATCCAACATCTCTATCACATTACTGTCCTACGATCACAACATCCTACCCAATGATATTACTGATTCATGTCTTCTTGTACAGTGGGCTCTGTAAACGGTTCACATAGCATTCCTCCGCTTTATTCCATTCACCCCAGATCTTGGTCCATTTCTGGGGGCAACCCCTCACTTCATAGACCACCCTTTCCTTCTGCATACACCAATACATGTCCATTTCCCAATCACAGAGTTTGTGTGACATATCCCCCTTCCAGGTTCTGGCTATATTTCGTTTCGCTACCGCACTGCCAAGGGTAACCCAGATCCTTTCCTTAGCCGTCAGGTCAGTTGCATCCCACACGTTCAAAAGGCAAAGGCGGGGGGTGACCTCCATACTTTTCCCACAAACTTCCCACATGTTTCCAATCACTTCACTCCAATACGACCGTACACGGGGGCACTCCCACCACTGATGGAGGTATGTACCAACCTGCCCACACCCCTGTGGACAATGTGGGGAGCTCAAAATGTCCATCCTTGCTAAAGCGACACCGGTATAGTAAACTCTGTGGAGGAGCTTAAGCTGAACCAATCTGAATCTGAAGGCCACAGCAACCTCCCGCGGAGATGATAACGCCTCCTGCCATTCCTCGTCATCTAGGTCCCCAACGTCCTCCACCCATTTTGCACGGACCTTCTCTAGAGCGTCTGAAGAATTGTTTAAAATTTTCCTATATGTCAAGGAGATTGCTTTTTCCTTTAAATAGTCATCAAGTAACCTATCTTCTAGCAGCGAAGCTGCCGGGAGGTCAGATCCCAGAGGGACAGCCTTATACAGTGCGCTACGCACCTGTAAGTATCTAAAAGTTTCTCCTGAATTCAGATTGTATTGATGTTGCAAGTCAGTAAACAGGACCACTTTTCCCTTTGCCCACAGGTCGCCTACCGTTGAGAGCCCAATAAGATCCCAACTACGAAACCCAGGGCCATGGGCCAAAAGCCCTAATCAGTCAGAATCAAAAAGAGGAGTGGCAAGGGTGATCTTATTCTTCCAACCCAGGGCGGCGGTCGCAGTATGCCACAGCGCCACTGTGGTAGCCGTAGGTGTGAATATCAGGGCATTCCGCCTCCCCCATAAAGAGCTCGCTGGTAAGAGCCGTTAGCCATATTGTATCTATCCATTCTATAAGCAGGGTCATCCATTGGCCAGTGCACCCAATGATTAGTGACCATTAATTGTGATGCCCAGTAGTAACTCCTGAGTGCTGGGAGGGCGATCCCCCCATCATACCAGCTCTTCGTGAGCTTGCCCAAAGAGATACAAGGGTTTCCCGCATTCCAGAGGAGGGTCCTAACCTCCGAATCTACAGTCCGAAAGTAAGTGATTGGGACAGGAAAGGGTGTATTTTGCAACGCATAGACAAAACGAGGCAGCGCCATCATCTTGTATAAAGCTGCTCTGCCCAAGAGCGTGAGGGGCAATGCCTTCCAATGTTGTACATCTGCCTGCAGATGTCACAGAGGGGAGATCAAGTTATTATTGTAAAAGACTGCTGGGTCCGTCGGGACGTAGATTCCTAAATAGCGAAAGCCCTCCGTAACCACCTTGGCACTGCATTGGACGGATAGTCTCAAATCTTCCCCTGCTAGAATATAGATTGAGGACTTATCCCAATTTATGGTGTACCCAGAATATTTCTGGAACAGGGTAAATATGTGGAGGATATGGTGGATAGAGTGGTAAGGCTGGGCTAGATAAAGTAAGATGTCATCTGCATAGAGAGAGATTCTATCTTCCCAATCCGACATCCAGTTCAAGCCTCTAATGAGGGGGTCACTTCTGATTCAGATTGCTAATGCCTCAAGGACCAATGCAAAGATCAAAGGTGAAAGCGGGCATCCCGGCCGCGTCCCCCTATGCAGGGTGAAGGGTGCAGAGTGACCCCCATTAACCACCACTCTTGCCAGGGGCTCCGAGTAAAGCAACCGTACCCAAGACAGAAATTTCAAGCCAAAACCGTAACGTTCCAGCTCCGCGAAGAGATAAGGCCATTCTATCAGATAAAAAGCCATTTTGGCATCTAGGGACATAATTACAGCGTCTTCTTGTACAGTCCGGGCTCTGCCCAGGACCCCATGAAGCCTCCGAAGATTGAGCGCTGTATTCCTGCCCGGCATAAATCCGGACTGATCGGGATAAATTAATTTAGTAGGGGGCGACAAGCGCGTGGCCAGAATCTTCGCTAAAATTTTAACTTCTCGATTTAACAATGATATTGGTCGGTACGACCCACATTGTTCTGGAGGCTTACCCTGTTTGTGAATCACCACCACATCTGCCTGTCGTTGAGTCTCGGGAAGGCAGCCAGTAGCTGCACTTTCTTCATACATGTCTATTAAATAGGGGGCAACGGTAGACGCATTAAGTTTAAACAATTCAATTGGAAGGCCGCACGGTCCCATCGCCTTCCCGGACTGTAAGGCACCAATTGCCTTGGCAACCTCTTCTCTAGTCAAGTCCAACTCAAGCTCCCCCATCTCTGTGTCCGCCAACACTGGGAGTTTTAAGGTGGACAACAACTCTCCCGCCTCGACCCCCGAGCATGCAGTATACAGCTTTGAAATGCTCCGCGAACGCCCCTGCTATACTGTTCCTGTCCGTGAGGCAATTCCCACTCTCCGTGACAATCTCAGCGACCCACCTGGAGGCCTGTTCTCGTCGGTCCAGCCACGCCAAAAGCTTGCTTGCCTTGTCCCCAATCTCGTACACTCGACACTGCGTGGCGCGATAGTAAGCCTTCGCCACCTCTTCGGCGATATCCCTATATTCCTTCTGCTTAAGAAATAACTTATGTTTGCATTCGGGAGTACCTGTGGTCACTAGATCCTCTTCCAGGTGGGTCATCTCAGATTCTAGGGCCAGCATTTGCTTATCCTTTTCTTTCTTATGCACAGCAACCATGGCTACACCCCGGCCCCTGATCACAGTTTTATACGCCTCCCACAATGTGGAAGCCGAGTCCACCGAGCCCACATTTTCTTGGAAATATTTTTCTGTAGTATCAATGAGACCCTCCCGTATCTTAGGGAGTCTCAAATACCAGGGGTTAAGCCGCATCTCACTGCGACGTTCGGAGGGGCAGCTACCGTATGTAGCTATCACCGGGAAATGATCTGAAATACCTCTCGGGAGGTGACCAACCTCAATATAGAGGGAAAGTTGGTTCGCTTTGCAAAACATATAGTCTATGCGGGACAGACTCCCATGTACCCTGAGTGAAAGGTGTACTGGAAAGAGGACAGATGTTGGGCTCGCCATAGGTCAAGCAGTCCCATTGCCGTCAAAATGTCGGCGAGCACTCTTCCCTCCGGTTCACACGGCCTGGCAGGACGTCTATCCAGTTCACCATTTAGGGCTGCGTTACAATCGCCCCCAAGGAACAACTCTCCTTCTGGCAAGTTAAGCAGGTGTGTACCCAAATCAGTGAGTGTCGGGAGGTGAAGTCGAGATGGAATGTACAAAGAAGTGATATTAATACATCGGCCCTCCCAATTACCCGTCAGCGTTACAAACCTACCCAAGTGGTCGCGTGTAACAATTTGGACCTGAAAAGAGAGGACTTACGGAGGAGAATTCCTACCCCCCTAGAGCCTTTGGTGTAGCCAGCATGCGCCACCAACTTATACCCCCACCTATTCAGAGCACAGTATGTGGAGCCGTTTATGTGCGTTTCTTGCAGCATGACCACATCAGGGGCCTGCTGCTTCAAGTATTGGAAAACGCTCCCTCTCTTTATTCGATCCCCAAGCCCATTCACGTTCCATGAGAGCAGCCTAAGTCGATCTGGTCGCCCAGGTTGTTTCAGTTGACTAGCCATTCACATGACATAGTGAGGGGGAACCTAGACCCAGGATCACAAACCGAAAAAGTAGGATATCGCCCCTTTTAGCAAGTGAGAGGAGTTGGAGCATAAGCAAACAAATAATGTGTTCTGTTGTTGGACATTCTATTACCAAAACAGGTACTTTCCTTGCACTGTCAAAGAACATTATTGCATATGAAAATAAACATGCAGCAACCAACCAATGAACCCCTAAGACACCACCCACCCCCACCCCCCTCCCTGCCTCCCTGCAACGTGGACTCCAAACTGCCCACCCTCCAAAGATGCAGAGCGTCTGTTTACCTCACCCCATCAAACTATGTAGAGGGAACATGGCCCCGTCAACCCCGGCCCAAGTTTCATACTACCTGTTAGACTGGGGTAGCTTGGCGTGGAGCGGGTGGGCTAAACTCCGGAGGCAACGTGTAAAGCGTCTGTGCAGCACACACACACGACGAACCACTAGGCACACTACAAATAGACTCCACACCAGGTTATGTACAAACAACGTGTGTATTAGGCAAAAACACAATAGGGAACAATCACAGATGTATCTACACTGTGCCAGCCGGCACCAGGTCATCATTTACAGGGGACTATATACAGGGCAGCGCCAATCGGGTCGCTGCCAGAACCATCACGGAATATGAACAGTACATGTAATGAATGCAGAACAGCCAGTTATAAAGGTATAACAGCCAGTACCTACTGGCAGGGTCATAAGCGCAACATCAGCACAGTAGCATGAGGCATGAACCCAGTAGCCTTGGACAGAGACCTAAAACATCACACAACAGGATCTTAGGCATCGTCACCCGTCTCAAAACATTAGGCATAACCATAGGCACAGGACAATGCATTATGCAACACTCCTGGGACCTACATCATCTTAGGCACAAAACATTAGAATTACATTAGGCATGAATTCCAATAGCAGGCACGCATTCCAATAGCATTAGCCCATTAGGCATAAACACGTTAGATCAGCCCCATACAAAACCGTAGCATCAGGCCTAGACCACCTTAGATTAGGCATAAATCAGGAGCGTAAAGGCACCCTCATTAGGTATGGACCCACAACCCTTTAGCATCCCCCCAGTAACATACCCCACATTAGCATATATCACATTAGCATACAACACATTAGCCTTAGGCACAGAGAGGTGAGTATAGAGGCATCATCATTAGGGCACAAGCCTTAGGTATAAGCCTCATTAGCAGGGCATAGCCCTAAAACATCATGGCATGACCACTAGTATGAATACACTGTCCAATGCTGCAGCTGCCCGCTTCTGTGGTGCAGCTGGGGGAAAAAAAAAAGGTAAACAGTACTGGGCAAGTGGGAGCCCCTCTTCTGGGACTCAAAAATAGAAGTGCCCACAACGTTGCAGTGGTGTAGTCTGAGGTGCACAAATCACTGCCTAAGTTGGAGCCCCTCTCTGGGACTCTGATACCAACAATTATGTCCCCAAAGTACCGGCCAGTTGGGGCCCCCTCCTGAGGCCAGAGGCTTGAAAAATGTCTCACTGTTGCAGCGACCCGCAACTGCGGCGCCGCTGTGTAGGCCCCGGGGCACTGTGGCCCGATCCGTGCTGAAGCCCCACGGGGCTTCCAAACCACCGTGGCTGCACGTGGCAGCGGCCCACAACTGCGGCGTTGCGGGGTAATTAGGCCGGCTGGAGAACTCTTTGTGCTCTGAGGGCAGCCCCCACTCCGGGATCCGGGAATTACAGATACGGCCCCCAACGTTGGAGAGGGATGAAGGGCAGCTGCCCACTGCCACCCGGGGCAGCTGCCTGGCCACAAAGGGAAATATCGGCGGCCCCTCCCTGGGCCCCGGGGGCCTTAGGCACCGACAATGTGCCTCGGCCGGCCCTGACTGTGGGAACACCCCGCCCCACTCACCGGACCTTCCTGGGTCTCCTCCGGTCTCCCGGCTCCTTCCGTCCCCGGCGACCTCTTCGGGGTGGCTCAGGTCTCGCTGCGAGCTCTACCTGCCCTCCTGGAAGGTTGGGGGGGCGGCTGAGAGGGAGCACGTCCTGCTCCAACTTCTGGGTGGCTGCGGGGCTCTCTCTGGACCTGGGAGCCCTGCTGATGATCCGGCGCCAGCTGTCCTGGCACCAGGCCTCTCTCCACTTCACCAGGGCCCCTCCCGGCACCAGCACCAATCCTAGCGTGGCTCCCCTCTGACATCAGCGGGGGAGCCCGCGCGGTGCTTCTGAGACTCCTGGGCCAGCAGCGGTGATCTCTACGATTTCTCTGCAGCGCTTCGGGTCCCGGGCAGCGGCGGTGACTTCTTGGCGCCAACGAGGGGTAGGCTCCCTCTTAATTCTAAAGTGTCAAGCGGGGTGGGCACCCGCTAGTAATTGATGCATAACAGCGGGGTGGGCTCCCACTGGCAAAACAAGCAGGAATGCGGGGTGGGTACCCGCCCTTTTTAGGAAGACAGGAAATGCAGAAAACGCGGGGTGGGCTCCCGCTGAAATCGGCAAGACGCAGGGGGAATCCCACACACCGGGATTCCCTCATAGCGCTGTGGCAGCACAGCGCTCCAGGATCCACGCTCCTTCCTGGCAATTTCCAGATATATCGCTCATGAGGCGCTAGATAGCAGGCAGGGAAGCTCTTGGGCTGGGCTCGAACTGCAGCGCTCACGAGGCGCAAGGAAGCCAGCAGGATTGGGCAGTAGAACGATAGCGCCGCTCTTCTCCTGGGCAGTTTCTAGGTGTAGCACTCACGAGGCGCTAGACTCCTTCCAGCTCCAGGGTCCCACACAAGAAAGTAGCACCCACGAGGCGCTAGGGGCCAGGAGAGCAGACAGGCAATGTTGGGCAAGATCCGCAGGCAGTGGGCAACTCACCAGAACAGGACAGCAGTTCCTTGGAACAGTCAACCCCCATAATGTGGCACTCCTCCTGGCCCAGCAGTCTTCACTCCAGCAAAGGTCTCTCACTGGTCCTGTGGAAAGCAGAGGGGTACAGATGGGCACAGGGGCCAGCACGCAGGCCCTTGCGGCGGTACCTCCTGGCAGATTGTCCCCTCTAGTCAAAGTCCAAGCACACTCTAGCACATGGAGTCACAGCTCCACTATTTATACACCCCTCACCCCACCTACTAGAAAGGGCCAGAAGCTTCTAGAAGGGTCTCTGGGGAAACCGATCCCAACTGGTTGTGGGGGAGGTGTAGAGCACCCTGTCTGCCAGACTTCCCACCTCCCTCCCTGAGCTGGGGTCTGGGAGACAGACACACCCCAGGGGGCGGAGCCAGCACTACACAAGGCAGGCACACAGCACACAGAAATGCCAATGTTTTAAAAGTGCCATTTCTACAATGGTGAAAATAAATCTGTGCACACCATTGCGCAGCATTTATTATTTCCATTTCACACATACCAAACATGGCATGCATATTTCATTCCACTCAGGAGATATCCCATAAAGGGGGGGTTCCTAATGTAAGCCTATGGAAGGCCGAAAGCACATGCACTTTGCACTGCTAACCAGCGCTAAAGTGCCGAGAGTCCTGAAACCACCAACCTTATGTTGGGAAAAAAAAGCTAAGAGGAGGGCGAAAAGTTCCGGGATGACCCTGCAAGCAGGGCCAAGTCCAACACAACCCCCCACCAGCCAAAAGCCAGGGTAGAACAATCAATGCCTTGATGGGCTTCCCTGCTTGGGGTGATAGAACGTGGACGCGGGCCCGCAACTGCAGGGGCACCCGCAGGTTCTACGCCATTCTGGACCCCAGTGGTTCCCTCTGTCAGAGCTTCCAGGACCCCCTGAGCTACCCCACTGGTACTCTCTAGTTGGTCGCGGCCAGGACCGGGCCCTAGGCCATCCAGATGTCTCTGGTCCTTGCCGTCTCACAGAGTGGGGGGCAGTAGCCCCAGGCACATAGCACTCCGTTACCACTCTACCTCTCAACCGTGCAGTTCCAAACTGCCACTGATCCTTCAACTCGGGGTCCGCACCCTCAGGCAGACCAGAAGTCAGGGGCGAGGCTCTCCTTCCCCTACCTCTCCTTCTGGGGTTCCGCACTCTCCTCCTATGCGAGGCACCCTCAGAACACCACTCTCCCATCAGTCCAGGACCTTGACCCTGTAGCTGATCCACCATCCTAGGGTCTAAACCCTTAGGTGGCACCGGTGCCAGAGGCGAGTCCTAACTCCCTCTGCACCCCCTCCCAGAGTTCCGCACCCTCCCACCTGGAGAAGTACCCATGGGAGACAAACCGGTAGTAACCCTGCTTACAGGTGTCCCTCCCTCCAGGTCAGGCAGTACCTGAACCTGGACTCCCAACCCAGGATCTAGACCCTGTGGCTGGCCCGGTGCCAGAGATGAGTACTCCCTTCCTCAGCACCCCCTTCCAGAGTTCAGCACCCTCCCACCTGGAGAAGTACCCCTGGAAGAAAAACCCGGTGCCAGAGGTGGGGACTCCACTCCTCTGCACCCCCTCCCAGAGTTCCCCACTCTCCCACCTGGAGAAGTACCCCTGGAAGACAAACCCGGTGCCAGAGATGGGGACTCCACCACTCTGCACCCCCTCCCAGAGTTCTGCACCCTCCCACCTGGAGAAGTACCCCCTGGAAGACAAACGTGGGGAACACTGGTTCCAGATGTCCCTCCCTCCAGGTCAGGCAGTACCTGCACCTGGCATCCCAACCCAGGGACTAAACCCTCAGGTTGAACTGGCGTCAGAGGCGAGTCCTCCCTCCCTCTGCACCCCCTCCCAGAGTTCCGCACCCTCCCACCTGGCGTGGTACCCCTGGAAGTCACAGGTTCTCCAGGCACTTGGAGATCCCCCTCAATGGACGGCCCATCAGGACAGCCTAGGCTCCCCAATGCCTCCCCAGACCTTCTGGCACTTACCCAGAGGTCTGCCTCCCGTGCAAGTTCCCTGGGATCAGAGAACCCACACTGCAACAGGTGTTGGCGCTATCTTGGAAAACAATTCCTGAGCATGTGCTCCCTAACAATCAAAAGGAACAGCCCTTCAAAATCGCTCACCGTGCTCCACACCAGCCAATCCTCCAGTGCACTGCAACATGCACCCACAAACTCCCCCCAGGACTGGTGAAACAGTTTTCTACTGCCCCTGAACTTCAACCTGTACTCCTCTTCCCGGGAACTAGGTACCGTCTTCTGGGCTCTGGGAGTGGGACTTCCCACACTGGAGTCACTTCTGCTGCCACCACTGGACCCCACCCAACCTGGTGAGTCCAGACTCCTGAAACCACTCTCAGGGAACAACCGACCCACTAGAGCTAGTTTCTCCCTAGCGAAGGCCCTCTCTGCCTACGCCATCCTCTCCTGTGCTAGGACCCTTTCGGTCTCTAGCTTTTTCTCCTCCAACCGCAGCCACGCTAGCTCCACTCTGAGCTTTTCCAGAGCCAGCTGATGCTCCCTCTCTTCCCTCCTATCCACCCACTCCTCTGGGGACAGGGAAAGGGATGGGGCACTGCCCCCAGGACTGGACCCAGCACGGGACTCCCTATCTATGGTGTCCTCACTAGCTACTGGCGTCTCCGCCCTCTCATTTTCTTCCTCCTCTTCAGGGCCACCGCCCTCCAGGGTAATGGACTGGGAACCCTCGCTGTCAGAGTCCTCCCTACTCTTGGGATCCTCCTCAGGGTCTCCCTCAATTCCACCCCTTAGATATGCGGAAGGGTAATCTGAAAGGTCCCCACTGAGCTCTAAGGGTACTCCCCTTTTAAGGACTTCAAAGAGGAACAATTTTCTGCAGAAGTCACCTTCTATCGGTATCCCCCTTTCTCTGCAGAAATCCATCACCTCCTCCTCAGTGTACTCCCAAAGTTCATCCTCATCATAGGCTAATCCCATCTTGGTGAGATACACAGCCCACAGTAAACAGGGGAATACAAGTCAAAATGACACCTTCAGGAGGAAAAGCAATCAGAATAAATAATCCCCAAATCTGTGATGTTCTGAGTGCAGAGTTTGTAGTGCAACCAGTCGTCGCTGTGGTACTGCGCAAACACAAGTCCTATCCCACCGCTGAACACCAATGTTAGACTGGGGTAGCTTGACGCAGAGCGGGAGGGCTAAACTCCGGAGGCAATGTGTAAAGCGTCCGCGCAGCACACACACACGACGACCCACTAGGCACACTACAAAGAGACTGCACACCAGGTTATGTAAAAACAACTTGTGTATTAGGCAAAAACACAATAGGGAACAATAACAGATGTATCAACACTGTGTCGGCCGGCACCAGGTCATCATTTACAGGGGACTATATACAGGGCAGCACCAATCGGGTCGCTGCCAGAACCATCACGGAATATGAACAGTACATGTAATGAATGCAGAACAGCCAGTTATAAAGGTATAACAGCCAGTACCTACTGGCAGGGTCATAAGCGCAACATCAGCACAGTAGCATGAGGCATGAACCCAGTAGCCTTGGACAGAGACCTAAAACATCACACAACAGGATCTTAGGCATCGTCACCCGTCTCAAAACATTAGGCATAACCATAGGCACAGAACAATGCATTATGCAACACTCCTGGGGCCTACATCATCTTAGGCACGAAACATTAGAATTACATTAGGCATGAATTCCAATAGCAGGCACGCATTCCAATAGCATTAGCCCATTATGCATAAGCACATTAGATCAGGCCCATACAAAACCTTAGCATCAGGCCTAGCAAGCAGGGCCAAGTCCAACACTACCCCATTGCTGAATAAGATTCTCATGTGGGATAACATACGACCCCTCCCGCCGGGAAGCAGTCCAAACCTTGTGGCGAAAGACACTATGCTGTAGCATAATAAAACCAAAATGTATGCGGGCCCAACAATCCACATTACGCCACCCTTTTCAGAGCAAAGTTACTTGTTAAATAGCAGCTTAAGAACAACTTATTTATTAGGCACGAGGATGCCTACGGAAGCATGATAACATCTAAGGCAGACGGTGGGAACACAATGAGCTGGATGTATAATCCTGATGAGGCATGAAGAGTCAGATCTGATGTTATATTCGCCTTTACAGGCTGGTGGAACTATTTACAATGTGTATAATCCGGATGTGTCTTATCTGAAACCATGTCTGCTATACAGTCATGTGGAATTGTGCACTGTGTTTCTGTGTTTTACATTCCAAAAATAATAAAAAATGGTTATTAAAAAAAATTGTTTATTAGCCCAATCTGTTTTAACAGGACATACTTGAATTACGGCAATTAACAAAGCGCCCATAGAACAATGAGCGCATCCGTATTCACAGATACTTGTTGCAGCCGATTAGACCTGGTTGATAGTCTTTCATTTACTTAAACTGGTAAATGATATTCAACAGTGAATATATGACGTTACAACGCAAACAATTACAACGCATGCTTTTACAACACAGTTTTTACATCACAACTACCATTACATCGCATGACTTAACAACGCATTTTTTAAAACTACCATTACAACGCATTCCATTACAACGCATACCATTACAATGCATACCATTACAATGCATAATACTTTTAGGGTAACAGTAGGGTAACTGTTGAATAGTGTAGGGGTAAAAATTACTATTCCCCCTCCAGTGAGTGCAACAGTAAAGAGTTAAAGAGTGCAGGGACATACCAACAGCAACAGCGCGCCCCATCCCTGCACTCTTATATGCAGATGATGCGGTCCTTATGGCCCGCACCCCGCTCGGCCTACAGAGAGTAGTTGATTCTTTTACTAAATTTATGAATAATTTGGGCCTTACAATTAACGGTTCAAAAACGTTTGTTATGAATTGCGGGAATGGGAGTAATAAAAAGTGTAAATCTTTTTTTATTAATTCTAAGGTTTTAGAGAATATTAATACTTTCTCGTACCTAGGAATCTTATTTAATCACACAGGATCCTGGACCCGGGCAGTCCAGGCAAGAAGGCTCCTGTTTAAAAAAATCATTGATAGCACTGTCCAACTTTAGCAGGAAGTTGGGGAAACGTTCACCGGGAGACCTGTTGCAAATTTATAAAGCTAAATGCGTTACGATTGCCACTTACGGAGCTGGAATTTGGGGCATTGCTAACGTTAAATCACTCCAGTTGGCAGAAAATTTGTTTTTTAGGTATCTTTTGGCAGTACCTGATAGTACGTCAAACTTTATCTGCCATACTGAATTAGGTATGCCTTACTTGGAGGATGTGATTAAAATACAGCCTGTGCTTTTGTGGCACAGGGTTTGGACTACCGATGAGTCAGCTTTTAATAGACACATTATGAAGGACGCCATGGGGTTGGATGGGGCCAGCCGTATAAGATGGCTAGAGTATGTTAAAAGTTTTGTATCCCAATTAGGCCACCAAGAATATTATAACGATCCCATACCCTGTCCAATGTGTCAAGAAAGGATCTAAAGAGTGCATGTATGCAGTTTTTGGGTGACATTAGAAATATGGCTGAAATAAGAAAAACAACAGTCCAAAGGCATTATCAAACCCTGGTCACTACAACTGCACAACCATATCTTTTGCTAGTAACTGGAGATTATGATCGATTTTTGCTAACTCGGTTTAGATTAAATATTTTACATAGGTCTTTGAGTTTCCCTGAACAAAATGATTGGTCTAAAATTCTTTGTAAGTGTCCGTGTGATGAAATTTCTGTGCAATCGACAATTCACATTCTGTTCTTCTGCAGATTTTTTCTATCGCTAAGAAAAGATGGATTAAACCAGTGTTAATGAAATTGGGATTGAGACAGTGCCGTCCTGCATTCTTGGCCTTACAATTTTTAGACAATGAATTTACTATTGCCTCTGTCACCGCTTTTTTAAAATATGTTTTTAAATCGCGTAAATCAATTGCGATATGATATTTCCCATGTGGTCTCCTGTACAAATTGTTCTAGTGTTTTTATATTTGTTCTTATATTATCTTATGCGTATGATATGAAATGTGCTTTTATGGTTTACATTGTTTGTAACCGAATAAAGTTCTTTTGAATTGAATTGAGTGCAACAGTAGGGTAAGTGTTGGATAGTGTAGGGGTAAAAATTGCTATTCCCACTCCAGTGAGTGCAACAGTAGGGATAGTGTAGGGGTAAAAATTACTATTCCCATGTACCCTAAAACCCATACCCACCCTAAAACAAAAAAATCTCCATTAGTTACCTTATACTGCGTTGTAATGACATGCGTTGTAATGGTATGCATTGTAATGGCATGCATTGTAGTTACATGCGTTGTAATAGCATGCGTTGTATTGGCATGCAATGTAAAGGCAGTCGCGTTGTAACAGTTGCGTTGTAAAGGTAGTGCATTGTAATGACTGCATTGTAATGGATGTTTCCCTTCAACAGTTGTTTAAATTCAACCCATTTTGGATTGGAACATTCATAAACAGTTTGAAGTCCTTCTTGGAACTTTTGAGGTTAACTCATATTTTAAGAAAACTGTGGTGGGATATTTTGAGTGTCCGATGGTGACTAAGGGACATGGACAGTCATTTAGACCCCTTATTAAGGGCCTAGGTACAGTAAAAAGGACAGAAGGGCATCAGGCTCTGAACATTCAAATGAGTTGCCAGCATCCTCATCACGATGAGAGGGCTTATCGCTCTGCACACGTTCTCAATCTCTCACTTTTTGTTCTGCAGTCTTTCTCAGATTATCTTGGGTAATAGGTGGACTGCACGCGACCACTCCAAACAATGTTATTGTTTGGTGGGACAAGGAGTGAGCTTTTGCCAAGGGTGGTAAATGCAGTGGTGTTGTGTCAGCCTCTAGTCTCTCCCTCATGCTTACCTTCCTGCTGTCTATCACTTGTCATGCTGCCCTTCAGCTGCACAGTCTCTGCTTGTGCCTCCTCTTACCAGCCGTCTGACCATACCTGCATTGTTTCCAGGTGCTTCTTGAGATGTCCTCAGAGCATCGTTTGACGGTATCGGAAATCTCAAAACATCGGATATATCCTTTCCCTTCTTCTCTATTGTTTCTAGAATATCATTGGTCATCAATACAAATAAAAAAGGAGGAGGAGGTGCAGTGGGGGCACAAGTCCTAACTCTGTCCTCCAAGTACATACTTTGGTGTCTCAGTTTTTCATGGGTGTCTTTCAATCCTCGCACTTAAGGTTCCGATTTTTGTTTAATTTCTTCTTCATGCCGATTTTGGAAGGCCAGACTTTTTTGTGGACTAGGTTTCATTTTTGTATCTTTCAATCTTTTCTTAAAGGTTATCCAAATGCTCAATACTGAAGGTACCTTCTTCCAGAAAATAATTATTGCCATCGTCTCTAGTGCACTTTACCCAATTCTTTATATACCTTCACATGCATTTGCTATACTAGTGGTACATCACTTGGGCAGGACTCCCTATAGGTGCATCTTTGTCCACTTATGTCAATGTAATTTATTTTGGTTATAGATAGCCATTAAACAATATACACATTACAAAAACATTAAAACATAAAAAGTAAAAAAATATATCACATCATTCATTAAAAATTTATATAAACAACATCAAAATACAATATAATAATTCTGAAATATCAATAGTTTAGCATTTCCAGTGCTAAAAAGGTAGAAAGCATAAAGTGCAGGGTGCTTAAGCCTAATGCTAATCATCAAGCACATATGACGGAGCGATGGCTTCTTCTCCCCTCAGTTCAGCTGCGGCTGTGTGTTTGCAAAATAGATTCCACTCATTTAGTATGCCCGGAATGTTTTCCTTTTTTAATCACCCGGTTTTGGGTTTCCACTATGGGTGAGTTTCATTTCATGTGTCTCACCTGGAATAATCACCAAGTAAACAAACTGCGTGTGTTTACCAGCAGCGTCCGTCTTTTAAGATAAGGCCGTTGTGATGCAGATCGTGTGAGGGGCACTTGGTTGGTTACTTGTGAACAAGCGGGTGCCCACATGTCCTAGCATCGCTTGTGAGTATTCTGTTTTGCGCAGCCTGCTAACTGTGCACAGGTAGCCTAGTGCAGTGGGGACTCTATAGGGTTAGATATTGACCTGTGGTAGTCCATAAAATATTGATGAGTATACATAGGTAAAGTCAGTATGGTTTACTGGTTTATCTGCAGTAACACTGTAATACACATAGGAGGAAATTTGCCTTAGAGTGCACTTTTGCTTCCCTTAGGCCTACAAAGTCCTTTGAGTTATGAAACTGGGGTGGAAAGTGTGCACCCAGTTCATATACACAGGTTCCAACATCATACATGGGGATCATCCAGAATTGTCATATTTCCCTAACTGAGCTCACCGTAGGATCAGAGTCCAAGCCTTTTGTAACCCTGCTCGGCCAGGTTAATTACCTTTGTCCCCAGCAGTGGGAACAATGGCCTCCCCAAACAAAACAATTAATTAACAGTTCTTCTTTCAGCTCCTCACGAGGAAGGTGGTGGGGAAGATAATCTGCATCTGTGAATTACCTGTTACAATGGACGAGGCCTGGGGACAACCCAGGCCCAGTGAACAAAGGAGGGAACCAAGACAACTGAAGCCAACACGGAAGGAAGCTCCTCTTTAAAGTTTTGGTGGGAAATGCCCTGACAGTGATGTCAGCATGGAGCAGAGCTGGGGTACCCAGAAGAGATGTGACCAGTGACCTTGGATGATGCCATCTTGGACTGTCCAACCATGCTGTGGATGGTTGAGACAAGGGTGGAGGGGTGATGTGGCACCCTAGAATTGACCAGGAGTGTCTGGCTTCTAGAACCATCCACCCCATTTAAAAACTCTTGCACAAGGGCTTTTTGTGCTGTGCTTTTCATTTGGACAACAGCAACAGCAGCAGCAATGGACAACTGGAAGGAAAAAACCCCTGATAGGATGAAGGGCTCTGTCCCAGATGACTCCAAGACCAGTGGGTCTGTCTAAGGGCCAGTGAGACTGGCCCCCTTAGACCTTCTGAGGATCCTTTGGGTGTAAGATCTGGACTCCTGAGCCCAGAAGGAGGAGAGGAGCACCAGAGATAAAGACAAGGAGGAAAGGTGGCACAGGGTGCTCGTGAAACCAGCTCCCTGTAAAGTGCACTGTGTTTGAGGCCAGAAGGCCTGCTAGGACTGCCCCAGGGTGGCTAGAGTTCACCACCAGGAGGAAAATGAGCCCAGGATCATCCAAATAGGACCAATGGGGCTGAGGTTTGGTCATTTTAATGTTGGTGACCTTTGACCCACCAGAAAGGATTAAGCACATGGGCCTAAGCTGCCCGTTGAGGAATTACCCCAGGTGGGCAAGGCCCAGGGTTCCGTGCAAGAAATATTTTCCATTTTCAACCAGGGAGGGGTCATGCGTGGGGACTTGCTCCCCAGGTTCATTATCGCCTCGGGCGTCCATCTCCCAGGGGCCAACATGGGGAGCAAACGGAAGCTCCTCCATGCCCCTCAACCTGGGTACCCATCCCCGGGCTTCCAACAGCAGAAACAAAGAGGGAGCGCCACCGCACTCCCCCACCTATGGTGGGTCCAACCCCCGCTCTCCATGCCCATGTCTAGGAAGCGGGGTGACCACCATAAAGGAAACACCCTCCCTGAATGGGGCGGGCAGAGAAGAAGCATACTGCCAGCTCCTGCACCAGCAACGAGGAGTCCTGGCGGATGGGAAGCTGGGGGTTGCAGCTGGGGGTTCACCCAACCAGGAAACAAGGAAAACCAGACCAAAATAGAAAAAAAGGTGGTGCGTGCTGCAAAGCCATGCACCTTAATAAAAAGGAAAGGCGACTCTCCGTGGCACAGTGGGAGAGCTGCTCATGATTTATTCACTGCATCCCCCCTGGAGCCTCCCATAATGCCAGGCAGGGCTTATTGGCATATTGATTTGCTGCTTGTGGTGTCCACTAAACAGGCAGGGGCAACATCAACATGAACAAGAAAGAGGGTGAGGGAGGGCAACAGCTCCCCCTTAGAATTTTTTTAACTGACCCTATCTGGGGTCTTTAAATGTGTGACCCCCCCCCCCCCCTTTGACTCTCTCATTGAAGTTTCAGGCATTCACAAGGGTACAGCTTTTTTTCGTTGGCTTAGAATGCAGTGCTCTCTAGTGGTTGGTTGTATTGCTTTATTTAATGTGGTCTAAAGGCTTTATGAAAAGTATAAATACATTGAGAATAGCTTTCTTCATGAGTTGTTGTTATGGCTGTATTTCTGTATTTTGCATTGCTTGATAATGTATTAAAAGCCACACACACATGTAATGTTCATTTTCAGTGCTTTATTAATCCTTTATACTTACAGTGATTTTGATCAATGTTAATGCATTATTGACATTGACAACTGCATTTAGACATGATTAATGGTCATACTGAAAGTTTGATGGTGTTTACCATGTGGTTTGTTCACCTTTTCAACTTTATATTGTGATTGGCTATCTGATATAGGTGGGGAAGTGCTGTGATTCTAGTGGTCATGACCCTATAGGGCAGTGATACTTAAAGTACGCGTGCAAGGGCCCAACTGAAATTTACATGTGTCTCCCTTGTCAACAGCAGCACAAGACTCGACGAACATTAGAAAAAGATAAATAAACAGGCAAGAATTTTTTTAAAGTTTAATTTAAGTTAAAGAAGGAAATAACTTGGATGTCCAGCACTGCTTAAATTTAAAAACACCTTTATTTTTTAACACATCTTGCAGCAAATGTTTAAAAATATTATAAAGTGCATATCATTAACGTGCAGAACCGTTTCACCTTAGTACATCAGATTATATCAGTGATTTGAGAAGTATTTTGTTTAAAAGTGATAGTTTCAAACATGAATTTAGAAACTTTCATTCTCTTCCTCTGCCTCACCCCCCACCTTCCACCCCGACAACAATGCCAAAAGTGAACTAAGGGGCACGTCAGTTCTTATGTGCACTCTTTGGTAAGCCTGGGTTTATATTATACATGAACAACATTATGGTTTATTAAATCAAACACAAGAGAAGGTTTTGAACTGCACCCATCCTGAAGTCGTGTAGTTCGAGAGCCTCATCTGATAATGGAAAAGGAGGGAAAGTGAAATAAAACAATTGCCTAGGATCACACATTTCAGTTAAGTTGATAAGCCAAGATTAATCCCCAGTTTTTGGTTTCACATTGCGCAGTTCAGACACTATGGGTCTCATTTATGGTAAAGTGACGCAGAGCAGCAAGTCACCTTGCTGCACTGCACTGTGTGAGAGAGAAAGGGCAGACATGCACCATATTTAAGGGAATACAGCGCATTCATGTCCAATCCTTTGTGCTGGCTCTCTTTTAGCAGCCTAGTGCCAATGGAGGCCACCTTGCACCATGGTGCAAGGGTGCCTGTGTGGCATGCAGGAATGTTTTTGTGCTGAAAGAGGCACCTTCCTGCACAAAAACATTGATGGGAGGCATATAATGCATGCAGCACACATAGAAAGAGGAAGAAACAAGGATCCACGTTACGCCTCCCCTAGGAAGGTGTAACAATTTGGCGCATTCACAGGTTTACAATTTCTGTAAATCTAGGGATGCTTCAAAAGCCAAGGGTGTTGCATGGGAACACTCATGCAATGCATGTAGAACACCTTCCTAAGGCAGAGTAACGCAACGCTGCGATTTGCACTGTGTTGCGTTACTCCAGAT
The DNA here is from genome assembly GCA_963921515.1 of Calotriton arnoldi. Lineage (NCBI taxonomy): Eukaryota > Metazoa > Chordata > Amphibia > Caudata > Salamandridae > Calotriton > Calotriton arnoldi. The sequence continues at coordinate 420,975 of CAWUFW010003570.1, forward strand.
TCTTTAAGCCTCTCAGAGCCACACAAAGTGGCTTTGTTTGGCTTCAAAGATCTGACTTGAAGGTTTGCGACACACATGTACCATGTTGCATGACACAACCCTCGAAGAAATAAGTCCATAGACGTATATGCATCGCTTCCCTTACACCCACCTGTTTGCCAATTCCTCCCAACACCCGACCGCCACCCTGCTGGCATCAATGTGGCCCTCTGTCAGAACACAGAACAACATTTGTGGGCCCTGGGAAAATGCTTGAGGGTACCCATGGTTTACGGGGTCAAATGTGATATTGTAATGCAATTTGAGGTATTTAAGCTGCCTTATAGATATATTTGTAAATTTATGCTAAGTATTTGGTAGTGTGTGTGTGTAATAAATGTAATTTTAATATTTCTAAAGAAAAAGCACTGACTTGTCAATGATTCAGTTAGTGTTACTGTGAGCCAGCGAATGGTGATTACTGTAATTTAACTGTTTTTATTATGACTGGTTTCCATTTTTTAAATGTTGTGTTGACATTGTGGGGTTTCACACACAGGCCCAGATGTACGAACATTTTGTGCTGTTTTAATGTCATAAAAAGTGCTGCAAACCAGCGCAAAATCTTTTTTGTTATTTACTTTTCAGCACAAAACTTGTTTTGTGCTGGAAAGTTGCCTAAACGTATTGCAAACCAGCGAAAGCACTGCTTTGCGGTACTTAGCTTCAAAGGCCCGTTACATGGGTTGTACATGGGTGTTCCCATGCAACCACTAATGCAGTTAGACGCAAAACCCTATCTACCAACCTTAATAGGAAAGATTTTGCACCCAAAAATACACCGATTTGAAGCAGGTATTAAAAAGGACAAATGTTTTATTTTTCCTAAGGCTTCCCACTTTGCATGTGCGCTGCACTGTATAGTACATATCAAATGTGAGAAACCTTTTAAAATTATTCTATGCATAGTATTTTGTACTGCAAGGGTAGCCTTCCAGTATAAAACCTATGCTAGACTCATGCACATACTCTTGCACCTTGTATGTGATGCAGTCAGTAGCCTGGTTGTGCATTGGTGCCTGGGAGAGGGGAGGAGAGTGCAATATCTCTGTAGATATGGTGCTTTCCTGCTCTCTTCCTCTCATGCAATGCTGCACAGCATTTTCAGGTGCTTCACTGTGTTGTGTGTAAGTTTTGAAAATATGGGCCACAGTTTTCTCATTAGAGTATTCCACGTTCTAGTGTCCTTTGAACCCCAGCACTTTACACAAGACCTGTATGAGGAGGGTTCTTCTCTATAGAGTTAGGGACTACAACAGGTACCCACACAACAGATCTGACTTAAAGGGTGGGCCCTGCTTCTGGACATGTAGGAGGTGATTTCGGGCTCCCAAAAATAGGGAGCACACTGTGAATCATTCTTTTTATTGTTTTTACCGCCATTGGTGCAGGCTAGAAGCCACTGAAAGGGTTGGGCGGGAGCCTCCTTAGAAGTAGCTGACCCCCCCTTAGGTGTTTCAACCATGAGGATGGTGGGGTACCCAAGAAGTATTCCCACGGAAGGTGCTGCAAGAAAGTTGTGGTCCCCATGGTCGCTTTGGGTTATCCGGTGGGGAGGGGGAGCTCTCTAAGGGTGATCCATAGTAGTGGATGGCCCTGTGGAGATGATGGTTCCTGAGGTTGAAGGTGTAGTGACTGACCCTGAGGAAATCAGAGAGGTGGGTAGGACTCCCAATATTCCCAGGATGGGTTAGTTGTGGGCCCTAAGATGTCAGGGTAGGGTAGGTGACTGCTCAAAAACAGTGAAGGATGTGATACTAGGACTGTTTTACCTGTGCCTGAGGTGGTGGTTGTGCCAATGCCCAGCTGGATGTACAATCGGGTAGGTTCTGTGGGGTCAAACCCTAGGACAGAGGGCAGAGGCCTTGTAGCTGAAAGGTGTGCAGGAGAATCTGCCTTACTCAGACTCCTGCCTGCTGACCTTCTGATGTCCCAGCCTTGGAGTGTGTCCCTGAGAACCCTTAAGTCCTGGCCTGCCAGGAAATTGTTTTGGCTTGCCGCAGAGTGTTGTGATGGTGCAAAAGAAAAGAGTGCCCACAGTGGAAGTGCCAACTGGCCAGATGGGACCTATCTTAAGCGAAGGGACCCTGTGCTGCAGTCAGGATTGTGATAGCCACTTCTGTCCGAAGGTTTGCTCTGAGCTGTTCCACGAGCAGTTGACGAGGACTGTACCTGTCAGACTCCAGTGTGGTGCAGTTCAGGTGAACCAGTCTTAGGGTGTGGCCCTGACACACCTCTGAAGCCTGGTTCGCCAGGCAAAAACTTATCAGGTGGGGGAAGCCCCTCTGCTGAATGAGGTAAAAGGAGACAGAGTGGGATTCTAGATTAACCTGTTAAACTTTACACTGGGGCATCTTTTTGGTACGTGAAAGATCTCCATGATGACAGCATGGAGGCTGAGAAGTGGCTTTAAGGGGAGCCTGGGTAAGGTACACCCCACACAGTGCCCAGCATTGCTTCCTGGTGGGGTTTTAGGGAGTCCATAGGTGAGGGGTTCCTGTGGTAGGTACAGTTTCAGGGGACTCTTGTCCCTGCTGCGAATGCGCTGGCATACTCTTAGGAGGCCCAGTCATCCGGAGAGAGTGTGGTGAGAACGTAGACCCCAGACTAACTACTGTGGGTGAGTATCAGATGTCTTGAAAGGTCCAGTGTCTGCCTCTTTAGGATGTAGTGACCCGGTTTATTGAGGGTACTGGGTTGTGTTCTCTAGGGGGAGAGTGGCCAGTGACCCGTGAGACAGGTTCCAGACCTGTTTGTTGTATTGTCATTAGTGTTGAGGCAGAGGCACTGAACCCTTGCCAGGAATGGTGTGTTGGATGCAGCGATGCATGACCCAGGGCAAGGGTGGGCCTAGACCTGCTCAGTATATGTAGGTGGTTAGTGTCCCGGATGCATCCGATCTAGAACCAAAGGGTTCTTAGTGCAGTCTGGGTTCCCTGTAGGGAGAGGTGGCGACACAGTTGAGTTAGGCGTGTGGTTTAGCATAGAAAGCCAGTGGAAAGTCTCAGTGGTAGCAGACAACTGGCAAATGGTGTGTCTGGTCAGAACCCATTGCCACTTGTTACTGCTGGCTAGGTAAGAATACTCATAAACAATGGCTACTTCTCCCCTAGATTCAGCTACAGCTGTGTGTGTTGTGAAATGGATTCTGCACAATTAGTACTCCTGGATTCTTTGCTTTTTTGATCACCCCGTTTTGGAATTTTTACTGTAGGTGAATCTCACTATGTGTGTCTCACTCACGGTAATCACACTGTAAGCGAACTGCGTGCATTTACCCCCAGTGTCTGCCTTTCAAAATTTGGCCACTGTGACACAGCTAGGGTAAAGGGCACTTTATTGGCTACAGGTGAACACGTTTGCAAAAGGAGGTGCACACTTGTGCGGGCTATGTGTGTGACACTACTATCATGCGCAGCCCGGTAACTGCACACAGGTAGCCTGGCGCAGTGGAGACTCTACATGGTTAGATGTTGACATGGGGCAGGCCTCATAATATTGGTGGGCACTCATAAGTAAAGTAAGAATGGTTTACTGGGGGGGAACATGGTGGCCAGCTAGCACGCCAGTCATGAGCTCTGATGCCACCAGCTCTATGGGAACATTTTACAGTATGATCTTACCTAGTTCGGTGTCCGGTATCTCAAGCACTTGATTTCGCTTTGCTCTGCCCTGTTTCTCTCCCGGCGATCTGAGGGGGGTGCTGAGAACCACAGTGGCGGACTCGGGTTCTCTGTGGTCGTGTGCCGCCATAGAGGTTCGCCGAGATCGTTGCACAGCTGCACATACCGGCTTCCAAGGGCTCCCGGTCACTTGGGGCAGAGGCAGCACATGCCGGTCGACGCCTCTGATCATTTTATCGCACGCTGACTCCAGTTCGGGGAGACCGGACCTCATTACAAGTCTTATGACCCCCCAAAAAGCTAACAAAGCTTCCGCCTGTAAAAAGCCTAAGTTGCAAATGCCGATCAAAGCTCCCTGCTTGACAGGGAGTGCGAGTACCCCAAAAAAAGGGTGAACAACGACGGTATCTGCGGAGGGAACGCCAGCTGACTTCTCTTCTACTCTCAGAACAGGTAAAAATAGATATGTTTTAAGGAACGCAGATTTTGGGGGGCAACAAGCACAGCTGGCACGGGGTGGAGGAAGAAACTGGAAAAATCAGGATTTACAAGAGACAATCATCTTCCTCCCCGTGATCACTCATACAATCACGCACTCTCAGCCCCCCTCTCAACTAGGGACTTAGCGAATATCTCAGAGAGGGATAAAAGTTACACAAATCCCAACAAACATCTTAGGAGGAAAAGTTAAAATGACCCCTTCGTTGAGATCCTACTTTAAAATTTAAAATTCAGAAACTCAGAGTACTTTTCACAGGTCTCCCCAGATAACAGGTATAAATCACCCAGAGTCCCTCTCAGATATAAAAACTCCAACGATCTTACAGCAGAAGTTTCAAAACCTTAATACCTCTAATCAACCCTTAGTGCCAACAGGTGATGCTCACACAGGTAACTCACCAGTGGATATCTCACCAACGGTCCCCGGCACAGAAGTGATGAACACCTTCAATAACACAAAAATGGTGGGAGCAGTCTTGAGCGCAGAGAGTTCGAGCTCTCTAGGAAACAAAGAGGGTATCAGCACAGATAATGACCAGATTCTGCTTTCCTTATCCAATGACATCAATGGAAAGTTTGCTATCTCAGAGAAAAATCTGGCTAAAATCAATGAGGCCTGTGAAAGTTTAAAGGAGAAACTGGTGGACATTACAGAAAGGTTACTTACAATGGAGGCTTCTATAGTGGTTTTGCAAGAGGAAGTAAAGTGTAACCATAAAGAGATTCAAGCTCTAAAAACAGGAGAAAAAGAACTCAGAGATAAATTGGAAGCACTAGAAAATAACCCCAGAAGGAATAATTTAAGACTTTTGAATATCCCTGAGGGCATAGAGGGGGGAAATGTAAAGAGCTTTGTAATTGTTCTACTGAAGGAATATATTTCGGAGGTGTCAGGGATCGACCTAGAATCAGATATCCAGAGGGTGCATCGGGATCCTTTTAAGAGGAATCCTGGAAAAGAGAAACCAAGGAAGATTTTGATAAACTTTCGTACCTATTCAATTAAAGAGTCGAACCTCGTGGCAGCCCTTAGGGCGAAACAGTTTAAAAAGAGTGATTGGTCTTTTACTATAAGATCAGACATCGCCAAAGCAATGCAAAGCATTGGGCGCAACGGCGCAGTTAAAATTTCCAGCATTACTGAGAGTGATGTGGAATAATAAAATGTATAGCTTGAGAGAGGCACCCGACGTTGAAAACCTAATATCGCAGATTAAGATCCACAAAGGCTTATAGGAAAATGTTGGAGGGACAGAGCTCAAGGGGTATGATTAAATACCCAAATTGGACGAAGGGAGGGTTCCCCATGGTGGGGGGTAGAGGGGCTGCAGAAGGAGTCGCATTCAAATAGTTTATATGAGCATTGGGGGAAAAATAAAAAATATGGTCCTCACATGTACAAAGTAGCTGAGCATTAACAGGAGAGGGCGTGTTCATGCAGATACAAATGATGATAAGGGATAAGAGAGTGGCACGCACACTAAGGGTACTTTACTGGAACATGAATGGACTAGGGGTCAATGATAGACGAAGAAGAATCCTAGAATTTCTCAAACTCTCTGACAGCAATGTTATAATATAACAGGAGGCACATTTACGGCGTGAAGAGTGGGAGGGAGCCCTTAAGAGGAACAAATGGATTACCCATTTCTCTTTCACAAACCAAACCAGTAATGTAAAAGCTGTGGCGGTTATATATAACAGCTCAGCACAAGTCAGGGTAGAAAGTACTATTGAAGACCCAGAGGGTAGATGGCTAGTAAGCAATGCTAAGATATTCAATACAGGATTTTCATTTGTGGAGTACTATGGGCCCAATATTGATGACCCATCACCGCTAAGGGATTTATACCAACATCTTCTCGACACAAGATATCATATTGTTATAGGAGGAGATTTTAACACATTGCTGTCACCGATGCTGTATAAATCTACATCTAGACCAGCAGTGAATTCACCAAAAATGAGAGATAATACACTCCACCTAATAAAGAATTTGGGACTGGTGGATATTTGGAGGTTAAACGTAGGCCAGGAAAGAGGCTATTACACAAACTGATACACTTATCAGATCATGCTGCAGTAAAATTATAGATCTCCCTAGAGAATCTTCCACTCCAGAATAGATGGACACTAGATAGAACCCTCCTAGGGGACCCAGATGTTGTGAAGATCTTAAAAGCTGACATGGTGGATTTTGTTTAAGCTAAATTAATTGTCAGCCTCCCTATATATTGTATGGGATGCATATAAAGCTTACATCTGTGGGAGATTAATTAGCCTTGCAACATTTAAAAGAAAGGAAGGTAAGAACAAATTAAGACAACTTGAAGCGAACATCCAAGAAATCCAGAAGGAGTTAACAAACTGTGTGCATGCGTCTACAATGTCAGCACTCCGTAGTAAATTAAGGAATGTGAAGGAGATTATATTAGAATCTTTGAAAGGGAATGTGCAAAGGAGGTGGAAAGCTAGAAAGTTGGCACATTATGAGTGTGGAGAAGGATGTGGGAAGATGCAGCTTGGAAGGTGAGGCAACATAGTGTTAGAAACGATATTAAGGAAGTGGTAAATAATATAACAAAAACACCGATGTACGGAAGATCGGATGATTGGGGAGGCTTTTTGGGGGATTTTCAAGACCTATATACTAATGATACCATACACAACCATAAATTAGGGAATGGTTACAGCATGACAAACTCCCTTGGCTGGATATGGGCCAGCAGGCATCTCTAAATCAGGAGATCACTAGTCTGGAATTAGGTAAAAAAAAAAATGTAAAACGAGAAAGCGCCAGGCTCCGATGGCCTTCCCATTGAATTATACACGGTTCTGAGGGAGGAACTCGCACCGTTCTTGCTTAAGCTAATAAATAAGATCTATATAGATTATTTACCTTTACCTCCATCTTGGTATGAGGCAATTATAACAATAATACTCAAACCTGAGAAAGGTCCAGAAAAGTGTGAGTCGTATCCACCAATATCCCTGCTTAATTCAGATTATAAAATATACACCCAAGTCCTTGCCAAAAGGTTGGATAAGATTTTGGGTGATTCTATACATGAGAACCAAAAAGGCTTCATGAAGGGATGACAGCTTTCTGATTTAACCCAGGATTTGGTCTGTGCAATAGATGTGGCCGTGGTTACGGGAGTCCCCTTACCCATAATAATGGTGGACACCCCTAAGGCCTTTGACAGAGTTAGCTGGCCTTATTTATATGAAGTGATGGACCAGAATGGGTTGGCTGGAAATTTCCTTAGATCAATTAAAAGTATATGTTACAGTCAAAGTGTGAAATCCCGGTATTGTATAGAATGCCTAGGTAATGTATGGAATGCCTGATGGTTTTCGGCAAACTATGAAATATAAGTTTTTGGGGAAAATGTTACATACTTTTCCTAGGCATTCTATACAATTCCTAGGCATTATACAGAATGACCAGTACCATTTACGCAAACTGTTAAAAGGCCACAAGATGAGATTCCTAGGCATTCGGCAAAGTGTGAAATCCCGGTATTGTATAGAATGCCTAGGTAATGTATAGAATGCCTGATGGTTTAGAGGCAAACTATGAAATATAAGTTTTTGGGGAAAATGTTACATACTTTTCCTAGGCATTCTATACAATTCCTGGGCATTATACAGAATGACCAGTACCATTTACGCAAAGTGTTAAAAGGGCACAAGATGAGAAGCCTTTATTAATTAATACGCATTTGAAACTGAAAGAACAAAACTACGAAATAAAGCACAGGATATTCTTACTGGAAAACAATGAAAGTAGAACTGAGATTGAAGTACTTGTTACACTAAGAAAGGCCGGAGTAACACGTGGAATTGTACTCACTTTTATTCTTCACACAAAAACACCTTCTATACACCTTCAGCACGTGGAATTGTACTCACTTTTATTCTTCACACAAAAACACCTTCTATTTTGGCACTTTGATCTTGTACATACATTTCACGACTTAAACAAGAATGCGAACAGAATATTGTTACCGGTGAAACACAAAGCAGAACTGGCATGACCTACAGAATGCGAACAGAATATTCTTACCGGTAAAACACAAAGCAGAACTGGCATGACCTATTTGTTGCAGCACAAAAACACCTTGTATTTTGGCACTTTGATCGGGATTAGGCGTATTATATACTTTGCCGGCAGACAATCCGGCAAAGTATACAATGCCTAGGCAATGTATAAAATATCAATCATTTCATACTTTGTCGTTCGATTTTCAGGCACTCTATACATTACCTAGCCATTCTATAGAATGCCGGATTTCACACATTGCCGGGCGGGAATAAAATGGCGGGATTAGGCGTATTATATACTTTGCTCGCAGACAATCCGGCAAAGTATACAATGCCTAGGCAATGTATAAAATATCAATCATTTCATACTTTGACGTTCGATTTTCAGGCCTTTTCAGGCATTCTATACATTACCTAGGCATTCTATACAATGCGGGATTTCACACTTTGACTGAAACATATGTATTGCTTGGTAATTTCCCAGTTAGTGTATGTGTGACTGCAGACAAAACGCTGTTGACTCTACCTTCAGAAATAATAGTTTGTGGGAATCCAAAATTACATCTTGTATAAAATTTTCCTTTGCCTCTGTATTTTGACAACAATACTTCCCACATCTATAAGTTTGAAATCATAGAACTTTCAGTCTCAAGCTCTTTTCACCACCATCTTTTGGGGTGGCGCATGCCACATACTGTTCTATAAAACTCAAGACAGGCTCATCAATGTCTGCTCCAAATTTTGGTGCATCTTTTATCCATAACAGCATGTGAATATGAGGAGCACATCTTGCTTGGTACTCTTTGAGGCAAAAGAAATCAGTTACTTCACCAAGAGGGGGATTAGTTTTGTTGCAGATGAAAGACATCATGGCTTGAAACCTGTGGTTGAACTATCTGCAAACATTTGCAGGATCCAATGAGCAAAGTTTTCTAGCTGTCTTCACTTTGATGTCCTTTATGTTTGAGTTTGCTTATCACAAGAATTCAAGCAGGTCATCCCACGCATACTCAGCAGAACTAAGTGTTAGAAACCAAGTAGGTGCTCCTAGGTTTCTCAACATGCATTTCCGGTCAACCTGATGTCGATACCAATACTTGTTGGTGCCACATTGGCACTCCATCAAATTAATCAAGTTGTATTCCTGGTTTTCGTCTTTTCTTTGCACTTTGTCAACTAATTCCCTTGCTGTGAGATTTTGCAGATTCACTCCTGTTTTGAGAATGTGATTTACTGCATACGATAATCCTGACAGGTCACTCTCAAATAGTAGATGAAATATATAAGGGAATACACTGGTGAAATCTAGGATCTTCTGAATATAGTCTAGTTGATCTGTACTCGGCTGCTGGTATTTGTACAGGCCAGCCATCATATCTACCACCTACTACAGTAGGGAACAGATGTGGAAAACAGCGAGCTTCTAAACTTTTCTTCTACACACTCAAGGGAGCTCCTTTTGCTTCTTTCATTTGAAATAGATCAACAGCATCACCAAAAATCTCTTTAGAATGCAGAGCATGAATACTGTAGTGTTCATATATTTCTACTGATCTGGATCGATCCCCCTTTTCAATCTGACCGCTTGATGGTGATGTGTCATTCTCCATGTGTTACATGTTGAAGAACATCCACATTTTTATAATAAATATTATTTTGTACCATATATAATGTTGCTTTTTTTAGTTTACTAATATCCACTAACGCTTGCCATATTTTTTTGCTCTTGGTTGGGACACCATTGGCTAGAATGATAAGTGCTTCTTCAAAATCTCTCAGCACCCATGTAGTTTCAATATTCTACTTGAAATCAAATGGCAAGTATACAACTCTACCTTTAAGACCTTTGTGTAACTTTGTGGAGGTAACTTCCCTGTCTTTGGCTCCATACAAACTATAGCTTGGATTGGATGTATACCTTGTATTAGAATTGATTCATAAACATTTAAATCTTGAAGTTCTTGTGGGATTTGAACTTATTCTAACTTGTTGTGGACTGCTCTAGCTGGCATTTTATTAACTTCAAACTTTTCATAACAGAACTAACATATAATTTTTTGTGTTGAACAAAAATCAAAGCGTTCCTCTACAAATAAATAAGCTGCAAATTCTTGCCACAGCTCTGTTGTGTTCTTCAGTTTTTGATGACACAACAACATAAAAAGTTTGACTTTTGTAGTGACTTCGGCAACAACGTATACAAACACAGTTCAGTTTCTCTGAACAAATAGTGTTAAACTTTGTAATCTCTTCTCAAAAGTAATCAACAATAATACCTGTGTCCTGTTCCTCTACACCGTACAACAGAAAATGGTCACAGTAGAAATCAATTTTGCAAAATACGAAACTAGGTTATTCAAACATCACCATGAAAGATTCACATGAATGTGATTTTATTTTCTTCATCATCACATGATTATCAAAGACAGCATGATTGTCTGTACATTTAGTTAAAATGGTGCTCGGAGAAGGGAATAGAGTGCTCAGGAGGGACTGTGTGCCAGTGAGGGTTGTAGGAAAGGAAAGGCAATGTGCAATATATACATCAGATATAGCTGAAACCTATCCAGCCTAATGATGGCAAATTAGTACAAAACAAACATAGCAAACAAATTGTAGGCTCAGATAATTAATCTCTGTCTATGCTTTAAAAGTAGTGAAAGACCATCAACGTTTTGACCCCTATATGCAATAAAGGTAATTTGATCCTTATCCTGGGGTCTTCATCAGGACCAAAGATTAGGAGGGGGGAGGAAGAGCACCTAGAGACAATCAGATAATGTACATTAGTCAGGTGATAGGGGGTGCTAATCATTCAAAGAAAAGGGAATGACAATTGATGTTTACTGATTAGTGGCAGCATGAAAAATCAGGCCGCAGACTGAGAAGAGGTGGGCCCTAAGGCTCCTAATACAGAGAGGACGAGAAGAAAAAGAATTCACATTTAGGCTCATGTCCTAACAGGAAGTCTATTATGGGGAGGGGGAAAGAATTACCACCCTCAAAGGTGTTAAGAGCACTTACTTGAAGATGCGCAGTTTGATCGCACGCAAACTTAGAATAATGATGGACTCCGGGGCCTCATATTACGGGGATAAGTGGGTCTTGACTTCCACACATCCGGTCAAGGTTGGTCAGTAACCTTCTAAAACAACAAACAACAATCTAGGTAGACTGGTGCTACAGGCATAGTAACTGAATGAAACAACTACCAAGGAGTGAATTTGGTCTATGTAGTTCACGCAGAACTCATATCTCATGATGAGACGGTGTCATTGGGCAAAACCCTATAATCATATAGGTACGCAGTGTGCACAGAAACGTCCTAGGCTAACCTGGACGTCCGTTACACTAAAGGTGCCTCTGTACCTTGCAGCAAGACCGTATGGCAAGTTGTGGGCTACAAGCTTAAACGTGCCTATGTGTAATGTGACTGGTCTAAAAGACCCTATTATGCGACTGCATGTTGTAAAATAATTATCCATAAAAGCGGTGGAAAAAGTTAAAGAGGCCCCTTGTCAAGAGAGTTATGACATGTAAAATTGTGCGAGGCATATCCTTGAGTTAGACTATCACGGCAGGTGCACCGTTACTCCCTGCGCGCACTTGCCTGTGTATAACATGACTAGTTGCCATACGACTGCACGTTGTATGATAACACCTCATGAACAAGGTTAAAGAGGCCCCATGCATAAAAATTGTAGTACATTGAAATGCGCGAGGCATACCATAAGGTTAAACAATTAGGGCAAGTGTAACAATGCTCCCCACGCTTACTAGAGAAACAAGGGGGGGGATGAGACACCCTTCCATCACGCATTAGCAGTTAACCCCATTAAGTATACAGGTCTAGAAACCCGCCCGCCGGAGGAAATCACGTAGTCCCAGGACTACATACCTTAGAGAATAATAGGTGTACTTGGATCTGCTTGCACACAAAAAACTATTGAATCTAAAAAGAAGAAGGGGTACAAGTGCCAATCTATAAGCAGAAGTCTCACAAACTCCATATGCTAACTAAAACCGCATCATGAGCAGGACGTACCTGTGTCCCTCCGTCCGACTTGGGGAGAATGACAGCCAGGCCCGGTTACGCAGCATAGATCAGGACGCGCTCATTAGCGTGCACACGTTGGGGCATAGTGAACAGTCGCTAGATACCAACACATTGTTTAACGGAGCCTCGCTCGGTGTAGTTATGGAAAGCTCTTGTCTGGGGCGAAAAGTAGATTGCCGATAACGGTGTGAATGTAGCACAAATCCTTTTGAATTATAAAGTGGCAATCATGTTACAACGATTGTAAAAATGCCACCTGTGGTTAATGAACAGTCCTGATAGAAGATTTATGTCTCGGGGCTGAGAGTTAAGGACTGAGGTTGGCGTAGTGGTGTATTGATAGAATTTCATACTCGTAAGGGATGAAGTGAGAAAATCAACATCACGGGCAGATAAACATATAGAACATCATTGTCATGACAACATTAAAAGGCAACAGAACGACGGCAATGACTAAGACGCACATAGATGCAAAAGACGCACATAGATGCAATAACAAGTCTGTTCAACCTCGTTTCCATACCGGCCCACAATCTATACAAGTGTGATACATTTTTATGGTTATTAGACTGTAAACAGGGGCAAGGTGAACCACTCCTTCTAGGTGTAATGTGGACTCATCCTCTGGGTTCCATTCTTTGCATGCAATGCTGGTGAAAAAATGCACTCATATTGACAACTGGAAAATAGAACCATGGTATATGCAAAATACATTATAAAGAGACAGTTTACATGTTAGCGCGATGTCATGTTAAAAGCAGGCCTATTACAAGTTGGTATATAAAGGCAATTGTGTTAGGCATGGTATTAGTACAATTGGAGCAAGGTTTCTGCGTCACCGGTACAGTACCTAGTAGTACAGACTAACAGAACAAGTAGTGTAAACAAGAGTTATAGTTGGCTATTTATTGCCCAGACATGATAGTTGTGCACTTGTAGCATCTTGTTCATTCAGGCCATTTTGGACAGTGTCCATGGTGTGCATCCATTTGCACTCCTGCACATTAAGAACAGAATTCAAATTCTCCTGCATATTTGAGGCAGAAACTTGTGATCTCCGGTGGAATCAGAAACTCACGATCTGCCAGAGAGACCTCTTGCTCCAACTTGCACGCTTTCGGAAAAAAAAAACTTACAACCGGGCTTTCTCCGGGGTGCTCCAAGAATATGGAACTCTCTCCCACCGGACATCAGAAGAATCCCCTCTCTGACTCGCTTCAAAAAGGATGCCAAAACATTCCTTATGGGTAAATTTCTCGTTTAAACTTTGCCTCTACAACTACTACAGCCCTGATCTATGGCCATCTATTGCCTCCCTTCGGATTATCGAGCTCACCCCATCAGAAACTGGGGGCCTTGTCGCGAACATTGGTTAACGTAATCTGTAAAAATGTTACCTCGTTCCTGAGTATTTGGATATTTAATCTGTAAAAATGTTACCTCGTTCCTGAGTATTTGGATATTTAATCTGTAAATACATGCCCTATCTCCCTGTGTACCCTGCACCTTACCCTCTCTCATTCAATCCGCAACTGGATAACGCTATGCCTAATTTGTACACGGCTATGTTTTCCTGTAAAGCGCTCTGATACCCTAACGGGTCAAGTTCGCGCTCTATAAAACTCATAAATAAATAAATAAATAAATAAATAAATAAATAAATTGCCACCCCTGACACCTAGGGTAACCTTTTCTATTACCACCCACTTGATCGATTCGGGTTGGTGTCTCAGTGCCTGAAAATGATCTGCCAGGGGTGCCCCAATGGTGCCACACCTGATCCTACTACTGTGCTGTAAGATCTGTGCCTTTACCTTCTGTCTTGTCTGGCCTATATAGATCTTTTCACACAGGCATAGAATAGCGTAAATCACGTCTGTAGTGTTACAGTTGGTGTGTACCTGTAAGTCAACCGTGTGTTGTTTATAACAGACCTGTTTGGTTTCAAGAGTCCATTTACAGGCTTTGCAATGACCACACTTGAAATGGCCGACAATCTCCGGCAGGTGCCACATTGTTTGAATTGTGGGTTGGGGAGGTACTTCCAGGAGTGATCGTACTACATAGTCTCTCACATTCTTGCCCTTTTTGAAGGAATGCATCAGAGGGTTAGGTATCTCCAGGTCATCATAGATGAGTTTCCAATGTCTGTTGATGATTTGTTTTATCTCATTGCTGCGTGTGCTGTATGTTAAAACGCATATCATCCTGTCAATGGCGTCCGTTGGGCGTTGCTTAGGTGTCAAGAGGGATTCTCTCGGGTTAAACCATGCTCTCTTCCTAGCACGTTTAACCATCCTTCTAGGATAACCACGTTCTACAAGTCGGTTGATGTGATCATCAGATTCTCTGAAGTAATCTTCCTTGTGGGAGCAATTCCTCCGATTCCTCAGGAACTGGCCGAAGGGTAGGTTGTCCCACAGGCCCCTCGGGTAGGCGTGAGACAATGAGGCCATCTAAATTCACGCCGTTATCGGCAATCTACTTTCCGCCCCGGACAGGAGCTCTCCATATCTACAACGAGCGAGGCTCTGTTACACAATGTGTTGGTATCTAGCGACTGTTCACTACGAGCACGTGCACATGCACGCTAATGAGCGCGTCCGTATCTATGCCGCGTAACCGGGCCCGGCTGTCATTCTCCCCAAGTCGGACGGCGGGAACAGGTACGTCCTGCTCATGATGCGGTTTTAGTTAGCATATGGACTTTGTGAGACTTCTGCTTATAGATTGGCACTTGTACCCTTTCTTCTTTCTAGATTCACTCATTTTTCGTGTGCAAGCAGATCCAAGTGCACCTGATATTCTCTAAGGTATTTAGTCCTGGGACTACGTGATTTCCTCCGGCGGGCGGGTTTCTACTCCTGTGTACTTAATGGGGTTAACTGCTAATGCGTGAGTGAAGGGTGTCTTGTCCCCCCCTTGTTTCTCTAGTAAGCGTGGGGAGCATTGTTACACTTGCCCTAATTGTTAACCTTATGGTATGCCTCGCGCATTTCAATGTACTACAATTTTTATGCATGGGGCCTCTTTAACCTTGTTCATGAGGTGTTATCATACAACGTGCAGTCGTATGGCAACCAGTCACGTTATACACAGGCACGTGCGCGCAGGGAGTAATGGTGCACCTGCCGTGATGGTCTAACTCTAAGATTTGCCTCGCACAATTTTACATATCATAACTCTCTTGACATGGGGCCTCTTTAACTTTTTCCACCGCTTCTACGGATGATTATTTTACAACATGCAGTCGCATAATAGGGTCATTTAGACCAGTCCCGTTACACATAGGCATGTGTAAGCATTTAGCCCACAACTTGCCATACAGTCTGGCTGCAAGGTACAGAGGCACCTTTAGTGTAACGGACGTCCAGCTTAGCCTAGGACGTTTCAGTGCACACTGCGTACCTATATGATTATAGGGTTTTGCCCAATGACACCGTCTCATCGTGAGATATGAGTTCTGCATGAACTACATGGGCCCAATTCACTCCTTGGTAGTTGTTTCATTCAGTTACTATCCCTGTAGCACCAGTCTACCTAGATTGTTGTTTGTTGTTTTAGGAGGTTACTGACCAACCTTTACCGGATGTGTGGAAGTAAAGACCCACTTATCCCCGCAATATGAGGCCCCGGAGTCCATCATTATTCTAAGTTTGCTTGCGATCAAACTGCGCATCTTCAAGTAAGTGATCTTAGCATCTTTTAGGGTTGTAATTCTTTCCCCCGCCCCATAAGAGACTTTCTGTTGGGACAAGAGCCTAAATGTGAATTCTTTTTCTTCTCGTCCTCTCTGTATTGTGAGCTTTAGCGCCCACCGCTTCTCAGTCTACGTCCTGATTTTTCATGCTGCCACTAATCGGTAAACATCCATTGTCATTCCCTTTTTCTTTGTATGATTCGCACCCCCTATCACCTGACTAATGTACATTATCTGATTGTCTCTAGGGGCTCTTCCTACCCCTCCTAATCTTTGGTCCTGATGAAGACCCTAGGATAAGGATCAAATTATCTTTATTGCATATAGGGGTCGAAACGTTGACAGTTTTTCACTATTTTTCAAGCACAGATGACAGAGATTAGTTATCTGAGCCTACAATTTGCTATGTTTGTTTTGTACTAATTTGCCATCATTAGGCTGGATAGGTTTCAGCTATATCTGATGTATATATTGTACATTGCCTTTCCTTTCCTACAACCCTCACTAGCACACATTCCCTCCTGAGCACTCTATTCCCTTCTCCGAGCACCATTTTAACTAAATGTACAGAAAATCATGCTGTCTTTGATAATCATGTGATGATGAAGAAAATAAAATCATATTCATGTGAATCTATCATGGTGATGTTTGAATAACCTAATTTCGTATTTTGCAAAATTGATATCCGCTGTGACCATTTTCTGTTGTACTGTATGCTACCCAGGTCCAGTGGTATTTCGGGTTACCCCGTTGTTACATAACTCTGTGCCTCTACACCTGCAGATTCCATGACCTCATTATCAGTTCAGGACCAAAGAAATAAAACTGAACATTATCACAAGCTTTTTCTACCTCTGCTACTGTACCATACAGAAGAGCTCTATTCATTTCTCCCAAACATAGCGCCGGAGTTTTGATATAGTAAAGCCTCCTAACTAAAGTTTGCATTTTTGAGTGGTGTACAGCTAACATTCTGAAATGATGAAAGGTGCTTCTCCACACTTTCTTCAATAGCCATGCTGGGAATGTCCCTGTAAATTAGTACATTTTATTACTTTGCGTGAATCTAATCCTTGCAAAATTCCAATTTTCAGTTTCAGACTTTTGAAGGAAAACTGACGTAAGAAAGCTCTCACTATATCAGTTGATTCCTGCCGAACACTACAAATACTGCTACAGTTATATTTATAAGCAGGAGCCTGTCTACGCCTTCCCTGTACCTCTTCAGCTATCACTTCCTCTACATTTCTAGGTACCATCACCTCTTTTGGAATACAACTACCATCCTTCAACTCATAACATCGCCCAGATTCTTCAACTGCATGCACTAATGTATTCTCTTAGAAGTAGCTTTCTTCACTAAAGAAACGCTCAGTACTAGAAGTATGTCTCCATTCACCAATGAAAACCTTTCAAAAGTTACTTCTATTGGCAAGTCTTTTCTTTTGGCTTCTTTTCCTCATAGACAACACTGTTATTCATTGTCCTCGTTCTGTTTAGAATCAAAATGAATAGTTTACTCTTCAGAGCAAAGGCCTTATCAACTACAGCCTCAACACGTTCCTTTTGTCTGATTGCTTCTCTTCTTCTTTTACACTTGTTCATAGTTTATATCAGATTATGAATTACTCTACTGTGGAACATTCTAACTCTGATTTCCTTAAACTGCCTCTGTCTTCTGGTTAAACTCTCTGCTTTTTGTACGATGTTCTACTCTTCATATCATGTACCTTTACTCATTTCTTAGTTGATCTCAAACTTGTTTTTATTTACGTGATTTCACTGACTTTCCAGTTGTCCACATACTACTTTAAGAAATTTCTTAGTCCTCTTATCAGCAGCTCTTTTTTCTTTCGTCACTTTCTCTGCATTTTGCCACTTTTGATTGTCAGTTGTGAGGACATAGTATAATTTCCTCTGTTTCTGTCTTCTCTCACTTTTTGATGGCATTGTAGCTGTCTGTTCTTAACTAGAAATTCATGCCGAAAAAGAAAGAAATAAGTACATTTACCTTTTCATTACGTACTATCAGATTATGCATTTTAAGTATTTACCTACTAACATAAACAGTAGTCATAATATGACTAACATTACTCTATTAGTTTTCATGTTTATGTCTCTGTATCTCTGTCTGAGTCGGTGTATGGATTATTCTTTCGCTGGGTATACTACCATATCCGTAACTGTGTTCCTGTCCATCTACTCATGTTTAAAGGACTACTTGTCTAGATGGGTGACCACGGTGTGTCAGTAGTTGGACACATATCTGAGTGAGGATAGAGTTGACTGTAGGAGTGCCATCACATGTTTAAGTAAGTGTGCCATTATATGACTGTCTGTTTTAGTAACTCTACGACTTTCTTAATGTATATGTAAGTGGCTGAACAAATTGCTCACTGCCTGTGTTGGTGAATACAGGGGTATGTAGGTGTGTCTGCAACCGCCTTTGTTAGTGCTGGAAGCATAAGTAGTACCTGAGCATGTGAGTGTATAGATAAATGCATCTTCACTGTCTGACTGGGTGAAAGGGAGTCTCTGTGCTTTTGAGAACATGTATATCACTGCATTATGCGTAGTATACTCTACGTAGTACTTAACATAGGGGCCTCCAAGTGCACAAATAACTTAGTGAAACTGAAAAGGACATCTCTTACTGTTTAAACACAAACACCATGCTTTATGGCTTACCTACAGCCTATCTCAGAGATGAGTTATGTATACTAAAAGGTGGGATTAAGACTTGGTGAATGGCATTTTTTATGGCAAGTTGAGTTGCTACTATATGGACAGATACCCTGTGCAGCAGTAGGCCTCAACTAAAAATGAAGAGATACCCTCTGCAGCACTAAGCCTAACCATGTTTAAAGGGCTACTTGACTGGATGAGTGACTAGGTTGTGTCAGTACTTACATGCATATCTGACTGAGTGTAGTAGTCCACATGTTGGAATACCATCAGATGTTTAAGTAAGTATGCCGATATATGACTATCTGTTTTAGTAACTCTACAACTATCTTAAAGTGTATGCAGGTGGCTGAACAAATAGCTCACTGTCTGTGTTGCTGAATATAGGGGTATCTAAGTGTGTTTGCAACTGCCTTTGATAGTGCTGGAAATATAAGTAGTATCTCAGCATGTGAGTGAATGTATAAGTGTCTTTGCGTTGTCTGACTGGGTGAGTCTCTATGCTTTTGAGAACACATATATCACTTGCATTATGCGTAGTATACTCTATGTAGTTCTTGGCATCGGGCTCTCCAAGTGTACAAACAACTTAGTGAAACTGAAAAGGACATCTCTTACCTTTTAGCACAAACCACCATGCATATGGCATGCCTACAGCCTATCTCAGAGGTGAGGTATGTGTACTACAAAGAAGATTTAAGACTTGGCAAATGACTGTTTTATATGAAGTTGAGCTGCTACTAAAAGTGCACACATACACTTTGCAGTAGTAGACCTTGTCTAAAAATGCAGAGATACCCTCTGCAGTACTAGGCCTGGCCCGTGTTTAAATGATTACTTGACTGGATGAGTGACTATGTTGTGTCAGTATCCGGCTCAATATCTGACTGAGTGTAGAAGTCCATCAGTAGGAGTACCATCAGATGTTTAAGTATGTATATCGGTATATGACTTTCTGTTTTAGTATCTTTACAACTCTCTTTATGTGTATGTAACATAACATTAATAAATCAACGTAGCAATCTTAACCGAAACATGGCCCAACGAAGCATCATCGCCCTACCTGGATTTATTGATCCCTCCAAACTACAACATCGTAAGGCTTGACAGGAAAATAAAAAAAGGGGGATGTATTGCTTGCATATACCGCTCCGACCTCTCCGTTACCGAACTTCACTCTGATCCCCTTGACTCCTGCGAATATCTCGCACTCTCCATAAGTAACGACACTAACTAATTGTGCAAACTGCCCACCTTCTACCACCCCCACCCCCCCCCGGGTAAGAATGACACATTCATCGACCACCTCATGGAAATCATTACGGCAAATGTCTCCCCCCATTCCAATGATATATTCCTAGGAGACTTTAATCTTCACTGGAACGACCTTAATGGCCATCAGGTCAATGCCCTTAAAGACTTCTTAGCTGCCCAACCACTTACTCAAGCCTGCATTCTACCAACTCACATGAAAGGCTCCACGCTGGATTGGATCATCTCTAAGGCAATGGCGGTCAGGCTAAACTCAATAGCTCCTTGCGACTAGTCACACTACCACGCTATTAACTCCCTAATACTGGGCATACATAAGAAAAGATCAGCGCAACTAGTGAAACCGAAACTCTGGCTTAGGTACACCAAAAGCCTAGACTTTGAGAAGCTGGCAGCGCGATAGGAGAAGGATCTCCCCCTCCCCCAAAATTATCTAATGTTAATGAACTTACTGAGTACTGCAACTCAACAATGTCTAACATAAGTGACTCTCTAGCCCTGTTAAAACTAAAAAGATCTCAGGTTAAAGATAAAAATCCCTGGTTCAACAGGCCATTAAAAATTGAAAGGAGAAATCTTCGGCTAACAGAAAGAAATTGGAGACAGCACCTCTCCGCCTCCCAACTAACACTTCTCACAAATACCAGAAATGCATACAACAAGAGCATCCTCATATCAAAAAATTCTTTAGATCGGAACTGGAGAACGCAAAGAACAGACCTCGTAAGCTCTTTGAAATGGTAAAACAGCAATCAGACAAACTGGCAAAAACCTCTAAAGAAGCAACAAAATCCCTAATAATCTTTGATGAGTTCTCCTCCTTCTTTACAGCCCAAATTAACTCATTGGGAAACGAGCTGAATTCTGCACTAGTGTCTGTTCTCCTCTTTCAGAGACCCATCTCTCTACACATTCCCACCAGGCAGTACCCAAAAACCAAGCACACTGGTCCACTTTCAAGCTATATGACGACCGCCCTATCTCGAAAATTCTAACCTCCATAAAACTGAACAACCACTTCAATTACCCCACTCCCCTCCAATTGCTTGGTCGCGACCAACCAATTTATCATACTCATCTGTATTACAATAAACAACGCTTCCCTAACGAAAGGATCCATACCAGACTCTCTAAAAGCTGGTCAAGTCATCCCCATCTTAAAAAAACCCACACTGAATCCAGCTGAACCGGACAGTTTCAGACCAATATCCAATATTCCTCTACTAGCAAAAGTACTTGAGAAACAACAACTGAGCCAACACATCGCCAAATTCAACCTGCTAGACAAATGCCAATCTGGTTTCAGGCCAGATCACAGCACTGAAACTACTATTCTCCATATTGTAGACAACGCCCTTTAAGCTCTTGACCAAGGCAAAATGTGTCTCTTAATTCTGTTGGACCTATCATCAGCGTTTGACACAGAACAGCTTGAAAATAGGATGGGAGTAGGGGGAACTGTTTTCAAATGGTTTAGATCCTTCCTATGGTACCGCTCCCATAGATTCTTAGTCAATTGTAATCTATCCTCTACTTCTCCGATAAAGATTGGAATCTCCCAAGGTTCAACTCTCTCCCTAACTCTTTTCAATCTCTACCTGGAACCGTTAGCTAAAATACTGCGTAACTCCAACATCTCTTGCCACATGTATGCTGATGACACTCAGATCTACATCAAAATCTCATCCCTAGAGGAGATCAAATCAATGAATGAGGCCCTAAAGCTGACTGTACAATGGCTCGTAAGCAACCAGCTCAAACTAAATGCGCAAAAAACTGAGATCCTTATAATTTCCTCTCCTAAAAGTACCACCGACATACTGGAATGGACCAAGACGATCACCGCGCTGAACTGCACACCGACCATAGTGGACTCAGTCAAATCACTTGGAATCACACTGGACAGCAACCTGAATATGCGAGCCCACATCAACTCATTGGCCAAAATGCCAGGTTTCAGCTGAGCTACCTGAGAAAACTAAAACCATTCCTAGATACATTGGACCTAAAAATGGCAGTACAGGCATTAGTTATCTCTAGAATTGAATACGGATGCTCAACCCTCCCTGGCCTACCCAAGATCTCAACGCGCCCCATAAAAGCTTGTCTCAACGCAGCCGCTAGAATCTTAACAGGCTCAAAAAAATTCGACCACATCTCACCACACCTGAAGGCGCTGAATCCAACTCAAATTGGCCTGTATCACACACAAAGCGTTACACTTGAATTCTTCTGCATATCTTGCCCAGAAAATCGTGGCATCTGCAGGAGTCAGGAACTCCTGGTCTGCCAGAGACTTTGTGTTGAAACCACCCCTCTTCCGAAAGAAGAAAACATACAACAGAGCTTTCTCTGCAGCCGCACCTAGAATCTGGAACTCCTTGCTGCCTAACATCAGGAGAATACCCCCCTTGTCAAGATTCAAAAAGGAAGCTAAGAATTTCCTAATGGGCAGATTCCTCCCATGAACACTCTCAGTGCACACACAGCTCAGTGGCCTAGCGATATGTTTTTGCCCTTACTTGAACTCCACCTGTGTAAGCTGGTCTTGATATCTTTGCAGTAACCCTGCGTTCAGGTATCATGGTGGTTTGCTCATCATTGTGCATCTTTCGTATTTCACTGTCACTTGCTCTATCTCCCGCTAGGGTACCCTTTTCGCCCATTCCTACTTCTGTAAATAACTTGTTAACTCTGCAAAGTGTTCTCACGATCGCCTGTTCCGAATATTATAAATGACCTGTATATGCATGATCGTCTATCCCTCCTATGTAATTACTTATGATATTGCCTGTTAGAAATGGGGGTCTCTAGTTTTCAAGGGTTTGCACCTTTGTCCAAGTGGGGACCCTTCTTCCTAGTCAGGGTAAGGGGGATATGCTTCTAAAATAACCCCTGCTCACCCCCTTGGTAGCTTGGCACAAGCAGACAGGCTTATCTCAGAGGCAGTGTGTAAAGCATTTGTGCATGAATACAGTAACACAGTGAAAACACTACAAATAGACACCACACCAATTTAGAAAGATAAGCAAAACGTTCTCTAAAAAAACAAAAATCCACCATACAATACTGTAAAAAAATAGTTACTGTGCAAAATAAACTTAAAATTGCAAGAATAACGTGAAAAACACAGTTTCTCTGATGACTGGGTAGCTCCGTTGGGGCCACCGCGATACTGAACACAACTGAGTCTAACAATTCCAGCCAACCACATTGGTACGGGTTAGCGAAAGCGTCAGACTCGGAGACAGTACCTTTCTTGTTGCGGCCGACACGATGGTACGAGTCGGTCAGGGGCAACCGTCGCGTTTGCGATGTGAGATGGAAGCGTTGCAGCAGGCGGTGTCCTTCCGACTCGGTGCAGGCAACGGCTTGTTGACGGAGTCGGTGAGACCAAGGTTTGTGTTGTAGGGTGAGGCGGCGCTCGATGCGGTGCTGGCAGGTCACGGTGCGGCGACGGAGCCGGTTGAGGTTGGAGTCGGGCAGTGGTGACGTCTGTGCAGCGTGTAGTGAAGCGTTGCGGAGTGCAATGCCCACAGGAAGCAGTCCAAGCAGCGGCTCGTTGACGGAGTCGGTGAGACCAGGGTTGCATTCCAAAGCGAGGGAGTGCTCTCTGTGGTGCCTTCAGAACACGAAGTCTGCAACAGACTCGGTGACAGAGCCTGTTGCCATTTTCTTCTGCGGCGACTGGAACCAGCGGAACCAGAGACGGTGCCCAGAAGTATGGCGAGGTCTTTGCTGTTCCTGAGACCTCTTGAACATGGGGCAAGCTCCACTTCAAGCCCTTGGAGATACTTTTTCAAGCAGGATAGACACACAGTTCCTCTCCTTGGCAGAAACAGCCACTGCAGGCCAAGCCCAGACAGCACACAGCAAAGGGGCAGTACTCCTCCTCCAGTTTCTCGAGCTCTTCTCCTTGGCAGAGGTTCCTCTTGAAGTCCAAAAGTGATCTAAAGTTCTGGGGTCTGGGCCCCAATATTTATACAACAAAATCCTTTGTTCTCTGAAGGCAGAGAGTGTCTGTGCCCAGCCAAAACCAGTTCTGTCCTCACTGGGGCAGCTTCCTGGCAGGAGATGGAGCCAGCATTGCGGAAGGCAGGCCAGGCCCATTCAGGTGAAAAGATATCTCCTCCCCCTACTTTAAATGCAACCCAGGTCTATTCAGCCCAGCCCTGACTCATCAGACTCTCTGGAGCCACTGCACCTCCCCAGCCCCTGTCACTCCAAAGCCAGACAGTCTATCCACATCGTAGCAGAGGCACACTTGGATGGCTATGCAAGAAAATACCTACTTTCTAAAAGTGGTATTTTCAAACACAGAATGCAAACATCACCCTCACTAAAAGATGCATTTTATCATTCTGAGTTCAGGCATACTAAACGTTATTTTCCTACCTTGTTCCCAGGGGTAATTATGTTTATAAGATGTTATAAGCAAACTCCCCATTCTATCCTATGGGAACAGGTAGCCTTGCAATAGTGAAAACCAAAATTGGCAGTAATTCACTATCAGGCCATGCCACACCTAACAGGGCATGTCCTACCTTCCACATACATTGCACCCTGCCCACAGGGGTACCTTGGGCCGACCTTAGGGTGGGCTAACATGTAAGAAAAGGGAAGGTTATGGCCTGGCAAGTGGGTGCACTTGCCAGGTCGACATGGCAATACCCGCTGCACACAGGCTCTGCAACGGCAGGCCTGAGTTACATTTACAGGCTGCTTATGTGGGTGGCACAATCAGTGCTGCAGCCCACCAACAGCATTTGATTTACAGGCCCTGGGCACACACAGTGCACTGCACTAGGGACTGACTAGTAAATCAAATATGCCAATAATGGAATCACCAATCCATAACAACAGTTTACAAAGGGAGCACTTGCACTTTGGCACTGAACAGCTGTGGCAAAGTGCCGAAAGCATCTAGACCAGCAAAACGAAGTCCAACACACAGCAAAAACACAGGAGGCAAAGGCAAAAATACAGGGGAAACCCACGCCAATGATTCCAGGTCTAACACGTGTCCCCTCCAGCTGAAATGTGGGGAGAACTACCCACCCTCTTGAGAGTTATCTTCACTAAGGCTGAAAAATTCTGGACAGACCATCAGCATTGGCGTGTTCTGTACCAGAGCGGTGTTCCACCGTGAAGTCCATCCCTGTAGGGAAATGGACCACCTCAACAACTTTTGGATTCTCACTTCTCATCTGTATCAACCATCTGAGGGGCCTGTGGTCTGTCTGAACCCGGGAGTGAGTCCCAAACAAGTAGGGCCTCAGCTTCTTCAGCGCCCAGACCACAGCAAAAGCCTCACGCTTAATTGCACTCCACCTCTGTTCCCGTAGAAGTAACCTCCTACTAATGAAGGTTACGGGTTGGTCTAGGCCCTCCTCATTTAGCTGTGAGAGCACAGCCCGACATATGCTCTAAAGCATCTGTCCGCACCACAAATTCCTGGAGAAGTTGGTTGCCTTGAGCATGGGAGCTGTGCACATGGCAGATTTCAGGGCATCAAAAGCTTTTTGGCAGGGTTCAGTCCAGTTCACCTTCCTGGGCTGCTTCCTGGAAGTCATCTCTGTCAAGGGGGCAACAATGGAGCCATAACCCTTGACGAATCGCCTGTAATTGCCAGTGAGGCCTAAAAAGGCTTTTACCTCTGTCTGGGTCTTGGGGTGTTCCCAAGCCAGAATGGTGTCAATCTTAGGCTTTAGGGGAGCCACCTGGCCGCTTCCTACCTGGTGTCCTAAGTACACCACTGAACCCTGCCCGATCTGGCATTTACTTGCCTTGATGGTGAGGCCTGCCCTCTGCAGAGCCTTCAACACTTGCCAGAGGTGGTGCAGATGTTCCTCCCAAGTTAAACTGAACACTGCGATGTCATCCGGGTAGGCGGCACTGAAATCCTCCAGTCCAGCCAACACCTGGTTGACCAACCTCTGAAAGGTGGCAGGGGCATTCTTCAACCCAAAGGGCATCACCCGGAACTGGTAGTTACCCTCTGGTGTTGAGAATGATGACCTCTCCTTTGCCCCATCAGTTAAGGCAATCTGCCAGTACCCAGACGTTAAGTCAATTGTACTGAGGTACTAGGCAGCTCCCAACCGATCGATGAGCTCGTCAGCTCTGGGGATGGGGTGTGCATCAGTCTAGGTCACTGAATTGAGCCCTTGGTAGTCCACACAGAACCAGAGCTCTGGCGTGGCACTGGGTGCAGCAGCCTTTGGGACCAATACCACTGGGCTGGCCCAAGGGCTGTTTGAGGGCTCAATCACCCCAAGCGTCAACATCTTGGAGAACTCCTCCTTGATGCAAGCCTTGACCCTGTCAGTCACTCTATAAATTTTGTGTTTCACAGGAGGACTAGCCCCAGTGTCACCATCATGGACACACCACTGAGTGACACTGGGGGTCAGGGAGAACAGATCAGCAAACTGTCCCAACAGGTGGCGACAGTCATTCTGCTGTTCAGGGGTCAGAGCGGGGGAGAGTGTTACACTGTCCACTGACCCATCATGTTCCTTGGCAGACAGGAGGTCAGGAAGAGGTTCAATCTCCTCCTCCATTCCAGCATCTGTCGCTAGGAGCATGCCCACTTCGGACCTCTCCAAGTGGGGCTTAAGGCGGTTCACATGTAGGACCCGCAAAGGGTTCCTTGGAGACTGCAAGTCCACCAGATAGGTGACTTCACTCTTGTGCTCAACCACCTCAAATGGCCTAGTCCACTTATCCTGGAGTGCACAAGGCTCCACTGGGGCCATGACCCACACTTTCTGACCAGGCTGAAACTCGATCAGAGTGGCATTCTGATCATACCACTGTTTTAACTCTTCCTGGCTGGCTTCCAGATTCGCCTGAGCGAGTTGCCTGAAGTGCTTAGTATGGTTCCTGAAGGCCAGCATGTAGCTATACACATCCTGGGGAGGTTTACTGGGAGCTTTCTCCCAGCCTTCTTTGATCAGACTTAGAGGTCCTCTTATAGGATGCCCAAACAGGAGCTCAAAGGGACTGAACCCTAAGGACTTCTGTGGTACCTCCCTGTAATCAAACAAAAGGCATGGCAAGAGGACGTCCCACTTACACCTCATGGGTTCACCAAGACCCATAATCATGCCCTTCAGGGTCCGGTTGAATCTCTCAACCAGCCTGTTACCTTGTGCGTGGAAAGGAGTGGTGAATTGTAGGTAACACCGCACTCCTGCCACAGGGTCTTCATATACTTGGATATGAAGTTGGTGCCCCGGTCAGACACCACCTCTCTGGGGAACCCTACACAGGAGAAAATCCCCATCAATGTACGACTCACGGCGAGGGCTGTCACAGTCCAGAGAGGGATGGCTTCCGGTACCGAGTGGCATGGTCCACCAAGACCAGGATGAACCTGTTGCCCATGGCTGTCTTGGGGTCCAGAGGCCCCACAATGTCAATACCCACCCTCTCAAAGGGGGTGCTGACCACAGGGAAAGGTTGGAGAGGAGCCTTGCACTTCCTCCCACTCTCCTGGCAAGTCTGGCAAGACCTACAATGAGTGTCAGAATCTTTTCTCATCCGGGGTCAGTAAAAGTGGGTGACAAGCCTTTCAAAGGTCTTGTCTTGCCCCAGATGTCCTGCTAAACGTACATCATGAGCCAGACCTAGTAGAAAGGCTCTGAAGCGCTGGGATGCCACCAGTACATGAGCTGACCCAGGCTCAGCAACCGTAGGCTCACTATACAGGAGACCATTCTCCCAGTAAATCCAATGTGATCCAGACTGATCACCTGCTGCCTGGTTTGCAGCCTGCTGCCGCAAACGAACAAGAGAAGGGCATTTCTGCTGCTCCTAGCAGAATTCCTCCCTGGAGCGGCCCCCTTCTTGCTGCCAATGGGTCGGCTCAGGCAGGTCACCAAGTTCGGCCACATGTTCCCCTGTAGTCTCCAGGGCATCCCCTTCAAGGTTTGCCTCCTCGTGGACCGTGGGAACTTCAGGAGCCGGTTTCCTGCACCCCCTGTCTCTTCTCTTTCCGGCAGGCACCTAGGCCATTGTTTCAGGCTCCACGTCATCTTGATTGCCCTTACCGGCTGCCATAGACTGAGTGGTCACACACACCCACTCAGGCAGATCCAATATCTCTAAATGAGACTTCCGCTCTACCTTCTCCCAAGGGGAACTCTCCAAATCGTTGCCTAGCAGACAGTCAACAGGCATGGCTGGCCTCACAACTACTCTCAAGGTACCTGAGACCCCCCCCCCACTCAAAGGGAACCTGTGCCACTTTTCAGAGGCACTCTGAGTTGTCAGCTGCAATTACTGGGTAGAATGTGTTGGGGACCACCTGCTCCTCAGACACTAGCCGACAACTGACAGCTGTCACACTGGCTCCAGTCTCTCTCAGAGCTTCCACACTATGGCCATTGGTGGTCACCCACTGCCTGTATTTTTTAGTGTTAACAGGCAGATGAGCTCTTGGGACCATCTCACTGTCTCCTAAAGAGACCAGTGTCATCTTTGCAGACCCCCACCCCTCCTGGGATCCCGACTCCTCCCCCAAGGCTACACTAGCAAGCTCACAGGGCGGAGCACCTGTCGGGGCAGTTGTGGCTTTCTTGGGACCTTTAGGGTCCCCTATGAAGTGGTCCATCTGTTAGATTTTAAATTCCCCTTCTCCACAATGCATCCATTATGCTATGTTATGTTAGCAATGTGTGGCTAAAATAGACGCAAATTGTATTCACGTTGTGTAACCCACTGAATTATCATTGCCACATTCAGGCCTTAATTAGCCCGTGTGACTCCATTTTGCATTTTGTAACCACTAGAAGACTTCCTAGGCTGTGCTCACGTTAGGCCTGATTTTCTTAACACACTTGCCTCAGCAGAAAACTGTACCGCGTTATTATTTTCTTCTGTTCAAGGCTGTAACTCGACTTGCTAATGAACTGTTATTCTGTTTGCACATTCCGATCTCCCCATGTAGCTCTGCTCCCACGTTAAGAGACGCTGAGACTCAGCACAGTGGCCTTGAAATACAGATAGTGCACCCCTCTGGCAGGTGCTAGCTCATCTCTGTATACCTCCTTTGTTCATGCCCGGCTCAAGCTGGTAATTTTCCACCAGAGGCGTGGCCGAAGTCTCCAGAAAGGTTTATTATGTATTAGCGTGTCTTGGGGAGCCAGTCCCCTCGACAGACATCCTAGGGTGAAGGTCTGACTGGGCTCCTCTGCAGAGTATATACCTGAATAAATGTAAGTTTTCCATTCTCTACTGTCTGACCGACTCTTCATTTGGGAAGGCATATTAGGTGGTTGTATATAACCCGCGTGGCCGTAGAGGGCCCCGTCCTTCAGTTGGCCCCCAAACAGGGACTCCACGAAGTAGCCCCCTCACCCGTAACTGGGTCGTAGGGGCCGGGGTGGTGTCTGTTCGGTCGGGCGGATCGGGGCCCCACATACAAGACCGAGCTTGGTTCTCGCAGCTGCCCCGCCCTTCCAATCGGGCGGATCCTCGGCTAGTGGTCACCGGCTGGAGTCCTGAGACGGCGAAACCTTGGAGCTGACCGTTTGGTCCGAAGAGTTGGCAGTGGAGAATAATTTGACTCGACCTGTGTGCACCAGGTGAGTGATTTGAATCTTGGAAACGGCGCCTTGCTTGAATGGCACAAGCCTGCGGGCTGTGTCTGGTACAGTCTGCGGACTGTCTTGTCTTGGACTTGGTGGGTCTGCGGACCCTTGAGGGACACAGAGCGCTTGTGAGCAGCCTACTGGGCCAACTGGTAATTGGCCTCTTTGTAAAAAGGTCCGGGACCATTCACAGGTAATCTGCCAGGCCAACTGGAAATTGGATTTGCTCTTGAAAAGGCCAGGGGCTGAGGCCTGTCCTCTTGTATCGGTACAGTCTCTGGACTGTCTTGGGTGCAGTTTGCGAACTGCCTTGCGTGGACGACACGAGTCGATGGGCTGTGTCTTGGTTTAGTCTTCGGACTGTCTTGGTTTGAATTTGGCGGGTTTGCGGACCCTTGGAAAAGACACAGAGTGTTCGTGAAGAGCATTCCCAGGCCAACTGGAAATTTGGCTCGCGCTCAAAAAGGACTGGGACAGTTCGTGGACAATCTGCCAGGCCAACTGGTAATTGGCGTATATTCAAAAGGTCTGGGGTTAAAGCCTGTCACCTTGAACTTGGTATGGGTTTTTGGGTTGTTGTCTTGAATGGGATGCAGCCTGTGGGCTGACCTGTGATGTGCTCGTGTGTCTGGGTGTTGCGTGGTCTGCACACTAATGCTGGTGACAATGTTGGTAGAATGCGTGTCTGAGTGAGGAATGACTGTGCTTTCCGAACAGTCGGTTTGGCTCTTGTGTGATATTGCTACCTCGTATTTTGTGTTACCGTTTAGGGTGTTGTTTGTCCGTTAGGGACGGTGCATGTGTCTTAGATTAAGATGCCTTGTTTAAGCAAGTTAGGATGTTTCGGATGTGGATGTTGTTCTACTGATGCTCGGTTGGAAGAGAGCCAGCCCGCACCTCCGGAGGGATCCCCGAATTTTGACATATATGTCAAGCATGGTATTGGCCCTATTATGTTTAGCACATTGTGGAATAAATATACGAGGGATAATGCTGAGCTGCAATGGCCACTTACTGGCTCGTTTGATGAGCAGAAAATAAATTTCCTGCAGGACAAATTGTTTGCTAAAAGGAGTAGGTAGTCTATGTTTGATTCTTTGAGAGTATGGCAGAAGGAAGCGAAGCAGCGGCGCATGTGAGCAGAAAAGGAAGTTCCGAGAAAGCAGACACAAACTATTACACAGAAGGCAGTAGCCTACGAAAGGGAAAAGACCGAGAAAGGCATAGAGTGCGCTGATAGGAAGTTTCGGCTGCAGACTGACAAAAGTTATGTTGCTAGAGAGGAAGGAGATGAGCTTGTCGAGGAGCTCTTGGATTCTCGCCCCCCACCACCCTATGCCCCACAGCGGATATATCCTACGGTCCCCACATCTTCGTCCTCGACCCCCGGGGCTGTTCCCTCTGCTGCTTCTGGTACTGCTGCTTCGGCCCCAGCCCCATTTGCTTCTGCGGCCTCAGTTACAGCCCCACTTGTCTCCCTTATAACTCCGCCGGCCACAGGGACGGACACCTCTATTTCCCCTGTCCTGACTATCCCCTCCCCCGCCCTGTCTTCGTCCACTACGCTCCCTTTTACTCTTACAACTCTATCCCCCTACATGATGGTGCCTGTCTCGGCATCTGCCCTTTCCCCTATGGGTGCGACATAGCAAACACCGTTACATACTGAAACACCTGCAAGGGGAATACCTGGGGCCAATTGGGCGGCAGCGCGAGACCGCATTGAGAAAGTGTTGGTGCGCTCTGCTGTGGGTACTGAGGAGAAAAATATGGTGGTGAATCAGGCAGCCCAGTGGGCCCGGCACCCGATCCATAGCGTGAAGGATGTGTGGAGTGTGATGAAAGATTATGAGCCGTTTATACAGCAGCATGCCCTTAAGCACATGTCTGCCACACTCATAGAATTGTGGTAACAGTGTTTCCATGGTACTGCACCGCAGATCATCTATGACATACGGGACAGAGTGTATGTTATAGATATGGCTCCGATCGAGGTTTTCAGGAATGTGTCCACTTTGGTGGGTTATCGCAGTAGGTTACTCCGGAAGGTTCCTATGTTGGGGACGCAGCACCCTATGAGGGAAGTGCATCCTATTTATCACCCTGAAATACCAGAATTGCACGATTCTACGGATACAGTAATAAGACACCGAGTTGAAGCTCGGTTTCAGGAGCAATGGATCTATACTCCTTGGAAAAGGAGTGAGGTCCTCTCCCTAAAGAGCCAGTTACCAGACCCACGAAAAAACCCAACTGCATATTATAAAGAACTGACAGAGGCGGCCTCCTCCACGGTGATGACGTTAGCTGACAGAGTTATTTTTCAGCTTGTTAGTCCCGGTAGATATATGGAGGCAGGTCCACATGCACGACCATGCTCTGGAGTTGGGCGGCACATGGGACGACATTAGAGCATGGGACAAAGAGCTCAAGCCCGGGGAGAAGCCGAAGGCAGAGTTATTGGCTTTACCGGGGCGTATTATTGCCTATATGCACTCTCTTATCCCACCAAAGAAAGTTGACTGCGTGTCGTCAGAAGAAGGATGAGAGTGTGTCGAACATCTTCACCAGATGTGAAAGGGTGTTTCTCGACTTTAGTGGTCAGGATTTGTCACAGGAGGGAGGTGTCCATTTGTTTGTGAACAGATTCGTCACTAACTTACTCCCTGAGGTTGCCGCGAGGTTACAGGCTGTGGAAAGCACTTGGACTACATCCTCCCTATCAGTAATTTTAAGTATGGCACAGTATTATGAGCATAGAGAGAACGAGGATAAAGAAAGGGTGGAAAAGAAGTCGAAAGATCTGAAGACGAGGGTGTTAATGCAGCAAGTTGCGAGAGGGAGAGGCAGAGGACGAGGTTCGGGTTTGGGTCCACGGCCACCCCGAACAAACAGGGGTGGTGTGTCAGATGCTCCCGTGGGACCCAACCAATATGTGTATTGTAAAAAGGAGGGACATTGGCAGAATGAGTGTCAGGAATTGTCGCAGAAAGGTGGGGCTCCGAGAGATCAGGGTTTTGGAGGCAGAGGGCGAGGAGGAGGCCGAGGGGGGCCGCAGACCAGGGACACGTCTTACAACAGGCAGAGCGGGAATTATTTTGACGACCCTCGGGGAAGACAGTACTACCACGACGACTATGACATGGATGAAGTGACGGGGTTGTCTCACAGCTTGGACAGCCAAGGACAGGGCGAGGGACCAGTTCCGGTGCCTGTAGATCAGCGCGGACCATACGTTACTGCAGATTTACAAGGTACCTCCGAGAAATTTCTAGTTGATACAGGGGCTATGAATAGCTCTGTTTCCCGTTCACTGGTCCCGGGGGCAGCTCGGTCTGGCCAAAATAATGTTTCAGTGGGTTTCTCAGGCGTACCGGTTGTTAGCTCCATTTCCAAGCCCCTTGCTTTGACTATCGGTCCTTTTACCGTTGACTCACCATTCCTACTGACGTCCAATTGTGGGGAGAACTTACTGGGACTGGATCTGTTGAAAAGACTGCACGCGACAATCTACTGTTCCCCAGACGGCGTTCACATGACGGTTGGCCCGCGAGTTGTCCACGCCAAACAATGCTTTGCAAAGGATGATCCCCTCCCTCCCGAGTTCCGAGATGTGCCACGCACATTGTGGGCTACAGTGGATACAGATGTAGGGTTGCTTCAGATACCACCAGTTTCTATACAGATAAAGGAAAATGCCAGACTACCCCGAATTCCCCAGTACAAAATATCTCAGGCAGGAGAGAAGGCCTTGTTGCAAACAATACAGGACTTGATTAAATCCGGTGTAATTGAAGCGATGGAAGCGAATGTGTGCAATAGCCCTATTCTCCCTATCCTTAAAAAGGCCCCTTGGACTGTTCTGACACCCACCCTGATGTTTACCATTTCGTTATTGATCTTAGCGAGGTCAACAAAATAATGGTTCCCCAATATCCTGTGGTCCCCGAAATTACAACGATCTTGACAATGATTCCCCCGACGGCTAAATTCTTCTCAGTGATCGATTTGAAAAATGCTTTTTTAGCACCCCCATACACCCAGACAGCCGTCATCTTTTTGGATTTACAGTAGCCGGTCGGAGCTTTAGATTCTGTTGTGCTCCACAAGGCTATACGAGAAGCCCCAGTATTTATAGTCAAGCTTTGAAAAAGCAATTAGATGCTTTGGAACTTCCCTCTGGTAATGTGTGGCTGCAATATGTTGACAATCTCCTAGTGGCTTCAGACACTGAACAAGGCTGTAAAGAGGCCACGGTTAAATTATTATTACATTTAGCACACCATGGACACAAGGTGTCACTCTCGAAATTTCAGTATTGTCGACAGGAGGTCACCTACCTAGGTCACTACTGTCGAAGGAGGGTCGCAAGCTAACACCTGAACGCATAGCTGCTATCACTAACATGCCTGTTTCTAAAACCCAACACGAGGTACGCACGTTTTTGGGGATAACTTTGTATTGTCGCCACCGGATCCCAAACTTTTCCTTACTAACAAAACCCCTTCTTTACCTTACCACCGAAGACGTGAATGAGCCTTTGTCATGGAGACCTGCATGCCAGCAAGCTTTTGAACAATTAAAAACTGCGCTTTGCTCCGCTCCTGTGCTTGGTACCCCTGTGTCGGGGTCAGGCTCCCATAGACCCCGATCCGCTATATCAGGCATCGCCTCACGGGACCGTCCCTCTCTTTCCTTTGCAGCCCCCAGTTGTTGACGTCAGCCTTAGTGCTCGGGACGAGTACTATGCCTCACAAGGCTGGCCCTTTAAATCTCGAGAGGAGGGCGACTCTGGCCCCGCCCCCTGGGGGTGGGAGTACAACACATCAGCCAAGGATAAGACTGCCAGAGCCTATGATCAAGTCGTCGATGACCGGAAGGAGGAAGAAGACAGATGTCAGAGTGCGGAAGCAGAGCGAGGAATCCTGAAGCAGACGGAAGGACCGGGAATCTTGAATACCCCTGACGAACCACTCGAGGAGAAGCCAGGAGGCCACCGACCTCACGCAGCACCCAGCCATGTTCCCGGAGGGACGTGGCTAGAGCAGGTGCGGGCACGATTCCGGGGAGCTGGGAGAAGGGTGGACACGGCATCCTCGGGAGGCGGGGGAGGCTTCTGAAAAGTGCCCCGTAGTGAAGCCGCAAGCGTTACCTATTTTGGCGCGTCCCCTGCTCCTTTTGGTGACGGTTCCCCCTCCCCTACACCGTCTAGAGAATCCAACCGGGTGAACAAATCCCTCACTCATTCCCCCCTTTTTTGCAATAAAAGGCGTCTGCCACTAACGGAAGTGCATTTCTTTGTTTTCTCCTGCCTCCCATATCTCGGCTGGCCCCTGACGAGGCATCATCTACGGCGACGCCAAGGAGGAGAAGAATTGATCCTCCTGATGAAGACATCCCCATCTATAGTGCTTTGTTGTTGTATCTGCTCAGTCCAATAAAAGAAGAGCTGTACCCTACCCAGTATTGTCACGTGTTACCTGCCCGGCATGACACCCTGACTACCAGAAGCCTTTTGTGCTCTATGTACATGAGGCGGACGGTTGCGCGCTCTCTGTACTAACACAGGGTTTTGGTGGTAAGCAGAGACACTGCACATAGTTTTCTGCCGTTTTGGATAATGTTGCCAGAGCGCTCCCGAGCTGCCTGAGAGCTGCTGTGGCAGTATCTATCAGGCAATCGGCAGGGCTCGTTCTTGATACTGACCTCACAGTTATGGTACCTCATGCTGTGGATACGCTTTTGAACAAGACAAAGACGCAGCACCTTACCAGTGCGCGTCTCACTGGATATGAGCTAACATTATTTGCTCCGCACATTACCATCAAAATATGCGCTACCTTGAACCCAGCCACATTACTACCCCTCCCTTTGGACGAAAGGGACAATGATGTCCATGATTGCCTATTCCGGACTGAGGAGGAAACGAAGGGACGGGTAGACCTGACTGATGTTCCCGTATCTGACCCCCAAGGGGAACTATATGTCGATGGCTCTTGTTTTAAATTGCCGGATGGCACTACCACTGCAGCCTATGTGATCACCACGTTACATACTGTAGTTGAGACATCTCGCATTCCATACCAGCCCGCCCAAGCAGCAGAGTTAGTCGCCCTTCTGAGAGCTTGTGAGTTGAGTGAGGGACTGGCTGTCAATCTCTACACTGACAGTGAGTATGCCTTCGGGGTGGCTCACAATTTTGGACGCCTCTGGGCAGAGAGAGGGTTCCTGACAACCCATGGGCAAAGGATACAACACAGTCCCTTGATACTTAGGTTGTTGTCAGCATTGACGCTTCCGGACAGGTTGGCTATAATCAAGTGCAGCGCACACAAGGCTGTAGTAGACGAAGTTGGGAGGGGTAATGCATTTGCTGACCAAACGGCCAAGGAGACAGCAAGATCAAAAATGAATAAAATGTTTGTGGCAGGTCCAGCTAGATGGGTTCTAGACAATGGGATGTTTGAGGATACAGTGGAGAGTGTGAAGGAAATACAAAGGGGGGCGACTGTAGGCGAATTGGAGATGTGGGAGGATGGGTGCTGGACTGACTTGTCAGGAAAAGACATGGTTGTTGCCAAATGCTTTCGTCCTCCCCGTAGTCACCATGGCTCATGGCCCGCCACATATTAGTGCCAAAGTGATATGTAAACTACTAGACCCAGTATGGCAGAATGAGAATATCCCTAAGGTTGCCGCACATTTGGTAAAGCACTGTATTATTTGCCTGAAGCACAATCCTGGGAAGGGAACGCCTACACCTGCTGGTAATTTTGCACCGCCTTCCTTCCCTTTCGAGGTTCTCCAGATGGACTTCATCGAAATGGAACGAGCGAATAACCTGAAATATGTACTAGTGGTAGTTTGCGCATTCAGTAAGTGGATCGAGGCCTACCCAACCAAAGAGAATACGGCCATGGAAAAACGGCAAAGGCACTTTTAAAAGAGTACTTCCCACACTACGGATTGCCATGCATGATCTGGAGTGACAATGGGAGCCACTTCAATGCAAAAGTCATTGATCTGGTGTGTAAGGGCTTACAAATCACGTAGAAATTTCATGCAGCAAATCACCCCCAGTCAGCAGGTCTTGTTGAGAAGTACAATGGTACTCTCAAACTGAAGATAGTGAAAATTCATGAAAGCACAGGATTGCAATGGCCAGATGCATTGCCCTTAGCGTTATTGTCCACAAGGGTGACAGCACACTCTAGAACAGGACTGTCACCCTATGAGGTTGTCTTCGGACGGCCTGCCAATGTATGGGGCGTCCCAAGGCCCAAGCGCTTTTCTGAGATAGAGTACCCTCTTTTGATTGACTATTTGTATGCCCTGTCTAAAGATCTCCATTCTCTCCATCAGCAGATACACTCCACTATACAGCCAGTGCCAGAGGGCCCCGGGCACCAGATCCAGCCCGGGGATTTTGTGATGGTTCGGCAGTTTCAGCGCAAATCGTGTTTGGAGCCGAGGTGGAAGGGACCCGCCCAGGTGCTTTTCGCCACGCGCACCGCAGTGAAGATCGACGGCCGGAAGCACTGGGTCCATGCCTCCCATGTAAAGAGGGTGCCTCTTCCACTTCCATACGAAGCCTGGGTGCGGGACGGCATTGCAGACCAGGAAGGAGAGCGGGTTCCCCGTTTCGTCCCTTTCTCTGACGCCCGGCTGAGAGGGGCGAGAACAGACAAGGAGAGTGACGAGGCCTTATTCGAGGCAATACCCCCTGAGATAAGGGCCGCCCCGGATATTCCAGCTCCTGGCGTGCAAACATCTGAGTCCCGATCCCCAACTGAATCTGAGTTTTTGCCTCTATTTGTTAACGAGGGAGAGCCTGGGCGCACCAGGTACAACCTGCGGCCCCGACGGAAGGACAATGCACCGAAGGGCAATCTAGGAGTTAGGGAAGGACTTGAGCTTAGGTTGTAGGTGCTGTGCCTCTGGTGCCTGCTTTAGATTAGAGTGAAGAACACTGGTGCACTGCCCAGGACACTGGACAGGATCGCTAAGGGTATTTGCCCTGGAGGGAGGTAGTCCTATCATGAAAGAAGAAGGATTTGTTTCTTATTAAGGGCCGCGTTGTTTTTCAGCAAGGGTTGCAGTTGTGCAGCTCCAACGTGGGAGCGTTTGATGAACGATAGGAGCCTGCCTGTGAGGGTCATAACGGACACAGGAAAGAAGAATACCCCTCTGGGCAGTTGTATTGCGGCTCCCATTCCCAAGTGTTTTCTAAAAATGTATCCCTTTGGTCATCCCATTCCTGATGGGGAGCAGCCCTTTGCAGCTCCGCGTCCCATTCCGCATGATCCCGTTTGGTCCTCCTGGTCCCCCAAGACTAAAATAGTGTTTGTGATAATAATTTTGCTTTCTCTGATACTTGTATTTGGGTTGCTGTTCTTCCTAGAAGAGAAATATCCTGTGCATGCTTGGATAAGTACCACACCGACACCTCCTGAACATATTTTTGGCACTTTATCTCCTCACAAAGAAGAACACTGGAAGTCCTATAAAGATAATGTTTTTATTCAGACGCTGCACCAGACACATGCTGTTTATAACACAACAAAATGTTGGGTGTGTGGGTTGCTACCTTCGGTTACACATCAAAGTGAGAATTTGCTGACTATGCCTTTGTCCTATGTTGATAGCTGTGACGGTTGGTTCACCTTGCTTAGTTTGATTCGGTCGTTCTCCCAGCCTGACTCTTTGGAGCACAGGAGCACTAGCTCCCATTCTTTGACAATGAATGCGTATCCTCAGCATAGATCCCCACATGGTATTTCCCCTAGAGATAGACGACTTGATGGAGTATTCTTGAATTCCTACCTCAGAGCGGCAAATGGGGGTGGAAAGCTAAATGGATCAGGGGTGGGCAAAGATAAGTTCCTGCAGTTCAATGTATCTGAGTATTACCAATCCTTCCAAGCCCGCAATGTCACTGAAGATAACCCGTACCCCTGGCAGTATTGGATGTGCCAGTCCCCTTTTGTGTTCAAGGGATAGGGGATATCAAAGTAGGAAACAGTAGATGCAACACCACTTCCATATTGCGAATGCCCAAGAGTCCGCCACTGATCCCGCCACCCAATGTTTACTTCGTTTGTGGTGATCGTGGTTATGTGTGGCTACCTGAGGGGTGGTCCGGGCGATGCTACCTTTCTTACCTCCTTCCTCCAGTGTATTTAGCTCCTTCCAATTACCACAGAACTCA
The DNA here is from genome assembly GCA_963921515.1 of Calotriton arnoldi. Classification (NCBI taxonomy): domain Eukaryota; kingdom Metazoa; phylum Chordata; class Amphibia; order Caudata; family Salamandridae; genus Calotriton; species Calotriton arnoldi. Next base: position 459,703 of record CAWUFW010003570.1, read on the forward strand.
TCGCCTGCAGCGCAGGGATGCTCCAGTATTCCGTGTTAAAAGGGTTGTAGATCCGGACGATATTGGCCAAACAGATACTTCCTTACAGCAGTTTACTGATATAATGAAGGGTATCATACCGTTCTGGGGTCCTATGTTCAATGCTCGGAATATTCGACGTCTGGCCAGAGTAGTCGAGGGAGTCATTAATACCACTGCAGGTATATTGACCAATATTACAGTCGAGCTCCAGGCTACGAGACTTGTCTCGCTTCAAAACCGGATGGTTTTAGACGTTATCTTAGCTGACAGGGGCGGAGCCTGCCACGTCATCAGCAGCAGCTGCTGTGTATACATACCTGACAGCGCTCCGACTGTATACTGTGCAATACAGAAATTACACAGACTAGCTTCCGAGATTCACGAAGACAATGGTACATGGTCCCTCTCAAGATGGCTGTGGGGTCTATTGATGTCATGAGGTTGGAAGATACTCCTTGTCCTGGTAGCCATTGCAGGGGTCATCTTCACATGTTGTCTATGCATAAATTGTCTCCCAGCTTGCTGCACCTATTGCATAAGCAGACTTACTCCTAGTGCTCCGTTGCCCAAACGTGACAATAAGTGCTCTCCTATGATGATGCAAGAAGTTCAGTCCATAATGTTAATTGATGAGGGCATATTTGAATATTGAACAATACTACTTTGATGCTCGCATTTGCTGTGTTTTCACTCCGATCCATAAATGGTTTGATATTATCCCTCTCCCCACTTAGAATTGTAAAGACCCTGCCGGATAGCAATAAAGCTTTTAGCCACTCATGCTAAAAGGAGGGTCTGTTAGATTTTAAATTCCCCTTCTCCACAGTGCATCCGTTATGCTATGTTATGTTAGCAATGTATGACTAAAATAGACGCAAATTGTATTCACGTTATGTAACCCACTGAATTATCATTGCCGCATGTAGGCCTTAGTTAGCCTGTGTGACTCCATTTTGCATTTCGTAACCACTAGAAGACTGCTTGTGCTGTGCTCACGTTAGGCCTGATTTTCTTAACACGCTTGCCTCAGCAGAAAACTGTACCGCATTATTATTTTCTTCTGTTCAAGGCTGTAACTCGACTTGCTAATGAACTGTTATTCTGTTTTCACATTCCGATCTCCCCATATAGCTCTGCTCCCACGTTAAGAGACCCTGAGACTCTGCACAGTGGCCTTGAAATACAGATAGTGCACCCCTCTGGCAGGTGCTAGCTCATCTCTGTATACCTTCTTTGTTCATGCCCGGCTCATGCCGGTAATTTTCCACCAGAGGCTTGGCCGAAGTCGCCAGAAAGGTTTATTATGTATTAGCGTGTCTTGGGGAGCCAGTCCCCTCGACAGACATCCTAGGGTGAAGGTCTGACTGGGCTCCTCTGCAGAGTATATACCTGAATAAATGTAAGTTTTCCATTCTCTACTGTCTGACCGACTCTTCATTTAGGAAGGCATATTAGGTGGTTGTATATAACCCGCGTGGCCCTAGAGGGCCACGTCCTTCACATCTGACCACAAGCATAACATGCCCTGTGGCCCTTCTGGGCAGGCTTACCTCCCGGGACCTAGGGCTTCTTCTCACTGGGGGGCTGGGAGCCATTCTCTTGGTTCCCTTGGGGATTACTTTGGGGCCCTATCTGGAACTTCTTCTGTTTACCCTTGTCCCCCCCACTCTTCTGCTAGGGACCCTGCCCACCTTTGGCGGAGTCTCCCACATAACCTTTGTGGACCCTGGTACTGACCCAGCGGTCCGCCTCCACAGCAAGCATCCTGGGGTCAGTCAGCTTACTGTCAACCATGTGCTGGCGTAGCTCTGGAAAACAACTTCCAGACAAGTGCTCCCATGCAACCAAATCATAGAGCCCCTGCAAGTCATTCACCTGGCTACCCTTCACCCAACCATCCTGTGCTCTGCAAAAAAAAAGACACATACTCCACCCAAGTGCTTGACTCCAGCTTCTTACAGTTCCTAAACCTCTGCCTGTACAGTTCTGGGGTCAAACCATACCTCCTGTTTAAGGCTTCCTTCAAGTGGGCATAAGACATTTGCTCCTCGTTTGGTAAGGCTAACAAGGTTTCCCTCCCTTCTGACACGAAGCGGCTCCACAACCCTGCTCCCCAGTATCTCTCAGGGACTCTGTGGGAAATCATGGCTCCCTCATATGCCTTAAACCACTGCCCAATATGCTCATTCTTTGAAAAATCCTTAATCACTTCCTTGGGGATGTACACCCTAGCTTCTCCGTTACTGATGGTGTGCGGCCGCCAGGGGGATTGGATTCTATACTCTATGCTTTAAGATCCAACTCCCTCAACCCTCTTTGATGCTCTAAAAGCGTCTTCTTTCCCTCCATGGCCAATCTCTGCTTTTCTAACTCCAGTTTTTTTACTCTTCATGTCACTCTCCTTCCCCAGCCTGAGCTTAACAAGCTCCCTCTCATGCACCCTATTTCTTTCTCTGTCCTCCAACTCCTCTGGAGACAGACTTCTTGAGGAAACACTGCTGCCATCTCTGGAAGGTACCCTCCCCCCTGGCAGATTCAACAGCCTCTCCTGCTGCCCGTCCAAATTCTCTGCCTCCAATGGAGGCTCCTCATTCTGCCCAATGGCATTTCTGGATTCCAACCAGGCCCTCAGCGCCTTTTGATATTCATCCTTTCTGGTGAGGCCTTTCTCAGAGATGTTAAATTTCTTGCAGATGGCTGTAAGCTGAGACACAGTGTAGGTTTCCATCCTATCTGCCTCAAATTCGAAATAAATAGATGCAATGGATGCTGGCTTGGTCATGATGAAAAAAATTGGCAGTTCTTCAGTTGCAGAAAATCAAAAAGGAAAAGTTCAGTAATAGTATGTGGTTGCGTAATGGTTTGAACTATGCTAGTAGTGTACACCAATTACTGTATGTAAGGCACAAATGCAAGCCCAGATCCTCACCGCTGACCACCAATGGTAGAAATGGGGTCTCTAGTTCGCAAGGATTTGCACCTTTGTCAAAGGAGGGACCCTTCTTCCTAGTCAGGATGTGGGGGATATACTTCTAAAATAACCCCTGCTCACCCCCTTGGTAGCTTGGGACGAGCAGACAGGCTTATCTCAGAGGCAGTGTGTAAAGCATTTGCACATGCATACAGTAACACAGTGAAAACACTACAAATGGACACCACACCAGTTTAGAAAGATAAGCAAAACTTTATTTAAACCAACAAGACCAAAAACGACAAAAATCCATCATACAATACGGCACGAGTCAGTCAGGTGTAACCGTCGCGGTTGCGATGTGAGATGGAAGCGTTGCAGCAGGCGGTGTCCTTCCGACTCGGTGCAGGCAACGACTTGTTGACGGAGTCGGTGGGACCAAGGCTTGTGTTGTAGGGTGAGGCGGCGCTCGATGTGGTGCTGGCAGGTCAGAGTGCGGCGACGAAGCCGGTTGAGGTTGGAGTCGGGCAGCGGTGACGTCTGTGCAGTGTGTAGTGAAGCATTAAAGCGTGCAATGCCCACAAGATGCGGTCCAAGCAGCGGCTCGTTGACGGATTCGGTGAGACCAGGGTGCCTTCAGAACACGAAGTCTGCGACAGATTCGGTGACGGAGCCAGTTGCCATTTTCTTCTGCGGCGACTGAAACCAGCGGAACCAGAGACGGTGCCCAGAAGTATGGTGAGGTCTTTGCTGTTCCTGAGACCTCTTGAACATGGGGCAAGATCCACTTCAAGCCTTTGGAGATACTTTTTCAAGCAGGATACGCACACAGTTCCTCTCCTTGGCAGAAACAGCCACTGCAGGCCAAGCCCAGACAGAACACAGCAAAGGGGCAGTACTCCTCCTCCAGTTGCTCCTCCTCTTGAAGTCCAAAAGTGATCTAAAGTTCTGGGGTCTGGGCCCCAATATTTATACAACAAACTCCTTTGTTCTCTGAAGGCAGAGAGTGTATGTGCCCAGTCAAAACCAGTTCTGTCCTAACTGGTGCAGCTTCCTGGCAGGAGATGGAGCCAGCATTGAGGAAAGCAGACCAGGGCCATTCAGGTGAACAGAAGTCTTTTCCCCCTACTCTAAATTCAGCCCAGGTCTATTCAGCCCAGCCCTGACTCATCAGACTCTCTGGAGCCACTGCACCTCCCCAGCCCCTGTCACTCCAAAGCCAGACAGTCAATCCACATTCTAGCAGAGGCACACTTGGATGGCTAAGCAAGAAAATACCTACTTTCTAAAAGTGGTATTTTCAAACACAGAATGCAAAAATCACCCTCACTAAAAGATGCATTTTAACATTCTGAGTTCAGGCATACTAAACTTTATTTTCCTACCTTGTTCCCAGGGATAGTTATATTTATAAGATGTTATAAGCAAACTCCCCATTCTATCCTATGGGAAAAGGTAGCCTTGCAATAGTGAAAAACAAAATTGGCAATAATTCACTATCAGGCCATGTCACACACATCAGGGCATGTCTTACCTTTCACATACATTGGGCCTACCTTTGGGGTGGCTAACATGTAAGAAAAGGGAAGGTTATGGCCTGGCAAGTGGGTGCCCTTGCCAGGTCGACATGGCAGTACCCGCTGCACACAGGCTCTGCAATGGCAGGCCTGAGTTACATTTACAGGCTGCTTAGGTGGGTGGCACAATCAGAGCTGCAGCCCACCAGCAGCATTTGATTTACAGGCCCTGGGCACACACATTGCCTGTACTAGGGGCTGACAGGTAAATCAAATATGTCAATCATGGAATCACTAATCCATAAGAACAATTTAAACAAAGGGAGCACTTGCACTTTGGCACTGAACTGCAGTGACAAAGTGCCCAAAGCATCTAGACCAGCAAAAACGAAGCCCAACACACAGCAAAAACACAGGAGGCTAAGGCAAAAATACAGGGGAAACCCACGCCAATGATGCCAGGTCTAACATCACCTATTCCGAACTTTGTAAACAACTTCTTATCCCTGTAAAGTGCTCTGATACCCTAATGGGTCACGTTCGCACTCTATAAAACACTAAATAAATAAACATAACATATGTATTTGTAAAGCGCACATTCACCCGCAAAGGGGCATCTTGGTGCTGAATAACAGATGTTTATTGTTACCCAACTCAATGGTACTCATTTTATCGACCTCAGGAAGGATGAGTGGACCCACCAGGAATTGAACCTGTGACCATGTGGTCGAACGCAGACTGCTGCAGTCGATGCATTAGTCCACTAAGCCACCAGACCCAGCTTGTAAGTATGTGTAAATGTAAGTGGCTGAACGAATAGCTCACTGCCTGTGTTGCCGAATACATGGGTGTGTAAATGTTTCTGCAACTGCCATTGATAGTGCTGGAAACATAAGTAGTATCTCAGCATGTGAGTGGATGTATAAGTGCGTCTTCACTGTCTGACTGGGTGAGAGAGAGCCTCTATACTTTTGAGAACATGTACATCACTTGCATTATGCGTGGTATACTCTATGTATTACTTGGCACAGGGGTCTCCAAGTACACAAATAACTTAGTGATACTGAAAAGGACATCTCTTACAGTTTAAACAAGAACCACCATGCATTATGACATGCCTACAGCCCATATCGGAGGTGAGATATGTGTACTAAAAGGTGGGTTTAATACTTGGCGAATGGCTGTTTTATGGCAAGTTGAGCTGCTACTAAAAGTGCACAGATACCCTTTCCAATCCTAGGCCTCACCTAAAAATGCAGAGATACTCTTTGCAGTACTAGGCCTGACCCATGTTTTAAGGACTACTTGAGTGGGTGAGTGACTAGTTTGTGTCAGTACTTGCCTGCATACATGAGTGAGTGTAGGAGTCTACCTGTAGGAGTGCCATCAGATGTTTAAGTAAGTATGCCTGCATATGACTATCTGTTTTAGTACCTCTATGACTCTCTTAATGAGTATATAAGTGGCTGAACGAATACCTAAGTGCCTGTGTTGCCTTATGGGTGACTTACATGTAGCAGAAAGGAAGTGTAAATCTTGGCAATGAGTTTTAAATACAGCTCAAGCTACCAGTAAATTTGCACACACAGGCTCTGTAGTACCAGGCCCAACACATGATTAAAGGGCTACTTATCTGCATGTGTGATTAGGAGTCTCAGTACTTCAGTACAACTCATTAATGGCAACCTTTGAACTTTGCACTCTCTGATACTACACAAGGCTGCAAATAAAAACATGTCTCTCATATTTCAGTTTTTAAGTCCACTTCTGAATGGTTAGTATGAGTTAATCCATTTATGAACTTTTATAAAGAAGTCCCAAGTGGAAGGGTATTTGTGCATATTCGTGACAGTTGTGACAAATTCGTGAATAATTACAGGAGTTCAAAAACATATTTAGCTTGGTCATTTTATTAATTTAAAACTACACTACACTTTCTAAGAAAGCCCTCAGCAGGAAACAAACCCTTGTTCTTCAGAAATGAGTCTAAACACCTTTAATTTGAAAAAAACAGACAAGTCTCTCTTTAACATCCTTCCCCAACACTCTTTTAGCAGAGTCTCCAGAGCAGCCCACTAGAACCAGTAGGTCACACGTTTGCAGCACATCGTAGAAGGACCATACTAGTTGCAAAAACAACTGCAGCAGGTATGGTTGACTATTCAGAATTAAAAGTATATCCAAGTTTGCATTACACTTTTATATTTGAACCAGAGCCAATCAGAGATCTACTTACTTATCCTTTAAAGGCACTGCCTAATTATATTCACCTCCATATTAACAGCCGCCATTCAAATATCTTTTTTTAACCAGGGTCTCACCTCCATTTTAACTGCCTTATATTTTGAAAACTGTCTCATTCCGTTCCAGCCTGCTCATGTCTGCTACTGCTGCTTGACTTCAAAAGGGTTAGAGTATGGCAGTGGGCCACAGCTATGTAATGTGGGCTAGAGAGGCTGCTAGAAAGCGTGACATTGACAGGGACTTGGGTTTGGCTAATGTGGACATTTCTTGGATTGGCCAGAGAGGGTTAAAGTGGCATCAATTGCTGCCTTTAGATGAAAGCATTGTGGATTGCCAATTCACTGACTTCATGATTGTACACTGTGGTGGCACTGACCTAGGCACACTGACTGGGGTAGGACTGGAAAACCTAATGAAAAATACCTTTGCACAATTAATGACACTTTTCCCTCACACTGCCTTGGTGTACTGCAACATATGCCAAAAGCAGAAATGGATGTGGGGATATCTATTCTGTCCACAGATTGACAAAATGTTAATAATACTTTTTCTGCATTCCTCAGAGACCATAGCATGGGCTCTATCTACAACAACAACTTGCGTTTTGACATGCATGGCATGTATAGAAGTGACCGAGTTCACTTTACAGGTGAAGGCAACAGGGTGTTTCTCAGCAACCTGAAACTCTCCATGCTGTTTTATCTGTAGCTGTCATATCCCCACAATCAACACATAGGCTCTTCACAGAGCGACCCTATTTCCCAAAATGTTGTCCATTTTCTTTAAAAAAAATGTTTTTTTTAAAAACGTTTGCAAAATTTGCAAATAGGTTGCGTATACGCAAAACAAAAGCAGACATTCAATAGCCACCAGCACATTCAAAATTCACAACTGTATAAGTGATTCTGTGCGTCACATTGAGTACATCCCTATCTAAATAAGTCTATCAGTGCAGGTATGAGTCTCTGAGTGGGTTTGTGAGTGGGTGTGTGAATCTTTGAGTGGGTCTGTCAGTGTATGCATGAGTGTCTGAGTGGGTCTCTGAGTGGGTGTCTGAGTGGGTCTATGAGTGGGTTTGTGTCAGTCTGTGAGTGGGTGCATTAGTGTTTCAGTTGGTCTGTCACTGGGTGCATCAGCATCGGAGTAGGTCTGTGGTTCGGTGCATGAGTGACTGACTGTGTCTCTGAGTGGGTGCATCAGTCTCTGAGTGGGTCTGTGAGTACATGCATGAGTGTCTGAGTATGTCTGTGAGTGGTCATTTGAGTGCCTGGGTCTCCAAATGGATGCATCAGTGTCTAAGTAGGTCTGTTAGTGAGTGCATAAGTATCTGAGTGGGTCTGTGAGTGGGTGTGTGAATCTCTGAGTGGGTCTGTGAGCGAGTGCATAAGTCTCTGAATAGGTGTGTGAGTGTGTGCGTAAGGCTCTAACTGGGTATGTGAGTGGGTGCATGAGTCTCTGAGTGGGTGCGTTTGTGTCTGAGTGGGTGTGTGAATGGGTGCATGAGTCTCTAAGTAGGTCTGTGAGTGGGTGTGTGAGTGTTGGAGTGATCTGTGAGTGGGTGAGTTTCTGAATGGGTCTGTGAGTGGGTGTGTGAGTGTCTAAGTGGGTCTGTGAGTGGGCGTGCAACTGTCCCAGCGGGGCTGTCAATGGGTGTAAAAGTGTCTGAGTGGGTCTGTGAGTGGTTGCGTGAGTGTCTGAGTAGGTCTCTCACTGAGTGCGTAAGTGTCTGAGTGGGCCTATGAGTGGGTGAGTGAGTGTCTCAGTGAGTCTGTGAGAGGGTCTTTTTATCCATGTTAATTTCCATAGGAAACTGTTGACGCAACTACAGCCCGAACTGCTGAATGGAATTACACCAAATTTGGCAAAAAGGTAGCTCTTGGTCCAGGGTGCACTCATTTTGTTAAACGGTGTAAATCCGTTCAGTAGTTCCTGAGAAGTTTAAACATTTCTCAGCTATACAAATATGGCCGCGGAGGATCCGCGAACCCTCCCAATCTTGTGCCTGAGATCTGATTGGCTGCCCACACTTCCAACCAGGAAGTGTTGGCAGCCATCTTGTGACTCAGTTGAACTGAATCACAAGGAAAAAGGTAAAAAAAAACTTTAAAAATTAAGAAAAGGGGGCAGGGTAGAAACACCCTGACCCCCTAGGCCTATTCAGACGGTCCCACAGGGACCCCCAGGGCCAGAAAAAGCACTTTTTAAAAAGTTTCGGTGGGATTCACGATGAATCCACACATCCAGCCAAAAGTTATTATTTTTTTTAAAACGCAGGCTCCCGCACTTCGTTTCCTTGAAGCCCCGGGTGGGCCAGGTCCTGGGGGCAATTTAAAAATGAGATGCTGGGGCCCCACTCTGACACACCCGAACGACGTGGAGCGGCCATCCCGTATTGGCTGCAGCTCGACTACCTGGATTTTTTAAAACCAACCGCCTATGTCTTCCAATACCTTCGGAGGTGATGACGGGGGTTGGTGCTAATAGGCACTGTCCAGATTTGACAAGTAAGTGAGGGCTTAACAAGGCTCTGAACCTAGTAGCGAGTATTTCTACCGGCGGACTCCATTTATACGCTGTCTGTACTTTCCCAGGATATAATTTGGATTAATGCCAACTGTGACCTCTGTGTGTTTTACATTTCCAATGCAGGTTGCACTCTGTTTTGGGGTCCTTGCAATCAGAAAGGTCAATATGACCTCAATTTCAGGAGGGTGGGGATTGAATTTTTGCATCTTATATCTGCCAATCTTTACTACAGGATCCACTACCCTCTGATCTTATCTACACGCACATCTGTTTAGATCACTTGCACAGTGTGGGCCCCTTTGGGGCAGAACGCTATTTTGAGTATGTGGTATGTGTGTGGAGGGTGTGGGCTATCACTATTGATCTTAATACACATTCACAATGAGTTTCTATTTATGTGTGTTTATACATACATCTTTCTTTTTATGCAGGTTAACATAATTAGAGCACTTTATTAGAATAGTGCTCCCCAGAGGCGGTAAGATGTCAGCCGGCTCCTTATCACCCATGCACAGTGTGGAGCTTTGAGTCAGTGAGGTCCTCACTCTGCGGAGAAGATTACATCACATCTACCTTTTTTTATATTTTTTGGTCCCAAGGAAACGCCACTAGATCGCTCCACGACTAGGCATGAAACATGTTGACCTATAGCTTAGACCTGATGCTTATTAGCAGGTCTATAGGTGACCAATACACCATCTCACTTGCAGAGATAGGGACTATTACATTTGCAGTTTACTCTGCCTTATTTTTAAGCTCAACACCAACCAGAAAGATAACATTATATATTTTTGCAGCATCTGGTTGATCATTGAATTTATTCCCACACTTTTCACCAATCTTCTCACTTTGTGGGACATACCATTCCCTGTTCAACTGTGCTCATCCAGCAAATTTAATAAAAGATCTCCAGCAAAGTGTGTCAAAGCTTGTCTTCGTGAGCAAGCATGTTTGGTGACTGTATGATATTTTTGCTGGTGTTCTTTTTTTAGAAGGTATCTTATATGGGAATACTTTTAAATAAACAAAAAACTGTTTTTGTTCCTCTTTGGTGTGAGTTCTCCACTTTTTTAATACCAAGCGTGACCTTAGTAAGCAGGTAGGAGGTAAAACTGCCTTTTTTTGGACTAGCCTTTACTGTGCAGGTTGTATTGTTCTAGCACCAAAAACATGTTATATTGTTTGCTGTATTTTCTTTTGGCCATACGAATAAGCAACTTGGTAATTGAGCGATACTTTGTAAACTGAAGTAGTGATAATTTTGGCAATCTTCTTTCCGTGGATGTAAAATGCATTCATATTTATTTGCATGCTTTTAACTCATGGTATTTTAGCTTAATAATTGCTAAAAAAGGGTTTGAGTTCTCCAAAGTAATTTAAACAGTTTCCTGTATTTTCGTTGTTATATGATATAAAGAACACCAACTGCACATTCTTAAAACATGCACAGTGCAGTTATTTGGCAAGCACTTCGTGGCTTCAACAGTGCAGCAGGAGTAGTGGCACCATGACTTATTATAACAAATGCCTTGAAAAAAAATACTGTATTTGTTACAACATACAAACTTCAAAGTATATAGCATAATAATTGAAAATGTTACAGTGTACTGTTTAAATCAAGAAAAATTGTAAACCATAAGTAACGCAACGCCAATGACAATGCAAGTGCAAGTGTAAATATTTACTATATGCTCATTATTGTTTCAGAGATTATGTTCATGTTTAATTTTTCGCAACAATAAAAAAGGACAGTGCAAAATAAAATAAAAAACTTCGTAAGAGAAGTCTGTAATAAAAAAAAAGTGCCCATCTCAATAGAACAATAATCTCACTTTTAGTGTGTTTCTTTCACTCATATTGCCCAAGTGCTCAAATGCTCATTCGAAAAATGTAAAGTTCATTTTCATTTGTTTATCTTGACAATGGACAATAACCAAACACCTTTTCATCTAGTTTTCATAATCTTGTGTTTTTTGGATTTGCAAAAACAGCGCTTACGCTGTACTTATATGGTTTTTCATCCACCCTTTACCTATTCTCCCCATAGCTGCAACGCCTTGAAGCCTACTTATCTGGTAGATTTTTTTTATCTTTGTCCTTCACCATTTACCTCATCTCCCCACTTTATAATATCACTAGCAACAACACAATATAATGCATTTTTGAACATAAACAAGCATAACACTCTAACAGACTTTCTGTAACTTATATTGTACAACTAGCTACAACTTACAACAACAAAAAGCTTATCATTAATCACATAGGCGAAACCTAATGCATTTACTAGTGCTTGTTTTAGTTGAGTCTGATGATGATCTGAGTTTGGAAAGAGTAGCTAATAATTTCCATGACATTTTTTGTGAAAAAATGGAAAACATTTCTAAATTTGAACACTTCATCAAGCTCAAAGAGGGTGCTGTTCCTGTACACAAGGTCAGGTCTGTTCCACTGAGCGTAAGACTGGAACTCAAAAACCTTCTGGACAGATTGTGTTATGAAGGTGTTATTCAAGCTACTGAATCTTCTGAGTGGGTTGGCCCAGTAGTGATAGTCAGAAAGAAAGCAGGCAAAATGTGCTTATGAGTTGAACATGAATTAAAATATTATCATTGACTGTCATCCCTTGCCCAAAGAACAGGAGTTACTAGCCAATCTGGGTCATTTTAAGTTCTTTTAATAACTGTATCTTAGATCAGCATATCATCTGATTCCCCTTGCTGCAGAGTTTCAAAATTGAACAAAGTGCATCACCCCTTTTGGTACATACAAATGTTCACATAACCCTTTTGGGTTAGCCTCTGCAGCAAGCGTATTCCAAAAATTAATTGACACCATTTTCATGGGTATTCCAGGTGTGTAGGCCTTCAAGGATGAAGTGTCAGGGAACATAATTTAATTCTGGAAAGGGTGTTACGTGAGTTAAAAAATGTGGGTATTACTTTGAGAAGAGAAATGTAAGTTTTTAGTGTATCAGTTAGACTTTTTAGGTCATTGTGTGTCAAACCTTAGCATTAAACCAAAAATGCCTCTTATTTGCGTCATTGAAGATGCTATTCCACGTCAAAATAAAAACATGTTGCATTCTTTCTTGGGTTTTTGCAAATATTATTTGTGTTCTATTCATGGGTATGCACTTGTAGTGCAGCCTCTTAGAAACCTTTTGAAAAAAAGGAGAGCAATATGAATAATCTGATTGTGTCAATAAAGCTTTCCTTAAGGTGAAGTCTTTGATGACATCAGTACCAGCTTTATCATCTTTACAGCTGGGAAACCCTGTTTCCTGATGGTTGATGCCAGTCAGTTGGGTTTGGGTGCAGTTCTTTCCCAATGACTAGGCAAGAAAGATCATACCATTGCCTTTGCGTCACGCTCACTTTCTTCGACGGATTCTAATTACAGCTCTATGGAGAAGGAGGCATTGGCATGCTCTTGGGCAGTTGATGCTCAAGGAGAATGGCACAGGCAAGGCTTCTGCTAGATTGGTACGATTACTCTCCAGACTACAGGAGTATAATTTCTTTATAATATCTACCTCGGGGTAAGAATGCCTCTTAAGGATGTCTTTAGATGTTGATTCCTCTGAAGAACAAGTGGATGATGTGGAGTGTGTGGTAGCCTTAATTGAAGAATGGTGTGAAGATCACTGTTTAATTTCCAAGAAAGATTGGTTGGATGCTTTGGACGTGGATTCTTTAATGTAAAATGTGGCAACATTTGTGAGAAGTGGTTGGCCCAAAGAAAGGAATTTAGAACAGAGTTTGAAACTATTTGCTCAAGTAGCCGGTGAACTATCTCTAGTGAATGGATTTTTATTGACATGAGATTCTCATTCCACCTATGTTGTTAAGAGAGTCTTTAATCAAGGTTGCCCACGATGGTCATCTTGGGGTCACTGCGACTATTCGCGATCTCAAGCATTTTTACTGGTAGCAGGCATGGATTCCCAAGTGAACAGCTGGGTGTCATCTTGCAGCACATGTCTGGTCGCAGATAAACACTGGAAGACACGTGAGACAAAGTTACACACGGTTCCTTTACCTGATGGGCCGTAGGTTAAGGTAGCACTTGACTTTGCAGGACCATTTGGTCTATTACCTACTAACAAAATGTATATGTTGGTCCTCGTGGATTACTTTTCAAAGGGGGTATATTTTGGTTTTGTCTAATGATTTGAAAATGATTGAGATTGAGATTGAAGGACCCCTTATAGAAGTTGTCACTGAGAATTGGACACATTTCAAATCTTCTCAAATGATGATGGATTACACATTAAGTATCAACAAGTAGCCTTGTGCCCACCAACTTCCAAAGGTTTGATAGAGTGCATGAATAGTTTTTTCAAGAAGTGGGTTCATATAGCTTTGTTTTCAGGTGTACCGGTGGAAATGTTTTTGCAGAAGCAAGTGTTGAGTTATCTTCTGACTCCTAAAAGTACCACAGGTGAATCTCCATTCACGCTGTTGCGCACAGATTGCCTATATGTGTGTTATGTCCTGAAGTGGGTTCAAGATCTGAAAAGAAATTCTGATAGTTCAGGTTGTGATCTTGATGTGGTAGAAAAGGTTACAAAGGTTACAAGTAAACAAGCCACAATGAAGACTTTTTTGAGAACAAACATGTTACTAAAAATATTGATCTAAGTATTGGAGATTGGGTAGTTATTAAAAAAAAAAAACAAAGTCAAAAAGGGGAATTTAAATTCATGTTGCATGTCAAAGTGTCTAAAGTTCCCAGACAGGCAGTACTGTTGGAAGGAAAAGGATGGTGGAGCAGAAAAAGTATTGTTATGATTTCTCCAGAACAGGCTAGGAAAACTTGGTATACAAAGAAAAATGGGTGCAGCTCAGATGATTCTGCTATGTCATGTCCAGGTGGTGGGGTAACTATTAACTCTGATACAGATCCAGTCTATAGTAGCAATGATGATGATTCTCTTTCAGATATTATGTCTCATTCAGCCTCATTGGAAAATTCCTCAAGTGCAAGTTCTGCTGTTCAACTGGATACAGGTTCAGTTCAACACAGGCCGGTTCGAGTTCAGTTCACCCACCCACATTTAACAATCAAACTACAATTGATTACATCTTTCTGAGCCAGCATATAGGTAACATCATGTCAAGCTTTGATGTGCTCCAACGGGATGAAAGCGATCACACAGCTCTGCTGGTCAGTCTGGAGGCAACATCTGGGAAACTGCACATTCTTTCCCCTATCGAGAAGTCAAATGGAGAGGAATAACATAGGCTTCTGCAGATAATAAAATGGACGCAAATGACCATTAACAAATTTTTTTTTTTTTAAATTGTATTTATTAACTTTTTGTAATAAGTCGACAGGCTTGCATTGCAGGCACAAGAGTGTTCTTAAAAAGACATTAAGCACAGGATTTTTGGTTCAGATTATAGAGTCGTGAAAATAAACAATAGCATTGCCGCCCTGCACTCGGCCCCCCTGTCCAACACCAGCTAGCATACAGGTCCGGAGGGTGTTATGCTTCTGCAGCAGTCCTGAACTCCCAACGCCAGCCAGACCACCAATTGCATGCTCATCCCCTCATTGCTCCGGGGGACGCCTATGCGTCTTCGGCTTCAGTTCTAAGGTAAGTGGTATAGGGTTCCCAAATGTCTACTGGTCTAGAGCGCTCTGGCATAAGCTCCCAGTATGTGTTGAGCTGTTCCTGGCAGTACGCGGCATCCTTTAACCATGCAGCGTGTACTGGTGCTGGGCCCCAATGCATTGCCGCTTTACGTTTGGCTAGTAGCAGTAATATTGCCACCAGACGGCGGCACGTAGCAAGCAATGCCTCAACATATCCTAGCAGGCAGGTCACTGGGTGTAGCTCTAGGGGAGTCCCGGTGATGCCCCCATTTGTTTCCCCCACCTTCGTCCAGAATTGCTCCACTCTGGACCACCGCCAGGCTAGATGGAGAAAGGATGCCAAGTCCTCGGCGCAGCGGGTGCAGCGTGAGGTGTCGCGTAGCCCAATTCTGTGCAGTTGCAGTGGCGTGCGGTATAGCATGTTAAGATATTTAAAGTGAATCAACCTCAGCCTATAGTTTGGGGACGGCCTTTCTGTCTGCACACAGCAATATGTCCATCTTTCCCCTGTGAGTTCCTCACCCAGCTCCCTCTCCCAGGCCACCCGCTCGTTGGATACATCCCGCTGTGGGGCATGTGTTATGATCGAATAGAGTCTGGTAACCAGCTTCCTCGGGGACACAGTAGTATACACATGCTCCAGTGCTTCTAGAGTTGGAGGAGGTTCCAGGAAAGTGTCATACGTCGCCCAGCATAGCACCCGCAATTGGTAATAAAGTAATATATCTAATGCCGTGATCTCTTCTGTGCCCGGCTGGGGCACCGAGTCAAGAAACTTCCCCCAGGGAACAAATCTGCCACAGTTTTAAGTCCCAACTCCTCAGCCCTGCTCGCCGCCCCCCTGTCCCTCGGGGGGGGCGGGGACAGCAGGTTATCAGATATCTGAGCCTACTGGGCGTGCAGTGCCAGTAGGCCAGCACGACACCTGATTCCGTCCCACGCCCACCTCACGCTTTCCACCAGGTCATTTTCACCCTGCGGCGCCCTCTATTTGCCAAACACAGCCGTCTTTAATGGCAGTGGTGCTGCCAGGTCTATTTCCAACGCCATGTGTGGCTGGAAAGTAGCAGGGTATAACCATTGATGTAAGTAGCTCGCCTGCGCGCTAAGCGGATACGCCTGCAGGTCCGGTGCCCCCATCCCGCCCTTTGCCAATGGCTGGATCAGTACCTCCTATCGAGCCCTGGGCTGGCGTCCTGCCTACACTAGCGTCACCAAGTTAGACCTCAGTCTTTTGAAAAAATGCGCCATATGAGGGATCGGGATGTTTGTGAAAAGGTAAAGGAATTTGGGGAGGACCACCATTTTCGCTATCGCGATGCGACCAGCGAGGGGCAGTGGTAGCCTGGTCCAGGTCGGTATGCGTGACTCGAGCCATTCAACCGTGCAACCAAAGTTCATCTTCCAAAGCTCCTCCACATTTCGGCTCAGCCAAATGCCCAGGTATTTAACTGGCTCCATAGCCCACCTGTAAGGATATTCCGTGGGGTAAGGGGGCGGTCGATTCAGTGAGAGGAAAGAGTATTGATTTGCTCCAGTTAATTTGTATGACCTCTCGCATTAGAGGAGAAATATTGGTACTGGGGTTGCTGATGTAGAGTGACATACAGTGACACCACCAGTCCCCGAGTAGGGAACCCGATGCTGCGCTCTGCATGTTGTCGCAACCTGGCGTCCAGAGGCTCCATTGGAGCAGCAAATAGAAGGGGAAAGCGGGCAGCCCTGTCTAGTGCCTCTGGTGATCTCGAATTGTTCTGATATTTGCCCATTGAGGCTTACCCGCGCAGCGGGCTGAGTGTAAAGGAGGCGAATCTTCTGTTTGAAACTGGGGCTGAGCCCCAGTCTGGTCAAGAGGCCAAAAAGGAACGGCCATTCCAGCGTGTCAAACACCTTCATCGTGTCAAGGAGAGCCGCCGCCGCCTTCATAGTTGGGTGAAGGTAATGCATGACTGAGAAGATGGTGCGCAGATTATGCGAGGTCCCACGCCCAGGTATAAAGCCCGATTGGACCAGTTGCGCTACCAGAGGCATAAGCGGTTGTAAGCGGTTAGCCAGCAATTTGGCATATATTTTCGCATCAATATTTATAAAGGACAGAGGGCGATATGAGTCGCATTGGTCTGGCGATTTGCCCGGTTTTAGGATTGCTACAATTAGGGCCTCCCGGAGTGGCGGCGGGAGGCACCCCATCTCTAGTGATTCATGGTACATCTCGATCATGTGTCGGATGAGCAAATCCATGTATTCTTTATAAAACACGGGGGTAAGCCCATCTAGACCGGGGCCCTGCCGGCAGGCAGCGTGGCGACAACATGAGCCACCCCTCAGGTGATATGGGAGCGTCTAGGTATTCTCTGTGTCCGGCATCCAGCCACACTAGCTCTATTGTGTCGAGGTATGCCTGCAATTCAGTTTCACCAGCAGTCGTACCGGCTGTGTACAACTTGGCATAGAAGGAAGACATCACCTCAGGCAAAACGTCCAGGGAAGTGACCAATAGGCCATTGCAATCATGTAGTTCCCCAAAGTATGTCGCAGCATGCGGTTTGCGCAGGAGCCCTGCCATGTCTGTCACCCTCCCTGTAACGCCTTGCTGTAGTTCCCTTTCCCAAGTATTTTAGCTCCCTCTCTGCCTCCTTCGTGTGTTCTGTTATCTTCCTCCTAACGTTTGCCAGTGCATCTGGGCTACGGCTGTCAGCCTGCGCAAGCTCCAATTTCCCGATGTCAGCCTCTAATCTGCTCAGGCCTCCCACAGCGTGGATGCTGAAGCCACTGATCCAGCATTGTTTACAAATTAGTCTGTAATAGCAGTCCAGATCTCATCCCGAAACGTGGCATCGCGGAGCGCATGTGGGGGGAGGTGCCAGGAAAACGCGTGTGGAGGTGCCTGTGGGATTGTCAGTGTTAGGCGTACTGGGGAGTGAACAGAGAGCGTCCGGGGGTGGTGGTCCACCGCTGCCGTCCAAGCAGCCACGTCCCTGGTTGTCAGCCAGTAGTCAATACGCGACCAAGAGCAGTGATATGTCGAGCTATAAGTCCCACTCCTCTGTCCCCGGTGTGTGTGTCTCCATATGTCTACTTGCAAGGTGTCCTCTACTATGGTCTTAAGTGTGTTCGCTGCCTGCGGGTGGTACTGCCTAGCCCCTGACTGGTCTAGCTGGCTGTCCAGTACAACGTTTAAGTCGCCTCCCCACACAACAGCCTCCAGACATGCGGGAAAAAGGTCGGATCATCCTGATTTGGGCCATATACTTCTTCCAGTGTCAATGCCTGCTGGTACTATCGTCCCACTACAATCACGTATCTCCCCTCCTTATCCAGTAATCTACAGGTGGTCCATGGTAGACCTTTCCTAAGTAGAATGGCGACCCCCCCCTGCCGTAGTTGGAATAGGTGGAGGAGTATGTCTCACCGCACCAACGGGCTCATAGTCTAGCTCAGTGTTCCCTGTCAGATGTGTCTCTTGCATGAAGCATACATCCACCCCTTGCCTCGCTAGGTATGCGTACACCAGTCTGGTTTTCTGGTGGTCGTTCAGACCACGGACATTCCATGTCAAGCAAGTTATTTTAGTGAAATGAATAGATAATCAGCGCACACCTATTTAAACAAAAGAAAAAACATTCGCTAATATGAAAACTTGATTGCGTGCTACCCAGTTCGAGGCAGCCAGCCTCTCAATACTAGTAACCATTCTGGCGAGTGTTCACCAGTGTACTGGATGCACAACGTGTATTAAAGATTCAACAATTCACTATATTTTTGAAACAACAAAGATAATAAATCATTTCATTGATTTATGCAAAAAATATATTAACTCAAATGTTTTAAGAGTCATGTCAATATTCCATCACAGTACAAAAAATCAATACAAAAGAATGCAAATAATTACAATGATGACATAAAGAAAATAATAACAAAAATAATAACAAACTGGACGCTTACGGTAAAGAGGTGCAAGAGAGAAAACTCAGAAAATTTCGTTGAGACACAATTGATTATAAACTAAATGAGGTGCACACCTGGGCGGAGGTGTATGCCCGCAGACGGCCTTATCAAAAGCCTAACACTTCCTCGCAAGAATCTATAGTGTCAGATCAGGAGTTAGAACCCACAAGAACACCAGTGGAAGCTCAACATGAAACAGCCGGGCCAAGCTCTCAGCGTAGTGGAGCAGAAACATCAGCACAGTCAACTTCTTTTTTAGCCAGCGGTCCTACCACCGGACGACCACCAGACCAAAAAAAACCAGGAGGAGCCAAAGAAAACGAAGTGGAGGCTCGCAATTTAAGGAGCAAAATGAAGGCCTTATCATAAATATTTCAACACAAGAGTTGACACCGGCACAACAACGAGTACTGAACAAAGGTACGTCTTTTGTTCCTGTGTACCACACCAACACTTTGGAGTTAGAGGTGTCCACTTTTAAGTTTATGAGAAATTTACGTCTCAAGCATTTTTTCAATAACATAGTTCCTACTTTGGAATCTTCAGAATCTTTGAGCAGTGAGCATGACAGAGAATTGAGGTTGTTAAAGCCCAAAAGTACTTTCATGGCACCTGCATCACATAAAGTACTAGATACCTTTGAGACAATGATACGCAATGATTTTGCCAAACTCAATCTTCGGCCGTTAGTTAAAACTAATTTCAAGAAACATGAGATGAATATTATACGACAATTGGCCAATGATTCCAGACTGACATTCCAAATGGCTGATAAGGGTGGTGCCTTGGTAATTATGGATACAACATTTTACGAGCTAAAAGTATCTGAACATCTTCAAGACACTGAGACTTATATTAGGCTAGATCAAGATCCTACCCTCATGGTAATGGACACTTTGAATAAAATTCTCGATCATGCAGAGGATATGAAATGGATTTCAACAGACATAAGAAAATTTTTGATTACAACCTACCCCAGACGTCCCAAGCTCTATATGCTCCCAAAAGTGCATAAAAATCTTCATAACCCACCGTTTCGACCGATTGTTTCGGGCTGTGATTCCATCTTTTCACCTGCGGGGCAGCTTATTGATCACTATTTACAAAAGTTTGTACAGTCATGGAAAAGTTATATCAAAGACACTACACATTTTTTGAAACTTCTCAAGACTATTGATGATCAGAACAGTTCTTCATGGATCTTATGTTCCGTTGATGTTACCTCGCTTTATACCTCGATACCATTGAAGGAAGGAGTGGAAGCTTGTGAGTGGGCATTGTTGCAATTACCAGAACAAGCAGTTAACAAGATTTTTATCTTGGAATTATTGATGTTCTGCTTACAGCACAGCTACTTACAATGGAAGGAAGAATTTTAACTTCAAATCAGTGGAACCTCAGTGGGTTTTTCCGGGGCTCCGGTATATGCAAATACTTTCATGTCTAAATTTGAATCTGATAACATTTTTTCAGACTACACGTGGAGTTCTAACTTGGTTTTTTACACAAGATTCATTGATGATATTTTTTTAATTTGGAATAATTCTGAAGATCTGTTGACATCTAAAATCAGAGAATTAAACACGAAGAACGCCCGCATCAAGTTTTCTTACAACATTAATGCCAAGAGTTTGTAATTTTTGGATGTATTAATCACGAAGGATAATAACAGACTGAAAACATCGGTATATACAAAACCAACGGACAGAAATAATGTGTTATTATTTTCCAGTTTCCATTCTCCGTCATTACGGAACAACTTGCCATTTTTTCAAATGCTCAGAATTAAGAGGATAACATCTAAGGAGGAGGAGCTTGGACCTATTCTTGAGGCACAGAGTAACAAATTTAAACAACGTGGTTATCCTGAAACTACACTTTTACAAGCATTGGCAAATACACAGCAACGTAGTCGTGAAGAGTTACTTACATCTAAACCAAAAATCTCCCAAAATCGACATGTTTTTGTTTTTAAATTCTCAACTAAAGCATCTGCCATTAAAAAAATTATAAGATCAAGATGGGAATTACTAAAACAGGAATCAGATTTCAATGGATTATTTGACCATGAGCCATTGTTTGCGTACACTCGAAACAGGAATATTAAAGAAATGCTCACGCAAACTTTTGAACCTCACCGAGATGATTTTACCGGAATGCGCAAATGTTACAATTGCGTAAATTGCAACAATGTAATCATTGGTAATACCATCAACCATCCACATTCAGGAAAACCCATCACATTGAAATACAATGGTGATTGCAATTTGATTAATGTTATATATACCATTAAATGTCCATGCGGTCTTCTATATGTGGGAAAAACAACACGCAAAATAAAAGTACGAATATCTGAACACAAAAGTAGAATACGCACACAAAGTATTAAATCCCACTTTGTACAACATTGGTTGGAAAATAAACACACAATTGCGCAATTGAGGTACACTATTCTTGAAATCTTAACTTGTAAAGTAGGTTGTGACAATGCCAGGACACTCTCACAACGAGAAGTTTGGTGGATTAAATCACTTCAAACAATGATACCAGGTGGTCTTAATGACAAATTGGAAATGTTGTGCTTTCTCTGATGGGGTGAGCAGCACCATTATGTTGATTGACTTTGCTTTCACGTTTGCTACATTCCTGTATTGATTGTTCATATGGATTATACATGGCAATCATGTTTTGTTTTCACTTGTCCACACTTCACTTTAGTTGTTAATCTACATGTTTTTCTTTTTACTTTGGATTTTGGTTTTGAAATAACATTTCTAATTCACAGGACTAATTTTATGCCATGACAAATAACAATTGCAGTGTTAGAATTTACATGACTGTTATTTTACACAAGTCCGTGATCCTGCAGTAACAGCGATACCCCATTTTTTAATTTTTTCATTTTTCTTCGTGTTCTACATTTACACCATTCAAAAAAAAAATCTTGTCCGGTATCAAGGCAACATAGCATACAAATTTTTTTTTTAAGACTATTTACATTAGTCTTTTTTTCATGGCGGTTGTGTTTACGGAGCTGACAACTGCTGTCAGCAGTTTTACCAGGTCAATATGGCGTCTACCAATCGGTTAACTTGAGTCCTTCTTTAGTGTTCAGCCAGATGGGCGTGTTTTCCAGCAACGCGGAAGTTCGCTTGGTTTTTAAACATGCATACACTAAATGTGCACGTTGGTGCTACGAGCACGTCTACTACCAGACCACTCGAACATTTAGAAGGCGACGATTCAGCATTTAATACCTTGGTGAGTTTCGTTTTCGTTAGTTTGCTGCATAAGCGCTCCTGTGCTTTAACCGATTTGGACGGTTCTTTGAATGCAGTTTTTATCTGACCGCTCAGCCCTCCACAGGGCTTGGTCGCCCCACTCACTGCTGCCGCTCCTGCCTGCCTTGCCGCCTCCTGCCTGGAGATTCCTTCGCTCGCTGCCCGCTGCTCCTGGGACTTTCCCGCTGCTCCTGGGACTTTCCCGCTGCCCGCTGCTCATGGGACTTTCCCGCTGCTCCTGGGACTTTCCCGCTGCCCGCTGCTCCTGGGACTTCCCGCCACTGCCTCCCTGCGGCCCCGCCCCCCGTGATTCCATTCGCCGCCCCGCTCCCGCCACCCAGCTGCTCCTCCCTCCAGGCTCCTTACTTATGACGCCCCCTGAGCGACCGCGCAGCGGCCGCGCGCAGCGGGAGCACCGACGGAGCGCCGAAGGTGCGCCAAAGGTAAGCCCGTCTGCGCCCGTCCGCGCCTGGCCCGCGCCCAGCGCCAGGACCCCTGGATCCCACCGATGCAACACTACTCGACGGACCTACGACGCTGCCACCCTCACCGCACTCAATGCCGGCCGGAACCCTGCCTGCTACCGAGCCTCACCGAGACGCACCCACGGACCCTTCACCTGCCAAGCCTGCCGATTCACCTGCCCCCGGACGTGCACCACCTCCGCCAAGTCGAGCACCAGCAGCAACCACCTGAAATGCATCCTGTTGAACACCCGCTCCGTCCACAGGCACGCCGTGGAACTCTGGGACCTGCTCGACGCAACAGCACCGGACGTCGCCTTCCTCACCGAAACCTGGATGAACGCCTCCTCAGCGCCCGACATCGCCATAGCCATCCCGGACGGATACAAGATCACCCGGAAGGACCGCGTCAACCAGACG
This sequence comes from Calotriton arnoldi, assembly GCA_963921515.1. Classification (NCBI taxonomy): domain Eukaryota; kingdom Metazoa; phylum Chordata; class Amphibia; order Caudata; family Salamandridae; genus Calotriton; species Calotriton arnoldi. The sequence continues at coordinate 482,633 of CAWUFW010003570.1, forward strand.
GGAGGAGGCATCGCCATCGTACACAAGAACACCATCCGCATCTCGACTAACTCCGACGAGACCTTCACCGCCGCCGAACACCTACACTTCCAGATACACACTGATCCCAAGACCACCCTCCGAGGCACCCTCATCTACAGACCCCCGGGACCACGCACACTATTCAGCGAAGACATCGCAGACTTCATCAGCCCGCACGCCATGCCCTCCGCCGACTACATCCTCCTAGGGGACCTCAACTTCCACCTGGAGAACAACAACGACAGAAACACCACCGCCCTGCTGGACAACCTCGCCAACCTCGGACTCAAGCAACTGGTGAACACGCCCACCCACTACGCCGGCCACACGCTTGACCCCGTCTTCTCTTCCAGCAAGCACATCTCCTTCAGCCACGCCACCGGACTCCACTGGACCGACCACAGCTGCGTCCACTTCAGCTTCAGAAAGACTGCGACCCACCACCACCCGCAACAGGCTCCCCGCCGGAGCTGGAGCAAGATCACCGCCGAGCAGCTCACCGCCTCCCTCAGCCAGAACACACCCACCAACACAACGGACCCAAACGAAGCAGCCAGCAACCTCGCCAAGTGGCTGACCGCCTGCGCCGACGACCTCGCACCACTAAAAACCCTCCCAGCAGACCCGGAAGCAAGAAAACCCCTTGGTTCACCAACGAACTCAAGGAATCCAAGAAGAACTGCCGCACTCTCGAGAAAGCCTGGCGACTCGACCAGACCACAGACAACAGGACCGCCCTCAAGCACGCCACCCGCAAACACCACCAGCTGATCCGTGCCACCAAGAAGTCGGCACTCAAAGAACGACTGGACAACAACGCCCACGACAGCAAGGAACTTTTCAGCATCGTCAAAGAGTTCTCCAACCCCAGCGCCGGAAACAACGACATCACCCCCTCGCAAGACCTCTGCAACTCACTCGCCGCGTTCTTCCACCGCAAGATCACCGACATACATAACAGCTTCGACGCACAGACCACGCACCCTACCGCCGAACCAATGCCCGCCACCACCACCCTCTGCAACTGGACCCCGATCAGCACCGAAGACACCACCCGCACGATGAACTCCATCCACTCCGGATCACCAACCGACCCCTGCCCACACCACGTCTTCAACAAAGCCGACGCCACCATCGCACCCCATCTCCGGGACATCATCAACTCCTCCTTCCACACCGCCACCTTCCCGGAGAGCTGGAAGCACGCCGAGCTTACCGCCCTCCTGAAGAAACCAACGGCGGACCCCACCGACCTCAAGAACTACCGTCCCATCTCGCTCCTTCCATTTCCGGCCAAAGTCATCGAGAAGACCGTCAACAGACAGCTTGCCGCCTTCCTCGAGACGAATGGATCCCTCGACCCCTCGCAGTCCGGGTTTCGGGCCAACCACAGCACCGAGACCGCCCTTATCGCAGCCACCGACGACATCAGAACCCTAACCGACAACGGGGAAACAGCAGCCCTCATCCTCTTGGACCTCTCCGCGGCGTTCGACACCGTCTGCCACCGCACCCTAGTGAAGCGCTTCAGCAACATCGGAATCCGAGAGAAAGCACTGGAATGGATCATCTCGTTCCTCGCCGGAAGAACCCAGAGAGTCCGCCTCCCCCCGTTCAGATCCGAGGCCACCGAAGTCATCTGCGGCGTTCCACAAGGATCTTCACTCAGACCAACCCTCTTCAACGTCTACATGAGCCCCTCGCAGCCATCGCACGCCAACACAACCTCAACATCATCTCCTACGCCGACGACACCCAGCTGATCCTCTCCCTCACCAACGACCCCACCACCGCCAGAGCCAACCTACACGACGGGATGAGAGACGTCGCCGACTGGATGAGGAACAGCCGCCTTAAACTGAACTCAGACAAGACGGAAGTCCTCATCCTGGGCTCATCACCCTCCGCCTGGGACGACTCTTGGTGGCCCCCGGCCCTGGGCACCGCGCCCAAGCCAACGGACCACGCACGCAACCTGGGCTTCATCCTGGACTCCTCCCTGTCGATGACCAGACAAGTCAACGCCGTCTCATCTTCGTGCTTCAACACCCTGCGCATGCTCCGCAAGATCTTCAGATGGATCCCCACTGAAACCAGGAAGACCGTCACCCAGGCACTCGTCACCAGCCGACTGGACTATGGGAACACCCTCTACGCCGGAACCACAGCCAAACTTCAAAAAAGACTCCAGCGCATCCAGAACGCCTCCGCACGACTCATCCTGGACATACCCCGACACAGCCACATCACCGGACACCTGAAAGACCTGCACTGGCTCCCCGTCAGCAAGAGAATCACGTTCAGACTCCTCACCCACGCACACAAGGCCCTCCACGACCTGGGCCCCAAGTACCTCAATGACCGCATGACCTTCTACACGCCCACCCGCCAGCTACGATCAACCAGCCACGCCCTCGCCACCGTACCACGCATCCGCAGAGCCACCGCCGGAGGAAGATCCTTCTCCTACCTGGCAGCCAAGACCTGGAACTCCTCCCCACTCACCTTCGGCGAACCCAGGACCATCTCTCCTTCAGGAAGCAGCTCAAGACCTGGCTGTTCGAGCAGTAACTTACCCCCTCCCCCAGCGCCTTGAGACCCTCCCGGGTGAGTAGCGCGCTCTATAAATGCCGTGATTGATTGATTGATTGATTGATTGATCTTTTTACTTAGGGCGATGAATCTCGTTGGTACTTCACACTAATATACATGCAGTGTCGGCTTTACACCATTAACCATACAGGTAGGGAAGTAATTTCTTTGGTGTATGGATGTCTGGGAGTCTTAATGTAAAACTGAGGGATTCAAGAACATTAATGTATATCGTTGTTCGCAGGTAGCCAGTCAAACAGGTGTGCTCAGGCTCATACCTCTTCCACAGATATCAGGATCCATCACACTAGGAAGCGTGAGAGGTAATTTCTGACATTTTTCATTAATTTTTTTGAGCGCCAGTGCTTTTTATGACATTTTTTCAGTACTATGATTGTTCAGATTGATTAGCGTGGTATTTTCTTGGCAGTCTTTATCTTCGGTGACGTCGCCACAGAACTTTATCGACACTGTACATTGTTACAGCTCATAGTAAGTTGACATCACTGGTTTTGCCGTTTGGGGCGTTAGCTTTCACGATAGTGATTTGGATTGACTTATCATATACTGCGGTTTCAGAACTAGGGTTTCACTTGTATTATTTTTCATTTTCTTCATTTATTTTGTGTTGAATTGGTTCATACACTCAGTTTTCTGCCGGTAAGAAGCATGTTGTCTTTTGTTCATTTTTTGAGTTATTTATCATGGGCACAATGATTTTTATTTGTCTTCACATTAGTTCTTGTTCAAATCACACATTAGTTTCATTCTTCACCATTTGGGTGCATTGCCATGTATAATTTATATTCATGTCACCTTGTCTGGTCGTTCTACGCTGTTGTTTTCACAATTGAATGAACTGAATTAAATATTCATTTATAGCATGTATAATGTTTCTTTACAGTGGCCCTTGATGAAGGGATGAATATAATCCCGAAATGCATTGGGCTGGGCTGGGCAATCCAGTCATAATGTGAACTAGAGAAGTTATTTTGACTTGCAAGAGCATTTGAATTTTCTTTATGTCATCATTGTAATTATTTGCATTATTTTGTATTGATTTTTTGTACTGTGATGGAATATTGACATGACTCTTAAAAAATTCGAGTTAATATATTTTTTGCATAAATCAATGAAATGATTTGTTATCTTTTTTGTTTAAAAAATATAGTGAATTGTTGAATCTTTAATACACATTGTGCATCCAGTACACTGGTGAACACTCGCCAGAACGGTTACAAGCAAGTTATTTTAGCCATTTCAGATCCAGCCTACTTTGGACTTGTAGTGTTGTATAGGGGAAGTGGGCATGGTGCTGATAAAGAGGGGGGAAATGGGGGGCCAGCGCACCATCAATTGTCTCCCATGTTCGCAATGCAATCCCTGACGCGTCTCTGTGACCTTAAATCTGCAAGTCCTGTGTCCCACCCTGCGAACTTACTTCAACTTCCCACCCATTATCCAGCTGAAAGAAAACATGGTTATGAAACCCAAAACTTCAGAATAAGTCCCTCCCTCCCATCCCTCCCACTGCAACCCCCCCAATCAGGTTTAGTTAAACCGACCACCCTCCTCCCAACAACCCGGCTTCCTACTCCTGGCGGTCGCCCCTGCCAACTAGGACAGGGTGGCCAAGCCATGTTTTGTTTGCAGACATGTCTTTCGCAGATATCTTCCAGGATAGTAGATGGCCCGCTCCCTGGGGTGTACAGAATGCAACAGTACAAAGCAAAGTTCGTGTTGGCACAGTCACTTACTGGACAGCGTTCGGTATAGTGCAAAACCGCTTCAGTCATTGTCACTGGTAGAGCCTTCCTCGTTGCGCTCAGAGGTCTGGGAGGAAGAACACTGTTGTTTTTCCAACTTTTCTGCAAATGCCAGCGCAGCCTTGGGATCTGTGAAGAACTGTGTCGCCGTTTGGCAGGGTAGACTAAAGCATAAGGTATTTCCTGCTTCTGGAGAATCTTCTTGGCAGGGAGAAATTCACGTCGGGCAGCCTGAACTGCAAGCGTGAAATCAGGATAGAATGACAATGTATTCACCTCTCCCATTTCCCATGCTTCATGCAGCACGGCGAGCAGGTGCGCCCAGCGGAGGTCTGGGACCCAACGATCAGTGTGCGCATTCCACGATGAACACCGCAGACAGCACAGCACAAAAGAGTTAGCGCAGGAGAGCTTCGATGTAGTCTTCTATTCAGTTAATGTTTGTTGACTCCTGTATCCCCGTGATGCGCAATTTGTTCCTCCTGGAAAGCGATTCGAGATCCTCATTTTTTGCCTTGATCAGTTCCAGCACTTTATCAATTTTTAACAATTTCTGTTTGTCTCCCGCCAGGGTATCGTCGTTGTCTGAAACTCTTGCCTCTAATTGTGCAATTTTAGCGTCATGGGTGTCTACCCTGTTTTTAACAAAGTCAAGGCGGGCCGACAGTTGGTCCAACTTGGCATCAACGGTGTTCAGGCTAGATTTTACTTCCAGAAGCAGTGACCTCAGGTCATTATCCCGGGCAGTAGCGTCATCCGTTTGCGTGGCTTGTTCCCCCGCATCCTGGGGAGGCTCCTCTTGTCGGGTATGTCTCTTACTTTCAAATGTGAGTCTGGCCTGCTTAGTTTCTGTTTTCCCCATGGTGCCCGACTGGATGGAGCCCTTTAAATGTGTGTTTGCCCCCCCTTCCACCTTTTTTAGGGGGGCCTTGCTAGCAAGCAGCAGTCTCTGATGTCCGTGTAAGCGAGCCTTAGCTTTCATTAGTGCGTCTCCTATCTCTTCTACTGCCCCACGGCTGCCAGTTGCTGAGGAGGGGGTAGGCAAGTTGTGCCAACCAGCTAGTTCGAGTGGGTGCGGTCTACTACTCTTCTATTTTGGCGTCAAGCAATCGGGGGAGTTAGTCACTGCCTCAATGGGTAAATTCTTGCGCCGTTGAGGTCTGTGGTACGTAAGCCATGGGAGCAGCCCCCGTATCTCAGATGGCTCCTCGTGGGCTGTACAAGTTAATTTTAGCCGCTGGTGACCTCGCTGTAGTTTGTGTGCTCGTTATGCTCATGGCTGCCAAAGTCGAGCACACTGCGGAAAATCCAGGCTCCGTCAGGAGAGGAGGAGGCCCAGGCAACCCTTGCACTGCTCCAGGCCAACAGTGCAGTGCCGAGATCCTAGTCCACCACCCGCGGGTCAGCCCACCAAGGCAGGGGGGAACGGGGAGTCTAACGAGCTGCCCACCACAAAGGCCCTGCTGGATCCCAGGGGAGGGGCCCGGTCCACTCCGCCGAGGTGGGAGGAGGCGGCCGAAGCGTGTCTGCCCCAAGCCCAGCCCCAGCACACCCCCAGGCCTCTGGGGGATAGCGGCCCATGCCCAAGCGACACCCCCACCCACCTCCAGCTTACCCGACCCGCTTACTTGGGGGGATCCCACCGCCGTCCTTCAGCCGGGTCAGCGATGGCCCCCCTCGGTTGCGATGCAGCTCTCCACTCGGCTCAGTGCCGCTCGGCGGCCATCGTCACAGCGCCAGCTCCGGGTCCCTCCTCAGCTGGCACGGGCATCTCAGCCGCCCGCTCATGGCATCAGCAGGGCGGGGCATGGTGTCAGGCAGCCCCCCCTGTGTCGGGATCCTCTCACCTCCAGTCCCAGCGCAGCAGCGGTGCCAGCGGTAGCAGCCTTGTAGCCCTGAAGCCAGGCCCCACACAGGCCGCACTCCGCCGATGCAGGTTTGTAGCCGCCACAAACACTTTTTGGAGCCAAAATTTGTGATTTCTCACTCCCCCAGTGTTAGGGCACAGCAGCGAGTTATTGAGGGGCTGAAAGATGCCCCTATTCCGCAGGATTCTGTGGGATGTTGGGCTTGGCCGGCAGAGCCCACTCAAGGTGCGGCCATCTTGCAGCCGGTGAAGCCACGCCCTGACCATTAACAAATTTGACAGATGGAAATCGACCTGTGAAGGCTTGCCATCAGCAGCCAACAAACCAGTTATCATTGAGACCTGGTTAAAGCTGGCTCCAGTACTGGGAACGATATTCAGAGGAAAGAGCCTGAGATTAAAAACAAGGATGACACCCTAAACATTCGGCACAGTCCTGGAGATTAAACAAAGTGTGCAGCTCTTAAAATCTAAGCAAAAGGCATACAGGAAAATAAAAAGAGAAACAACAAAAAGACAGCTAAATTTAGCAGCAAAACAACATAAAAAACTCATTTAGAAATTCAAATGAAAAGCACCCGACGAGAAATGGATAAGAATCTTCAAGCTCCTGGCCCCCACTAAATCCCAACAATTTTGGCAATACTTGAACAAGCTAACTTATGGGGCGACTAACAGAGGTAATTCGGTTCCAGCCAAAACATGGGTCACACACGTGAAGTCACTCTACGTCAGTGATCATGAAAACACAGGCCTAAAGGAACACCGTCAGTGGAGCACATCTAAAGACACGGAAACTGAGCCACATGCTGGACCAAGTAAAAGTACAGTGTGCACCGTTTAAAAAAAGATAAGAACAGATTGCGCCCCAGGCCCAAACAGCCTGCCAGGCTCCCTATTCAGAGCGGACACAAACTTCTGGGCAGGAACCCTTACAATGTTGTATGCTGAATGTAGGCTACTAGAAGAAGTGCCAGACTCATGGAGGGGCTCCTTGCTACAGCCTATTTTCAAGAAAGGGGGAGGGCCGATCCAAAAAACTGTTGCATCATCGCCCTTTTGGATATCGAGGGGACGGCCTATTCCAGCACCCTCCTGCTGGAATTAGCGGCTTGGGCAAACAGAGAAGGCCCTCTACCATTCTACCACACAGGCTTTCTCAAAGGGGACTTGACAGTTGACAACATCACGGTCCTTTCATATCTCGCCCAACAAACTGTCACACGTTCTTCCCCCCTATCTTCGCCTGCTTCATTGATTACTCAGCAGCCTACGATGGGGTAGTTTGTAACATCCTTTGGCAGAAACATAAGGGATGGAACATCTGCCCGAAATTATTGCGAGCTATCAGGTCCCTATACTTTAGAACCTGGGTTAGGGTCAAACTTACCGGGGAGTCAGCCACCCAAAAAATTGCTACAGATCAAGGATTAAAACAGAGGTGTGTGCTGGCTCCGTTGTTACACTGCAGATCTGGGCTCTGCACTAAGTGGATTCTCCCTCGCCATACCAAGAATTGGAATGAAAATAATCCATCTGATGCAATATGCTGATGATCTAGTCTTCATAGATCATACCCAAGTAGGCCTCAAAAAAGCACTCAATGCACTTTCCAAATAAAACCTTCAGAATAAATTAGTCACCAACACCAGTAAATCGAAAATAATGTTTTTTGGCAGCCACCCAAAAAAACAGCACTTGAAATGGCGGCTGGGCACACTCAGTCTGGACTGTGTCCAAAGCTACAAATACCTGGGTGCTTGTCTGTGCAAAACAGGCCGACCGTCGTTTCACCTACAAAAAATGAGGCTGAAAGGGACGATGGTCACGCATGCCCTTAGTAAATTAAACGCAGCCCTCGATAGTCCCACAACCACGGCAATACGAAGGGTAATACGGGCCAAACTCCTGCCATCAGTCAACTATGCACAGCAGGCATTCCCCGGCATGCTTACTGCAGACTTGGAAAAAATCCAATGCACAGCTTATAAAAAATGATTCCATCTTCCCTCCTGCACAAGAAATATTTTGGTCCGCCTAGAATTCAACCTTACCCAACCGAAACTGGAAGGACAGGCCTCCTTGGCAAAATATTATTACCTGGCCACCGCTGCCCCAGACAACTCCACGAAGGCTCTCATAAAAAACATTTTTAACACACCTAACAGCCCCTGGTCATTACAGCTCACGGCAGCAAAGGAATCCCTCCACCTAGCCATGGAGAACTGGGACCGAAATATCATTGACTATACGACGGCTAAAACAACAATAAAGAAACAACTGCGTCTTTTGTCTCGCACTCTGGATTTCGAATCACTCCAGGCAAGGGATTTCCGCAATCTCTTCCTGCATCAAAGCACCATCTTAACCATGCCGTGAGGAGACGTGTCCTCAATCAGATTCTAGCAGCAAGGTTGCATCCACTTCCCCTAAGAGAGCTATATTCAAGTTGGAAGCTGCTTGGTCGTCCTACAGAGTATAGGCTGTGTGACTATAAAAGGGAATCACTGGTACACATCCTCCTATTCTGCCCAGGTGCTGCGACAGGCGCGCCAAATCCATCTAAGGCATATCATCCTCAAATTGGGCATTCGTACAACAAAGGAAGCCGTTCACCAGCTTTCTACTTTGGACATTGTCAAAGGTTTAGGCCATAAAGGGCTCTTCCCTCTACACAATCAGCTCATCGCATCCAGGGCCCAAAGCCATCATGGGCGCTTCGGCACCTACAACTACCATCTACAGCAGAACTTACAGGAGAAGCTGCAACAAAAAAATAAAAATAAAAATAATAAATAAAATAAAGAAGCACTGGCACTTTACTTGAAGACTGCCTAATGACAGCAGCCAACTGCTCAGTTCCAACTCAATCAAAAACCGTACGAACTTTGGACAACGCTTTTTAAAGAATGTTTATATTTAAACAGTTTTTAAATTTGATCGTTCTATAGTCTTTTAATACCTTTTGTAATGATTTTAGGTAATCTCACAAATAAATGTATTCATTCTTTCATTCATTCAGTCCTCCGATAGGAGAGCACTGACATGGTAGCCCTGATCCCCTAGGTTCTTTGGTGACACTCAGTAATCGAGAATAGGAGTTCACAATCAGGCTCCACGGCTGTGACAATAGTTTGTTACAAATTAGGAGGCACAGAAGAGCTCCCACCACCGGATCTAGAAGACCGTAGAATCAGAATGCCATCACAGTTATGAAATGTTATGTTAAACAGAATTTCTTGAGCGCAGCTTTCACTTGCTACTGTATTATGGTGCTACAGAAAGAAGGAAACCCAAGAAATTGTAAGAAACTGAGTCATGGATTACTTACTATAAAGCTATGTCTTACAAAAATTGTGGAACTGAAGATAATTTGATGTATTGCAAACTTAAACAGGAACATTGTTCTATGACCGGGGCTCCTTGAAGAGAGAATATGCAATCACTAAGACTGGCCCAAAGTAAGTGATGGAGCAGGATTTCGCTAAAGAAACCTGCTCAATTGAACACCCCTATAACAAGTACTAATCGTAAGTAGTGTTAGAACGACTAATGTGCACATTTACACTACACATGGGAAGTTTGCTTTGCAATATGCATGAATTAACCCTAAAACAATACGTAAATAACCGGAAATGTAATAATTTTGTGTTTAGAACAAATTAAGAAGATTTGCATGGCAAAGGCCGCATGTGTATTTAGTAAAAAGCATGACGTGTGTTGCTTTATCCTAATAAATAATGCAGCTTTCCTGCTTATGCTATGCTAGGCTAACCGTTAATATGAAGTAGAGTTAAGGTGGGTGGTAAACAGTGAAAATGCATATTCACATAATTAATAAATGTCTGTTTTCCGTTCTTTTAGTAATGGACGATTTCTCCATTTCTTTAAAGTTAGCCTAACCGAGGGGGGTGGAAATTAGGAGCGAACAGAAACCATGTGACCACGTGACTGAACTGCTGTGCAAAGCTGAAAAAGGTTGACCTGGTGAAGGACGGAACATTGAAAGACAGCCAACGCCAATGTCATCGTGGGAACTGAATCTGTAGTTGTTGAATTTATTAAAATGTACAATAAATGGTTGCATGTGTACTCATGAGAAAGAAGGGGTATTGATGACCATGTGAGAAAATGTTTAGAACAATGGTGTTGTCAAAAGAAGATGATTTTATAGTGGGGTGACAATCCACCCCTAGAATTCAGCCAATCCCTTAGCTAGAACTTGTGAACTTAGCAACTATAGTGGGACGGACGTGTGTTTTTAGGGTGTAAGAATAGGTGCTTTAGGGGTGTGGTTTAGACGTCGTTGGGGTTGCGTAGGCTGAAGGTGTCCGAGTGAGGGATGCGCCGTTGATCGTCGGGTTGCAGAGAGGCCTAGCTGTTCCTGTCCTGATTCTTGAGTCTTTGATCCCTGACTCTTGGTCCAGGGGTCCCCCACTGCTACCTAGGCCTGGGTGGTAGTTTTCCCCCTTACAGATCCTTTGGGTTTGTATTTGATCTAATTTAGCATTGCAGAAATTAATGTTTGCAGTGGTATTTCTTGTCTCTGTACCTTCTGTCTCTTCATCTATCCCTCTGAATTGTTGATTTAAGAATCGATATATTTTATTTGCATCTGTCTCCTTATCTTTCCACTCTTTGTAACGTATATTTGAAATGCTAGTTTTGTTGTTGCTATGATTAGATTGTTTCTCTCTCTCATGAGGTCCTCCAGTATTTGAATTTATGAAATAATTTCGCATTGAGCATTTATTATTACTAGATAAAATTTATTAAATCACACTGAGAGTCTGTGGTTATTTTAGCCGGTTTTATGATTAATGTTTTCTTTAGAATTTCCATTGCCATCAACTCTTCAACTAATTGGTCCATCGACCAAGTAGATGAAAAAGTCGATTATTATTTGTTCAGATATGCGAAAGTACAAAATTATTTAATTTTTGAGTCTGAGTAACAAGAGTAAATTGAGGCAAAGTTAACAAACTTGACCCCAGCGCATCAGGGATTTGGGTGAATGTGTATGGGCCAAAGTACGTGATTTATTGAATATTTATCCCTGATCAATTTATTGGGTTCGCGCTGGATCAGTTTCTTGGCAGCAGAGGACGGTTTAATTATTGATTAGTTTGGTAATGGTTATTGAATATTGATTATATGTCTTAACATGAAGAGTTAGTGTCCCGTTTTATGTTGTCTAGAAGTACAGGTATGGAGTTGCCTGAGGAATCCCGGGAAGGAATTAGGCTGAAGTAGGCAGAAGAAGAGTGTGGTAAAGAAATCACACTGCAGAAGTACTTTGTCTGTTTTAATAATACTGAAAAGCTACGTAGGGCTGCCAGTGTTATAAATAGGGAACATTTTTGTATGTAAGTAGAGTATCTGAAATAGCGAAGGGTCCACTTTTGAAACTCTGGCAGTATCCCCGAGAGGAGTAACAGGACACCTTTTTATGCCAAAAAGTCCTTTTGTGAAACTTCGGTTTTATCCCTAGAGGAGTAATAGGTCTCCCCGGAGCTTGTTAGAGAAGTGAGATAACGCTGGTCGTTATTATTGCTTGCAGTGTAAGAAAATCTCTTTGAAAAGTGAAGACTATCTCTTTATTTGACGGAGCAGACAAGGTAGCATTGTCTTTTTATGTTGTTACTAACAGAATTTTGATTAAGAAAACTCAGAAAAATATTACCGTAAGATTTTGTGAAGGGAGGGTCAGCAGAAGGAGTAATACTGACGTCACAAGGTGCCGCACTGGTATTGGACAAAACAGTGGGTGTGTATCGAAGAGCAGATTGTAAAGGGAGGGTCAGTAGCAGGAGTAAAACTGATGTCTCAAAAGGCCATGCTAGCATTGGCCAGATAGCGGGAGAGAACAGAGCTGTAATTGGTTGGTGGGTGTGAGTCGCGCTGACATTGGATAAGACTGTAGTTACATAATGCGCTGTGATTGGTTAGTTGGTGTGAGTCGCGCTGGTATAGGATGAGATCTAACAAATAGGGAAAGGAGAATTAGGGAGAAATTTTGTTATTTTGTCTGTTGAGAAATACTAATAGCAAGAGTCTAAAGATGGGTTTGATAAAGACAATAAAGAATTTCTTTAAGAAAGACAAACAAATTGTGACGAGAGAGGAATTCCAATTCCACCCCCAAAAACGCCTGCCTCTTACATGTTGATGGAGAGAGGGTATCATATGTGTGTTTGGTTAGAGAATTGGATGAAATATACGAAGGATGATGGGATGTTAGCTTTCCCTGAGTTTGGTACATTCAATGTAAGGATTTTACAGAATTTGAGAGCTAGGATGAACTCGCTAGAGCCAAAACCAAGACTTACTCAGTATGAAGCGTTGGAAGAATGGGAAGTAGAAGCTTATGAGCGAGAAAAAGATCGAAGTGGAAGAAGATTTAGAGGTTTTATGCCTTGATATCCATTTGAGAGGCAAGAAGATCAAATGAAATGATGGAGAAGAGCTGTAGTGACTGAGGGTTTAAATCCAGTTTTGACAGTAGGGAGTCAGACAGGCACAAAGTGTAAGGAGAAAAAGACAAATATAGAAACGTCCGTGGAAGGCTTGGATGAATCTGATGATGAATTGTTAGAAGATATGATGACTAAAAGACCTCCGCCATATGAAGAAAATTCAGGGGAGGTGATTCCAAGTGCCCCACAAATGGTAACTCCATTGACTCCCCAAGTTACCGAAATAGCTAGGACAGTGCGGGAGAATGAAGTGAGCTTATTAAATAAAGATAGGATGGAACAGGTGCAGAAACTAAATCTCATGAACCTGAATGCAGAAGCTTTGACGGTGCCAGTGACAATTGGTCCTGTGGTTCCATTATTTGGGGAGAAATCGACTTTGCCGAAAGTACATACATTGTCAGTTCCAAGAAGTAGTGTAAGGAGTGAAGTAGTGTCAGTAACAAATTAAAATAGACAAGATGACCAAAATAACACACTGTTAGACCTACTGGTTGGTGACTTATTAACAGAAACCCCGAGGAGAAGCATTCAATTAGCCCCAAGAAAAATAGGGACTAATTTTACGCCAATAGCAGGGAGTTCAGCAGGTCCCTCTCCAGAAGAATTAACTAATTGGATAAAAGAAATGACCAAGCCATAAGCTCAACCACAGAGTTTAAATGTGAGCCAATTGAAAGTAGATTTAGAGGAGATGATTATTGGAACGGTAAGTCCAGAAAGACTAGGAACATATAGTGATGAAGAGTTACTGTTTTTGTGTAAAAGTAGTACTTGGAGAGCAAAAAATTTACATGAAATACTATCGGAAGTTGCTAGTGAGTTTGGTGTAGATATAGAAAAGTCGAAAGTGTTACAGAAATAGTACCGAATGGCTTTTACTGACAAGGATTTAGAGAATTTCAATACGTCAGGGAAAAGATTGCAGATAAAGGAATTAATGAATATTTTGAAGAAATGGGGAACTGTAGAACGATGGAGAAGTAAATGGATGAAAAAGAAAGAAGAGACTACTGGTACAGGAACTTCCATGTTTCCGTTAAAGGAACCCGAGCAAGTTAAAAGGGCATGTCCTATGAGATAGGTTCCAGGTGGTGGATATGTTCATAAACCTTGGACTAGACAGGATATATTGTCATTCACAAATGATTTTCCCAGATTACGAGAGAAGCCTGTTGAATGGTATAAACAAGTGGATAGATTTGTAAAAGTTTCAAAGTTATTGTTGAAAGATTTAGATGGTCTTTTTGAAATAGTGGTTCCGGCTGATTTGTGGACAGAATTTAAAATTACTGTCGACTGTCCAAAAGATGAATATCCTAGGCATGCAAAAACAGGTGCACCGTCTGAAGAGGTGATGAAAAAGTACCATCAGGTCATTACCTTCTTGAAAGGAAAGATCTCCCCTAAAGAAACAGATTGGGTTAAGATTGACAGGACGAACCAAGAGCCTAAAGAGTCAGTGCACGCATATTATGAGAGATTGCTACAGATGTTTAAGCAGTACAGTGGGTTTGAGAATATTGGAGATAAAGATATGGGATATTTTGTGTATCGATTTGTATATGGATTGAAACCAGAGATTAGCGTAATGATACAGCAGCATATGCTCTGCTGGCAAAGTAAGTCAATAGATTAAATTTTGAGGTATGCAAAATATTGTAGTGATGATATTGATTCAAGGCTTAAAAAGCTAAAGGAGAAAATGATGTGGGCACAAGTGAAGATGGCAGAACAGCAACAAGAAATTAGTAATGTGCAACAAGGTCAGAGTCAGGTAGGACAGGCAAACAGTGGAAGTAGAGGAAAATTTAAAATGAGTAAGGAAGAAGCTAAAAAGAAGTTTCCTTGTCATGCGTGCGGAAAATTTGGACATTGGAAGAATGAGTGTAGATTTGGACAAAAGGGTGATGAAATAAATCAAAATTTAAATTCACAGATGCAGAATGAGATGGTTGGGAATCAACAGCAGCAGCAGCAGGTAGTTACTCCTCAGTTGCAGGTGCCACAACCTCCAATACCCTGTAATGTGAATGCTCATATGCAGATGTACAGTGCAAGTTCTGGATTCTGAGGAGAAGAGCAGTTTGGTAAGAATCCACTAGTTTCACGGTATTTGGTGCGTTGCAATGAGAGTGATTCGGATTCATCTCAATGATGATGCCTGAGGGGGGAAAAAAGAGTGCGTACTTGGTGCATCTTTAGCGGTAGATCAGTCAGGTCCACTTGTTGATGGAAAGGTGGAAGGTAAAGATATCACCTTTTGTTGGACACTGGCGCTACCCGTTCTACTGTAAGAGCAGCAGAAATTCCAAACCTACCCCTCTCGGGAGAAACTATCCAAGTTGTAGGCGTTGCAAATAAACATATTAGAACTCCTGTCACAGCCCCAATTGAAGTTCATATTGGAAACTTCAAAGACATGCATCAGTTTGTGGTATGTGATTCCAGTCCCGTTAATCTCCTGGACAGAGATTTGTTGTGCAAAATGAATTGCACTATTTATTGCACACCGGATGGTGTTGCATTTATGACACCAGATGAGGATGTTGAATACAAAGTCATGATGGCCCAACGAGAGTCAGAAGTGAGTGAGTTATATTCACTGCTCACTGAGTAAGAATTGCCTGGAGAGTTAAAAGGTACAGTGAGATCAGATGTGTGGGATTTTTCAGGAAAAGAGATTGGGTTAATGAAAAATGTAGATCCAATTCAGATTACAGTAAAAGATGGTGCTGTATATCCCAATACCCCACAGTACAAAATGAGTCCAGAAGTAATTGCTGGAGTCACACCTGTGATTGACCAAATGATTGAACAGGGGATTTTAAAAGAAATAATGAGCAGTCCCTGTAACTCACCCATTATTGGAATTAAAAAGCCTAATGGAAAATATAGAATAGTTCAAGACCTGAGAAAGGTGAATAAAATTGTAGTACCATGCTGTCGAGTTGTGCCAAATCCAGCATTAATTCTTTACCAAATTCCCTGTGATGATGAATGGTACACTGTCACTGATTTGTGTCAGGCATTTTTCACCATTCCTTTGCACCCGGAAAGTCTATATTTATTTGCCTTCCGGTTCGGAAACCGTGTCTTGGCATGGTGCCGAGTTCCTCAAGGGTACACCGAGAGTCCTTCGATCTTTAATCAGATATTGAAAAAATGTTTGGAGACTTTGAATATGCCCAGAAATTCTGTCTTGGGTCAGTACATTGATGACCTACCGGTGGCATCAAAAACACGAGAAGCATGTGTAACAGACACAATTGCTTTACTGAACCATTTAGCAGAAGGAGGACATAAAGTGTCACCATCTAAATTGCTATATTGTAGACAGGAAGTTCAGTATTTAGGTCACAAGATTGAAAAAGGAGTTAGAAAGGTGACGCCAGAGAGAATCAGTGTGATCAAGAAAATGAATCCACCCAGAAATCAAAAAGAAGTGTGAATGTTTTTGGGAATGGTTGAATACTGCAGACAGTAGATCTGTGGTTTCTCATTGATTGCAAAACCTCTACAGAGGTTAACGCGAAAAGATGTGAAAGATCCAATTGTGTTGAACGAAGAGACTTTGGAATCTTTCTCCATATTACGAAACAGTCTTTGTCAAGCGCCTGCTTTGGGAATGCCAGATTACTCTAAAGAGTTTGCATTGTACTGTTGTGAAAGAGATGGATGTGCACTTGCAGTTTTAACTCAGAAACACGAAATGGCACGACGTCCGGTGGCATATTTTTCTGCCACCCTCGATTCAGTGGCTGCAGCATTACCAGGCTGTTTAAAAGCAGTAGCCGCCATGTGTGTAAGCCTGGAACAGAGTGAAGCTATTGTAATAGGTTACCCAGTAAAAGTGTATGTATCACATTCTGTTGAGATCCTTTTAACTCGCACTCGGACTCAACACATGACCTCTAGTCAGCTGACTAAATATGAGAGAGTAATTCTAGGTGCTGAAAATGTGACAGTGGTGAGGTGCACTACTGTGAACCCTGCTACATTGTTACCAAATTCAAGATGTGAGGAGGTGAGAGAGGAAGCAGAACATGATTGTCTGGAAGTGACAGAACTCTGTGCTAAGCCCCGTTCTGATATAGATGATGAACCCTTGGAAGAATCAGATTGTGAGCTGTTTGTGGATGGATCATGTTTGAGAAATGAAAAGGGTGAATTGTGCGCTGGTTATGCTGTCTGCACCTTATCAGGAGCACTAGAAGCATCCTGTTTGAAGGGAGTAAACTCCGCTCAAGTTGCAGATTTGATTGCTCTGACCAGAGCATGTAAATTGGCAAAAGGTCTAAAAGTAGCAATTTACACCGACAGTCAGTACGGATTTGGCGTCGTACATGACTTCGGTCAGCTATGAATGCAAAGAGGATTTCTGACTTCCTCAGGTTCCCCAATTCGGAATGGAAAAACTGTAAAGGAATTATTGAATGCTTTGCAGTTACCAAAAAGAATTGCAGTTGTAAAATGTGCTGCACATCAATCAGGAGATGATAATGTGACAGAAGGCAACAGATACGCAGATCAATTAGCGCGTTTCTGTACACAAAATACGATGACCATAAACAGATCAATTGAAAAAGGAAATACCGAATGCCACCTTATGCTCACAACCACTTTTGAGACTTGGGATGAGGTAAGGCAAATGCAGGAAGAAGTCAGTGATAAGGAGAAAGAAGAATGGAAAAGAACAGGTTGTAGGAAAAATGCAGAAGATGAGATATAGGTTTATTACTATGGAAGGCCAGTATTACCAGATTCTGACTTTCTCACATGGCCAGGATGCACCATGGACTCAGACATATTGGAAGAGATGCAATGGTAAGACTGTTCAAGCAGTCATGGTACAATCCAAAGTTCAGGGTCATCGCAGAAAGTTTATATCAAAGGTGTGCCATATGCCAAAAACAAAATCCAGGAAGAAAGACAGTTGTAAGCTGGAGTGTAATTGGGAAAGCAGGAGGTCCTTTTACCAGACTTCAGATTGATTTCATTGAGTTGCCACCATGTAATGGGCTGAGATACGTCCTTGTCATTGTCTGTTTGTTTTCCCGCTGGGTAGAGGCCTATCCAACAAGAAGGAATGATAGCCTTACAGTGGCTAAACTATTGTTGAGAGAACTGATCCCTAGGTTTGGTTTTCCAGTCACTCTGGAATCAAATAGAGGATTGCACTTCAATAATGAAATAATTCGGATGATTTGTACAGCATTACAAATTGAGCAGAAGCTGCATTGTACCTATCGACCAGAAGCATCTGGTATTGTTGAGCAGATAAATGGCACAATAAAATCTAGATTAGAGAAGGTATGTGCAGCCACAACACTGAAGTGGCCTGACGCTTTACCCCTTGTATTGATGAGTCTTAGAAGTATTCCTGACAAAAAGACTGGATTAAGTCCCCATGAAGTATTAATGGGAAGAGCCATGAGACAAGCATACATACCTGCGAACAAACTGATGAATATGTCTGATGATCGTGTGCTAGATTATTGCAAAGGACTGGCTGATCTAGTGCGTTCTGTGTCCCGCCAGGTTGGAGGAGATGCCACACTGACACAGCGGAACCAAGCACATGATTTGAATTCTGGTGAGTGGGTCCTAATCAAGAAGCACGTGAGGAAAACGTGCCTAGAGCCCCGTTGGAGCAGCCCTTACCAGATCATATTGGTGACGACCACAGCAGTAAAGTGTTTTGGCTTACCAAACTGGATACATGCAAGCCATACCCGCCTAATCCCAAGTCCATTTGAAAGACCTGAAAAACAGCAACTGGTAAATCAAATTCAAGAGCCAGCAACTGAAGTTTGCGAAGCTGAAGAGTCTGGAGTGACAGATTCTGATGAACATTTTGACAATGAACAGCCAAGCACAAGTCAAGTAAAGTGGGCACCAGATACTGGTACTGAAAAGACTGCTGTTGAGTCGGAAGAAGGTGAGGCTGCCATTGAACCAGAAGGAAGTGAAGCAGCTGTTGAAACAGAAGAAAGAGAAACAGCTGATGAGCCAGAAGTAGGACCAGAGGAGAATGAAGTCACAAAAGAGCTAGAAGAAGGTGAACTCACTAATGAATCAGAATTAAGCGTTGAACCTACAGAAACAGAAATACGAGGGAGCAGAGAAAAACAGCTAGAAAGAAGACTAAATAAAAGAAATGGTGAACAAAACACAGAAGGTGAAAGGGTAGTACAGAAAAAGAGGCCTAGAAAGGGAGACAATTGGCCAAGTGGAGGAAGAAGACTAAAGTATAAAATAGTAAAGAGAAGATTGAGGAAAGGACCAGAGCAAAGTAACTAAGTCTCAAGCCAAACTGAACAAGAAATACTAGAAGACAAACAACTCGAAAATCAAAAAGAACAAGAATTCCATGTAGAAAGTACAAGGCTCCTGAATGGACCTACGTCATATTAGAAGAATTTGAAAGTTTAGGTTTAAGCGAAGAACACAACAGTAGTGATACTGAAAAGGAGGATGAGAACAAACTGAGACCACCTTAATAGGAACTGTAAAGAGATTAAGGTGAAAACTTGTCAGATGAATTTGAATCAAAGACTCAAGAGAGACCAAAAGGACTGAAAATAAAAGAAAGGGGTGAAGAAGAAAGTCATTAAGTGTAGGATTACACAAAATCCATTTTCAGAGATTGTTAGAATAGAGTTCATATAGATTTTTCCCGATTTTTAGATTATAGATTAAAAGATTGTTAGATTTTTGTAGTATATCAAAATGGCAGAAACAGAAGTGACTGGACAACCAAAGTCTAGTCTAAAACGTAGATGTGTTGAAACCTGCTTATGTTGTGTTTTTCTATTAACAATTTTATGGGTCCTGTTAATTGTTGTCATACCCATTTTTACTGTGAATAACGTTGGAAATAATACTAATGATGTGTCGATTGAAGGAATGAAAGATGTTTCTAAACAACCTATGAATACTAATATAGAACAAATGGATGGAAGCATTCTCCATCATGACAAATCAATTAGTGATTTTTTGTTAAATGTTTTGACTAAGTTGTTATATGAATATA
This sequence comes from Calotriton arnoldi, assembly GCA_963921515.1. Lineage (NCBI taxonomy): Eukaryota > Metazoa > Chordata > Amphibia > Caudata > Salamandridae > Calotriton > Calotriton arnoldi. The sequence continues at coordinate 502,391 of CAWUFW010003570.1, forward strand.
CTAATACTATGAATGTGAGTGATTGTTATGTTTGCATGAAATTACCATCGTCTGTCTCTGAAGGTATAACACATCATCACCTTTCACTAACATATGGTGTGTCATGTAGTGTCCTCAGTAGCCTATTTTACATGACAGGTAAGCTGGAGTATCAATATACTGATATAGATTTAGTATTTTCAGAAGTACCAATTGTAAGGGAACTAAATAAAGTAGTAAGTGGTAAAAACGCACGCTATATGGGAGAATTTTTCCATATCATTAAAACCTTAAATGTAGAATATGCTTACAAAAGTAACTTAACCTGTAGTTTACATGCTGAGGAGAAATTATTTTTAGACATGGTAGAAAATAGAAGGGAAAGTTTCCAAAGAAAAGCTGATGAACATAAATCACAGGCACCACCTTGGGCTTTTAGAGAAAAAAAATATGAGAAGGGTGAGACATACGCTGTGATGTCCCTGGACTTGTCACAGAAGAGAAAACTATGTTTGTTTAGATCAAAGACTAACTATAATAATTATTTCATTGGCACTAGTGAATGTGAGCATACTTTCCAAATTACTGGAGAATGTGGGTTAAAGGGTGGAACTGATCCTGTTTTCCCGGGAATATATTATGTGTGTGGTAGGAAAGCCTATTATAGGTTACCTGCACATTGGTACGGGAGTTGTTATTTCGGGATTGTTTTTCCAAAGGTCTATCATGTAGACCGTGAGGACAATAGTGTCAATAAAGTAAAACAAGGACTAATACGTAGTAAGAGAGCAAGTTTTTCGGAAATAGTAGGTGATATCTTTAGTGCACTGATACCATAAGTTGGAGTTGTTTTAAATTCACACAAAATTCGAAAATTGTCTACAGTGGTTGACCGTTTATCAACAGATACTGCTGGTGGTTTCTTGATGATTGATACCGAGATGGTGGCAATCAGATCAATGGTTAAAATCAACTTGCCCTTGATATTCTTTTGGCAAAAGAGGGTGGAGTTTGTGGCATGTTGAGAATTCAACACTGCTGTACCTATATCCCGGATAAAAGTAAAGGGATAGAAGGATATATCAGAAATATTACAAAATTACATAAAGATTCAACCCAACTGGAGGTTGATGGTGTTTGGGAGAAACTTGGTAAGAGTTTCTCCGCAGTAAGTAATGGTTTTCTACCTTTGGAAGTAGTTTATTAGGAAAAATAATAATACCAATACTTTCAGTAGCTCTAGTAATATTAACAGCGTATAAGTGTTGTAAATGCATAAGAGAAAGAAAAGATGTAACAGACAAAAAGAACAAAAGAAAAGGAATAAAAAGAAAGAGAGAGAAGATAGAGTTAGAAGAAATAAATGAAGAATACTATGATATGATGAAAAAGCTAGATGAGGGTGCCATAAAAGAAGAGAAAGAAAAGAAACTCTAGATAAAATAAAAGGTGGCACTCGGTATGGTGAGTATTTATGATGGCTCCTAAAAGCCATCAGAGGGGGGATTGATGGAGCAGGATTTCGCAAAAGAAACCTGCTCAATTGAACACCCATATAATAAGTACTAATTGTAAGTAGTATTAGAACGACTAATGTGCACATTTACACTACACGTGGGAAGTTTGCTTTGCAATATGCATGAATTAACCCTAAAACAATATGTAAATAACCGGAAATGTAATAATCTTGTGTTTAGAACAAATTAAAAATATTTGCATGGCAAGGCTGCATGTGTATTTAGTAAAAAGCATGACGTGTGTTGCTTTATCCTAATAAATAATGCAGCTTTCCTGCTTATGCTATGCTAGGCTAACCGTTAATATGAAGTAGAGTTAAGGTGGGTGGTAAACAGTGAAAATGCATTTTCACATAATTAATAAATGTCTGTTTTCCGTTCTTTTAGTAATGGACGAGTTCTCCATTTCTTTAAAGTTAGCCTAACCGAGGGCGGGTGGAAATTAGGAGCGAACAGAAACCATGTGACCACGTGACTGAACTGCTGTGCGACGCTGAAAAAGCTTGACCTGGTGAAGGACGGAACATTGAAAGATAGCCAATGCCAGTGTCATCGTGGGAACTGAACCTGTAGTTGTTGAATTTATTAAAATATACAATAAATTGTTGCATGTGTACTCATGAGAGAGAAGGGGTATTGATGACCATGTGAGAACATGTTTAGAACAATGGTGTAGTCAAAAGAAGATGATTTCATAGTGGGGTGACAATCCACCCCTAGAATTCAGCCAATCCCTTAGCTAGAAATTGTGAATTTAGCAACTATAGTGGGACGGACATGTGTTTTTAGGGTATAAGAATAGGTGCTTTAGGGATGTGGTTTAGACGTCTTTGGGGTTGCGTAGGCTGAAGGTGTCCGAGTGAGGGATGCGCCGTTGATCGTCGGGTTGCAGAGAGGCCTAGCTGTTCCAGTCCTCTCCCTGTCCTGATTCTTGAGTCTTTGATCCCTGACTCTTGGTCCAGGGGTCCCCCACTGCTACCTAGGCCTGGGTGGTAGTTATTCCTTTACAGATCCTTTGGGTTTGTATTTGATCTAATTTAGCATTGCAGAAATTAATTTTTGCAGTCGTATTTCTTGTCTGTCCCTTCTGTCTCTTCATCTATCCCTCTGAATTGTTGATTTAAGAATCGATATATTTTATTTGCATCTAATGTCTCCTTATCTTTCCACTCTTTGCAACGTATATTTGAAATGCTAGTTTTGTTGTTGCTATGATTAGATTGTTTCTCTCTCTCATGAGGTCCTCCAGTATTTGAATTTATGAAAGACTTTTGCATTGAGCATTTATTATTACTAGATAAAATGTATTAAATCACACCGAGAGTCTGTGGTTATATTAGCTGGTTTTATGATTAATGTTTTCTTTAGAATTTCCATTGCCATCAACTCTTCAACTAATTGGTCCATCGACCATGTAGATGAAAAGTCGATTATTATTTGTTCAGATATGCGAAAGTACAAAATTATTTAATTTTTGAGTCTGAGTAACAAGTAAATTGAGGCAAAGTTAACAAACTTGACCCCAGCGCATCAGGGATTTGGGTGAATGTGTATGGGCCAAAGAACGTGATTTATTGAATATTTATCCCTGATCAATTTATTGGGTTCGCGCTGGATCAGAAGTATAAGATGACTAAAAGAAGATTGGAGCTTATCTCAGTACTTTAGGACAGTTGTACTGTCTGAATTTTGCCCTTAGGAAAGCTCACACCCATATCATAAAAGGCCTTGTGTAATGGCCAATGTTTTGAACTTGATCAATTTATGTATAGCAAGCAAATGTAGTTAGACCAGCACAAGCGAAAGGTGGCCAGATTTCTAAAGTTTCAGCAGAGGCCTTGTAGCTACATTCTGAACATGCTAGAACCAACGGATACATAGTCTCTGAATCTCTGGCAAATAAAATTGCCAAAATCCGAGCATTTACTATTGATTGTAGGAAAGAGTATGGGAGAAATATCCACCTAAATTGTCTAAAGTTAAAGCTCAACTTGGACGTGGCAGATTTTTTAACATTATCAAAAGCCAAGAATCAAAAAGGTATGGGTAAAGTTTTCAGGAAACGAAATTGAATAGAAAAGTAATAATAGCATACACTGATGAATCTCTCCTTGACAAATTAGCTCCAACTGGGGTTGCAGATGCATCAGTCACTACCATGAAATGTTGTAGCAAATTCAGATGGTGCTATATTAGAGCAGAATTATGGACGCCAGCAAATATTGGTTAGGAGCGTGCTATCACACAGAGTAGTGACTTGTGAAAATACTGTCGAGTTAGCATCAAGGACGTTATGTTAGTCTGACACAGTGATACTCAAAGTACGGCCCGGGAGCCGCATGGGGCCCTCCTGACCTTTGCATGCGGCCCTCCTGACCTTTACATGCGGCCCCCTGGGCAGCAGCAGCACTGGGCTGCCATTTACTTGACTCAGCAATAACATGAAAAAAAAATGTTCAATAAACAGCAAGCGCTTATTTAAAGGTTAATTTGCAGTTAGGGAAAGGAAGTAACTAGGCCCTTAACTTTAGGAACACCTTAATTTTTAAAGACAGCCACTAGATATACATGCTTTGCTTTCTCTAAACCCACTTTACACCCTCCGCTGGCATCAGTGCGGCCCTCGGTCACATCATAGACCAAACGTTGCGGCCCCCAGGAAAATGTTTGTGAGTACCCATGGTCTGACAGATCAAACTCAGTTATTGAAAAGGAATTTTCGGCATCTTTCTCAGCCATCAAGAAATGTAAGCATTCTCTGGGGAGTAAATAGTTCACATTAATTACTGGTCATCCACCGCTAGTTTACATACTCAATGGTAATGGAATCAAGGATCAAACTCCCAGGGTTTCCAAATTAAGCTTAAAGTTATAGCACTACAATTTTAAAATTCCGCATATCCTTGGATGGAAAAATGTCAGGGCTGATGAATTATTGAGGTCTCCACTTCTCCAAGAAAGAAACAACCCTAACAACGCGGGCATCACATCGTGATGCCATTGCAACGCGGTCGTTACAACGACCGCGTTGTAACCACGCAATGCCATTACTACGCAAGTCGTTACATCGACTTGCAGTAGATGGCCTGCTAACATTAGAAATGGTATAGTTTGCTATTCAACACCTTCCCTACTGTTACGTAGGCTGGAGTTGGAATAGTAAATTATACATTTCTAATGTCAGTGCGCCATCTACTGCAAGTCGATGTAATGGCTTGCGTAAGTAATGGCTTTGCGTGGTAACAACGCGGTCGTTGTAACGGCCGCATTGTAATGGCACGCGGAGTAATGGCTCGCGTTGTAACAAGTCATAGTCCTCCAAGAGGATGGTGAAGGTTTGGTTGATGACGACAAGTGTTTGTAGCTGTGCTGTGGCAGATGTCACTAAAAAATAGTTGTTTCAAAGCTTCTAAGAGAATGATGATTTGTCTATAGTGAGGAAATATGTTGTGGAAGGCTGGTTGTGTGAACGGTTGGTCACACTGAAATTAAACTATCAAAGTAGCCAGGAAGTTGTCTTTGGAAGGAAGCAAGATGCTAATGGGAGGAGACAAATGTGTCCCTCCTACCAAACTCAGAAATAAGTTCATAGAATTAGGCCAAGATGGCCATTTATGTCAAAAAGTAACTAACTGCAGAGTGTGTGTTGAGTTTTGGTGTTCAGGAATGGACTCACAAAATAAGTTAGATTTAGAAGGGGAAGATGTGGATAAATGTAGTTATGATGCAGCAGAATGGGGTGTGAATGAATCTTTTCTTCCCACATATCAGTGTCTGCCACTACGTCTTTTCTGAGTATCACAGAGTCCCTGTATGCTTAGTTCTGTTGACTCCAAAAAATAAGGATTGGCTTAAAGCTATACTGGGAACAGGTGAAACTGGTGACACAATGTTTCTAATGAAAATATATATACTGTGTTAGGACCAGAGGCTTCAGATTATTTATTCCCTTTGCTGCTTTATTTTAATAGCAGCCATATTAAAAGTATAATAAACAACATTTAAAATTACAGCAGCAGCCATATTGAAAGTATAATAAACAACATTTAAAATTACAGCACCTATAGTTCTTAAGTAAAAAATAAATACAAAGCCCAGAATGCGTGACACTGTTCTATCATAGTTCCATGTGTGGGAGAAGCAGTCATGAACACCCAACCCCCTCCTCTTTCTTTCTGTTCTCGCAGCCACGATAAGTATAATTTTCTGTTTATATATATTTCTACTGTTTAAAGCTATTTTCTTTGTTATCTTCGTTTTTTCCCAAATAATTTTTGTTGGGTTTTTGGATTTTACAGCGCTGTATAATGCAGTAATACAATTTGACAAAACTGTCAGCATTCACTCATCATGTCACTGTTTAGACTAGGACAGTACAATACAGTAGTATTCTGGTACGTAACGTTCATCATGTGGTGAAAACTAATAGAGTCGGGTGAAGAGAACAATAAACACAGGTTGACTCTCTTGTTGCTGTTTGTGATTCGTCTCCAGTGAAGAGAGAAATTCACTACTCTCTTGGAGCAATAAGTCATGAATAATTGGTTGAGCAAGGTTTGGTCTACGTTGGTAGTGGTACTACATTAACTGTGTAATGTGATCTAAATATGATCAGATGTAGCTAGATATGTGGGGCCTTGTTGTACATTCACATTTATTCATTGTGTATAATTATTGTTTCTTTCATTCCCATTATTGTTCCTTTACCTGTTCATTTGCATTGCACTTTCTTCCTCCTATCAAATCACCTATCGTCATGATATGTCATCATAGAACCCTGGATAGGTATTTATATGATGGCAAGGAATGTTGGGATGAGACTTGACTTGCTGATCTGTACTTGACCTGTTCCCCTCTGTAAGCCTGAGGGCCTTTATACTATATTGTATTTTACTTTATTAAATACTTTAAACAGTATTCATCCTCGTCTTTCGTTCCATAACAAATTGGCGACGGTCTTCAAGGAACGATGGCCCACAGACAATCATACAAGAGGAAACATACATAATCGTATGCATCGTTGGATTAAAAAAACGATTTATATTGAGGAGAATTCGACGTGAGAAAAGCCCTCATCGACTACAGAATCGCAAGTAATAATAAGGCAATATTTTCAAAATTACTGGCTAACGCAAGCGCTTTTATTTGCTAAAAGATCGTTAACAGTTACCGTTTTAGGCAGTTGCGGGTGTAACTTTCAACTGTATTCCACCGGCACGAGCTGCAACTGTAACATATGCGCATTGCAGACAGAATTGAAACTCTGCATTTGCCGTACGCGTCACATGCACGAACCATGTAATTAACGTGCGGCCATTTTGAAACCAGGCCGATTTCAAGGAAACTGACTAGAAACCACAAACTTCGTGACAGAAGCATCGCACATGAAATAAATGATCGAGTGGAAGTAAACTACTACGCTTGTAAGTCATTCAACTTTGGTGAAATATATTTATTGAGAGAATATAATTTCTACATTTAAAACTCAAACTTTACCTATACAAAACTTATTATTTAAACAAGGGGAAAATATAGCACAAAGCAATAATATTTGTGTACCAGCACATTTTCTAAATGAACCTGGAAAGCCACCAATGCAATGGAAGAATTGGTTGATGGCTTTTGAAAATTACCTAATATCCATAGATGGCAAAGCATACAGCGCCGAAAGGAAAAAGGCATTGATGTTTGGTTTATTAGGTAATGCAGGACAAGAAATATTTGATAGTTTACCAGAATATGAAAGTCCGCCAGGACAGTTTATACCTTTAGACGAATACCAGGAAGCAGTAAAACACCTAGAAAAACAATTCTCTGAGGAGCCTAATATAATGGGTGGCAGGCATAAATTTGCTATGCGCAAACAAAACGAAGGAGAGAATATAGAGGAATACATTGCTGCACTATGTGTTCTTGCTACAAACTGTGAATTCAACGACATGGCTGACACATATATAAGAGACCAATTCGTATTTTATTGTTATTCAAAGAAAATACAGGAAAGACTATTAGCATGTAGAAATCCTACATTGCAAGAAGTTATAGATATAGCGAAAGGGATAGAACGATCGTTAGTATCTACTAAAGAACTGTCGAAAGAAAGCGAGAATACTAATGTTTTTTCTTTACAGGAGAAAAAGAAATATGAACAGAAAACCACTGATAGAAGTAAAAGTGGCAGAAAATACGAAGGTAAAACATATACTTGTTACAGATGTGGATCACTTAGTCACCTTGCTGATTTTCAAGGTTGTCCAGCAATTGGCAAAAGATGTGTTAAGTGTAAAAAAGTCAGACATTTTTCTACGTCATGTAGAAATACTAAAAATGTTGCAAATAGTAAAGTTAAAATTAATGCAATTGATGATTTTGATGAAGAAATGTGTGCAAATATTGTTTTAACAGTAGAAGTAATTGATGGTAAAATAAAGGGACCTTTAGGCAATGTGCTCATTGGTGAGGTTGAATTACAAGTCATGGCTGATTCAGGGTCACCAATTACCATCATATCAGATACAAATTATAATGACAAATGGAACAATGTTAAATTAATGGAAACAGACGTAAATCCAAAGGCATTTGGTGAATATGAAATAGATATGGTCGGATATTTTGAAGACACACTCGCATTCAAGGGCAGAGTAATCAAAACCAAAATATATGTTGCTGAACGGGGACGCAATCTAGTAGGTTGGAAAGATTTGGCAAAACTAGGTGTTATTTTAAAACCTGGTGCAGTAAAACCTATTATTCTTGATGAAGAAAACATGAACTATGTACAGATACCTAAAGAAATGAATAGTCTGGAATATGTCTTAACACAGAATAAAGATGTATTTAAAGATGAAATTGGTTGTGTAAAGGGATTCGAGCACAAAATTAAACTAAAAGAAGGTGCCATCCCTGTAGCACATAAGGTTAGAACAGTTCCCTTATCTGTAAGAAAAGATTTTAAAAACATTTGGAAAAATTATGTAAAGAAGGAGTTATAGAACCTACAGATTCATCCAAATGGGTTTCCGCTATCGTTGTAGCTAAAAAGAAGAAAACAGATGACAGACTCTGTGCCGACTTAAGATCACTCAATAAAAATATAATAGTCGATTGCCATCCCTTACCTAAAATCCAAGAAATTTTGGCATGTACTGCAGGTTAGAAAATCTTTTCTTTGATTGATCTAAAGTCGGCATACCATCAGATTTGTTTATCAGATGAGTCAAAAGACTTGACTACATTTGTGACTCCATTTGGAGCATATAGATTCCTCAGACTACCATTTGGATTAGCTTCTTCATCTAGCGTTTTTCAAAAATTGATGGATGTACTTTTTAATGAAATTCATGGTGTCAAAACATTCGAAATATTCTAAAAGAAAGGGGCATGACTGTTTCCAGAGAAAAATGTAAATTAATGCAAAGCAGCATTGAGTATTTGGGGCATGTTTTAACAGCAGATGGCATTAAACCCAAAAATGATTTGGTAAAGGCAATCAGAGAGGCACCTAAACCCAAAGACAAGGAAACACTTAAATCATTTATGGGATTAAGTGAATACTATTCTCGTTTTATATCCGGTTATGCTGATAAAGTAGAGCCTTTGAGGAAATTATTACGGAAAGGTGTGAAGTTTGAATGGGGAAAAGAGCAAGATTTAGCCTTTGATGAAACTAAAAAATCTATCGTTGAAGCACCAACTCTCTATCCTTTTGATGCAAATCTCAAAAACGTTGTAACAGTAGATGCCAGTGCCGTCAGCATTGGTGCTGTATTTTGTCAGAAAAAGGGTGATGAAGAATACACAGTAACATTTATATCTAGAAGACTTAGTAATGCAGAAAAATATTACAGTACCATAGAGCGAGAAACACTTGCATGTGTATGGGCTGTAGAAAAACTGAAAACATACCTATGGGTAAAGAATTTGAAATAATAACTGATCATAAGCCCCTAGTATACATGATGGATGGATGTGGTCATGGAAATGGGAAAGCATCATCTAGGCTAGTTAGATTAATGTCAAAATTACAGGAATTTAATTTTAAAATAAAACACATACAGGGTGGTTTAAATTGTAGAGCAGACTGCTTATCACGCTTACCTGTATCTGATAATGAAGAGGAATGCCTAGAAGAAACTGAATGTGTTGTTGCACATATTGAAACTACCATCATGTGCGATGGATCAGTTACGGAAAAAGAATGGTTGGAAACTCAAGAAAATGATAATACTTTGAAGCATGTCACTGACTATCTCACTACTTAATGGCCTCCCATAAGAAACTTAAGTAATGAAATGAAAAGTTATCAACAAATAAGTGATGAGGTAACCGTTGAAAATGGTTTTCTTAAAAGGCATGATCTTTTTGTGCCTCCATTAAAACTACGGAAAAAACTCATAAGTTTAGCACACAAAGGACATCCTGGCAGCACAGCTACAAAAAAGATCTTACGAAATTATTATTGGTGGCCAGGAATAAATACTGTTAGCCTTCATATTGATCAATGTGAACAATGTCTAAAAGCAGATAAACACTGGAAAGTAAGTAAAAGTGAAATGCAACTTATTGAAATACCTGATGGACCTTGGGTAAAAGTTGCAATTGATTTTTCAGGACCTTTTAATCTTCTAGAGAGTAAAAACAAGTATTTTGTTGTTTTAACGGATTACTACTCAAAATGGGTCCACTATGATTTAATTCAAAATATCACTACTGAAGTTGTTATCGATTTCTTAAAGAGAATATTTGCTTCAGAAGGTCAACCAAAAATATTAGTTTCTGACAACGGAACTCAACTCGTGTCAAACGCTATGATTGAATTTTTAAAGAATCTAGGTATCAATCAAGAAAAAACTCATCTTTACAGTCCCTCCTCTAATGGGCAAGTAGAACGCGTAAACAGGTTCTTAAAAGAAGGTGTTCAATTGGCGATAGCATCGCACTTACCAGTAAAAGAATACATTAGAGAAAAAGTTAACAGTTACAACAACACTACTAATGAGATAACTAAACATACACCCTTTTACTTAATGCGAGGAAGAATATGTCATGATGCATTAACTCCTAAATTAGACAATTGGTATAAGAACAATACTAAAGGAAATTAAATAAATGACAAAGTCACTAAAGTACACGAAAATATTATTCAAAAACAAATTTTGACAAAAGAAATATTGTGACTTAAGCAACAAGGCTAAAAACAAGATGTTTCAGAAAGGGGATTGGGTCATCATAAAGAAACCATTTAAAGTTCTCAAAGGAGAATCTACTTTCACTAAACCTTTCTGTGTCAAAGAAGTTTCTAAAGGTGCTGTCTTTTTGGGAGAGAAAGGGTGGTGGAGCAAAAGCGATATTGTTTTTTTTTTTTTTAAAGTCTTTTTATTAAACATAAACAAGCTTCAGTGCAGTACTCATATACAAATGACATTTTAGGAGAGATAGCCAAGACAAATTGCACAGTTCTTAATATGTACCCCGTCTGCAACTCCTGCTACGAGATACACATATTCCCCCGCCACAGACCATAGCATCATGTCTCCCACATCAGCACATAGCACTTCACAGGGCTTGCATCAAAGGTCTCTATATTCGGCCCAGGCACTCCATATCTTTTCCCCTTTACACGGGCAGCCCCAGCTCTGGTATATAACCCGCTCCGCCCCATAGCAAAAAGCGATATTGTTAAGTTAAAACCAGGACAAGAAAAAATCATTATGAAAGAAAACGCTCAACAAGAATTTAACTTAGATGACAGTATGTTAGGCTGTGAAGAAAATAATACAAGGAACTGTAGTTTTAATACTAATGATGATAGTTTCTGTGAATTTGTTAATGAAGACACTTCATTTAGTCCTATTAAAAATAAAAACAGTACATTTTCTGAAGTTGATGCACAAGCAAATAACAACAATATACTGCAGGACAATTCTAGGTTTGAGCTCAATACTGAAAGTGAAAACTGTGTTTCGCAGGATGACAAATGTAGTGTTAATACTCACCATGATGCCAATCAGAACTCTTTGGAAGAGTAGTTAAAATGCCTAAGCATTTTGAGAATTTCGTATTGTATTAACTTCTTGTTTTTTTCCTTGTGAAACAGGGAGATGTTGTACATTCACATTTATTCATTGTGTATAATTATTGTTTCTTTCATTTCCATCATTGTTCCTTTACCTGTTCATTTGCATTGCACTTTCTTCCTCCTATCAAATCACCTATAGTCATGATATGTCATCATAGAACCCTGGATAGGTATTTATATGATGTCATGGAATGTTGGGATGAGACTTGACTTGCTGATCTGTACTTGACCTGTTCCCCTCTGTAAGCCTGTGGGCCTTTATACTATATTGTATTTTACTTTATTAAATACTTTAAACAGTATTCATCCTCGTCTTTCGTTCCATAACAGGCCTCCATCATGAAACAGGACGAGGCTAGTGGGTATGGGAAACTCCAACGTGGAGGGGGGAATAAAGGGGAGAGCACGAGTGTATATCGTGAATGGGCGGATAAGGGGGTTAGAGGACGGGTAGGCTGGGGGGGTTTCAAGTAGTTAGAGGGCCTAATGATGTGTGGTATGAAACCCCATTCTTGTACCCCCTTCGTGAAGCAGACTACAAATAAATTGCTCGCCCACAAGGTTATTATCCACATTTAAAGAGTATCTTAATAGATACGCGCTTAATTAATTTTTTTCCTGTATATCTAGGACATTTAATGCCGCCCTATTGCACGATCCTGCCAACCTTACAGGAGCGCCATGCTTGATATCAGGCAAGTGATGTTACTATATTTAATTCATACCTTATAGACAGGTCTTTTATACAATATCTTACTTTTGCTTCTCTTTAATTCTTAGATACCAAGCACTCTTGCTCTGGTCCTGATGCTGACCTTACATTAAAAAAGGTCGAAACACCATAGACAGACTTATATAGATCCCTTACATGCTGTTTAAATAACCAAAAAGGATTCATATGTCTTTTTAATTATGATGCACTTTGTTTTTATATCTTCACTTTTCACTGCATCTTTCTTCACCGCAAGCAAGGTGATGCCTTCCTCCATCTACTCAGAATTTAACCTTTCAGGCACTGATTGACACCCTACTTGAAAGAAAACATGGGCTGCAACCATTATTGAATAAGGTTTGTGAACATAAGTGGGGTTATGTTTTGCACACACCATATTGCTATATAAATGTATCAAAATTCACCAAGCCTGTGTCACACTTAGGGAGGGCAAACTACCTACCTCTCATTATACTTTCGGATGGGCAGTATTGAGTAACCCAGTAATTCGTCTGGGTGATTCTTGTGACTGGAACTTTAATTGATACTACTGTACTGGTCTTTAGGAAGATGTCTCAAGGTATTCCCATAAATACTAAAGCTCTCACTCCTGAAGGAGCTGAGCAATACAGTTTCACAGGAACAAATCAATTTTTAACCAGACTATCCAAAACTATTAAAACAGGCCAGTTTCCTCCTCCCTGTGTCCTTTAGTCCTTACACATGGCTCTGAGCCTGAGGAATTCCAAGGCTAAAAAGCTCTCTAAGGCGACTGCCTTAAAAAATTTAAAAAGCACTGCCAAAGCCAAAACGTCTGGTGCAGGTCACCAACTTTTCATTTATGGAAATTTTTGTTTTGTTCTGTCATGGTTTTAGCAAAATGTTTTTGTTGCAGAAGCTGCTGGGCAGTCATCAATCTAAAAAAAAATTTGTTGAAAGGAAAAATATTTTTGGGCCAGCAAAAAAACACATTACCATAGTAGTTCCTGGCACCGAAGACAACTACTTTGTGTATGAATGTATTCCTTGTGAAAGGTCAGCATGCCATAACTCACAATGAAATCTGGCAGTGGCTGAATGGGACTGGCTCATTGCCCCATGATGCATGATGGAGTGGGTGGAAAAAAAATGTGAATGACATAACAACAGACCAACGGAAGAAGTCTGGCTGACACACATAATTTTAGTTAAATCAGAAGGTCATGGATAACACCAGACCTAGAAAAAAAGCGAATCGATCTGCTGCTGACTGGCGGCCTCTTTGTAATGCTTTTTTTGTAATGTTTTTATAATATTGCTTTACAAATAGATAAGAAGGATGGAAAAGATAGATAAAAGGGAGACTTGCTAAGACAGATAGAGTTGTATAGATAAGTAGCCAGATAGATAGATAGATAGATAGATAGATAGATAGATAGATAGATAGATAGATAGATATGTACAGCCACGTAGATAGGCAGACAGGTAGATAGACAGGCAGCTAAACAGGTAGATAGGCAGTTTTATAGATAGGCAGAAATATAAACAGGTAGCTAGACAGACAGACATGTAGCTAAACAGACAAACAAAAAGACAGGAAGATGGCTAGAAAGACAGGTAATTAGGTAGACAGGCAGACAGGTTAGTTTAGGTTGCATAGATAGATAGGTAGATATATGGTACAGGAAATTGGAATAAATAGCAGAGCTAAAAAAAGTAATATAAAAGTTAAATGTTTATATAAGCATGACATACAAGAGCAATGAAAGCAATCTAGAAAGTCATAAAAGCAGGAGATACAGAATACATTGGTTAACAAGTTTGATAACATACAAGAGCACAGAAACAAACTAGAAGGCCATTCAAGACTGACATGCAGACTAAATTGGTGTACAAATATAACTGCAGTTCTCAATTAAAATACATAAAAGCATGGTGTTACACCTATCAGCCTTAGGGTGGTCTTCCCCCCAACTTTTTGCTTTCCTCCTACATTTTTTCTAATCTCATTTTTGTTGGCCTTAGGACTCTGCGCACTTTACCACTGCTGACCAGTGCTAACGTTATTGTGCTCTCTCCTCTAAACATGCTAATATTGGCTTATACCCAATTGGCATATTTCATTTACTTAATAGGCCCTAGTAAAGTGGTACTGCATGTACCCAGGGCCTGTAAATGAAATGCTACCAAGTATTTGTAACAGCCTACCGCTTCCAGGGAAATTATATTTAGGAGGATCGTGGCTGCCCGTCCCGTTTGGTTACAGATGGTCATAGTTTTTGTTTTTATTGTATTTACCTCCAGGCTGTTGGTATTAACATAAGTGTTCAATGTGTTTACTAATCTTTGTAGGCCCATTTTTGTCATGCTGAACAGCACAATGTCATCTGCGTACGACAGGTGGGAGAGGCGGAACAGACCCAACCACAGTGGTGAGGATTTACCTAATCCAGGGCTGTAGAGAGGTCTGCCATACATTGAAAAGATAAGGCACCAGCACTCATCCTTGCTTGAGCCCTTGCTTAGTTGGTATCTTCCTAGATATTCTGATGCCGTCTCCAATTTTTACTTGAATCCAAGATTCTGAGTAAAGCTGTTCTATTGCTCGAAGCAGCTGTTGGAGTATTTCCCCTTTCCTTAATATGTTCCAGAGTATCCTCCAGTTGACACAATCAAAAGCTGTTTTAAATTCTACAAAGCAGAGGTGTGGTTTTGTCTTTGCTCTTTTAGTTTGTTTAATTATGAAGTAGGTTGCTAGAATGTTTGTTGTTGTACCTAAGCCTTTCCTGAAACCTGACTGTTTTAAAAGGATCACCTTGTTTGAGTTTGACCAATCAGTCAGGTTGGTTAGCATGAGGGAGGCGTAATACTTAGCTTCAGAGTCCAGGAGGGCAATATGCCTGTAGTTGGCAAGGTTGCCCTCCTTTAAATATTGGGTTTATGATAGAGCCGCGCCAGTTCTCCAATATGGTGCAGCTTGCCTGAACTCCTTTGTGTAGAGAAGACAGCGCAACTGACCAGAACTCAGAATCTTCTTTAAAGATTTGGGATGTCATTTGGCCCTGGTGCTCCGTCATAATGTCCAGTAAGACTGACTTTTTTAACTTAAGGTGGTAAATATAGAATGCCTTCATTGGAGAGCAGGTGCCACCCCTTCTCTTTACCTGAGTCAGGCTGGTTGTTGAGCGTGACTTTGAAAATAGTAAGTGGGTCGGTTGGAACTGATTTCTTACCATACTGATTGTGGTTATCTTGCTCAGCTCCGGAGAAACACTTATCGGTTGCAAAAACATTAGAGAGGTGGGAAACCCACAATGGCTCTGGCATACTTGAGTTGTTTATCACTTTTGCTGTTTTATTGAAGCCATTGACTCTTTGTTAGCTCTCCTGTCCTCCCAGAGTTATTTTTTGTACTCTTTCTTTAGCACTTTTACTCTCTCTCTCTCTCTCTCTCTATCTCTCTCTCTCTCTATATATATATATATATATATATATATATATATATATATATATATATATATATGATCTTTATTGACTGATTAATAAAAATCATTACAGTTTAGAAAAGAAGGAATGAGGACATGTTCATATCGATTCATATTTTACAAGGAAATGTTATATAAAATACACTAAAGATTTCCATAGAGCTCAAAACAGTATTGCTACAGATGTTATGATGCTTTTGAGGTAGCATGCCATACTGAGAACATTGATACCATTAAATACACATCATACAAAAACATCTTTTTTTTCTTTTTTAAATAATAGCATACCATGTAAAGCATAAATACCACATATTCACATCTTTAAAATCCAAATTCATAAGACTGATAAAACTGTTAAAAACCTGCTACTGTAAGCATCTTCTAGTCTATAAGGTAGCTACTTTTGATGTATATTGCCTAGGAAGTAATAAAAGTGACAACGTGGCTATCATACTATAGGGGGTTTTAAGTCCTGATTCAGCATTCTATCTGTTATATGAATAAACTTAACAAATTGGGTGGTTAGGCGAGCCGATTGCCCGGAAAGACAACATATTATCGCTTGCCGGCAGGTTTTCACCCCATGGATAATAAATGCAGGTTTCAGCATGGCTTGCCTCTCTTTTAATGGGCATGGGCATATGCACCCCATGTGTAATAAAGTTTCATTTGGGGCACCACAGAGGCGTCCGTTATTTGAAGCCAATTTTTGTACCCATATTGGTGTACCTTCTTTTGTTGGATATCTGCCAAGTCTTAACCTAAGGCAATAGTCCTTAATAATTGGTTGGGGATGTGTTGATAAATATGGTTGCAACTCTATTTTGTTAAACAAATTAATAACCAACCAGGCATGCTTTTTCCCTGCAAGTGCCTCCTTATCTGACAATAATGATAAAAAATTAGTTGATCGATTTAATATCCCCTTAAGTGAAGTTTTGTTTATTTCCAAATGATCAAACACCCGGAGATTAAAGGTCCGAAGACTCTTAGTTAGATAGGTTCTCCAGACACTTGTATAATCATATTTCATTAGTTCTTGCCAGCACTTATTTGCTAAAGTACCGGGTTCAGAACAATACAAAGGATATAAACTTTTTCAAAATGCTAAATGTCGTACTAGGGTTTGGCTGGTCAAGCCAAATTCCAAACGGACATTTGCATGAGGAATATTTTTCGGGATGTTGAAAGTAGATTTGAACACTTTAGTTTGCAAAGTGTCCAGAAGTTTGGCATCTTTACCGCAAAAGATTACAGACCCGTAGGCCAAAGAGAGGATAAATTTTACCTTCATGGCTCGGGCATGAGAGCTTGTTTCGTAATATTCTAAAGGCAAATGCAAGAGATGTAGCCTTTGCTCCCAGAATGATAAAATGATTTTTAAAAGATACTCTATTGTCAAATGTAATTCCTAAATATTTGTACGTTTTAACAAATTCAATTGCTGACCCATTTAATTTCCATACTCTTATACCAGGTTTGGAATGGCCTATTGACATTATTTTCGTTTTCTTTACATTCATTTGAAGATTATTGGCTGTAATATAATTATTAAATGAATCAATTAACAGTGGTAGACCTATCAGAGTACAGCTTAGCAAGATGGAATCGTCAGCATACTGTAGAGATTGTAGGTTCATGTCTGAAAAGGCTGGTGAATGAGAGTTAACATTTTGAAGATAGAGTGGTAGACCAGCCATAAACAAATTAAAAAGACATGGAGCTAATACACAGCCTTGTTTTAGTCCACTAAATGTTTCAAAGCAACGGGTTGTACATCTACCATCACCGAGCTTTACTCTAACCCATGTATTTATGTATTGCAATAAAATCAAGCTCAGCAGTTTCGTCGGTATACCCCATGCTGCTAACTTTGCCAAGAGAAGTCTGCGGGGAACAGAGTCAAAGGCAGCTTTCAAATCTACTAAGCAGATATATAGCTTTTGCAGATTATATTTCGCCTTTTCTGCAAGCAATGTGAGAGAGATAAGTTTGTGGTTGTTGATTGACTTCTTCGAAATCCTGATTGATAAATTGGGATTATTTTTGATGTTGTGGCCCACTCTTCCAAATCCTTGAGTAGGCATGTCACACAAACCTTTGCCTCCACATCTATCAGAGCTATTAGCCGATATTTGCCCGGGTTGTCTGCTGGGCCGCACTTGTAGATTGGTTGGATAATACTCCCTTGCCAATATTCCGCAATCTGTTCGGTGGTTACTACATCTTTAAACAGTGCAGTTAAAGCTCTTGCCCAAACATCTATATTGGCTTTAAAAACGGCGTTAGGAATGCTGTTTAGGCTATGTGCTCCATTTGCTTTGATCCTGCTGATTATTGTTTTTAAAATTTCCTCATTTAGGGATTCAATAACCAATACCTTTTCATCACAAGAGTTTTCTTTCGCCATGCTCCCACAACGTCTGTCAGTTAAGTTGTCTAAAATGATCGGCTGCCCAGTATTAACCGTGTCGGGTTCTGACGGGTCCCCATACAGAGTAGAAATGTAGGTAGCCCATCCTGTTTCAGAAACATTTGCACTGTTCACCCTCATGCTGCCATATTCCAAGTCATTGATTATTCCCAGAAGGCTTTTATGTTGTTTTTTTTACAGGTATGGAATAGCTTTATCCAGATTTCCTCATGGTGGGACCTTTTGGCCTTCCAGA
Source organism: Calotriton arnoldi (assembly GCA_963921515.1). Lineage (NCBI taxonomy): Eukaryota > Metazoa > Chordata > Amphibia > Caudata > Salamandridae > Calotriton > Calotriton arnoldi. The sequence goes on from CAWUFW010003570.1 coordinate 520,810, forward strand.
TTTCATGCTTATACATTCTCCTCAAGCCTTTCAATGTGCACAATTTAGGAGATTTGAGAACGGAATTTGGTTGATTATATAATGCCCTTGTTGCTCTATTGAGGGCTTTCTTCTGCAAGTATGACCTGTGAGAGTACCATCTTTTATACGGTGGCCATTAGATGAGGTATTAGTTGAGAAATTGTTTATAGATGCGGTGCACAGACGGGGCCAGATTGCCACCATAGATATTCCCAGACTTGATTCACAGGACGCCGATTTAATTTGATTCTCTACAAAGAATCATATGCATATTAAAATCACCCGAAATCAACAAGCTGGTAGTAGTTGATATATCAGGGTTTTGATTATTTTCCAGAGTGTTGTAAATTTAGTTATTTTGGTCGCTCTCTCTGTATTCAGATATACATTCATGAATATGATCAGAGATTTTGCATACATTTTAATGCATAATAGCCATGTTACATTGAATTAAATTACCTTTAGTTTAGCATTAATTTCCAATGAGATATAGATTGAAAGACCACCTTTTGCTCGTCCATATGTGGATGAGCATGTTGCAGTGGTGGAATATTCTTGAAAGCCAATGATGTCTGTATTATCGGTTTGCTGTTGGTCATAAGGTCTCTGGCCAGGATAGCAAGATCTACAATTGATTTGCTCCTCCCACTCAAACACTTTAGGGTGGTCGGGTATAAGATGCCTATTTCCATTAAAGCCACTGGGTGAATTTGGGGGCTTAACCCTAGCGATAACATCTGGTATGAGTGATCGATATCCGTTGTGTATTGGACTTTATAATGCTGAATCAGTGGAATTAGGGGCAGTGATGCAATTGTGTAGTCAATAATGGTTTTAGAGTTTGGACCAAAGTGAGTGTAATTTGGGGGAATGCCATCTGGAAACCTTCCATTCAACACCCTCATACATAGAAATTCCAAGGTTGCCACAAATCTTTCCCCGGTTGTGTCCCACCGTTTGACTACTGTCTGCGTTGGGACATGCCAAAATAAGTTCTCCGCGGTTAGCATGTCGTCCTCATCAGGAGAATGGATTAAATTTGTATTGAAGTCCCCCATTAAGATTATGTCCCATATTGGGTTAGCTTGCTTGAGGTTATTGCTTTCAGAAGTTCTTTCTTTTCGGCTGTGTTAGGGTGAAAATAGACACTGAATAAAACTACTGGCGGTCTGTCGTCTTTGGCCCATTTACTGAGCTTAATTATTTGGAGACTTGGGTCTGCAGAGGGTAGTTTATGGTGGAGATATCTAAATTGAGGGATATGTATACTGCAAGGCCCCCTTTAGGCCTTCCGTAGTGTTGTGATTTCCTAGCCATGATTTGGTAATGTGTATAACCTATTACTGGGAGGGCTGCCATTGACCAGGTCTCTTGTAGAGCAATGATGTCGAAGTTTTTCCAGTTTTGCGTGGGAATGCCATCTTGGAGAAAAGTTTTGGCCCCGGCGGTGTTCCATGACAAAAGGTGCAAGGCCATGGGCACTGACCCAGTTTTTTTCTGGTGACTAGTTCATGGACTCCTTGAAGCGTTTAATACTGTGTGGATCCAATCCCACTGTGCCCTCATTGAGTTGCTGGGCGTCCTCTCTTATCGTGGCCCCTCTGTTCTATGAGTTGAGCTGCTTCTTGTGCCCCGCATGACTGAATAAGCAAGGACTGTGTCTACAGGGGCCTGGGCTCTCTTTCTCTGTGATGAGGAAAATGGGTACCCAGACACAATGTGTCTCTTTACCGTTATTCCCCATTTTTCTACGCTCCATGTTGTTAGTGTAAGTTCAGGTTGTGAGGGGTTAATATTTGCAATGAATTCTACCAATAATAGACCTGGCTTTGTTATGTCTTTCCGCTCAGAAATCTATGCTAGTAACCTCAAAATGTTTCTTCTGTTGAGGATACAGCAGTGTCTTGTGTCAGCGTGGAAGCTTCTCCTCTCTCTATCTAGTGAAGGTATGGTTCTTTTATACCATAAAGATAGCCTCAGGGTTCCTACCACAATCGATATGTTGTGAGTAGGATTATGTAAATGAGCCTAAATCAATACCTGCAATTAAGCAAAGTAGTTCTATCGCCCTAGGATGAAAGTGACCATGACTTTTATACAGAGTATGTTAATCCTGTTATGTATGTCATGTGCAGGGGACTTTTCTAAGAAGCCTCATGCATAATAAATTAGGCTAGTTTCAAGGAAACCAATCGACCTTTATTCAGCACATAACTAGGTACAAGGTCAGTGCTAGAACCGTTATGCAGAGCAAGGTAGGACAAATGTAGGCGAAAGGTCGTTTAGCTACTTAGACCTGGCTTGTGGTAAATAAAAGGCTGGCACCTTTATATTTGTTTTCCAACCACTCTTGTATTGTACTGTTCTTATTTGTTGTACCAGGTGTTGGTTCTTGGCTGATATTGTTGTCTATTATTGTTGTTCTAACTTCCAGTGCCTGAACTAAGTCCATATTGTTCGAGCTCGAAATTGAACACGACCAAGAGCTGTTCATTGCTTCTTTGTTGGTCTCCTCGTCGGCCCTGATTTCGTGGTGAGCGTTCCCTAGCCTGAATTGATCTGGGGGGTTTTCACAGGCTACAATTGGGGTAGAGTGCGACTGGTTTGATGCATGTACCTGAGCCTCGGCTGAGATGACGTTAGGTGTGGTATTGAGCAACTGCGTGGGGGGCTTTCCGCTGGTACAAACCGACATTTGGATAGGTTTTTGTGTTGGGCTTATTAGGAAAGCAACCGTTGGGCCTGATTCCCTTGGTGAGCCGATTGTACTCCTTTCAAACCCTTAGTCCTTGAGCCCTTGATCCAGCTTTTGAGACATTAGGGGTGTAGCAGACCCAGAATGTCCTTAGGTTTTGAGTATATTGCAGAGATTGGGTCTTTGAGAAAAGCAAATTTTGAATTTGGGTTGGCTTTCCCTAAGAATGTCATTATTGGCGATGTTAAGAGAGTATGCCCTGAGGGGACTCCTTCATCAGAATATTTGGTTGTTTTATTACCTAGAACCTCTTCAGTTAGTAGTAAGGCTGCTAGCAATGTTGGAGGAATAGTATTAATTTTAAAAAATGGGACAGGTAATGAGGAGGGAGAGCGGAGCCCCATAGCCCATTGCAAGGAACTGCCAGTGCCCCTAGGGTAGGCCCTGGACAGGCCAGAGGACAGGGTGCAATGTATTTTTAAAAATGGTTTGTTTCGGTTTTGTACTCTTACGTTTGTTTTTCACTACTGCAAGGACTATCTCTCCCATAGGATAACATTGGAGTTGCTTTATTACATGATGTGTCATTTCCAAATGGGAAGTGATAAACAGGCCATGTTTGCTGTCTCTGGAATCACAAGTTAGATTTTAAATTGCAATTCTAAAAATGCCACTTTTAGAAAGTTCTTGCCTTAGCCATTTAGTGCCTGTAGCCTGTTTCTGGTCACATGTTTTGGTGCAGCTGACAGTTCGGCTAAGTGCATTCCTCCTAGGCAGCTACACATAATAGGGGGCTTAGGTGTGCCTGGATGGGCCATCACTAGCAGGATGAGAGGGAGGAGCTGGGAAGAGCCCCACTTACACCTCAATAGGCTGCCCTGCCTCCACACAAAGGGGTGCATACCCATGTAGTTAGTCTGGAGCCAGGGCAAGGAAAGCAGGATGGCTGGGGTTATCAAAGGGAAGCCTCTAGAAATTTCTCCCCAACTTCAATGACACAACTGGGTATAAATGCTGGACCTCAGACACCAACTCTTTAGTACACTCCTGGACCTGTGGATCCTCTGCCAGGAAGAAGGATTGCTGTGCTGCTACAAGTACTGCCACTCTGCTGGACTGCTGCTCTACATGAACTGCTGTATGCTGTGCTGACCTGCTCCATGCTGCCCTCTGGCCCGGGGAAGAAGAACTAGACCTGCAACTTCATCTTGAACCCAGGACCCCAGAGTGACTCCAAGAGCTAGTCTGCTGGCCTCCTGATCTGAGCCTCAGGGACAAAAAATGCTCCCCAATCAGCACCAGGACTCAAATGAAGCAAGTTCCTGAAACCCAAGTGGTGCCTCTCAGGTCCTAGACCCTTGGTGTGTCTCACGGGCTCTTACAAGAAGCTTTTGTGCTCCCCGCGACCACAAACAGGCCTGTCTGCACTGAGACAGCACTGCTTGCACCGAAATCCAGCGCGAGCCGACGCCAGCCCATCTCTTTGCACAGCAGCATCATCAGCCTGCGAAGGACCGCCAATGGGAAGCTCCAGCTCACCCGTCCATGACACTCGGCCTGCTCTTCTCACCACGCCAACTACTGCCCGCGACGCTCTCCTTGCTCCTTGCTACCTTCTCCAATGCGAATGGGACTCTTGCCACAAAACTTGAGAAGGTACCTTCAGCGGTACTAATCTGGAACTGTATTCAACCTGCGCTCCATCGTGGTCGGCCTGACTTTGACCTGGTTCAACACGTCCAGATAGCTGCGTTTGGCACTTTCTGCTTTTAGGTGCTATTTACAGTTTATTCTTTAGAAATTCATAACTCCGGTTCTATTGATTAGATGTTTGTTGTTTTGGTCTTGTTTTATTTATTTAATTAGGCTCTATTTTTCTAACCTGGTGTGGGATCTTTTTGCTTGTGTTTTTATTGCTTTACTGTTTGAAGTGTTGCACAAATACATTACACAGTGCCCCTATGTTAAACCTGACTGCTCTGTGCGAAGCTACCAGGGGGTTGAGCACAAGTTAATTTGGGATTTGCTTGTGCCTTACCGGGACAAGGATTGTGGTTGCTGCTTGACCAGGATTCACACCCCAGTCAACCAGCAATCCAATTTTGTACACACGGCATACAAGGGTGCAGTTAGAAATCGACTTAGTTGCGTGCATACTAAATAAAAAATGACAACTTTATCAAGGACAGTTTCAGCTGGACACAATTTTGGTATGTTGTGAAATGCCAGCAGTCAGATAAATTATTAAAGTGCCACTCCAAAAGAAATTTACAACACCATCAGCAGGAGACAGAAACTAATAAAACTGGAATGTGCCCTCTACTTAACACAGAATGCTAGTAGAAAGCGTCCTGCTATCCCGTCAGACTCTAAACACAAAGGCGACACCAAAGTAATAAAGTAAAAAATAAACACTGGCACTGAAGTAACTACATTGTGTGGGTGTGCTACTTGTGAAAGAGCAAAATGCAGTCACTGAAAGTGAAGTTATCCAGTGGCTGAAGTGGGATGACCTTCCTCCCCATGCTGTATGCTGTAGTAGGCGGAAGTAAAATGTGAATGACACACCGGAAGTAAAATGTGAATGACACACCAACAACATGGATGAAGAGATGAAAGCCCCTTTAAATAAGTATATTATACATATATTTTTAAAAAAATCAAAAGGTCTTGGCTAACACCAGACCTAAAAAGGCCTATTTGGATCCTTTGCCCTTTAACGAACCACAGGAGGATGTGGAGGCAAAGTCTGCTGCATTAGGATGCCTAAGATATCTATGAAGGCGACTCTGACGCCTCTGAGGGTGATCGAGTGCATCAATGACACCCGTTATCTAAACAAATAACACTACAGGAGGAAGCAAGAGTAGGCTCATCATAGGCAAGGTCGCACAGACCCCTGAAATCGACCCCAAGTTAGCCTCTTTCTTAGGCAAATACATTGAGGGCACAAAAAAGGGAACTGACAGGTCAAGACAACTTCCTTGACCTCAAACACACAAGCGGTAATGGGAGGTATACTTGCAATAAGTCTAACCACTAGCAATTGCTGGGGTTTCAACCCAATGTTCTTTTGCTCACCATACCACCTCAGTTTGGACTCAGCCATATGCTAATCAGTCTTGACCCTGCTCCAAAAGGAAATTTCCAGACCGAACTGACAGACCAGGTCATGCCTGAACTGGATCATAAGCAACCCAAAACTGGTTTTGTCCTGATTGGACTCTTCAGTCCGGTGAAGCTTGGGTACAGTGGCACAGTGACCATAGAATCCAAGTCTGGGCATACCCAGGACACTTAGGGCACTACATCAAGCACACAAAAGGTGATAGGAGGAATGCTTGCAAGAAGTTTAACCACTGGCAATTGCTTGGGATAGCATTCCAACCTAATGTTATTTTGCTCACCATGCCACCTCAGTTTGAACTCAAGCATATTCTAATCAGTCTTTTTTATATATATTTTTTGTTTGTGTCCTCATTCACCTCTTTTACCTCAGGGTACCAACTTCCAGGCTTTTGTTCTGCCCTGTTAACTCGCATGGGGTCCTTGGTTTACAAGCCTGAAAGGATATAGTCGACCTTTCCAAACTAACCCAAACCATCTAGGTTTCCAGGATCTAGGTCTGTTGTAATCAACCATAGGACTATTGAGTCAGGCCTTCCTCCACATCATTCCCCAGCCATGTAATTAAGGGTCCCCAAACATAAGATGTTCTTGGGGCATTAGAGTGCGTATCCATTTTTAGGGTGTACATTACTGAATCTAACCACTCAGTTTTGGTGGGTGAATTGTTTGACACCCATTTCCTACAAGTCTCCCTCCTTGCCAACAAAATCAAATAAAACACCAGCTTTCTGTTGCCTTTGTTCAGCTTCACTGCCTCTTCCATTTTCCCACAAATTATTAAACCAGGGCTTACTTTGATCTCTACTCGGAGAATCTCACTTATATTCCTACTAACGTCTTCCAAAAACTGTTGTATCTTGGGGCAATCCATAAATAGATGGATATCATTGGCATTTTCTTGGCCACATTTCATACAGTGCGCTGAGTCCCTTTTCCACAGTTTTGAGATTTTTTTTGGGGTCCAGAAAGCTCTGTGAAGAGAGAAGAGATGGTTCCTTCTTACATATGAAGGTTTTACTGTGGTATAAAGTGTGCACATTGATTCTGCCATACGACTTGGGTTTGCAGCCCCGGCAAGTCTCTTCCCCATAGTTCCTCCGGAAGTATGAAGTCTCCATCCATGATGTCCAGAATCAGCCAGTACCACCATGAGATCTCTCTCTTCTTCAAGTTCCCCTTTGTTCTTCAAGCTCAATTGAGTTTCCATCCTCGGTCCTCAAAGTTTGAGACCAATTTTTTAATTGAAGGAATTTAAAGGTGAAATTTAGTCCCGGGCTTCCCTTTGTAAATCGTCCCATAGGAGAAGTTCATGCTCTTATAATAGCTGACCCCCAACACTGTATCTCCGTCTCCCTGGTTAGAGTTGCTAATTTATCTCCTAGACAGTCAAGTGTACCTGGGCTGGTGCATATCTGCTATATTATTAAAACATTGTGGCCCTTCTTGTCTGTGAACAGAGATAGGCCATTGCCTGCAGCACTTTCAATCTTACTTTCTTTTAAAATATCACGTCCCAAAACTTGTACAAAAAGTGGGATTCACCCCTCTTACATCCTTCAACTTTGCCTTGAGTGGGTTACCCCAACCAGTTGCTTCCTTAAGTAATCACCTACAGTTTTCCAACTGAAAAGCCATGCATAGATCTGGAAGTCTGGTAGTAAGACCCCTCTCTTATCTCGCCTTCCCATTCCCTTTGACACCCAGATGAATATATTAATATTTCCTTATAGCTTCCTCAACCACTCTTTTTTGAAATACAAAGGAACTGTATCGAAAAGAAAAGTTCATTTTGGTGGGATAGTCATTTTTATCAGATTGGCCCTACCAAATATTGATAACGGTAGATGAAACCAACTAGCTAACAGCCTACTGGTGTCTTTCATCACTCTTTTAAAATTTGTTTCTGCAATTCTATCCACGTCCTGCGTGATTTGTATCGGGACATATCTTATCTCATTTTGGGCTGCTTGGCTGACCCCCTCCATATTCCAAGCCATTATTTCAGTTTTTGAGGTGTTTACTGCATACCCTGACACTCCCCCGAAGTCTGATACCAACCGCTCAATAACTGGGAGAGTGTATTGCAAATCTGCTGTGTAGATCATCATATCGTCTGCAAGCAAGAAAACACTTTTTTCCCATATATCATGTTTGAAAGGTCTTATTATACTCTCTTCCCTCAACTTCCTTGCCAGTGGTTCAAAGTATAAATTAAATTAAATACCAGTGGGGAAAGGGGACAACCCTGCCCTGTTCCTCTTGTAATTTTGAACTCTGGTGTTAATCTGCCATTTATGAGAATTCTGACTGAGGGGTTTGTGTAGATCAACTGAATGACTTTCCAAAAATTCTCCCTTAGGTTATATAATTTTAGGATTGCGTTCAGGTAGGACCAATTTACCCTATCAAAAGCTTTGGTGGCATCCAGTATCAGGACATCAGATGGAACTTTACAAGTGATAGCTAGATCCATTAAGCATGTTAACCCATGAGTCAGCACGTGCAGGTACCTTCCCTTCATAAAGCCCTTACAATACTCATGAACTAAGTCACCCGCTACCTGAATTACCCTCTTGGCTAGGATACTGGTAAAGATTTTATAGTAATTATTCAAAAGTGATATAGGCCTATAAGACTTGCAATAGCTAGGATTTTCCCCAGGTTTTAAGATTAAAGTAAATACAGCTTCTCCATATGCTTGAGGCAGTGGTGTCCCATAGTCTAGGATTTCTCCAAACAGCCTGGTCATGATAGGGGTTACTGTGTCTCCCAGTACTTTAAAGAACTCATAAGGAAGACCATCCAGGCCTGCTGCTTTCCCTCTCTTACTGGAATTAACTGCCTGTCAGACTTCGTGTTGCACAATATCTAGGCCTATTCGTTCTTTCTGATCTTCAGTAAGCTTATTTAGTGGGTCTCCCTCCAACCACTCATCAACCTTCTCCTCTGTGGTTATCAGGTTCTCCGTATATAACTCCCTGAAGAAATTAAGGAAGGCTTTTCAATGTCTTGAATATTCGATACATTTAATCCTGTACCTTCATCCTTTATCTCCTTCGTCACATTCCTGACGTGATTTATTTTAGTTTTCCAAGCCAGCAACTTCCCAGCACATTCCCCATACTCACAGTGCGCCATCTTACCTGCCTCCCATCTAGCTTTCAATCTTGTCTCCAATATTAGTGAGAGTCGATCCTTTCTCTCCTGCAATTCTCTCTCCAATTATGTTTTATTGTCAACTGCCTGCTGCTGACCCATTAGTTGCCTCTAAAGCCATCTCATTTCTTCCTCTAATACCTTAATCTCTCTTCTGTATTTCTTGTTCTTCTGGGCAGCTATACTGATTAACTTTCCCCTCATAAATGCCTTAAAGGCATCCCAGACTATACTCAGTGGGGCTGAGCCTACATTTATGCTCATAAATTTCTCTATTTTCTACTCTCAAATTGTCGATGACCTCCTGGTCTAACAGAAGAGTGCATTCTAGGGTCTACCTCTTTGGTTCTCATCTGTTAACAGGCTTCATTTCTAAAATAACCATCGCATGATCAGAAAGATGAGCAGTTACATGTCTAACCTCCTTGATGTCTTCACTTATAACTTGATCAACTATTACAAAATCTATCCTGCATGAATGACCATACTTTTTGTTGTGAAAGGTGTATCCTCGGTCATTCCCAGATCTCATTCTCCAAATATCACAAAAGCCTAGGTGACTCATCATATTTTTAAGGTGTAATTGCATTTTAGGAGACGTTTTAGCCCTGCTATTATTCAATCTATCCATGTTACTATCCATGGTGTTATTAAAATCTCCAGCCATGATAATTGGAGCAGTGAACACCAATAACTTTTTCAAACACTGCGTTGAGAGGTTCAACATGCTCCACATTGGGCCCATAATACCCCACCAAGGTGTATCTTTTCCAGTACAACTGTAGGCTAGCTATAGTCCATCTGCCCCTCTTATCTACCTCATTCTCTATTATTATTGCCTCTACCTGCTGTTTTATTAAAATAGCTACCCCTTTCATAAGCCAATTTTGATCGGTACAGACTACTTGTCGAACCCATTTCTATTTACTAAAAAAATCCAGATATTCCTTTCTAGTTAGATGAGTTTCTTGTAAAACAATGATTTGAGCAGTTGAGTCCTTTAAATACTGAATTAATCTTGCTCGTCGCCTGAATTTTGAATTGATGCTATCATGACCCCAGTTCTAAAATTTGCCTATAAATAGCCACACTGTTAAACTGCGCTGTAATCTGAACACTTGATGTTGAAAGAAATTTCTGATTATTTTGTCCCCCTTTTTTTCTCTTATGCACCCCACCTAGTGCTCCCCACCCCATCAATCCTGACCTCCCCCTAACTCCTTCGGAGAACCGTCCCATGCTTTTTCATGGTCTATAAAGCCCTTTGAGTGCTCATTGGAATATGAAAAAAACAAAAGTGAATAACTGAAGAAGAAAGATACCAAACAGAATGACTCCTATATCATACTAACCCTTTATCATGCTGTAATATACTAAACAGAATAAAATGTAAGCTAATCTCCTAGTGAAGAGTTTCTCTTCCTTATCACATCAATCAACACATCTGCTTCCTTATGGTCCCTTAAGTTATGCATTTTGTTATTATGCATTACCCTTAATGTAGCGGGAAATCTCATTTATTCTGAGGCACCTAGCTTCCTAAATTCCTCTAATCGCTTCCCCAGCTCCCACGGTCTGTTCAGGATGGTTCGTGAAACATCAGGCTGTCATGTGGCTAGATTAGGCACAGGAAGAAACACTGCCATTTTACGTATACACGTTTCTTACCTTCTTTTCTACACAATGACGATTGACACACATTTGCTTGCGTGACAGTGCAGGATTAGTTTCTCTGAAACCACATTGCTTACAATTCCACTTTGTATGTACAATATCACGACACCTTGAACGTTTAGCCTGAATACACATTGTGCAAATGTTGTTGTTTGTTATTCATCCATGAGGCGACATGGCTATCACAAGCACAATAAACAATGTCAGTACGGTTGAAACCTCAACATGGAAGCATTATTATAAATACACATGCATTTCCATGCTCAAATTAAAGGAGCACCCTGCTGTCATTGCGATGTCATCGCTGTATCGGAGTCTCAACACAGCTGATTCCTGTTTATCCTCTACGTGGGGGGATGTCCAACTTGTGACCAAGACAGGGACCTACATACCTTGCCTTAAGGTAATGGGAAGTTAAATCATCCAGTTGGGGATTCTTGGCAGAACATCTGCCTTAGGCAACTAGATTAGGGAGTGCATAGTAGGAGTACACTATACCCAGTACTTATATACCATCATATATATACTGTTTTAGCACGATGATGGAATAGTTTATCCTTTTCACTGTTTTTATACTGCTAATCACTTTTATCTGCTTCTGTCTATTAATTATTGCAGGGCATATATTTTAAACAAGAATAACAATGGTTCAATAAATATTGAAAATGCCCCTTTGTATATTTCTTGTGTACCTTTCTGAGTGAGTACAAGTAACTGAGCAAAAATGTTCTAGATCTTTTACCACGATTCCTTGGGGATTCAGGGTTGTCATGTTCTGAGGTTGCCCAAACCATTTGTTACCTTACTAGGGTTGGGGGTACTTATGGTTGCACTGTGAGCTAGCAGGTCTATAGGCCAACATATCCTGAGGGGGTGCATGGAATCTGTCTGGCACAATCCCAATGTTTATGTTGTCAAACAAACAAACAGTTCCTACTGAGAAAGTGGAAACCGTACGACAAGGCATGACCTCAAATGTGAACCCACTTCCTTTCATGGATTTCTGTTTCCGTTCCGTTCTTTTATAGAGTATGTGAAAAAGTTCACCAAGATCTTTCTCGGCTTACTTCTGCTGGGGTGTTTCCTGAATGGGTCCCAATGCACCCTTTGGCCAGGTCTTCCGACACGCCACATGACTTAAGTAAAGCTACAATGAACGTCTTAATATCCTCCCCTTTAGCCTCTTCCAGCACATTCAGGATTCTTAAATTGTTTCTTCTTGTGCCGTTCTCTAGCATCTCTTGTTTTTCCTGAAACACTCTCTCTTTGAGTTTTATAGCTCTAATCTCCACTCTATCAGTTGTGATTGAGGCTTTTAGTTCCAACACTGTTTCCTTTAGGACCTGTGTTCTTAACGCCAAAGAGTCTAGTTTTTAGGTCAAGGCTGGGCAGCGCATGCGCTGCTCTGCGAGCCATGCTGTATTGGAGTATGGAATAGAAGCCCGCCCACTCTCCAACCATATTTGTCATTGGCTTGTGTTCTTGTCCTTCGTAAATGCTGGCTTCTAATTTGTTAATATGCTTGTTAGTCCCTCCTTAGTACCGCCTTGTCTTCATTCGTAACCTCCCATGAGGACTGGCCCTTTTACTTCAGTTGCTACATGGTGAGTCTTTTTTAGTCGGTAACCACTATTTTCTTTAAGTAATTTCTCCTACTGCAGGCACGACATGGTTTCCTGCAAAATTCAGGGCCCCATGCACGCTTTCCCTTTCTAAGCAGCCTGGGACAATGGCGGCCGCTTCTTTGCAAAGGTCTGACATTTACAAGACTGAAGCTATTGGCATTGTACACGACAATGCGTTTTATTTATGTGTTAATTATCAAAACCTAAATAAAAGGCATTGTCATTTACAATGCCAATAGCTTAAACTCTCGCAAATGCGAGACCTATTGTATTGCACATGCTTGTTTCACTAAGCTTTCACATACTTGGATCTCCCTCTGATTAATTTCAGAAGTGGAAAACCCATTTCTAACCTCCACAGCCACAGACTGCAACATGCTTTCAATTGGATTCTCCAATGCTGCAGTTATTTGGGAAGCAACCTGCGCTGTCCCTTTCATTAATATTGCACAGTCTCCTTCTCTACCCCCCTCTCCAGCCTCTTCTGTATGTTCCTCTGGAGTGTCTTCCCCTCTATTCTCTTCCATCTCAGCCAGTACTTGATTCCTATTAATATCAGCAGGTCCATCCATCTCTAAAATCTTGAAAGTGGAGTACTGATTTGCACCCCCCGCACACAGGCTGCTGGTAAGAGCACCATGATGTCTTATTTTTGAGGTCACTGAGCTCCCGCTTCTCCCTAGTAACTTTGCGCCCCTCCAACTCTCCCGGAATGGGAGCTTTGGGCAAGATCTTAAAAAAGTTCCTCAAAGAAGGAGTTACTCTTATTTACTGATGCTTTTGCAAGACACCCCTACCTCTTTGCATCTCTGGGTGCCTAGAGTGAGTGGGGATTGGTTTTGCACTTGAGGTGTCCGAGTTTTTCATAAATAGGAGAGTATGATGCAAATATCCAGATTTGCACTCTTCTCCGCTCCACTCCTTGCTTTGACTTTAGTGGGCTCAAGGGCCTGTTTGCCTTTACTCTGTAGGACCTTGCCCTGGTCTTTTGCTGTACTCCTCAGGGAGTACCTGTTTCTTTTTATCTGCCCTTGACCCCCTTCAGATTGCTCTTCCCCGAGCCTACCTTCTCTTCTTTGGGTCTCAGTTACCTTGGAGAGGTTTCTGCCATTCACCATATTTGCTAACGTCCCAATGGGTAGTTTTCAGTACACGCGTCTTGCCTCCTGGCAAGATTGCACTGCGCAGACACTGTGCCTGTGCTGCAGCTACCATCAATCCCCTGAAGGGGGATCCACGGTGCTGCTCTGCATCCCATCCTTACTTTCAGTTCGGCCTGCAGCCAGCACTTGGCGTCTGCCTCCCCAGCCACCGGCACTTGCGCCATGTTTGTCCGTGGGGGAGCTGGAGACTCAGCCCCTACACTCTCTGCACAGAAACCGGGATCTGCTTGATACCAGGTTAGTCCGCAACTCTAACCTGTGAGTCAGACTGCTGTATCTCCCTTTCAGCCTCCCATTACCGAGCACTCATCCAACTGGCTCTATAGCTGGCTGCCATGTTCTCCCCCATATGCAAATCAGTCTTGACCTCGCTCCAATAGGAAATGTCCAGCCCAAAATGCCAGGACAACTCCTCTCTGAACTGGATCACAAGCAACCCAAGACTGGTTTTGTCCTGATTGGGACTCTTCCGTCAGGTGAAGCTTGATTCTAGCAAATTTCATGACCTGTCAGGCCCAATTACAAATATTGTAGATGTAGCCTTTTTGACTACAGATCCCTGTAGAACCAGATCTGCTAGCAGGATGGGCTCAAAAGGCCATTGTCCTTCTGAGTAAAGCGAACTGTGTGGTACCTACTGAACAGTGCGGATCAATTCTCCTGAAAACAGACCACAAATTATACGACCTAGACACCACTGAAGCAGGCCAAACCGCTGATTATATGCTATTTGGCAAACCCTTTGTGAAGGATGTCACAAATTTCCTCTGTACTTTCATTTCACTGAAAATGCTCAGGCAACCCTAAAAAAGTCTTCAATCAAAACCTTTTTAACACGGTCAGCTGAGGCAGCGGGCGCTCTGCTGGCCGAGCTAGCTTCCAGCTCTCCTTCAAAGACTATCCGTGATAGCAAGGTGCTAGGCAGACTACCAACATAGAGAAGTTTTCTTTCTGTCCAGATTCAGGTCTTTCAGAGGACGTGGTTGCTGTGAACAGGGCATAGGTGCACCTGCAACCTCCACTTTCACAGGTGAGTCACTTCATTTCTTCACCGTAAGACCTAGGTGGCAGGATTTTGTTATTTTATCTAAATTGGTTCCACATCACACAGGATGCCTGGGTCCAACAGAGAGTACTGGGATTTCATTTGGAGTTTTATTTATTTGACAGACTTACAATGTGTGCGGATACCCCAAGGGGTACGAAAAGCCATATCAACTTACCCTTCCACATTCAATCTGCTTTCATCTAGAGAAGCAGTCTTTTAAAGACATGGAAATTCAATCTCTCCTTCAGAAGAAAGCAATTGCTAGCACTTTTTAACATCCATATAGGTTGATCAGCATCATTTTTATTGTGAGAAGAAAGAAGGACGTTCGTAATCAATTTAAAAATATTTCAATTCTTGTCATTGTTTATTGACACTTCTAGATGGAAAATGCTGTGCTAACAAATGATGGACGGAATGCTGAAATAATCAAACATTCTCCCCCAGTCAAGAGATCAGGGTTAAATCAATTGTTCTTTTGCTCACCATGTCACCCCAGTTTGGATCCAGCATATGCAAATCAGTCTTGACTCTGCTCCTCATGGGAACAGCCCAGCCCGAACTGCCAAGCCAGGTCCTCCCTGGACCGGAAACAAGTCCTGCGACCAGTTTCAGGGTATCACCCCTAATCAACCAAGCTAGCTTGAATCCAGTAGCACAGTGAGCAAGGGACCCACGTCTGGACATACCCATCCCACTTAGGGCAAAAAATGCTGTGCACACAAATGATGGACGGAATGCTGAACAAATTAAACATTCTCCCCAAGTCAAGAGATCAAGGTTAAATCAATTGTTCTTTTGCTCACCCTGCCACCCCAGTTTGGAACCCGCCATATGCAAATCAGTTTTGACTCTGCTCCTCATGGGAACAGTCCAGACCGAACTACCAAGCCAGGTCCTCCCTGGACCAGAAACAAGCATCCTGGAACTGGTTTCGGGGTATCACCCCTCATCAGCCAGGCTAGCTTGAATCCAGTGGCACAGCGAACAAGGGACTCACGTCTGGGCATACCCATCCCAGTTAGGGCAAAAAATGCTGTACAAACAAATGATGGATGGAAAGCTGAACAAATCAAACATTCTCCCCCAGTCAAGAGATCTGAGTTAAATCCATTGTTTTTTCCTCATCATGCCACCCAAGTTTGGATCCAGCCATATGCAAATCAGTCTTGACCCTGCTCCTCATGGGAACAGTCCCGCCTGAACTGCCAATCCAGATCCTCCCTGGACCGGAAACAAGTATCTTGCGGCCGGTTTCAGGGTATCACCCCTCATCAGCCAGGCTGGTGAACATGTGAGATCACTACGAGTCACACCACTCAGGACTTCACCAGGTGCAGAGGTGTCTCCTCCGCAATGGGGGAGGAGTGTTGCCCCACTGGCTCAGAGCCAGCAGCTAATAAATACAACAATATTTCATTATCGTTTTATTTTTCAGCAGCTGGCTCAGCCAGTGTGTGTAGGGAGGGGCGGGGCTGGGCCATGGGAGGGGGGAGTAGGAGAGAAGTGCACTCCTTAAGTGCGCAAGTGTGTTTGGCCGGCCGCCTCAGGCCGGCCAAACACACATGGACACTTAGGTTTCTCTAATGCGGCTGAATTGAACAGCCAGGTTAAAGAAACAGTACAGACTCACTGTGCGAGCGTCTTTTCAGCCCACTCAGGTCAATCCCCGTGCTGCTCTCATAACATGAGAGCAGCTCGAGGATTGTACAGGGAGTCTGTGATCCTGTCCCAGTGACTGCTGGGACCAGGAAGAAAAACACAATGAGGCACGACGTGGGAGGTGGCAGTCAGCTTAAGGTAAGTCTTCCGAAGTTCTTTTTATTATTAAACCCCCCGTGCTCCCTTTTCTGCACAAATCCTCCCCTACACTTTTTGTATGTGGCTGGTACCGCTGACCAGGTGTCTAGTTTTCGGAAATGTCAGGTTGGTTGGCTTCCCTTGGTGCAGGCTGAGAAGGGCCCAAAATCCACAGCTAACCAAATTGCAAAAAAAGGTTTGTTTCACATGGGTAAATTTGATCTTTGCCCATGTGCGTTTTGGGCCCTTTCCCATCGCAGGCGCTAGGCCCACCCACACCATTTGTTAGCGGGCAATGTGTGGGAGCGATGGGTGGAAGGAAATTTGTGGATACCTGCAGATTCTGGAAAGTTCCCTCACAGAAATGTGAGGGAAAGTTTGAAGTTTGCAATGGCTTCTGGGTAAGAAAACCTTCTGAGATCCAGGCGTGTCAGACCACCCTGGACTCCCCAGCATGTCTCGTTCTCAGAAATGTTTGGCTTTGGCAGGTTTCCCTTGGTGCTGGCTTAGCTAGGGCCCAAAATCCACAGCTAATGAAATTGCAACAAAGGGCAGGTTTTGAGTAGAACATTTTGATCTGTCCATGTTAGGTGTTGAGCCTTTTTCTGTCACGGGCACTAGGCTGTTGCGCACAAGTTGGTTACCATTTTGATCGGAAGACATCTGGGAATGCTTCTTTGTAAGAAATTTGTGAATCCCTATAGATGTCAGAACTTTCACCCACGGAAATGTGAGGAAAATGTGTGTTTGTTTTTAGCCAAAGTTTGAGGAATGCAAGAGGTTTGGGTAAAAAGAAATCTTATGAGATCCATGTAAGTAAAACCACCCCGGACTCTCCAGGGTATCTATTTTTCAGAAATGTCTAGATTTGCTAGGTTTCCTTTGGAGTCATATAAGGTAGGTCCCAATATACACAACTACCACCCACATTGCAAAAAAAGGTCAGTTTTGAGTGGAAAAATTTGATCTTTCCATATTGTGTTTTGGCCCCTTTCGGACGCGGGCGCTAGGTCCCCCCACTTCCACATAAGTGGGGTACCGTTTTTATTGGGAGATGTGTGGGAAGGCTGAGTGGCAGGACATTTTTGGATCCCTACAGATTACCAAACTTTCCCTCACAGAAATGTTAGGATAATGTGTATTTTTAGCTAATGTTTGTGGTTTGTAAGGAAAACCTTGTCAAGATCCACACAAGTCACACCACCCTGGACTCCCAGGGGTGTCTAGTTTTAAGAAATGTCCAGGTTTGGCGGGTTTACCTGGCTGCGGGTTGAGCTAGGGTCCAAAACCACAGCAGCTATCCACATTGCAAAAAAGGGGTGGTTTTGAGTAAAAAAAAGTTGATCTGAATTTTAGGCCTTTTCCTGTTGTAGACATTAGAACACCCCCACAATTAGGGTACTGTTTTTATTGGGATTTTTATTGGGATATGTGTGGCAACACGGGAGGTAGGAAATCTGAGGATCCCTGTAGATTCCAGAACTTTCCTCACATAAATGTAAGGAAAATATGTGCTTTTAGCCAAAGGTTGGGGATTGCAAGGGATTCTGGGTAAAAAAGTCTTTGTGAGATCCACCCAAGTCACACCACCCTGGACTCTCCAGTTTGTCTGGGTTTCAGAAATGTCTGGGTTTGGTAGTTTTCCATGGTGCCTGCTGAGCTAGGGACCAAACTCCACAGCTATCCAAATTGCAAAAAAGGGTTCATTTTGAGTGGAAGAATTTGATCTGTCCATGTTGCTTTTTGGGCACTTTCTTGTCGCAGGCACTAGGAATACACAGAGTGTGGTAGCGTTTTTATCGAGCGATATGTGGGTGAACTGGGTGGTGTTAAATTTGTGGATCCCACAGATTTTGCAACTTTCCCTCACAAAACAATTGAAGAAAATTTGTGTTTTTAGCTAATAATTAAGGTTTGGAAGGGCTTCTGGGTACAAAAACATTGTGCGATCCATACAAGTCACACCACCCTGGACACCCCTGGGTGTCTAGCTTTCAGAAATGTCCTGGTTTGGTACATTTACCTTTGTGCCCAAGATCCATAGATACCCACACTGCAAAAAGGGTCAGGTTTGAATAGAAAAATTTGATCTGTCCCTGTTGTATTTTGGGCTTTCCTCAGTAGGGCCCTAGGCCTCACCAACACAAGTTGGGTACAGCTTTTTATTGGGATACATGTGGGAATGTTGGGTGGTCAGAAATTTGCGGATCCCCGCAGACTCTGGGATTTACCCTGACAGAAATGTGAGGAAAATGTGTGTTTTTTGCAAAATTTTAAGTCTTAAAAAAAAAAAACGAGCTCGGGCACAAATTTTACTCCCACTCACTTTGCAAAAAAAGGGTTGGTTTTGAGTGTAAAAAATTTGATCTGTCCATGTTGCATTTTGGGCTGTTTCCTGTTGCAGGCCCAAGGCCCACCTACACAAGTAGGGTACCATTTTTATCGGATGGCATGTGGGAACTCTGGGAGGTATGAAATTTGTGGATCCCTGCAGATTCCAGAACTTTCACTCAAAGAAATGCAAGAAAAATGTGTGTTTTTAGCCAAAGTTTGGGGTTTGCAAGGGATTTTGGGTAACAAACCCTTGTTTGAACCACACAAGTCACACCACCCTGAACTCCCCTGAGTGTCTAGTTTTCAGAACTGTATGGGCATGGTAGGTTTTTGGTGGTAGCTAAGCTAGGGCCTAAATTCCGCAGCTACCAACATTGTAAAATAAAGTGTTGACTTTGCTGGTGACATGTGTTGTCTCCAGGTTGGGCTTTTTGGGGGTTTGTCGCAGGCACTCGGCCCAGCTACACAAGTTTGGCAGACACGTAGGAATACAGAATATTAGAACATTTGTTATTACCAATTGGATTACTCTGCATTGCATTTGCGGCTTTCAAATGCAAGAGAGAGTGCACAAAAGAAGACATTTTGCAAAATGCACTCTGAATGACATATTAGTCTGGAGAACCACAAATTCAGAGGTGTACAAATAACCACTGATCCTAAACTCAGTATCTTATGTACATTTCAGAAATATATAGGTTTTCTTCATATCGATGTTTAATTCTTTATATTTTACCATAAGATTTGCTGTATAGTCGGTACACAATGGAAAATTATTATAAGGTGCAGCTCTGCTGTTGACATTGGATATCACGTTTTTTGGAGAAGCTATAAACCTTGTAGATCGCCGCAACCAGAAGGGTTTGTTAAATGTAACAGTTTATTGCTTTTGTAAATTGGCTAAAAATAGAATACTTCTTAGAAAAAATGTAAAAAGTTGAGGTCATTTTTAGAAAAAAATACAGTTTCTTGCAAAGCACTTTTTCCGAATTTCCCCACAAAAATTAAAATGTAACTACATGTTGACAATTCTCTTGGTTCCCTTCAGGGGAATCTACAAACCATGGATACCTTTAAAAACTTCAGGATGTTGGGAAACCAAAAAGGGGCTTAGTGGGTGGGGATGAGGGTGGGGGGGTGAGAGGTGGTATAAGAATCATAGCAGTCTAGAGCATTGATACTCAAAGTACAGCCCAGAGCCGCATGCGGCCCTCCTGATCTTTACATGCAGCCCCTGGTGTACAGCAGAACACAGCTGCTGTTTACTAGAAAGATGCTAACAATAAAAAGATGTTAAATAAACAGACATGCATTTATTTTTTAAAGGTTAATTGGTGTTAACGAAAGGAAGTAACTATTGAGTCCTTCACCACTTACCTTTAGGAGCACCTTCATTTTTAAAGCCATAATGCAGCAAAAGTGTAAAAATATGATAGTCTCTTTAGGGAAAGCCAGAAGCTTGCTGTTCTGTTGCCGCCAAGGGGCAGAGGAAGAGGACTCCCAAGCCCAGAATCCCCAGCCCTGCCATCACTCACCGCCGCGCCCGGAGGCGCATAAAGCATCTGTGCAGCTGCCGCGGCGCGGGAAACCGGAAGCTTGCTGTTCAGTTGCCATGAAGGGGGAGAGGGAGAGGACTCCCAAGCCCAGAATCCCCAGCCCTGCCGTCACTCACCGCTGCGCCCGGAAGCGCATAAATCATCTGTGCGGCTTCTGCGGTGTGGGAAGCCGGAAGCTTGCTGTTCTGTTGCCATGAAGGGGGAGAGGGAGAGGACTCCTAAGCCCAGAATTCCCAGCCCTGCCGTCACTCACCGCAGCGCCCGGAGGCGCATAAAACAACAACTGTGAGGCTCCCACGGCGCGGAATGCGCCCGGGCAAAGCCATGGCCAAGGTCGGGCCCGTCCTGCGCCAGTCAGCGACACGAAGAGGCAGGGTAGGGCCACCCCCCCTTGGCTTTGTTGTATCGTAGACTCATTTGCTTGCCTGGTAAGACTTTGTCCCGTCCACCCCCATATTGGCCACACGTGGTCACTGCTCTTGACCAAGCCTCCCAGATTGTATCTGATCCTGCAATTTGCTTCATTAAAAATCCAAATCGGCACGATTCCGGAACACTACACAGCTGGGTGAGAACTTGAAGTAGCTTTGCACTTTACATACCATTGTTGGCGAGGTTGTACCATTGACATTTTATGGTATATGTTCTGATGGAAGTGTAATTGCCTAAACTCTGGTTAATGTGGTTGATAGGTGTATCGGCAAAGAGTCTGTTTGTTTTTAGGAAATATTGCCAACTCCCTCGGTTACCCCGAATAGCCCTACATTGCGTACAGTTAAGAACAAGCATTGGCATAGCCAATAGGTCTCGCCTTTGGGACCTTATAAGTGTTTAGCCATGCAACAATTGTGCTGCATAACTAAATACTTATAAGGTCCCAAAGGCGAGACCTATTGGCTATGCCAATGCTTGTTTTCTATTTGTTTACTTTTGCTATAATCGCGGCACCGGCGCTTTACTTTAACGTTAAAAGTAAAGCGCCGGTGCCGCGAATACAGCAAAAGTAAAGAAATAGAAAAAACATCTATTTCTTTACTTTTGATATAATCGCGGCACCCGCGCTTCACTTTTAATGTTAAAAGTAAAGAGCGGGTGCCGCGATTATATCAAAAGTAAAGAAATAGATGTTTTTTCTATTTGTTTACTTTTGCTATAATCGCGCCACCCGCGCTTTACTTTTAACGTTAAAAGTAAAGCGCCGGTGCCGCGAATATAGCAAAAGTAAAGAAATAGAAAAAAACATCTATTTCTTTACTTTTGATATAATCGCGGCACCCGCGCTTCACTTTTAATGTTAAAAGTAAAGAGCGGGTGCCGCGATTATAGCAAAAGTAAAGAAATAAAGTCAGGCAGATGGCGGCTGCGCACGTGCACGCGCGCGTAACCGCATGCTGGTAGCCAGCAAAGTAGCACTTCCAAAAGCCCCTTACTAAAGGTCTCACAGAGCAGCGCATGCGCTGGCTCAGCGAGACCTAAAAAGGAGGGAATTTTCTTTTTCACTTGGGCAGGGGGCAGCATTAGGTGACATATCTCCATCTAAATACAAATCAAAATCTCATCATCGTGGGTAAGCAGAAGGCTACAGAGGGTCTAGCAAAAGGGAAATTATCCAAACTAAGGAAAAGTGCGGCTGAGAATTGTACCATAGAAGAGATTGATGACCTGATTGAAGAGGTAGAATCAATGTTAAGCAACAAATGCAAAACAGTTAGCAAACACAAAACAAAAATCACTGCATTCTATAGTAAATGCACATCAGGTCCACAGACAGAAAGCACCTCAAGACCGGGTCAAACAGAAGCAATCATTGAGACCTCGCTGTGCGCACCAGGTATCCATCAGTCCCTGGCTACGCCCCCCATCCGTTGCGATAGTGATGCCATACAGCAAACAAACTTCAGTGCCCTAGATGAGTTAATCTGCACTGCTAGAGGCAAGGAGGTCCCATCGCCCATTGTTGTGCTCAAATAGGTTATCCCCTTTAACCTCTGTACCAGCGTCAGATGATGGAATTGCTAATACCCTCATACAGAATATAAATTCAAATGTCTTTACAGCACGGTAATCCATAAGTAAAAATGAACTCAATTCCTAGTGTAGCAAATGAGCCTGTAAAACAGGTGCATGGGGCGCAAATTAACACCAACACTTAACTGGTGGTCCAGTGGGAGAGCCTTGCTCTTCTGCTGGTCCGCTGCTGTATGTGTCTGTGTTTGTGCCCTTTTTTTCTGTCCTTGTGAGTGTTTTGTGATTGTGCCTTTGGTTGTCTTGTCTTGGTGTCTTGTTATTGCCTTTTTTCCTGTTTGTGCCTTTTTCCTGTTTTTTGTGTCTCTCCTGTTGTTCCTGTTTGTGTTCTCCGTGCCCGTTTCCTTCCCGCTGCTGTTGCCCCCATGGCCTCTCCCCCCTGCCGGTTCCGCTCCCACCTTCCAGCTGCGCTTCCCTCCCCCCTTCCCTATTTAATGGCGGCTGCTGCTCGGGTGTCCGAGCAAAACCTCTGACCTCCTGGTCAGAGACCTGCTCTCTCCCTCAGCAGCTACGCCGTTGTGCCGCTGCCCCTGTTCACCTCTGTCTGGTAGGTGTTCGAGGCCTTCCCCCACCCGCAGGCTCCTGCCTGCGCCTCAACCCTGGTGGTCCAGTGGAAAAACCTTGCTCTTCTGCTGGTCCGCTGCTGTCTGTCTCTGTGTTTGTGCCTGTTTTTTCTGTCCTTGTGAGTGTTATGTTATTGTACCTTTGGTTGTCTTGTCTTCCCTTTCGAAAAGACCATCCAAGAACTCAATTACCACAGAAGTTTCAATTGAGTTGACTACCTTTACTTCTGGCCAGCGAGAGTACATGTCCAAACAAACTAGGACATACTGATCATGAGACCTCATTTTAACAGGTCCCAATATATCAATCGCAATGTCCAACCAAGGCCCATCAGATTTCTCTCTCACTACCATGGGTTGAGTTCTGCATTTCAACACCTTATCGCTGCATGCACATTCTGCACACTTCCTAACTTCTCTTTCAATCCATGTGTCCATGGCTGGCCACCAATATGCTTCTCTTAGCCTCTCCTTGGTCTTTACTATGCCCATATGGCTGGCATGAGCACTCTTCAATAACCTGTCCCATAAAGTATGTGGGGGAACGAGTCTGCTACCTCTCATGAGCATACCATCCACAATCAATAGTTCATCCTTGACTTGCCAAAAGCCAACCAACTCTGGGTCACACTCCTTCTTTTCAGACCAACCCTTCGAAACCATAGACACTACCTTTTGTAGAAGTGTATCTTCTGCTAACGCCTGTCTCCAATCACCTTCAGAAACAATACCATCACTGATCAAGCAAACATCAACTTGTTCCTCAAACTCCTCCCCGCCGAAACTATCACATTCTACCGGGTCCTCTTGGTCATCACCCATCCTTGACAAACAATCAGCAAGGATATTACAGACACCTGGCAGATATGAGACAACAACATTGAATTCTTGCAAAGCAACAATCCATTTGCGAATTCGATGAGAAACAAAGTCAATTCCCTTTTTAGCAAAGACTTCTCGCAAGGGTTTATGGTCCATGAGTACTTCAAATTTGCTCCCCCACAAAAACTTACGCAACTTGCGGATAGCCCAATAAATAGCTGGGCTTCCCTTTCCACAACAGAATAGTTGAACTCTGCCCCTCTCAATGGTCTGGACATGAACAACACCACCTTCTCTACACCATCAGATTTCTGAAATAAAACAACGCCCAAACCCTTGGAGCTAGCATCTACCATCAAATATGAATTGTTCTTTGGATCAAAACTTCCTAAGTCTTGCGCTTCGCTGAGACATTTCTTAAGGTGTGAGAACTCCTCGTCACACTCATTCGACCATGCAAATTCACACCCCTTTTTCAGAAGCTCTCTCAAACTTCTGGTGACTCCTGCGAAATTGGGCACAAACTTGTGATAAAATTCGGCCATACCCAGGAACTTCACAAGTTCATCCTTATTTTGAGGTGCCTTAAGTTTGCAAATGGTGTCCACCAAAGCAGCTTTGGGCTTAATACCACCCGCAGAGACTTGGTGACCCAAATATTCGATTTCACTTACATCAAACTTGCACTTGTTCGCACGTAAAGTTAACCCAGCATCACACAGCTTCTTCAGGACTAGTCTTAATCTAGCATCGTGTTCTTCAGAATCTAGACCAAACACCAGAACATCGTCCTGATAAATTTTGACCCCCTCAACACCCTTCAAGACTCGTTCCATGATTCTCTGGAAGACCGAGGCTGCTGAGATTAACCCAAAGGTCATTCTTAAAAACTTAAATGTCCCAAAAGGGGTAACAAATACAGTTAAATCTTGAGAGGAAGGATGTAACTTGACTTGATGATAGGCCGAAGTTAGGTCAAGTGACGAGGTGTTTCGCTCCCCCAAGAGAGCACAACATTTCGCAAATATTGGGCAGTGGATAGTGATCCACCACCACCGCTTTATTGAGCTCTCTTAGGTCCACACAGAGTCTTGCCTCACCATTGGCCTTCCGGGCCATAACTATGTGAGAAAGCCACTCAGTTGCCTCAACTCCTTCTATTATACCATTGGCCATCAACTTGTCAAGCTCATCCTTCATACTGTTCTTCACCATGAGGGGAACACTCCTAACCTTTGCCACCCTTGGGAGAGAACCAGGTTTAATTTTGATTTGGTGCATATAGTTCTGAAGACACCCTAATTTGTCACTGAAGACCTCAGGAAATTCAGTGATCCAGGATTTACATTCTTTACTCACTAGGTTGACGGATGGAATGTCCCTCAAACACACAGAGGGTGTCTCGTTGGGGTCTAAAAAGACATGTAAGTCACGTTGGTGAAACCAGCTCACTAGAGAATCACCCTTCATGGACACATATATTTTCCCAGGAACAATTCTGTTCTTATAATCAATTGTCCCCCAAAACCATCCCAGGAGATCGATGATTTCACCACAGTACCCCCTTGGTTTTATGTCTGGTTTCATAAGCGTAACCTTTTCCACTAAAAATTGGTCAAAGAATTTCTTGGGGATTAAAGTCACTTTGGCACCTGAATCAAATAACATTTTTATTGGTGTATCGTTGATTAACACCACATCCATGGGCCCTCCAGATCCCTTGACTTGACAAATTTCGACTTCTTCTAGATCTTCCTCAAATAAGTTCACCTCCCTGACTTTCTTTTGACTTTTACTAGATCTACAGCACCTCGTAAAATGGCCTTTCGACCACAGGTGGTGCATGAAGCTTTCCAACCGGGGCAGTCCTTGAAATTTGCCATGTGTCCTGTGTTTCCACATCTGAAACACTTACATTGAAAAGTTTTGAAATTGCTTGGAGGTGAAATTGCCTTGTTGTGAGTTTTGTTCCTCACTACCTCATGCTTGTTCTTATCTTTATCCTTATCTATGGTTAGTACAGAGCTTTGAGTTTTATCAATAGAACTATTCTTTTGTATAGTTTCTAAACAAGCCTTTGAATGTTCGCACGTTTTAGCAATGGTAACTACCTCATGCAAAGAAGGGTTGTCCTTCTGCCATAAGGTGTTCCTTGCTTTGTCAACAACACAACCCAACATCATTTGATCCCTCAAACGCTCCTCTAAGGAGGGGCCAAAGTTGCAAGTTGATGCCAGTTTACGTAGTTCAGTTTTATACTGTTCTACAGACTCATCACGTTTCTGCATACGCTTACCAAAGTGATATCTTTCAAGAACAGTGCTAACTTTTGGTAGGTAGTGCAGATCTAGTTTTTTTATGGAAATTTCAAACTCATTAAGGGAAGACGAATCGCTGTCTGAGAGATCAGGCAGATGCTCAAACACCTCCTGACCCTCAGCCCCCAAACAGTGCATTAACAAAGAGGTCTTTCTTTCAGCGCTAAGCGATGTCCCACAGACACGAGCATAGTTGTTAAAGACTTTTTTCCATTTTATCCATGGTATACTAGGTTCACCAGGAGACGGCAAGAAGAAAGCTGGTGCAGGAACATTTTGCATGGTTAACAATTTAGAAGGAAATTAAAATGGATTGTAACAAACCAATATCGCAAAATCACTTAACCTTTGGGTATTAGTAATAACCAATCGTTGTATCAATCGGACTATATATATTAGCAATAAAACTTGTAATAAACAACTGGGTGCATCGTTGTCAAGTAAAACAGATGTATTGTAAGAGAAGAATATAGCTGTGCGTGTCAGCGATGATGCAGACAGCAGCGGTATGGAAGGGTGACAAGTCAATAAAGACTGGGCAACACCAGTGATTATGAAATCCAGCTGAGCGCGTCAGCGAAGAATGAAGCTTGCACGCAGCAAAATAGCTGTACAAATCAGCGATGAGAAGGAGCACTAGGCAATATTAGAAACAACCTGGTGAGCCAAGCGGGACTGGACAATACCAGTGACAAGCTGAGCGTGTCAGCGAGAAATCGAACTGACACGCAGTAAAACGGCTGTGGGAGTCAGCGAAGACAGGCAAGGCGGGACTAGGCAACACCAGTATCCCTGGAGACCAGCTGAGCGTATCAGAGAAGGACGAAGCTGACACGCAGTAAAATAGCTGTGCGCATCAGCGATGACGTACGAAGCGGCACTTGGCAACCTCAGTATCTATGGACACAGTTGAGTGTAACAGCGATGACCAGCAACAAAGAAAACACGCCCAATCCTGTGACGTAAGAAGATAGCAGGTCACGCGCGTTGGCTCGCGCAGTGCGTGCCAGTGCACTGTCACAGACGCTCGCGCAAGAGACACGAAGAGCCCAGTTGCCGAAAATAGAATACATATAAGTATAAGCGTCTTCTTCAGAGACTTCGGCGAGCAATAATAGTAAAGTACTCACATCGGAATGCGCAAGCAAGCGCGTGCAGACTGTCTCGTGTGCAGAGAAGTGCTGGGCCCGACTGTGACTCCGCCGCTCCGCCAGGGCACTGGACACCTGCACACTGCCAGCAGAGAACGCCGTCGAAGTGTAGAAGCTGGTGAAGGACAGAAGCAGTCGGTCAAAGGAGTCGCCGAGTAAAATGAAGAGGTTTTCGGGTAGACTTGATGTGTTGAGGTTGATGAGACACGCGTAGGTGACTCCGTTCGTCGCCAAATGTAAGAACGTGGTGACAAATGAGGAGGCAGGAAACCGCGAAGTAGAAGGGAACTCAATTAGGTTTATTGAGTACAGGAGAAACAACCTCATCCAGCATCAAGCCCTGCAACTGTCAACTCAACAGTTGCTTACATTCTACTGTCCCTTACATTCCATATTCCACATCTTTAACCTAGTAACCCTAAGATGGCTCCTGCTGCATAGCGAGGACACTACACACCTCAACTCCACCCTCATCCACGACCCCACCCGCCTCGACCGACGCCAACTCTGCAGCCAATGAACTACACCGGTGGATCACCAACTGCGCAGACAAGTTCGCACCCCTCGGCAACCCCGACAGACAACGCCCCTTGAAGGCCGCCTGGTTCACTACCGACCTCCAAGAATCCAGACGCACCTGCAGATGCCTCAAAAAACGATGGAGGAACAGCAAAACCACTGAAGACCAGACCACCTACAAGAACGCCATGACTGAATACCACCAACTCATAAGATCCACCAAAAAGACCTTCATCGGGAACAAAATCCTCACCAACTCCAGCAACTCGAAGGAACTCTTCAGCAATTCACCAAACCCCCCAGCGAAGCCACGCACGTCACATGCTCCCAGGACCTCTGCAACATGCTCGGCTCCTACTTCCACCTGAAAATCAAGGCCCTCTATGACAACTTCAGCGAACAAACTCCAGAAACCACCTTTTCTTCCAGAAACGACAGCCAACCCACCATCACTGCCTGGACCCTGGTCACCACCAAAGATACCTCCACGACCATGAAGAGCACTCACTCAGGAGCCCCCACGAACCCCTGCCCGCCGCACATCTTCCACAGAGCCACCACCACCATAGCGCCCGAGCTACGACGCACCATCAACGCCACCTTTGAATCTGGCACTTTCCACGACGACTGGAAAGCCCCTCCTCAAGAAACCCTCTGCAGACCCGACGGACCTGAAAAACTATTGACCCATCTCTCTCCTTCCCTTCGCAGCCAAAGTCACCGAAAAGATTATCCATGCCCAGCTGACAAACTTCATCGACGAGAACGCCATCCTCGACTCTTCCCAATCTGGATTCCGCAGTAACCACAGCACCGAAACCGCCCTCCTCGCCGCCACAGACGACATCCGCATGCTCCTTGACCAAGGCCACACTGCGGCCCTCATCCTCCTAGACCTCTCCGCAGCTTTCGACACCGCACTCTCGCAGCCAGACTCCATGATGCCGGCATACAGGGAACCGCCCTCGACTGGCTCTGCTCCTTCCTCGTCGGTAGAACCCAAAGGATCAGACTCCCAACTTTCCTCTCCGAACCCACAGAGATCAACTGCGGAGTACCCCAAGGATCATCGCTCAGTCCCACACTCTTCAACATCTACATGGCCCCCCTCGCCACCATCGTCAGACAGCATGGACTCCGCATAGTATCCTACGCCGACGACACCCAGCTCATCCTCTCCCTCACAAAGGACCCCGAAGCCACCATACTCAGCTTCCAGGAAGGAATGAAAGAAGCTACAGCCTGGATGAGCAGCAGCTGTCTGAAGCTCAACTCGGAGAAGACAGAAGTCCTCGTCCTTGGACCCAACCCCTCAGCCTGGGACAACACCTGGTGTCCCACCGCCCTCGGCAACCTCCCCACCCGCACGGACCACGCCCGGAACCTCGGCATCATACGCGACTCCTCCCTCACCATGATCTGCCAGATCAACGCTGTCGCCTCCACCTGCTCCAACACCCTCCGCATCCTTCGCAAGACCTTCAAGTGGATCCCCCCCGAAGCCAGAAAGACTGTCACCACTGCACTCATAGCAAGCAGACTGGACTACGGAAACGCCCTCTACGCTGGAATCAACAAATCCATGCTACGCAAACTCCAGCCCATCCAGAACACCGCGGCCAGACTCGTCCTTGGTATCCCACGACATGAGCACATCACCCAACACCTGCGAGACCTCCACTGGCTCCCCGTCGAGAAGAGAGTAACCTTCAAGCTGCTCAGCCATGCCTACAAATCTCTCCACAACACCGGACCCAAATACCTCAAAAAAAGAGTCTCCTTCCACGTACCCAAAAGAAACCTCCGTTCCGCCGACCTCGCCCTAGCAGAAACCCTGCGCATCCGCAGAACCAGAGCGGGTGGAAGAGCCTTATCCTACGTCACGGCCAAGGCCTGGAATGAGCTCCCGGTCTACATCAGACGCTCCCCTACTTTGCACACCTTCAGGAAGAACCTCAAGACCTGGCTCTTCGGCTGACCCGGAGCTGCACCACCCACCGCCCCCCCCCCCCAGCGCCTTGAGACCCTCACGGGTGAGTAGCGCGCTTCACAATTCCCTGGTTGATTGATTGAGAGCTAGAGCGGAGGTTAGATGCTCTAACCAATGAGGTTGCCAGCTTAAAAACATTAATAGGGAACCTAATGCAACAAGGTAACACAGACAGGGATGCTGTAGTAGAGAAAACCTGCGGAAATCTCGAAGTGCCAGGTTGCCCCCCAGGTAGTCAAAAACTCCAAACAAAGGACCCAACACTCTAATCACATAGGCAAATTGGTTCAGGGCTCAAACTTAGATCTGCAAAACCAAGATCAAGGGGAAGGGAATGGTTGGGAGAGGGGGACAACTAGCAGTATTAAAAGAGCAAGGTTTGAGAGAGGGGATGCGCACACGAGAAGGGTGGTGGTTGGACAAAAGTATACTGAAAATAATAAACCACAGTACAATAACAACCAGGGGGGACACTACAACTTGCCAGTAGGAAGCATAGGAATACAATCGTGGGAGCAGGACCCACACACTGTGCAGCTGAAGCCATATCCAACGTTTAGCTGTCCTGACGTAGGTGGACCCCCACTAACTATAGAAACAACGATAGAACCAGATTAATGGAGTGGAAAGTTTACATGACAAATGTCCCTAAAGTTAATCTTTCTTTCTGTAGGGAGGACGAAGATTCACTAAAAAACAAGGAAATACATTGGATAAGACACAAGCGTAGTTGCAGTAATACGTTCGGATTTATTAAAGGTGGAACGCTTGTTGAGCAAACACATAGCCTATGATACTATACTCCTTATCTTAAAAACAAAGGGGGCTATTACGATGGCGGTCCGAAAACCTCCCCGACCGCCATGGTAGCGGGAAAATCCGCGGCGGTCGGATCGCGGGCCTTAATATTGCGGCGGTTGCTGCTACCCGCAGCACCGCCGCGATGTCCAAAGGAGCATGTCCTGCATTTCCCTGCACTGCGTGGCAGTCACTGCACAGTGCCTGCCACCTGGTACAGGGAAATGTAGGGGGGGGACCATGGGTACCCCCCCAGTGCACCCACACACCCCCAAAACATTGGGGGCCCGCAACGGGCCCCCGGAAGACAATCTCCGCATGCCTTCCCATGGCGGTGTGACCGCTGAGGAAAGGCTGGCTACCGCCGGCGGCATAATCCTGCCGGCGGAGCCTGCTCTGCACCGCCACCATTATCCCGGACCTGCTCCGTCCGCCAGGCAGGAGTGCGGATGGCAACCGGCGGAAAAGCGGCGGTCGGAATTTCCCACCGCCGCGGTCACCACCGCCATCCTAATTTGACCTGCGGTTTTCTTGGTTGCGATCGCCGGCCCGGCGGTGGACATCCGACCGCCATCGTAATAGACCCCAAAGAGTCTAGCCGATGATCTAATTGCACTTGACCTAAGAACACGTTCTCCCTCTAACACCCTGGTGAGATTCAAGCTGAATAGACCCAGTAGTGACGCAGGAGAGAACCAGCTAGAGCCCACAAATCCTAGAAAATCGTCCTATTCTGATCTTTCAAAAAATAATCTGGAGGCAGTCGACTGACTGACAATGCAGGACACTGTATCTGCCCGATGCGACAGGCCCTTGTTCACCCCTAAAGGAAACCTAACCTTAAATTATCCTCTATAAAATCAACAGGATAATCCCATAGGATATGGGGTGGACATAGTGGTAGATTCCGTACCAACCAGTCTCCTACAAAGGAATGAAAAAGCCCAGCTACTGGAAAAATGCCTAGTATCATGGAACATAACGGGGCTGAAACAAAAATTAAGGAATGGCAGGAGTATATTAACCAATACCATTTTTGCCTGTTGCAAGAAACCTGGGCATTGGAAATACCATACAAGTTGGGCTTTAAAACTTTTAGCATTAGTGCCATACCCTCAACGAGAGGCAGACCATCAGGTGGTCTAGTCATATGGGCAAGAATCACCCTAAAGCAGAGTTCTTCAATCTTTGGGGCGCGACCCCCAGGGGGGCCGTGGAGGCATGGGAAGGGGGTCGCACTCTTCATTTGCTAAAAGAAAACGTCCCAGACGTAGTTAAAATGCTTTCCCTGGAGTTTTATTCAGGTGCTGGGAAATCGAAGCCAGACAGACATCTAAACAAGCCTTTCTACCAGTGTGTTGCTGGCCTGAAAGAAATGCAAATGTGCACAACGAGTTAATCTGCAAATGTAAAGGATATGCAGATTAACTTGTTGTGCACATTTACATTTCTTTCAGACCAGCAGCACACTGGGGAAAGGTGTGTTTAGCTGTCTGTCTGGCTTTGATTTCTCCGGACAGGAGAGTGCTGTTGCAGTTAATAGACAGTGGCGTAACAAAACGTGAGGGGGCCCCCCTGGAAGATATGCTGAAGGGGCACCCTCACATGCGGGGGACTTTGTTAGGCCCCTGGTTGATGTGAGTAGCATACGCATCTGCCAAGCAAATGATGGCAGCAGTGACCAACTTTCAGTCTAACGCTGCACCGAACCCCACATCCTTGTATAGGATTATTTTTTGCGTTCGATATTTTGTGATTAGAGGAGCAATTTTCTGCATGCTATTTATTTATATTTGGGCACTTCTAAAGTGCTATAGCCAGGTAGGTACCTCAGCGCTCATTTTTCAAAAACCATTTCTGCAAATGACTAACCAGTCATATAAAATCGCAGGAGCCTTGTAGTGAAAAAGCCAGGTGTTTAGTAGCTCTCTAGTCTAAATCTCAGCACAGAGTGTTCTCTTCTCAGATTCAGTGTAAGCCAGTTCTAGAGCATTGCTGAAGCCACTGAAAAACATCTTTCCTCATGAAGTTCTCTGAAACTTGGGAACGGTGAATAACCAAGCTTTTTCTGGGCGCAGACTGCATTTGGGGGTCTAGAACGTAGATTTGTGGGTAAGACGGCTATGTCTACCGCCATATAATGCTTTATGAACTAAGCATATGTATTTAAAGTTAACCCTCTGAAAAACCTGAAGCCAATGATGTTTATTTAGGCACTTTGAGAAGGACTGATGCAGTGTAAGGCAACGCATCGACTTGCGCTGCGTTGCCTTACACCATATCTAGGAGGCCATCAAAAGCCACGCAAAGTGACTTCGCATGGCCACGTAGATATGGGTCTGCTCTCTGTGCAACCAGAGCGTCATAAAGAATGACGCACCGGCAGTGCAATATTTTGGAAGCAGCCTGTATATTTTGGAAGCACCATTTTATCGTAAAACATTTTGGGCATTTTGTAGCGGTCTATCTTATACTGTGTGTAATGCAAGTATAAAATAAAGACTTACATACTCACAGTCTTTCTGTCACAGGCTGTGACCTCTTAGCACTAAAAATACACAAGTCACTATTCTCCACTGCACCAACCACAAATTAATTCTGTGGCTCTCTGGTTTCACACAGACTTTTGCCGTGCATTAACTAATAGAGGTTTCATAATTTATTACAGTGCTTTTCCTACTGAGTAACAACTTTTTAAAATTTATTTATTATTCATTGAAGCTGCCCATTATTTTATATGTAGCTACCTGACGGCCAAAGACCTAAAAAAGTATGTATGTTTTAATTATGATGAATGATTTTCAGCTACCTCCAGTTACAGGCAGCTGTAATTGCCAAGCTGTCAGCATCCAATGAAATATAGTATGGTTTTCCTCTAATGCCGTGCATTAAAGTTGCAGCCCATGCATTACAGCTATTATACCAAGGGCCACTGGAATTATGTGATTGTGCGGCCACAGCGATTTTAGCATAATTATAGATTTTCCGCATTTGCCACATAATCCATCATCTGCTGCATAATCTGCTGATTTTAAGCCAAAAAAATGTATTTACTCTAAAGGTTTAAAAGTTACTAAAAAGCAGCAACAGGTGTTGCCGCTCTGTAGAAGACCCTTTGTAAAGCTGTACTGGTCCCCTTTTTGTTGCTTATTGCTATATTTTGTTTTTTAACTGGTACTAATGAGGTGGAACCACAGATTAACCGTTTCTCTGGAGAACATTTATGGTTGGCGATGATAAGGACTACCAGGTTCTAGAAATGTTTGTCAGGAGGGGGTCCTTACGCCTAAAAAAGTTTGATGGGGGGTCTCGGCATCAAACAGTTTGAAGACCGCTGCCCTAAAGGCTGAAATTACCCAATTGGAATTATCATCAGTAGAAATCCTGGGGGTAAAAGTAAAAACACAAAACAAAACAGAAATGTATCTGCTAAATGTCTATAATAGACCAAGACCTGCTAGTACGGAATCCCCAGTGATAGACATATTGGACAATTTTTTAAGTTCCACAGATCCCAGGGAAACAGTAATTATAGGCGGTGACTTTAATTGTAAATTGTAAATTCGAACCGGTTGTGGGATGGGAAACTATTCTGGAGGAAGAGGATATGGTAAGTGGTGTCCCGCCTTTGGAGGCAGGCACTTCTGTATCATGCACAACCGCAGTGGCCCAATTGATTCGATTAGTTTCAGGACAGGGGCTGAGGGCCTGCAATGGCAGGCTGCCCTCAGAGAAACTGAGTGCTCACACATTCAAGAGAGGCCCTACTAAGAGTAGAATCAACTACACAATGGTCAGTGCTAACTCATGGGGTAACCTAATTGACCTAAAAGTAGAGGCTAGAGATGATAGCGATCATTTCCCACTGTGTTTAACGATTCCGGGATCCCTTTACGAAACCTGGACTCTAGGAAATAATGCTAACACTAGAAATTCAATTCAGCCAATAGTTAGCAATAATCGTAGAGCTCTAAAATGGCCCTTTATTGTAGGTAATCGTGAAGCTATGACGAGGATCTATAATACTTTCTCAGATGTTTTAGCCCCTTATATAGACACATTTATCCGAGAGATCCCCATTGTACAGATCCACTGTACCATGGAGGCAGAGCGAGCCCCGAGGCAATACCGGGCCTGGAGAGTGGCGGGAGCGGGCCGGCCCCGTATCAGTTTAGTGCCCCCCCCTTCCTTTCAGGGGGAAAAAACCAGAGACCCCTGTGGCCAGCCGGTTGAAGCGCGAGGCCAAACGGAGGTGAGCTGGAACTGGTTGGGGACAGGGAGGGGAAGTGGGAGCCTCCTCTCCCTCTGGGACCTTGATCCCCAGCCAGCGCAGCTACGTGAGGCCGGAGATTGAGCAGGCCGCGAGGACTAACTGCGGAACCGGGGGAGGGGCAGTTCACGGCGGCAAGAGCCTGAGCAGGGGGCTGGAGCCCTGAGCATTGGGCGCGTGGGGAACAGCAGGGCCCACTCCCTGGAGCATTTGAGCGATCTGGACTGAATCAAGGCATTGGCTCCCCCCCCCACTCCGGACACGCAGCGGGAGGCGGTGGTGTGAAGGGACGCCCTGGAAGGCTCAAAGATTCTGGTGGCCGGCCCCGTGGAAGAAAAATAACACATAGCCCTTTGAAAGTCCCGGTATTAAAACTGCTGTCCCCTCACCATGATCCCCCTCTTAACGGGGCGCCTTCTCTCCTTTTGTCAATGAGGATCCGTCCGAGACATCCACTCTGCCCCCCCCCTTCTGACCCTCTCCACAGCCAGGTTGCGCCAGCGTGGTGTTTGAGGCCGACCCCAGATGCCATGAATTCCTTGTCCCCGACCTGTCTGGTTTATTTGTTGACTTTGTCTTTATGTGACTTGTGATGTTTAGCTGTTCCTCACCGCCGGTTTGCCTGATTTGTCCCTTGTCCAGTTTCGGGCTCATCTCCCCTCCCCCTCCACCTTTATGTTCTCTTCTGACCTGTTCTTACGTTTCTTCTTTCCCTGGTAGCCTATGCAAGGATTTGTTTTTTGTGCCCTGGTAATTGATGTAGTTCCGTACTACTTTTTGCTTACTGTGACTTTGCAATGTTCCCCCTAAGTTCTATCTCCCTGGCCCCCAGGACCCTCTATGCTCCACAGGACTGTTTCTATGTTTAGCTTCGCTTTGTCTTTGTTTCTGAACTGATGTAATTGAAGTAACTCTGTCCTCATGTAACGCGCTCTGATACCTCCGGGTAGAGCCAGCCAGGACGATCCCAAAGCGCAAATCTCAGGTAGCAGTGGAAGGATGCACAGGGTTAGAAATGTTACCCGAACTCCCAAGCGCTAAGTGAGTTGCAAAATTGCAGTCAAATGAAAGCCTCTAATTATGTATCATTACAAACACATTTCCATGCATATATGAGACCGTGCAACATGGCCGATGCCCGGTGGAGCTGCCTAGATTGCTATAGAGGAGATCGGCTCTGGTTTACCCCCTCGGCCGTCACCTACCCAGCCGGACATTGGACACAGTATCTGCGATCTCCTGCCCTCCTTATTCCTGTGGCTGCCTCCCATCCCAGTGGCTCTCCCCTTGCTGGTTTGCCTGACCCGAACTGCATTCCTTATCCCTTTTTCTTTCCCCCCTTACCTTCTATGCCCCTAGGATAGGTGTCTCTGTTATATAATACCCTATTTACTCATGTGACCGTGTAACATTGTTTTTCTATGTGTTGGTGCTATTCTATGCTCTAGTAACATCTGTGTAACATGCCCTTGTAACTGATGTAATTTGTAACTTGTTTCTCACTTATCCTCATAACCGTCTGTTCACACCACGCTGCCTGAGCAACCTTGGCCGATGCCCGGTGGAGCTGTCCTATGCAGCTATAGAGGAGTTGCCTCTGGTTCACCCCTCGGCCGTCACCTACCCAGCCAGACATCGGACATTGTTTTCCTCATCTCCCCGTTGTTTTTATTTTCCCTCCCCTGCCTCCTCCCTCCGTGACTCTCTGTCTGCCTCCCCTCTTCCAGCCTGACTTTTCTGTGTCCCCTGAAGTATTTTTCCCCTTGCCGGTTTCTTTCTTATGCTATGCTATGCTTTTGTTACTCATGTAACTACGTTATACTGTTTCCCTTTCTATGTTTTGCGACGCTCCAGCAACTGATGTAACTATGTAACAATGTTCTGAAACCAATGTCCTACATCATGTAAAGCGCTCTGATACCTCCGGGTCTAGCCAGCGCTATATAAAACTTTTCAAATAAAAATAAATAAATAAATGGTAGATAAATTGAAACTGCTCCTGATCAAAATCCCTAGGGAACACGAGCCAGCCAGTGCTGACAACCGCATTTTGCACAACCATTGGTACAATAACGACTGCCGTAAAGCCAAAACTGAACTGCTAGCAGCTGTGAGATCCAATGACATTGAAGTATTAAGGGACAGAAGGGCCAAGTACAAGAAATTACTAGTGCAAACAAAAAAGGCTTGGGACGATCGTACCTGGGATGACCTGATCATTGCAGCAAAGAATAAGGATCATGCGGGCTTCTGGAAAACATTAGCCAAGGGTAACAAAATCGGAAGTACCAGCCTGGATCTTTTTTGGATCCAGGCACTTGGCATAGACACTTTTCAACACTTTATTCAAATGTTACCATCCAATCGACATGTGGCTATTCAACGAAAGCAAACTGCCCCCTAGCAATCACTCAGAGCGGACTAAACACTGCTCCTTATTTTAGTTTAGATGATACAATGGCAGCAATAGATGCTGTCAAGCTAGGGAAAGCCCCTGGTCCTGATAAGATACCGGGCGACCTACTGAGACATGATAAACAGTATGGGCACCATACGTAAATCTTTTATGTAATGCTGTGGCCGCAGGAGCTCCTATAACAGAGTCTTGGAACGGGGCTGAAATAATCCCAATTTTTAAAAAGGGTAATCAACAAGATCCTGCAAATTACGGCCTATAAGTCTAATAGATACCTTACAAAAGATATATGCAAAACAGATTCTCTCCAAGATCAATAACTGGATAGAAGAAAACAACATTCTATCACAATATCAAGCTGGGTTCAGAGTGAGAACGAGCACAATAGATCTGGTCTTTAGACTTCTATGCATAGTCTGGAAATACACAAATTTAATGGGAGGACATCTGTACATAGCATTCATAGATTTGAAGGCCGCCTTTGATCTTATCCCTAGGGACTCCCTTTGGAATTCCCTTGAAATACAGGGAGTCCCTGAAGGTCTTCTGGCACAGATAGTCAGGCTCCATGAAAACAATTATGCAAAAGTCAGATGGGGACCCAGGGGCGAACTTTCAGAGGCGATCCCTATAAAAAGAGGAGTAAGGCAGGGATGTGTACTGGCACCCACTCTTTTCTCATTATATGTAAATGATGTTGTGAATCATCTTCAAGGGTGCAAACATGATTCGCCAAAGCTAGGAGGGGTGCCAGTACCGGCTCTACTATTTGCCGATGATACATTTTTGTTATCACAAACTCCGAAGGGATTACAAAATCTATTGGACTCCTTCAGCGAATATTGCGTTTCAAAAGGCCTCGAAATAAACCTTAACAAAACCAAATCCATGGCGATGAAACCACACAGAACCTTTAAGAAAAATATCACAGTTCAAAAACAAAAGATAGAATATGTGTCCAATTTTAACTACCTTGGTATCACATTAGACAAAAAATTGACATGGAATCCACACTTACACAAATGCAAGGCTACTTTGCTCCAAAATTCCATGGCAATACTGAAAAAGCATCAGAAATGTGTATCCAAGGCAGTGTCTCCCGCCCTGGAGGTTTACAAGTACAGGGCACAATCCGAAACTCGCTGAGCTCTGGGGGGCCATTAGGCAGAACATGCTCACAGGGGAGGAAAATAAGTTCTTCAGGAGGCTACTACATTTGCCTGTACGCACACCCATGATTCCTATCACCCAGGACCTCAACGTAAAACGCATAGACCAACAAGCCATACTGAGACCTCTGCTATTCTGGGTCCATTTGTGGACCACAGAAGGACTTAAAAACTAAAAAGAGGGCTAATCGAGATTCTGAGACTCGATCACCATATAACGCTTCAATGGGTCAGACACGTGCAAACATGGTTTTGCAAACTAGGTCTTAACTACTTTTGGGATGCACCCAGCACATTAACGACACTCTCAAAAAAGCTTTTTAAAAATACATACTGGGCATACATGCAAAACAGTATCCACAATTTTTCTGAAATAGGTAGGTTAACATCCCAGTTTCTAATAGCAAAACCACTCCCCTTTTTTGAACAATATCTGGACGAAGTTCAACCGCAACTTGCCAAGTCACTGTATATGAAGTTTCGCTTTGAGGTCTTACAGGTCAATTGCAATACAGTTAAATGGCTATGTAACAATAGTGACGATAGAGAGGCCTTTTGTCCCCTATGCCCACTTAATGCAGTAGAAAATGACTCCCATATATTTTTTTTTTGCCCAGCGTACGCCATTCCAAGGAAAAAGTGGATTAAACCCATCTGCCGAAATTTGGGAATCAGGTCACATTCAGGAGCACTTGCGTTTGTAAAAACGGATACATCCCAGAAAATAGTTTTCAGTGTAAGCAGATATCTATTTGCTGTTAACTTCGTACGTAAGGGAAAAGGCATGAAATTTTAGCTATCAGATGTTTGATTATATTTTAAATGTTTTAATATGGTATATTGCACTAGTATGTGCAAGCATTCTATTGCACTTGCACTTTATTAACTTTTGCCTGGAACTTACATTCCCTCTATGATTGAGCATTATACAACAGCACTAAAAACAGAATTTATGTTTTATATTTACAACTGATGTATCTGTGATTTATTTTAAGATAAGCTCTCAATACTTGATTGTTACTGGAGAGATGTGGGCACTTTTTAATATTTGATTTTAACTATTGTGTATGTATGAATTGTATAGATTGCATCTTTTATGGTTTTTCAAACCGAATAAAGATTAAATGATGATGATGATAAAGTCTCTTCAAATTCTTTTTAACCATGTGGTTATCCATCCTCTGATTCCAAACCATGATCTCAGTTTTAGCCTCATTTATCTGGTATCCTGAAATACTGCCAAACCTTTTAGCTAGCTGGAGGACAGGTGTCAATGTAACCTCAAGATCAGAAGTGAAAATAACCAAGTCATCTGCATATAGAGCAACTTTCTTCTCCCAAGAACCCCAACGAAAGGGGGGAATGTTCGTTGCCTTTCTCAATTTCTCAGCCAATGGCTCTATATATAGATTAAACAAAAGAGGCGATAGAGGGCATCCCTGTCTTGTGCCTCTTGTGATATTGAACGAAGTGGTTAGATTGCCGTTTACTAGAACTCTGGCCATGGGGTTTTGATATATTAATTGTATTGCCCTACAGAATCTATCCCCTAATTCTAATTTCTTCAAAACCATAAACAAATATGACCATCTGACCCTATCAAACGCCTTAGCGGCATCTATCATAATAACCGCAAGGGGGACAGAATAAGCTGTTGCCACATCAATTGCTCCAATAAGCCCGTAAGTTAGTTCATGGATATGCCTCCCTCTAATAAATCCCTTCTGATCTCTATGGATTATCCCACCAACAGCCTTACTTAATCTCCCTGCCAATACAGAAGTAAAGATTTTATAATCCGTATTCAGAAGGGATATAGGCCTGTATGATTCGCGGTTTGTGGGGTCCTTGCCAGGTTTTAAAATAAGAGAGATCGTTGCTTCATTCCAAGATCTTGGGAGTTGTAACCCCTTATCCAAGATCTCGTTAATTACCACTGTCAAATAAGGGATTAAGAATTCCCCCAAAATCTTATATAGTTCCACTGGGATACCATCGGGGCCTGCAGCTTTACCCCCTTAGATATTTGTACGGCCCTCCTCACTTCTTCCTCCGTTACCTCCTGATTAAGGCTCATTCTTTGATCTTGATCCAAAGGATTTACAGACTCTGTTAGCCAGGCATCTACCTCCTCCTCTGAGACCTCCTCCTCTTCCGAGTAAAGGTCCCGGAAATAGTCAAAAAGGCCTCTTCCACCTCGGTGCCCCGAGTTAACATTATACCATTCTGGCCCGACTTAATACCATTTATATAATTTCTATTTTGGTCAGACTTGATCTTCCAAGCTAGGAGCTTTCCTGCTCCCTCCCCATACTCAAAGTGAGCTAGTTTGCTTGCTTCCCATCTTTTCTTAATCCTATTCTGCAAAGTTTCTTCCAGTTGGTTTTTAAGAACTGCCAGTCTTCCTTCCCCATAAATACTACTACCCGTTGTCTTACACCTATCTAGCTCTATTTTCTTTATTTCTGCTTCCAAATTACTTAGCTCTTGTCTATACTATCTATTTCGATAAGTGAGTACATTTATAACTTTCCCTCTGATAAAGGCTTTCATAGCATCCCACACTATTCCGTTTGAAGCAGATCCTCTATTTACTTTAAGGAATTCCCCTACCTCTACCTTCAGACTCTCCATTATATCGGCTTCTAAGAAGATAGTGCGGTCCATAGTCCACCTTCTATCCTTATACTGACTCTTCTTCCTAAGTGTTAATAGAACTGCAGAATGGTCAGATAGGTGCACAGGGAGATATTCAATGTCAACCACCTCCTGTTTCAAACTCAATTCTACCAGGAAGTAATCAATTCTTGATCTATGTCCATATTTTTTGTTATGAAATGATATGCCCATTCGAGTTCCTACCCTCTCTCTCCATATATCTCTAAGAGCATGCTGCTGCATCATAGATTTCAAAAAAGCCCGAGATTTCGGGGTAGGTATAGCCCTACTACTACAAGATTTATCCACCTTAGGGTCTAAGATAATATTAAAATCTCCCGACATTATCACTGGGCCTGAGAAATCTAATAAGTTAGTATATACAGATTTTAGAGGTTCGCAGTCGTCTTGATTCGGGCCATAGTATCCTACTAGAGTAAATGAATGATCATCTACTCTTAAATCCACTATGATCCATCTGTCGGACTTATCCATACGGGTATTCACTAACCTCATCCCAGCACCCTGTTTCTTAATAATAATTGCTACTCCTCTTATATTGGCTGTCTGTGTTGTACATTCTACCTGCTGAACCCATCTTAGTTTTTTAAACAGCTGCATACATTCTTCTCTAACCAAGTGTGTTTCCTGTAGAATTAAAATTTGTGCTGGGGAATCTTTAAGATATTGCAAAATCCGGTCCCTTCTGCCCCTTGTACGGAGCCCGTTAATGTTCCATGATAAAATCTGTATCATCTTCTACGCTATCTTTTCTGTATGAAAACTACCATGCTGCAACTTAACTGAGGTCTGTATATTTGAGGTTTCTGAGGATATTTTTATAATTTTTTCCCACATGCTCCCCACCCTGTGCAACCCACCACCCTCACCCCTGGAGAACCCCCCCCTACTTCCTGCTGGGCCTAGCATAGGCCCCCTTTTCTTCCTAGCCCTTGTTACAGTGCTCCGCAACCTATTAACCTAAATGTTAAAGCACAACCCCCTGCTAACCTACACCCCTAAACTAGGTCGTATTGTAAGATCTACGTCATTTTCTCTATACTTCTCTATACACCCCCTCCTTCTTAATTACTTCAAGGAGCTCATCAGCTTCATTAACAGTTTTCAAAAAGTACATCTTGTTATTATACATAACTCTGAGGGCGGCAGGGAACTTCAGCTGTGCCGAGGCACCTACTCTTCGAAAATCCTCGAGACGTTTTCCAAGCTCCCACTGTCTATCCAGGGTAACTCGGGCAAGGTTAAAAAGGACATGAAATACTTGGGGATTAAAATAGTTGAAGACATTAAAAAAATCCCGGAAATCAATTTACTAAAAATATATAAGGAAATAGTTCAACTATTGAAGAGTTGGGTACATCTTCCCCTCACGATTTTTGGACGAGTTAATCTGGTAAAAATGGTGATTCTGCCAAAAATAACTTATATATTCAGCACCATACCACTTCATTTTGAGCAACTAACGATCGACAAAATCCAACAGGCTATAAATTCTTTCATCTGGGCTTATAAAGGTGTGCGGATATCTTGGAAAAAGTTGCGGAGACGGAAGGAAAAAGGGGTTTGACACTACCAGATATCCAACTATATGCTTGGGCTTTTCAAATCTCCAATTCTAGAATGCTTTTTAGTACCTCTGATGATTCGGATATTGGTCATATGTTTTCTATAATGACAAAGGAGAGTAGAGGGGGACATGATGGTTTCCTCTTTAAGTTTGGGGACCCAAAAGATTTCAAGAAAGTTAAGCTGAAGGTGTTACAAGCCTTTTCGAGAATGTGGTATTTGATACGTAGGCGGCTTAGAGTAGACTATTATTCATTCCATGCACCTATATGGGACTCCCCAGGTACTCCTGAATGCCTTAAGGATAAGCTGGAGTGGTCAATAAGGGAGTCAGGTGTTTTGGTGTGGGGAGAGATTACGCAAGATGGACAGTTAATCCCATGGAGTGAGATGAAGGACCTTATGAAGTGCAAAATGTCCTTATTTAAATATATTCAACTTAAGAGCTGGATGCAGGCACGAAAAACACCAGTGGGTGTTGTTATAGAACTAGAGGAGATGTTGGCTAATAAACCTCCAGGGGTGAAAGAAGTATCCCTGTGGTATTGGGCTCTGCAGGACAACCTCGATGGAGAATTCACATTGGCAGAAGATACCTGGGGTAGATGCTTGCCGAGCTGCAACTTACAACATAAGTGGCAAGTATCAATGCGCACTCTTTATTCTATTGTTAAGCCTGCATTTTTGAAAAGGAACCATTTCTTCTCACTCCATAGAGCATACTTCACTCCAGAGAAGCTGTCCAAAATGGGGAAAGGAAAACCGGCGGCTTGTGCAAAGTGTGGCTTAGAAAATGCGACAGATACACATATGTTTTTCCTATGCACGCAGATTCAAAGCTTCTGGCATGAGGTTGAATCGACACTTACAGGTATTCTGGGAATACATATTAAGGTAAGCCTTGAACAAATTATTTTCGGGATTGCGGAGGGTGTGACTGGTGCATCTAGGAACTTGTTGTTTTATGCATTGTTGCTAGCTAGAAGGGAGATTTGTAGAAATTGGATAAGTGTAGCACCGCTACAGCATGCAAAATGGCTAGAATCCATGTTCTATATGTCCAGAATGGATTTACTGGGTGATGGGTCCAAAAAGAGGAAAACGTTTTGGGAGATTTTCAATAACTGGGTAGGGGGTAACAGTAGCCAGGGAGTGGCTTAGTGTACAGCATTTAAGGTAACGAGATGTACCCCCTGTCCAATGATTATGCCTACAGAGCTCTCTGACCTGGCTGCGGGGGTCCCCCCCCCACAGTCTTCTTCTAGGCAGTCCTCCGGGAAACCGGATGTTGTCTGAGAGAGATGCATTAACAGGTGAATGGTGTGCTTAGGGCCTGCGCCTTCTTTCCCTCTTTTTTTTTTCTCCCTATCACTATTCTGTGGCGGGGTCTGGGGTCTTCCCCAGCTATAGAGGTCTTTGGCAAGGTAAAAGTCACCAATACCTGAGGTGAATGAGGACAATAAAGAAAAAAAAAAAAAGTCTCTTCAAATTCAAAAAGTGTATTTAATAAACATGCAGAACCTTTTCACTTTAGCCAATTACAAATGGACTTCTCCTGGGCAAACTGATAGAAAGAGCAGCATTCGTCCAGATGTCATTATTTCAGACTTCCAAACAGGATTCCGTCCAGCAAGAGGCAGAGAGTCTGCCCTCGTTGCTATCTGCGATGATCTTAAGAACACATTTGACTGGAACGATGTTGCTGCACTACTTCTTTTGGACCTCTCAGCTGCCTTTGACACGGTTGACCATGACACTCTAATACAAAGACTCTATGAAGCCGGCATAGAGGGGACTGCTCTAGACTGGATCACATCCTACCTTCACAACAGAACTAATGCCATCCATACCAGCCCTTTTTCTTCCAAACCATACTTCACAAAAGCAGGAGTCCCTCAAGGCTCTATCATCTCACCCATGCTTTTCAACATTTACATAAAGTCATTACCGGCA
Organism: Calotriton arnoldi; assembly: GCA_963921515.1. Taxonomy (NCBI): domain Eukaryota; kingdom Metazoa; phylum Chordata; class Amphibia; order Caudata; family Salamandridae; genus Calotriton; species Calotriton arnoldi. The sequence continues at coordinate 565,250 of CAWUFW010003570.1, forward strand.
CTGATCAATGAATTTCACCTCATGTGCTATAACTATGCAGATGACACACAAATACTCCTTCAACTGGAAAGCCCCAAAGACATTGGAAACTCACCAATTTACAGTTGTCGCAGAGCCGTGGATCAATGGATGACAATTGAAGCTTCTAAAAACGGAAATACTCATGTGTGGCAATTGGAAAAATTATCACCCACTCGCCGCCTGGCCTGATGATCTGGGAGCACAGCGTAAAGTATCAAAGGAAGTAAGAAACCTCAGAATTACCATGGACTCCAAGCTATCAATGAATGCCCCAGTGGACAAACTAGCAAGATCAAGTTTTGTTACTATAAAAACTCTGCAACTCATCTTCCCCCACCTGGGATTTCCGCACAAGGTCCAGGCTATCATCTCTCTTGTTATGTCTAAACTCGATTACACCAATAGCCTCTACCACGGCTCCCTTTAACAACTATAAGAAGACTACAATGGATTCAGAACTCTGCTGCCAGACTACTCTTAAATATAAAGCTACACGCCCACATCTCTCCTGCCTTGAAAGCCCTACATTGGTTACTGGTTGCCAGACGATCCACATTCAAGCTGCTTTGTATTACCCACAAAGCGAAACATGGAATGGACCACTCTTCATCAGAAATAAAATCACCAAATACATTCAATAAAGGAACCTCCACTCCAGATTGGCACCTCGCCTCCCAAATCCCACCATACAAGAAAAAAACATAGGTGACACATCCTTCTCTGTTCAAGCAGCCAAACTATGGAACTCTTTACCCCCAAACATAAGATCCACAGATAACCACCTTATCTTCAGAAGACTACTCAAGATTTGGCTCTTCTCCAAATAACCACCATACTCAAACATAAATATTCAAGCATATCCCTCTGTATATAAGCATTTCATTGGACTATAGATGTGTATCTACATATGTGTATTACTTTGTATAAATGTGTATAATAATTAGGTTTTGAAGATATAGATCTTTGTTAGTTCTGCTTAACTAATGTACTTATTACTTATAGTTACATTATTCTATGTTCAACATGTATATAGGTGACTGCATAAATAAATAAATCTTTTATCATAACTATTTATCTACAATTCTTTCACTATTGAATTACAAAAAAAACCCACAAATAAATTAATTTAAAGTACAGCACCACTAGAAAGTCTGAGTTTATTAAATACAACTTTAATCTACATATATTACCTTCCTTATACACATATACCTTCCATGTACTTATATATCTTTATATTTATTACTTTGCTTCTAATTCAGCATAGCCAATGCACTACCCTATATATCTCACCCTATTTCTTTCACGATATGTACTCTGACTCGCCTCAAACCTCATTCTACTACTCTCTCCAATGCACAACCCTATTTCTCACCCTTTACCTCTCCAGTGGCGGCTCCTCCGCTAAGGCGGAGGAGCGTCGCCCCACTGAGCAGGTCGAAAAAGAAAAAAAGAAAATGATAACTCATTGTTATTATCATTTTATGTTTCCCCTTGCTCAGCTGGGTAGGGTGGTGGTTGCTCTGCTCACAGAGCAGGGCAGGGTAGGAGTGGTTTTCCCAATCCAAGTGCGCAGGACGCTTGGGCCAGCTGGCTCGGGCCGATCAAACCGTCATGCGCACTTTGCATCTTCTCCATGCAGGCTGCATTTCAGCCTGCATGAAGAACATGCCCAGCCTCCCATTCTCTGGCTGAGCACGGAACCGTGGAGCTCAGACCAATCACAACGCTGCATTGCAGCATTGTGATTGTCTATCGGGAGGCTGGGAGCCGGGTGCTTCCTGCCCCCTGCCCCGGAAGCGGGAGAAGAGGACTGAGAGGAGATGGCGACGGCGGCAGACAGGTAGGTTTAAGATTTTTTTCTTCATTCACTCCTCCACCCTACCCTAAATACCAGCTGCCACTGTACCTCTCTCAATATATCCTCTACCTCAACTCTCTGACGCATCTCAAACCTCATTCTACTACACTTTCCAATGCACTACTCTATTTCTCACCCTATAAATCTCTTAATATATTCTCTCCCTCCACTCTTTTGCTCATCTCAAACCCCATAACACTACTATGATCCCCAAAATAACCCTTTCTAGACTCTACTACCCTTCCTTGCATCATCTCATACCCTTTTACTATTCATATCTCCCAAACAAGCCTTTCTAAACCCTTCCCTCTGACTCCTGCCCCTCAACCTCCCCTTTACTCATCCCAAACCCCCTCCTACTGCTATGAACTCCCCAAAAAATACATTTCTAGACCCTTCCCTATCCCTCCACAGACTAACATGTCCACCGTTCAAATTAATTTCATATTTCCCCATAGTAATTCCTCACTAATCCTGTTTTTGGGTTCCAGAGTAGCGTGCTACTTGCCGAAAAGCACTTCAACACCTCATCAGGGGTAGCAAGTGCTATATAAATGCAAACCCTTCCCTCTTCTATCCCTCCACTATTCTTTTTCAATCCAAATAACAGACTAACATGTCCATCGCTCAAATAAATTTTATATTTCCCTAGACTAATTCACCACTAATCCTTATTCGGTTCCGGAGTAGCGTGCTACTCGTCGAAAAGCACTTCAACACCTTATCAGGGGTAGCAAGCGCTATATAAATGCAAACCCTTCCCTCTTCTATCCCTCAAACTATCTTTTTCAATCCAAATAACAGACTAACATATCCACAGCTCAAATTAACTTCATATTTCACTATACTAATTCACCACTAATCCTTTTTGGGTTCCAGAGTAGCGTACTACTCACCGAAAACAGCACTTCAATGCCTCTTCAGGGTAGTAAGAGCTATATAAATGCAATTACAATACAATACAAAACATCAGATTATATCAGTGTATTGAGAAGTATTATATTAAAAGGGATAGTTTTCAAACATGAATTTAGAAACATTACTCTTCCCCCCACCCTGACAACAACGCAAATAGTGAACTAAAGAGGCAAGTTAATTGTTTTGTGCACTCCTAGGGTGACCTGGGCTCCAATCATACAAGTAAAACATTATAGTTCATTTTATCAAATACAGCAGAAGGTTTTGTACAACTCGCTTCCTCAAGTTATGTATGTCAAGGTCCTCGTATATGTGATAATGAAGAAAAAGGAGGGAAAGTAAAATAAAACTATTGCCTAGGATCACACAATTTGGGAAAGTGGGGAAGCATGATGATGATAAAGTCTCTTCAAATTCTTTTTAACCATGTGGTTATCCATCCTCTGATTCCAAACCATGATCTCAGTTTTAGCCTCATTTATCTGGTATCCTGAAATACTGCCAAAACTTTTAGCTAGCTGGAGGACAGGTGTCAATGTAACCTCAAGATCAGAAGTAAAAATAACCAAGTCATCTGCATATAGAGCAACTTTCTTCTCCCAAGAACCCCAACGAAAGGGGGGAATGTTCGTTGCCTTTCTCAATTTCTCAGCCAATGGCTCTATATATAGATTAAACAAAAGAGGCGATAGAGGGCATCCCTGTCTTGTGCCTCTTGTGATATTGAACGAAGTGGTTAGATTGCCGTTTACTAGAACTCTGGCCATGGGGTTTTGATATATTAATTGTATTGCCCTACAGAATCTATCCCCTAATTCTAATTTCTTCAAAACCATAAACAAATATGACCATCTGACCCTATCAAACGCCTTAGCGGCATCTATCATAATAACCGCAAGGAGGACAGAATAAGCTGTTGCCACATCAATTGCTCCAATAAGCCCGTAAGTTAGTTCATGGATATGCCTCCCTCTAATAAATCCCTTCTGATCTCTATGGATTATCCCACCAACAGCCTTACTTAATCTCCCTGCCAATACAGAAGTAAAGATTTTATAATCCGTATTCAGAAGGGATATAGGCCTGTATGATTCGCGGTTTGTGGGGTCCTTGCCAGGTTTTAAAATAAGAGAGATCGTTGCTTCATTCCAAGATCTTGGGAGTTGTAACCCCTTATCCAAGATCTCGTTAATTACCACTGTCAAATAAGGGATTAAGAATTCCCCCAAAATCTTATATAGTTCCACTGGGATACCATCGGGGCCTGCAGCTTTACCCCCTTAGATATTTGTACGGCCCTCCTCACTTCTTCCTCCGTTACCTCCTGATTAAGGCTCATTCTTTGATCTTGATCCAAAGGATTTACAGACTCTGTTAGCCAGGCATCTACCTCCTCCTCTGAGACCTCCTCCTCTTCCGAGTAAAGGTCCCGGAAATAGTCAAAAAGGCCTCTTCCACCTCGGTGCCCCGAGTTAACATTATACCATTCTGGCCCGACTTAATACCATTTATATAATTTCTATTTTGGTCAGACTTGATCTTCCAAGCTAGGAGCTTTCCTGCTCCCTCCCCATACTCAAAGTGAGCTAGTTTGCTTGCTTCCCATCTTTTCTTAATCCTATTCTGCAAAGTTTCTTCCAGTTGGTTTTTAAGAACTGCCAGTCTTCCTTCCCCATAAATACTACTACCCGTTGTCTTACACCTATCTAGCTCTATTTTCTTTATTTCTGCTTCCAAATTACTTAGCTCTTGTCTATACTGTCTATTTCGATAAGTGAGTACATTTATAACTTTCCCTCTGATAAAGGATTCATAGCATCCCACACTATTCCGTTTGAAGCAGATCCTCTATTTACTTTAAGGAATTCCCCTACCTCTACCTTCAGACTCTCCATTATATCGGCTTCTAAGAAGATAGTGCGGTCCATAGTCCACCTTCTATCCTTATACTGACTCTTCTTCCTAAGTGTTAATAGAACTGCAGAATGGTCAGATAGGTGCACAGGGAGATATTCAATGTCAACCACCTCCTGTTTCAAACTCAATTCTACCAGGAAGTAATCAATTCTTGATCTATGTCCATATTTTTTGTTATGAAATGATATGCCCATTCGAGTTCCTACCCTCTCTCTCCATATATCTCTAAGAGCATGCTGCTGCATCATAGATTTCAAAAAAGCCCGAGATTTCGGGGTAGGTATAGCCCTACTACTACAAGATTTATCCACCTTAGGGTCTAAGATAATATTAAAATCTCCTGACATTATCACTGGGCCTGAGAAATCTAATAAGTTAGTATATACAGATTTTAGAGGTTCGCAGTCGTCTTGATTCGGGCCATAGTATCCTACTAGAGTAAATGAATGATCATCTACTCTTAAATCCACTATGATCCATCTGCCGGACTTATCCATACGGGTATTCACTAACCTCATCCCAGCACCCTGTTTCTTAATAATAATTGCTACTCCTCTTATATTGGCTGTCTGTGTTGTACATTCTACCTGCTGAACCCATCTTAGTTTTTTAAACAGCTGCATACATTCTTCTCTAACCAAGTGTGTTTCCTGTAGAATTAAAATTTGTGCTGGGGAATCTTTAAGATATTGCAAAATCCGGTCCCTTCTGCCCCTTGTACGGAGCCCGTTAATGTTCCATGATAAAATCTGTATCATCTTCTACGCTATCTTTTCTGTATGAAAACTACCATGCTGCAACTTAACTGAGGTCTGTATATTTGAGGTTTCTGAGGATATTTTTATAATTTTTTCCCACATGCTCCCCACCCTGTGCAACCCACCACCCTCACCCCTGGAGAACCCCCCTACTTCCTGCTGGGCCTAGCATGAGGCCCCTTTTCTTCCTAGCCCTTGTTACAGTGCTCCGCAACCTATTAACCTAAATGTTAAAGCACAACCCCCTGCTAACCTACACCCCCTAAACTAGGTCTTATTGTAAGATCTACGTCATTTTCTCTATACTTCTCTATACACCCCCCTCCTTCTTAATTACTTCAAGGAGCTCATCAGCTTCATTAACAGTTTTCAAAAAGTACATCTTGTTATTATACATAACTCTGAGGGCGGCAGGGAACTTCAGCTGTGCCGAGGCACCTACTCTTCGAAAATCCTCGAGACGTTTTCCAAGCTCCCACTGTCTATCCAGGGTATCTCGGGCAAGGTTAAAAAGGACATGAAATACTTGGGGATTAAAATAGTTGAAGACATTAAAAAAATCCCGGAAATCAATTTACTAAAAATATATAAGGAAATAGTTCAACTATTGAAGAGTTGGGTACATCTTCCCCTCACGATTTTTGGACGAGTTAATCTGGTAAAAATGGTGATTCTGCCAAAAATAACTTATATATTCAGCACCATACCACTTCATTTTGAGAAACTAACGATCGACAAAATCCAACAGGCTATAAATTCTTTCATCTGGGCTTATAAAGGTGTGCGGATATCTTGGAAAAAGTTGCGGAGACGGAAGGAAAAAGGGGTTTGACACTACCAGACATCCAACTATATGCTTGGGCTTTTCAAATCTCCAATTCTAGAATGCTTTTTAGTACCTCTGATGATTCGGATATTGGTCATATGTTTTCTATAATGACAAAGGAGAGTAGAGGGGGACATGATGGTTTCCTCTTTAAGTTTGGGGACCCAAAATATTTCAAGAAAGTTAAGCTGAAGGTGTTACAAGCCTTTTCGAGAATGTGGTATTTGATACGTAGGCGGCTTAGAGTAGACTATTATTCATTCCATGCACCTATATGGGACTCCCCAGGTACTCCTGAATGCCTTAAGGATAAGCTGGCGTGGTCAATAAGCGAGTCAGGTGTTTTGGTGTGGGGAGAGATTACGCAAGATGGACAGTTAATCCGGTGGAGTGAGATGAAGGACCTTATGAAGGGCAAAATGTCCTTATTTAAATATATTCAACTTAAGAGCTGGATGCAGGCACGAAAAACACCAGTGGGTGTTGTTACAGAACTAGAGGAGATGTTGGCTAATAAACCTCCAGGGGTGAAAGAAGTATCCCTGTGGTATTGGGCTCTGCAGGACAACCTCGATGGAGAATTCACATTGGCAGAAGATACCTGGGGTAGATGCTTGCCGAGCTGCAACTTACAACATAAGTGGCAAGTATCAATGCGCACTCTTTATTCTATTGTTAAGCCTGCATTTTTGAAAAGGAACCATTTCTTCTCACTCCATAGAGCATACTTCACTCCAGAGAAGCTGTCCAAAATGGGGAAAGGAAAACCGGCGGCTTGTGCAAAGTGTGGCTTAGAAAATGCGACAGATACACATATGTTTTTCCTATGCACGCAGATTCAAAGCTTCTGGCATGAGGTTGAATCGACACTTACAGGTATTCTGGGAATACATATTAAGGTAAGCCTTGAACAAATTATTTTCGGGATTGTGGAGGGTGTGACTGGTGCATCTAGAAACTTGTTGTTTTATGCATTGTTGCTAGCTAGAAGGGAGATTTGTAGAAATTGGATAAGTGTAGCACCGCCACAGCACGCAAAATGGCTAGAATCCATGTTCTATATGTCCAGAATGGATTTACTGGGTGATGGGTCCAAAAAGAGGAAAACGTTTTGGGAGATTTTCAATAACTGGGTAGGGGGTAACAGTAGCCAGGGAGTGGCTTAGTGTACAGCATTTAAGGTAACGAGATGTACCCCCTGTCCAATGATTATGCCTACAGAGCTCTCTGACCTGGCTGTGGGGGCCCCCCCCCCACAGTCTTCTTCTAGGCAGTCCTCCGGGAAACCGGATGTTGTCTGAGAGAGATGCATTAACAGGTGAATGGTGTTCTTAGGGCCTGCGCCTTCTTTCCCTCTTTTTTTTTTTTCATCCCTATCACTATTCTGTGGCGGGGTCTGGGGTCTTCCCCAGCTATAGAGGTCTTTGGCAAAGGTAAAAGTCACCAATACCTGAGGTGAATGAGGACAATAAAGAAAAAAAAAAAAAAAAGTCTCTTCAAATTCAAAAAGTGTATTTAATAAACATGCAGAACCTTTTCACTTTAGCCGATTACAAATGGACTTCTCCTGGGCAAACTGATAGAAAGAGCAGCATTCGTCCAGATGTCATTATTTCAGACTTCCAAACAGGATTCCGTCCAGCAAGAGGCAGAGAGTCTGCCCTCGTTGCTATCTGCGATGATCTTCAATCAATCAATCAATCAATCACGGCATTTATAGAGCGCGCTACTCACCCGGGAGGGTCTCAAGGCGCTGGGGGAGGGGGTAAGTTACTGCTCGAACAGCCAGGTCTTGAGCTGCTTCCTGAAGGAGAGATGGTCCTGGGTTCGCCGAAGGTGAGTGGGGAGGGAGTTCCAGGTCTTGGCTGCCAGGTAGGAGAAGGATCTTCCTCCGGCGGTGGCTCTCGCGGATGCGTGGTACGGTGGCGAGGGCGTGGCTGGTTGATCGTAGCTGGCGGGTGGGCGTGTAGAAGGTCATGCGGTCGTTGAGGTACTTGGGGCCCAGGTCGTGGAGGGCCTTGTGTGCGTGGGTGAGGAGTCTGAACGTGATTCTCTTGCTGACGGGGAGCCAGTGCAGGTCTTTCAGGTGTCCGGTGATGTGGCTGTGCCGGGGGATGTCCAGGATGAGTCGTGCGGAGGCGTTCTGGATGCGCTGGAGTCTTTTTTGAAGTTTGGCTGTGGTTCCGGCGTAGAGGGTGTTCCCATAGTCCAGTCGGCTGGTGACGAGTGCCTGGGTGACGGTCTTCCTGGTTTCAGTGGGGATCCATCTGAAGATCTTGCGGAGCATGCGCAGGGTGTTGAAGCACGAAGATGAGACGGCGTTGACTTGTCTGGTCATCGACAGGGAGGAGTCCAGGATGAAGCCCAGGTTGCGTGCGTGGTCCGTTGGCTTGGGCGCGGTGCCCAGGGCCGGGGGCCACCAAGAGTCGTCCCAGGCGGAGGGTGATGAGCCCAGGATGAGGACTTCCGTCTTGTCTGAGTTCAGTTTAAGGCGGCTGTTCCTCATCCAGTCGGCGACGTCTCTCATCCCGTCGTGTAGGTTGGCTCTGGCGGTGGTGGGGTCGTTGGTGAGGGAGAGGATCAGCTGGGTGTCGTCGGCGTAGGAGATGATGTTGAGGTTGTGTTGGCGTGCGATGGCTGCGAGGGGGCTCATGTAGACGTTGAAGAGGGTTGGACTGAGTGAAGATCCTTGTGGAACGCCGCAGATGACTTCGGTGGCCTCGGATCTGAACGGGGGAGGCGGACTCTCTGGGTTCTTCCGGCGAGGAACGAGATGATCCATTCCAGTGCTTTCTCTCGGATTCCGATGTTGCTGAGGCGCTTCACTAGGGTGCGGTGGCAGACGGTGTCGAACGCCGCGGAGAGGTCCAAGAGGATGAGGGCTGCTGTTTCCCCGTTGTCGGTTAGGGTTCTGATGTCGTCGGTGGCTGCGATAAGGGCGGTCTCGGTGCTGTGGTTGGCCCGAAACCCGGACTGCGAGGGGTCGAGGGATCCATTCGTCTCGAGGAAGGCGGCAAGCTGTCTGTTGACGGTCTTCTCGATGACTTTGGCCGGAAACGGAAGGAGCGAGATGGGACGGTAGTTCTTGAGGTCGGTGGGGTCCGCCGTTGGTTTCTTCAGGAGGGCGGTAAGCTCGGCGTGCTTCCAGCTCTCCGGGAAGGTGGCGGTGTGGAAGGAGGAGTTGATGATGTCCCAGAGATGGGGTGCGATGGTGGCGTCGGCTTTGTTGAAGACGTGGTGTGGGCAGGGGTCGGTTGGTGATCCGGAGTGGATGGAGTTCATCGTGCGGGTGGTGTCTTCGGTGCTGATCGGGGTCCAGTTGCAGAGGGTGGTGGTGGCGGGCGTTGGTTCGGCGGTAGGGTGCGTGGTCTGTGCGTCGAAGCCGTTATGTATGTCGGTGATCTTGCGGTGGAAGAACGCGGCGAGTGAGTTGCAGAGGTCTTGCGAGGGGGTGATGTCGTTGTTTCCGGCGCTGGGGTTGGAGAACTCTTTGACGATGCTGAAAAGTTCCTTGCTGTCGTGGGCGTTGTTGTCCAGTCGTTCTTTGAGTGCAGACTTCTTGGTGGCACGGATCATCTGGTGGTGTTTGCGGGTGGCGTGCTTGAGGGCGGTCCTGTTGTCTGTGGTCTGGTCGAGTCGCCAGGCTTTCTCGAGAGTGCGGCAGTTCTTCTTGGATTCCTTGAGTTCGTTGGTGAACCAAGGGGTTTTCTTGCTTCCGGGTCTGCTGGGAGGGTTTTTTAGTGGTGCGAGGTCGTCGGCGCAGGCGGTCAGCCACTTGGCGAGGTTGCTGGCTGCTTCGTTTGGGTCCGTTGTGTTGGTGGGTGTGTTCTGGCTGAGGGAGGCGGTGAGCTGCTCGGCGGTGATCTTGCTCCAGCTCCGGCGGGGAGCCTGTTGCGGGTGGTGGTGGGTCGCAGTCTTTCTGAAGCTGAAGTGGACGCAGCTGTGGTCGGTCCAGTGGAGTCCGGTGGCGTGGCTGAAGGAGATGTGCTTGCTGGAAGAGAAGACGGGGTCAAGCGTGTGGCCGGCGTAGTGGGTGGGCGTGTTCACCAGTTGCTTGAGTCCGAGGTTGGCGAGGTTGTCCAGCAGGGCGGTGGTGTTTCTGTCGTTGTTGTTCTCCAGGTGTAAGTTGAGGTCCCCTAGGAGGATGTAGTCGGCGGAGGGCATGGCGTGCGGGCTGATGAAGTCTGCGATGTCTTCGCTGAATAGTGTGCGTGGTCCCGGGGGTCTGTAGATGAGGGTGCCTCGGAGGGTGGTCTTGGGGTCAGTGTGTATCTGGAAGTGTAGGTGTTCGGCGGCGGTGAAGGTCTCGTCGGAGTTAGTCGAGATGCGGATGGTGTTCTTGTGTACGACGGCGATGCCTCCTCCCGTCTGGTTGACGCGGTCCTTCCGGGTGATCTTGTATCCGTCCGGGATGGCTATGGCGATGTCGGGCGCTGAGGAGGCGTTCATCCAGGTTTCGGTGAGGAAGGCGACGTCCGGTGCTGTTGCGTCGAGCAGGTCCCAGAGTTCCACGGCGTGCCTGTGGACGGAGCGGGTGTTCAACAGGATGCATTTCAGGTGGTTGCTGCTGGTGCTCGACTTGGCGGAGGTGGTGCACGTCCGGGGGCAGGTGAATCGGCAGGCTTGGCAGGTGAAGGGTCCGTGGGTGCGTCTCGGTGAGGCTCGGTAGCAGGCAGGGTTCCGGCCGGCATTGAGTCTTAAGAACACATTTGACTGGAACGTTGTTGCTGCACTACTTCTTTTGGACCTCTCAGCTGCCTTTGACACGGTTGACCATGACACTCTAATACAAAGACTCTATGAAGCCGGCATAGAGGGGACGTCTCTAGACTGGATCACATCCTACCTTCACAACAGAACTAATGCCATCCATACCAGCCCTTTTTCTTCCAAACCATACTTCACAAAAGCAGGAGTCCCTCAAGGCTCTATCATCTCACCCATGCTTTTCAACATTTACATGAAGTCATTACCGGCACTGATCAATGAATTTCACCTCATGTGCTATAACTATGCAGATGACACACAAATACTCCTTCAACTGGAAAGCCCCAAAGACATTGGAAACTCACCAATTTACAGTTGTCGCAGAGCCGTGGATCAATGGATGACAATTGAAGCTTCTAAAACGGAAATACTCATGTGTGGCAATTGGAAAAATTATCACCCACTCGCCGCCTGGCCTGATGATCTGGGAGCACAGCGTAAAGTATCAAAGGAAGTAAGAAACCTCAGAATTACCATGGACTCCAAGCTATCAATGAATGCCCCAGTGGACAAACTAGCAAGATCAAGTTTTGTTACTATAAAAACTCTGCAACTCATCTTCCCCACCTGGGATTTCCGCACAAGGTCCAGGCTATCATCTCTCTTGTTATGTCTAAACTCGATTACACCAATAGCCTCTACCACGGCTCCCTTTAACAACTATAAGAAGACTACAATGGATTCAGAACTCTGCTGCCAGACTACTCTTAAATATAAAGCTACACGCCCACATCTCTCCTGCCTTGAAAGCCCTACATTGGTTACTGGTTGCCAGACGATCCACATTCAAGCTGCTTTGTATTACCCACAAAGCGAAACATGGAATGGACCACTCTTCATCAGAAATAAAATCACCAAATACATTCAATAAAGGAACCTCCACTCCAGATTGGCACCTCGCCTCCCAAATCCCACCATACAAGAAAAAAACATAGGTGGCACATCCTTCTCTGTTCAAGCAGCCAAACTATGGAACTCTTTACCCCCAAATATAAGATCCACAGATAACCACCTTATCTTCAGAAGACTACTCAAGATTTGGCTCTTCTCCAAATAACCACCATACTCAAACATAAATATTCAAGCATATCCCTCTGTATATAAGCATTTCATTGGACTATAGATGTGTATCTACATATGTGTATTACTTTGTATAAATGTGTATAATAATTAGGTTTTGAAGATATAGATCTTTGTTAGTTCTGCTTAACTAATGTACTTATTACTTATAGTTACATTATTCTATGTTCAACATGTATATAGGTGACTGCATAAATAAATAAATCTTTTATCATAACTATTTATCTACAATTCTTTCACTATTGAATTACAAAAAAACCCACAAATAAATTAATTTAAAGTACAGCACCACTAGAAAGTCTGAGTTTATTAAATACAACTTTAATCTACATATATTACCTTCCTTATACACATATACCTTCCATGTACTTATATATCTTTATATTTATTACTTTGCTTCTAATTCAGCATAGTCAATGCACTACCCTATATCTCACCCTATTTCTTTCACGATATGTACTCTGACTCGCCTCAAACCTCATTCTACTACTCTCTCCAATGCACTACCCTATTTCTCACCCTTTACCTCTCCAGTGGCGGCTCCTCCGCTAAGGCGGAGGAGCGTCGCCCACTGAGCAGGTCGAAAAAGAAAAAAGAAAATGATAACTCATTGTTATTATCATTTTATTTTTCCCCTTGCTCAGCTGGGTAGGGTGGTGGTTGCTCTGCTCATAGAGCAGGGCAGGGTAGGAGTGGTTTTCCCAATCCAAGTGCGCAGGACGCTTGGGCCAGCTGGCTCGGGCCGATCAAACCATCATGCGCACTTTGCATCTTCTCCATGCAGGCTGCATTTCAGCCTGCATGAAGAGCATGCCCAGCCTCCCATTCTCTGGCTGAGCACGGAACCGTGGAGCTCAGACCAATCACAGCGCTGCATTGCAGCATTGTGATTGTCTATCGGGAGGCTGGGGGCCGGGTGCTTCCTGCCCCCTGCCCCGGAAGCGGGAGAAGAGGACTGAGAGGAGATGGCGACGGCGGCAGACAGGTAGGTTTAAGATTTTTTTCTTCATTCACTCCTCCACCCTACCCTAAATACCAGCTGCCACTGTACCTCTCTCAATATATCCTCTACCTCAACTCTCTGACGCATCTCAAACCTCATTCTACTACTCTTTCCAATGCACTACTCTATTTCTCACCCTATAAATCTCTTAATATATTCTCTCCCTCCACTCTTTTGCTCATCTCAAACCCCATAACACTACTATGATCCCCAAAATAACCCTTTCTAGACTCTACTACCCTTCCTTGCATCATCTCATACCCTTTTACTATTCATATCTCCCAAACAAGCCTTTCTAAACCCTTCCCTCTGACTCTTGCCCCTCAACCTCCCCTTTACTCATCCCAAACCCCCTCCTACTGCTATGAACTCCCCAAAAAATACATTTCTAGACCCTTCCCTATCCCTCCACAGAGTAACATGTCCACCGTTCAAATTAATTTCATATTTCCCCATAGTAATTCCTCACTAATCCTGTTTTTGGGTTCCAGAGTAGCGTGCTACTTGCCGAAAAGCACTTCAACACCTCATCAGGGGTAGCAAGTGCTATATAAATGCAAACCCTTCCCTCTTCTATCCCTCCACTATTCTTTTTCAATCCAAATAACAGACTAACATGTCCATCGCTCAAATAAATTTTATATTTCCCTAGACTAATTCACCACTAATCCTTATTCGGTTCCGGAGTAGCGTGCTACTCGTCGAAAAGCACTTCAACACCTCATCAGGGGTAGCAAGCGCTATATAAATGCAAACCCTTCCCTCTTCTATCCCTCAAACTATCTTTTTCAATCCAAATAACAGACTAACATATCCACAGCTCAAATTAACTTCATATTTCACTATACTAATTCACCACTAATCCTTTTTGGGTTCCAGAGTAGCGTACTACTCACCGAAAACAGCACTTCAATGCCTCTTCAGGGTAGTAAGAGCTATATAAATGCAATTACAATACAATACAAAACATCAGATTATATCAGTGTATTGAGAAGTATTATATTAAAAGGGATAGTTTTCAAACATGAATTTAGAAACATTACTCTTCCCCCCACCCTGACAACAACGCAAATAGTGAACTAAAGAGGCAAGTTAATTGTTTTGTGCACTCCTAGGGTGACCTGGGCTCCAATCATACAAGTAAAACATTATAGTTCATTTTATCAAATACAGCAGAAGGTTTTGTACAACTCGCTTCCTCAAGTTATGTATGTCAAGGTCCTCGTATATGTGATAATGAAGAAAAAGGAGGGAAAGTAAAATAAAACTATTGCCTAGGATCACACAATTTGGGAAAGTGGGGAAGCATGATGATGATAAAGTCTCTTCAAATTCTTTTTAACCATGTAGTTATCCATCCTCTGATTCCAAACCATGATCTCAGTTTTAGCCTCATTTATCTGGTATCCTGAAATACTGCCAAACCTTTTAGCTAGCTGGAGGACAGGTGTCAATGTAACCTCAAGATCAGAAGTGAAAATAACCAAGCCATCTGCATATAGAGCAACTTTCTTCTCCCAAGAACCCCAACGAAAGGGGGGAATGTTCGTTGCCTTTCTCAATTTCTCAGCCAATGGCTCTATATATAGATTAAACAAAAGAGGCGATAGAGGGCATCCCTGTCTTGTGCCTCTTGTGATATTGAACGAAGTGGTTAGATTGCCGTTTACTAGAACTCTGGCCATGGGGTTTTGATATATTAATTGTATTGCCCTACAGAATCTATCCCCTAATTCTAATTTCTTCAAAACCATAAACAAATATGACCATCTGACCCTATCAAACGCCTTAGCGGCATCTATCATAATAACCGCAAGAGGAGACAGAATAAGCTGTTGCCACATCAATTGCTCCAATAAGCCCGTAAGTTAGTTCATGGATATGCCTCCCTCTAATAAATCCCTTCTGATCTCTATGGATTATCCCACCAACAGCCTTACTTAATCTCCCTGCCAATACAGAAGTAAAGATTTTATAATCCGTATTCAGAAGGGATATAGGCCTGTATGATTCGCGGTTTGTGGGGTCCTTGCCAGGTTTTAAAATAAGAGAGATCGTTGCTTCATTCCAAGATCTTGGGAGTTTTAACCCCTTATCTAAGATCTCGTTAATTACCACTGTCAAATAAGGGATTAAGAATTCCCCCAAAATCTTATATAGTTCCACTGGGATACCATCGGGGCCTGCAGCTTTACCCCCCTTAGATATTTGTACGGCCCTCCTCACTTCTTCCTCCGTTACCTCCTGATTAAGGCTCATTCTTTGATCTTGATCCAAAGGATTTACAGACTCTGTTAGCCAGGCATCTACCTCCTCCTCTGAGACCTCCTCCTCTTCCGAGTAAAGGTCCCGGAAATAGTCAAAAAAGGCCTCTTCCACCTCGGTGCGCCGAGTTAACATTATACCATTCTGGCCCGACTTAATACCATTTATATAATTTCTATTTTGGTCAGACTTGATCTTCCAAGCTAGGAGCTTTCCTGCTCCCTCCCCATACTCAAAGTGAGCTAGTTTGCTTGCTTCCCATCTTTTCTTAATCCTATTCTGCAAAGTTTCTTCCAGTTGGTTTTTAAGAACTGCCAGTCTTCCTTCCCCATAAATACTACTACCCGTTGTCTTACACCTATCTAGCTCTATTTTCTTTATTTCTGCTTCCAAATTACTTAGCTCTTGTCTATACTGTCTATTTCGATAAGTGACTACATTTATAACTTTCCCTCTGATAAAGGCTTTCATAGCATCCCACACTATTCCGTTTGAAGCAGATCCTCTATTTACTTTAAGGAATTCCCCTACCTCTACCTTCAGACTCTCCATTATATCGGCTTCTAAGAAGATAGTGCGGTCCATAGTCCACCTTCTATCCTTATACTGACTCTTCTTCCTAAGTGTTAATAGAACTGCAGAATGGTCAGATAGGTGCACAGGGAGATATTCAATGTCAACCACCTCCTGTTTCAAACTCAATTCTACCAGGAAGTAATCAATTCTTGATCTATGTCCATATTTTTTGTTATGAAATGATATGCCCATTCGAGTTCCTACCCTCTCTCTCCATATATCTCTAAGAGCATGCTGCTGCATCATAGATTTCAAAAAAGCCCGAGATTTCGGGGTAGGTATAGCCCTACTACTACAAGATTTATCCACCTTAGGGTCTAAGATAATATTAAAATCTCCCGACATTATCACTGGGCCTGAGAAATCTAATAAGTTAGTATATACAGATTTTAGAGGTTCGCAGTCGTCTTGATTCGGGCCATAGTATCCTACTAGAGTAAATGAATGATCATCTACTCTTAAATCCACTATGATCCATCTGCCGGACTTATCCATACGGGTATTCACTAACCTCATCCCAGCACCCTGTTTCTTAATAATAATTGCTACTCCTCTTATATTGGCTGTCTGTGTTGTACATTCTACCTGCTGAACCCATCTTAGTTTTTTAAACAGCTGCATACATTCTTCTCTAACCAAGTGTGTTTCCTGTAGAATTAAAATTTGTGCTGGGGAATCTTTAAGATATTGCAAAATCCGGTCCCTTCTGCCCCTTGTACGGAGCCCGTTAACGTTCCATGATAAAATCTGTATCATCTTCTACGCTATCTTTTCTGTATGAAAACTACCATGCTGCAACTTAACTGAGGTCTCTATATTTGAGGTTTCTGAGGATATTTTTATAATTTTTTCCCACATGCTCCCCACCCTGTGCAACCCACCACCCTCACCCCTGGAGAACCCCCCCCCTACTTCCTGCTGGGCCTAGCATAGGCCCCCTTTTCTTGCTAGCCCTTGTTACAGTGCTCAGCAACCTATTAACCTAAATGTTAAAGCACAACCCCCTGCTAACCTACACCCCCTAAACTAGGTCTTATTGTAAGATCTACGTCATTTTCTCTATACTTCTCTATACACCCCCTCCTTCTTAATTACTTCAAGGAGCTCATCAGCTTCATTAACAGTTTTCAAAAAGTACATCTTGTTATTATACATAACTCTGAGGGCGGCAGGGAACTTCAGCTGTGCCGAGGCACCTACTCTTCGAAAATCCTCGAGACGTTTTCCAAGCTCCCACTGTCTATCCAGGGTAACTCGGGCAAGGTTAAAAAGGACATGAAATACTTGGGGATTAAAATAGTTGAAGACATTAAAAAATCCCGGAAATCAATTTACTAAAAATATATAAGGAAATAGTTCAACTATTGAAGAGTTGGGTACATCTTCCCCTCACGATTTTTGGACGAGTTAATCTGGTAAAAATGGTGATTCTGCCAAAAATAACTTATATATTCAGCACCATACCACTTCATTTTGAGAAACTAACGATCGACAAAATCCAACAGGATATAAATTCTTTCATCTGGGTTTATAAAGGTGTGCGGATATCTTGGAAAAAGTTGCAGAGACGGAAGGAAAAAGGGGGTTTGACACTACCAGATATCCAACTATATGCTTGGGCTTTTCAAATCTCCAATTCTAGAATGCTTTTTAGTACCTCTGATGATTCGGATATTGGTCATATGTTTTCTATAATGACAAAGGAGAGTAGAGGGGGACATGATGGTTTCCTCTTTAAGTTTGGGGACCCAAAATATTTCAAGAAAGTTAAGCTGAAGGTGTTACAAGCCTTTTCGAGAATGTGGTATTTGATACGTAGGCGGCTTAGAGTAGACTATTATTCATTCCATGCACCTATATGGGACTCCCCAGGTACTCCTGAATGCCTTAAGGATAAGCTGGCGTGGTCAATAAGGGAGTCAGGTGTTTTGGTGTGGGGAGAGATTACGCAAGATGGACAGTTAATCCCATGGAGTGAGATGAAGGACCTTATGAAGGGCAAAATGTCCTTATTTAAATATATTCAACTTAAGAGCTGGATGCAGGCACGAAAAACACCAGTGGGTGTTGTTACAGAACTAGAGGAGATG
Organism: Calotriton arnoldi; assembly: GCA_963921515.1. Taxonomy (NCBI): domain Eukaryota; kingdom Metazoa; phylum Chordata; class Amphibia; order Caudata; family Salamandridae; genus Calotriton; species Calotriton arnoldi. The sequence goes on from CAWUFW010003570.1 coordinate 583,329, forward strand.
TTGGCTAATAAACCTCCAGGGGTGAAAGAAGTATCCCTGTGGTATTGGGCTCTGCAGGACAACCTCGATGGAGAATTCACATTGGCAGAAGATACCTGGGGTAGATGCTTGCCGAGCTGCAACTTACAACATAAGTGGCAAGTATCAATGCGCACTCTTTATTCTATTGTTAATCCTGCATTTTTGAAAAGGAACCATTTCTTCTCACTCCATAGAGCATACTTCACTCCAGAGAAGCTGTCCAAAATGGGGAAAGGAAAACCGGCGGCTTGTGCAAAGTGTGGCTTAGAAAATGCGACAGATACACATATGTTTTTCCTATGCACGCAGATTCAAAGCTTCTGGCATGAGGTTGAATCGACACTTACAGGTATTCTGGGAATACATATTAAGGTAAGCCTTGAACAAATTATTTTCGGGATTGCGGAGGGTGTGACTGGTGCATCTAGGAACTTGTTGTTTTATGCATTGTTGCTAGCTAGAAGGGAGATTTGTAGAAATTGGATAAGTGTAGCACCGCCACAGCACGCAAAATGGCTAGAATCCATGTTCTATATGTCCAGAATGGATTTACTGGGTGATGGGTCCAAAAGAGGAAAACGTTTTGGGAGATTTTCAATAACTGGGTAGGGGGTAACAGTAGCCAGGGAGTGGCTTAGTGTACAGCATTTAAGGTAACGAGATGTACCCCCTGTCCAATGATTATGCCTACAGAGCTCTCTGACCTGGCTGCGGGGGCCCCCCCCCACAGTCTTCTTCTAGGCAGTCCTCCGGGAAACCGGATGTTGTCTGAGAGAGATGCATTAACAGGTGAATGGTGTTCTTAGGGCCTGCGCCTTCTTTCCCTCTTTTTTTTTCTCCCTATCACTATTCTGTGGCGGGGTCTGGGGTCTTCCCCAGCTATAGAGGTCTTTGGCAAAGGTAAAAGTCACCAATACCTGAGGTGAATGAGGACAATAAAGAAAAAAAAAAAAAAAAGTCTCTTCAAATTCAAAAAGTGTATTTAATAAACATGCAGAACCTTTTCACTTTAGCCAATTACAAATGGACTTCTCCTGGGCAAACTGATAGAAAGAGCAGCATTCGTCCAGATGTCATTATTTCAGACTTCCAAACAGGATTCCGTCCAGCAAGAGGCAGAGAGTCTGCCCTCGTTGCTATCTGCGATGATCTTAAGAACACATTTGACTGGAACGATGTTGCTGCACTACTTCTTTTGGACCTCTCAGCTGCCTTTGACACGGTTGACCATGACACTCTAATACAAAGACTCTATGAAGCCGGCATAGAGGGGACTGCTCTAGACTGGATCACATCCTACCTTCACAACAGAACTAATGCCATCCATACCAGCCCTTTTTCTTCCAAACCATACTTCACAAAAGCAGGAGTCCCTCAAGGCTCTATCATCTCACCCATGCTTTTCAACATTTACATGAAGTCATTACCGGCACTGATCAATGAATTTCACCTCATGTGCTATAACTATGCAGATGACACACAAATACTCCTTCAACTGGAAAGCCCCAAAGACATTGGAAACTCACCAATTTACAGTTGTCGCAGAGCCGTGAATCAATGGATGACAATTGAAGCTTCTAAAACGGAAATACTCATGTGTGGCAATTGGAAAAATTATCACCCACTCGCCGCCTGGCCGGATGATCTGGGAGCACAGCGTAAAGTATCAAAGGAAGTAAGAAACCTCAGAATTACCATGGACTCCAAGCTATCAATGAATGCCCCAGTGGACAAACTAGCAAGATCAAGTTTTGTTACTATAAAAACTCTGCAACTCATCTTCCCCCACCTGGGATTTCCGCACAAGGTCCAGGCTATCATCTCTCTTGTTATGTCTAAACTCGATTACACCAATAGCCTCTACCACGGCTCCCCTTTAACAACTATAAGAAGACTACAATGGATTCAGAACTCTGCTGCCAGACTACTCTTAAATATAAAGCTACACGCCCACATCTCTCCTGCCTTGAAAGCCCTACATTGGTTACTGGTTGCCAGACGATCCACATTCAAGCTGCTTTGTATTACCCACAAAGCGAAACATGGAATGGACCACTCTTCATCAGAAATAAAATCACCAAATACATTCAATAAAGGAACCTCCACTCCAGATTGGCACCTCGCCTCCCAAATCCCACCATACAAGAAAAAAACATAGGTGGCACATCCTTCTCTGTTCAAGCAGCCAAACTATGGAACTCTTTACCCCCAAACATAAGATCCACAGATAACCACCTTATCTTCAGAAGACTACTCAAGATTTGGCTCTTCTCCAAATAACCACCATACTCAAACATAAATATTCAAGCATATCCCTCTGTATATAAGCATTTAATTGGACTATAGATGTGTATCTACATATGTGTATTACTTTGTATAAATGTGTATAATAATTAGGTTTTGAAGATATAGATCTTTGTTAGTTCTGCTTAACTAATGTACTTATTACTTATAGTTGCATTATTCTATGTTCAACATGTATATAGGTGACTGCATAAATAAATAAATCTTTTATCATAACTATTTATCTACAATTCTTTCACTATTGAATTACAAAAAAAACCCAAAAATAAATTAATTTAAAGTACAGCACCACTAGAAAGTCTGAGTTTATTAAATACAACTTTAATCTACATATATTACCTTCCTTATACACATATACCTTCCATGTACTTATATATCTTTATATTTATTACTTTGCTTCTAATTCAGCATAGCCAATGCACTACCCTATATCTCACCCTATTTCTTTCACGATATGTACTCTGACTCGCCTCAAACCTCATTCTACTACTCTCTCCAATGCACTACCCTATTTCTCACCCTTTACCTCTCCAGTGGCGGCTCCTCCGCTAAGGCGGAGGAGCGTCGCCCCACTGAGCAGGTCGAAAAAGAAAAAAAGAAAATGATAACTCATTGTTATTATCATTTTATTTTTCCCCTTGCTCAGCTGGGTAGGGTGGTGGTTGCTCTGCTCACAGAGCAGGGCAGGGTAGGAGTGGTTTTCCCAATCCAAGTGCGCAGCACGCTTGGGCCAGCTGGCTCGGGCCGAACAAACCGTCATGCGCACTTTGCATCTTCTCCATGCAGGCTGCATTTCAGCCTGCATGAAGAACATGCCCAGCCTCCCATTCTCTGGCTGAGCACGGAACCGTGGAGCTCAGACCAATCACAACGCTGCATTGCAGAATTGTGATTGTCTATCGGGAGGCTGGGAGCCGGGTGCTTCCTGCCCCCTGCCCCGGAAGCGGGAGAAGAGGACTGAGAGGAGATGGCGACGGCGGCAGACAGGTAGGTTTAAGATTTTTTTCTTCATTCACTCCTCCACCCTACCCTAAATACCAGCTGCCACTGTACCTCTCTCAATATATCCTCTACCTCAACTCTCTGACGCATCTCAAACCTCATTCTACTACTCTTTCCAATGCACTACTCTATTTCTCACCCTATAAATCTCTTAATATATTCTCTCCCTCCACTCTTTTGCTCATCTCAAACCCCATAACACTACTATGATCCCCAAAATAACCCTTTCTAGACTCTACTACCCTTCCTTGCATCATCTCATACCCTTTTACTATTCATATCTCCCAAACAAGCCTTTCTAAACCCTTCCCTCTGACTCTTGCCCCTCAACCTCCCCTTTACTCATCCCAAACCCTCTCCTACTGCTATGAACTCCCCAAAAAATACATTTCTAGACCCTTCCCTATCCCTCCACAGACTAACATGTCCACCGTTCAAATTAATTTCATATTTCCCCATAGTAATTCCTCACTAATCCTGTTTTTGGGTTCCAGAGTAGCGTGCTACTTGCCGAAAAGCACTTCAACACCTCATCAGGGGTAGCAAGTTCTATATAAATGCAAACCCTTCCCTCTTCTATCCCTCCACTATTCTTTTTCAATCCAAATAACAGACTAACATGTCCATCGCTCAAATAAATTTTATATTTCCCTAGACTAATTCACCACTAATCCTTATTCGGTTCCGGAGTAGCGTGCTACTCGTCGAAAAGCACTTCAACACCTTATCAGGGGTAGCAAGCGCTATATAAATGCAAACCCTTCCCTCTTCTATCCCTCAAACTATCTTTTTCAATCCAAATAACATACTAACATATCCACAGCTCAAATTAACTTCATATTTCACTATACTAATTCACCACTAATCCTTTTTGGGTTCCAGAGTAGCGTACTACTCACCGAAAACAGCACTTCAATGCCTCTTCAGGGTAGTAAGAGCTATATAAATGCAATTACAATACAATACAAAACATCAGATTATATCAGTGTATTGAGAAGTATTATATTAAAAGGGATAGTTTTCAAACATGAATTTAGAAACATTACTCTTCCCCCCACCCTGACAACAACGCAAATAGTGAACTAAAGAGGCAAGTTAATTGTTTTGTGCACTCCTAGGGTGACCTGGGCTCCAATCATACAAGTAAAACATTATAGTTCATTTTATCAAATACAGCAGAAGGTTTTGTACAACTCGCTTCCTCAAGTTATGTATGTCAAGGTCCTCGTATATGTGATAATGAAGAAAAAGGAGGGAAAGTAAAATAAAACTATTGCCTAGGATCACACAATTTGGGAAAGTGGGGAAGCCAGGATTAATCCTAGGTTTTCTGGTTTCACATTGTGCAGTTCACCAACTAGATGTGCATGGTTTTGATCTTACCCTCTGGAGAATTACAAATTACAGGGACCAGCCTGACATATTTTTCCTTTAATGTCCGGTCCCTCCGACCCAACAAAACCAGCCCAACCAACTCTCGAAAACTTACAATTCCATCTGATCAACACACCGATGGCACCAGGACTGTGTCCCTCTACCTCTAAGAATGTAGTGCGCTTCACAAGGTTGTAGATGACCGTGCAATGCCAATCTTTAACCTGGCAATGGTCATCTAAATCATACCTATTACTTCCCGTCTCTTGTCGGCCTCCAACATGAGGGAGACACCCGGTGCCCCCAACTCCCCACCATTGCGCTTTTCTATGTCCATAACCAATGCTTTCAGGATCAAATTTCCCCCAGTCTTTCCAAATACGCAATGAAAAACCTAAAGCATAGGACCTTGAGAGACTACCCGGAAACCCTCGTCGCAGACCAATACCATTGCCAACGCAAAGGTGCCCTCAAAACCGGCCTCCTCCTCTTCACACACAACACTGACCTATGGATCAGGTCCTTACATAATTTTCTCCCATTCTCCTCTTTCTATAACATACCATTTGGACGCAAACTCAAATGCTCTTCCCCCTTTGGCTTCTCGGGCAACCTTTCTATTTCCAGATGCAACAACGGGAAAATCATGTTCCAAGCCAATAACACAATCCTGGCCAAGATCGACCTTATTTATCTTACACTCAAGCACTAAACGATCCTCAACGCTCCCCTTCTCTATCCGTCCTGAACACCCCTCACCCACATCCCACCCCTTATGTTCCACCCAGACAACCCCTCTCTACCCGGATTCTCCTGCAATCCGATGTGCCCCCCTCAACCCATTGCATACCACCAACAACAGACCGTGAACATCCTCCCCACAGACCATCTCGTCACTGTCCCTCTCCAACCTCTTACAAACCTGTATTGACCCCCCCTCCGGTCACCCTCTCTACCCTCTTCTCCATCTCTCAGTCGACCCATATGCCTCCCCATTCCTCCCCTCCTTCAGCGTCCACTGCCCACTTTCTTCCAACATCAGATACCAACAACCTACATCTCCCCCAACCATAATTAATGTACATAACTGTCCTCTGCTCAACAAGCTTCTTTCCTTGTTATCTCACCTTTCTCTAAGAATCTACATCCTCTCATCGGCTCTATCCCATCTAAGTGTCTCTCTATCCTCTCGCTGCTGCTCCCTCCATCACCCCTCACCGGCCCTCCACCCCATAACTTCCAACATATCGAGAGACAGCCGTCTACCCAGACCCACACGGACACAATCACCCCTAGACAACTCAGACCTATGCTATCTCCCAGAGAGTTACGCAGCTTCAAGTTCCACCCCCTCATCCTCTATTCCCACAGTGGGCTGCCCAATTTCCATGATTATTTCAGACCGCAGTCAAACTCAGTCACACCCTCCAGGTATACGGTCATCCCCTCTTAACTTGATACAAATACCAACCTCCCAACCTGAACAGCCTAATCAGAAAGTCAACAGCTTCTCCCTGAACTGCATGCTACACAATTGTCAGTCTGCAGTCAAACATTGTCTAGAGATATCAACTTGATCCTAGTCCATAATCTTGATATCCTGATCCTCACCGAAATGTGGCTCAAAGACTCATCTAACCATTTTCTAGACCTTTTACTTTCTCCCAATTACTCCCTTCTACATCGAGACCAGGAAGATTGACAACGCGGAGGTCTCGCACTCATTCACAGAAATTAACTGAGATGCAGGATCCTCCAAACACTCAGTTTTAGCCTTTCGAATTGAAGTCCGTGGAAAACATCAGACTGAATGTGTTTTGCCATCCACCGAATCAAAACAACACCTTCATTGAGGAATGCATGGATCTCTTCCCCTTTCAACTTATCAGCTCGGACAACACGATCTTCCTTGGAAACTTCCACATCCACTGGGGAAACAAGGGTAACAGCCTTGTGGACACTTTTACCACCTTTCACTAAGACAATGATCTCCAACAACACTGCCGTAAACTCACACGCCACAAAGGCGCCATTCTCGACCTGGTTATCGCCAGTTCCCCCAATCTACAGTCATACGACCCCATTCGAGTCGACTGGTCAGACCACATGCAGATACCATTCTCCCTCTCTGACTCTTGTACCAAAACTTCTGGGCAACCCAAAAAAGAGAAAATATGGGTCAGGGACACATCCAACCTTGGCACAGAAGCCATGGCCAGCATGGCCCTTCCTACCCTAATTTCGATTACACCCCACGTTGATATAAACGAGGCAACCGATAAATACAACTCCTGCATGGAATCCCTTATTGACAAATGTGCACCCCTGAAGTGCAAATTATCCAGGACAAAACCCTCTAGTCCATGGTTCTCAAAAGAACTTTATGAAGAAAGAAAGCTTATCAGAAAGTGTGAGAAAGAATGGAGACTAGCACCCTCTCACATGAGTATGAATAAGCTTCGCATAGTGCGAAAACAATACAAAGAGCATATCCTCAGAGGCAAATCCTCTCATATCAGAGCACTCGTGAATTTTACAATGAGCAGACCAAAGCGCTTGTTTGAGAATCTCGCACAAACCACTAACCCCTCCGTCACTTCAGCTCATGAGTCATCAGTAGCCCGCTGCAGCAACTTTGTGAATTTCTTTGATAAAAACTTTAGAGTCATCCATATCTCGCTACACACCAGCAAACCCCCAGAAACTGAGATTCTACCATGTAAGGCGTTGCATTCATGGTCATCTTTCTACTCAAGTTTCAAACAAGACCTACAGTGAGCAATCTCCAAAGTGAAACCCTCGAACCACCTTCAGGATGGCATTCCAGGTTCTATTACCAAATCTCTTGTCACACACCTACTCTCCCTATGGACCAACACGGTCAACTCTTCTCTTCAAAAGGTCCTATTTCCAGAGTGACTAAAAGTGGGTCAAGTCTCTCCTGCCGGGCGTGCTCCGCTCTTCCTCTCACATGTGCGAGGGGCGGAGCCAAGCCCGTATATTAAGGACCACGGACATCACGAATGCGCTTCTCTTCAGTGTATGGCGAGACTCCTCGCCTTACCCCGCACTTACCTGACTTCTGCTCCTCCCTAAGTATACGGATGCGCCGGTGTAATCCCACATCGGGTGTCGTTGTGTTCTGCTTCCGGTCTTCGTTTCCTTCCGCATTCTCCTTTTGAGTTTACGGCGGGCTCCTCGGTGTGTACGGAAGTTGCTCGAGTCCACCTCTGCCGATCCTGTTTAGATCTTCACGGAAAGCCTCTCGCATTTTTCCAATGACTAACAAGAGGAAAATACAAGTATTTCTAAAGAATCCACATACCATCAGGATGGTAACAATGTTTAAGCATGTTTGGTATTATGGATATGAAACACTTGTCTGATGTATGCATTCAACGGCGAGTGGAGATTCTGTTTAAAGTACTGATAAATCTCACTGGCTGTATAGACAAATAATATCTATATTATTAGTATCCTGATGTTACAAGGTGCTAGTTAGTGATATCTAATGGCCCTGTACCTTTTTGTGTATTTTTTATCCAGTATGGGAGAATATGTTTTTTGTTTTTTTCCTGGTATATATTGGATGTGAGACTTTGGGCTTAACTGGATTATTTCATAACATATGTTGAGGTTAGTTACACTATTTATTATTACATGCCATACGTCGTATTTACATAGATCACTTAGGGGCCGATTCCGATCTCGGCCGGAAGCACACCTAACACTATTCGTCCGGAAAATAACCAAGCCGAACGCGTGTTTCCCGACTGATTCGAACATACGTCCGAACGAGCAAGTACAATGCGCATAACTACCCAGATCCCGACCCAGCCGTACTCACCCAATACAGCTCCTGTTCCCCGCCCGAGCTGGATCCGTAAACGCTGAATCGAGTCGCACGGAAGCCAAAATACAGCACATTCCGGCCGGACTAGTACGATGCGCCTTTCATACGCGCCGAACCAGTCGCTACGTACGGCACGTCAGAGCATCCGGGAGAGGCGCACATAAGCTCCGATTCGCGCCACAAGACGATCCACGGCTACGAGACGAACACGTCAGCCACGAGTACGAGTCGAAGCAACGAGAAAGCCGAACGAGACGAACCAACCATGAATCCCATCGCGCAGGTCCTACCAATACTCTACATCTATTACCGGAACAGGTACGGACGCGTACGGCGCAGAAGGTAAGTTAAACACCCACTACACATACAAACGACACTTACCCGACATATAACACATACACATAGGGATGCAGAAATGACTTACACTAGCAACAGCAGAACCATAGGGGCGGGATGGCTATCACCAATGCCATATACACCCATAGGGGCCTGGATGCCTACCACTACCACCACCACTACTCAGGGGGGGCTGGATGCCTACCACTACCACCACCCCTACTCAGGGGGGGCTGGATGCCTACCACTACCACCACCCCTACTCAGGGGGTACTAGATGCCTGTCACTACTACTATCCCCACTCATAGGGGGATGGATGCCTATCACTACCACCACCCCTACTCAGGGGGTGCTAGATGCCTGTCACTACTACCATCCCCACTCATAGGGGGCTGGATGCCCACCACTACCACCACCCCTACTCAGGGGGGCCGGATGCCTACCACTACCACCACCCCTACTCAGGGGGGCCGGATGCCTACCACTACCACCACCCCTACTCAGGGGGTGCTAGATGCCTGTCACTACTACCATCCCCACTCATAGGGGGCTGGATGTCTACCACTACCACCACCCCTACTCAGGGAGGCTGTATGCCTACCACTACCACCACCCCTACTCAGCGGGTGCTAGATGCCTGTCACTACTACCATCCCCACTCATAGGGGGATGGATGCCTACCACTACCACCACGCCTACTCAGGGGGTGCTAGATGCCTGTCACTACTACCATCCCCACTCATAGGGGGCTGGATGCCTACCACTACCACCACCCCTACTCAGGCGGGGCTGGATGCCTACCACTACCACCACCCCTACTCAGGGGGTGTTAGATGCCTGTCACTACTACCATCCCCACTCATAGGGGGCTGGATGCCTACCACTACCACCACCCCTACTCAGGGGGGGCTGGATGCCTACCACTACCACCACCCCTACTCAGGGGGGCTGGATGCCTACCACTACCACCACCCCAACTCAGGGGGTGCGAGATGCCTGTCACTACTACCATCCCCACTCATAGGGGGATGGATGCCTACCACCAACACCACCCCTACTCATAGGATGTGTAATGCATGACACAACCAGCATACTCCAACATAAGGAATGCCAGAAAAACACATCCCCCCAAACACCATGACAAGCGTGTGTAGACTGTGTCAAATGCCTACAACACTGAACATGAAATTGAACATACAATGTGACCCCCTATCACATGTGTCACACTTAAATGTGTGTGGCCTCCACAATGCAAGCAGACCATGACCACTGTGGCAATGGGGTCTAACACCCCATCATCACAGTGACCAAAAGGTAAGTGTGGGGTCCATAGCTGAAGCACATTTTGAACATTGTGGCAATGGGGTCCAAACCCCCATCATCACAGTGAGCAAAAGGTAAGTGTGGGGTCCATAGCTGAAGCACATTTTGAACATTGTGGCAATGGGGTCCAAACCCCCATCATCACAGTGACCAAAAGGTAAGTGTGGGGTCCATAGCTGAAGCACATTTTGAACATTGTGGCAATGGGGTCTACCCCCCATCATCACAGTGACCAAAAGGTAAGTGTGGGGTCCATAGCTGAAGCACATTTTGAACATTGTGGCAATGGGGTCTAACCCCCCATCATCACAGTGACCAAAAGGTAAGTGTTGTCATGGAAAAAGCTGCAAATGCCAAACAGCATGGATTATCCCTGGTCAAAGAACAACAAACACATCAGTGACGTAGTAGTGCTTGTGTCCCATAGCAACATAGATTCGGTGAGGCAAACAGTGCAGTGCAAATAAGACATACCTTTGGGCATGTGCAGACAAACATCACCCATGGGGGCTGACACTGTCAACATTCATCAATAACACAATGACAGAAGTGACCATCATAATGCAGACCCACATATCTGCACCAATGGGCACACAAATGTAGATATCCTGTGGAGACTGTAGATGTGAGGTGAACAAATACCACACCATGGCAGCAATGGGACATACAAACCATGATCACTGTGCTGACTGATGACCTAGGAGTCCCAGGGACAGCAGGGGAAACCCACCAAACAACATACAGCCAATGGCACACTAAAGATATGCCAATGCAGTGGTGCAGATGCACAAACACAAACAGGCAGCCCCACACTGCATATCAAGCACAACAGGTGAGGGGGGGGGGTGCCAGTGTCCCCAGGCAACCACACAACACATGAGGAGGCCTGAATCCCAATTACACAGATGTGCATACAGTGCCACACAAAAGTAACTCATGGATCCGAATCCCCTATGTGGGCAATCAGGCATTGTCAGATGAGAGGGAGCCCAAATTACACATGTCACACAAGCTTGTAGGAACAGCAACTAACACAGCAAGACACAGACCCACCACAGCACTACCCCCAGGGACCCCACATTGTGGTGACACTAGCCTGCATGACAATCCCACTGTGATGACAAAGGTAGATGTCGTTCACACTGTGAACCACAGTCATGTGTCCTGAGCAACAGACTACCATCACACCTACACAAGCACAAATCAATCAGCACGGCCTCTCAGCCAAGGCCAATATGGAGGCAGGGGTCTAGCCGTGAAACAACTCTCATCTGCACACACTCAACACCACACACCTTGATCTCCACCAATGTGCAGCAGTGCAGCTCACATGCACTGGTGACATTGCACATGCACCCATGACAATCCCAGGGGTGGTGGTGGGAACTAAGGTGCAGAAACCCATCACACATGGCCAGTCAACAAGACTCGTGAATGTCTGACACACTGCACAGTACGCCATACATGGGCATGACGGCAATACCACACCAACCAATGGGAACCCAGCCACAGTCACACACCAATGAAGAAGCCAAGGTCACCCACAAAGAACACACATAGACAACTTCCAACATTGCAGCTCTGACCCTGAGGAGTGGCAGCAGTCACACACACAACGTGTCACAATGACTGAGAGCTAACACAAACTGGAAATTACATGACAGGTGTAACCAACAAGTGCCAAGGGGAATCCTGACTGTGTCTCATCTGCGTTTGCCCACAAACTCAGCTCTGACAGCAAACACACCTATGGGTGACACCCTGATGACCAGTAATGTGCCATGCACCCACATCCCAGAGAACCCAGGGAGAAGACTTTGGGGGAACATAGGTCAACTCAGCAAGCATCACAAACAGGAACATCACTAGGGATCCCAGTCTGCCTAGCAAAATGGAAGTGAACACACACAGACATGCTCACACAACACACACCTTGTGCTCAGGCAATGTCACAGAATTACACACTGCCATGAGTGGACTCCACTCCTGTGTAAGGAAAGCTGTGCCATACGTTGTCTCAGTAGGGCTCTATCATGTCAGCAGAACACCTGGTCACTCAGTCAACAATTAGCACAAAATGAAGGCTCCCGTCATATCAGCCTGGTCATGGTAGTGTCACCGAAATCATCAGCACAGATCCAACACACATGTATAGCAAGTTGCACTGATAACACAGATGAGTCCTTCCCCATTGATGCCCAAACTTGCATGTCCAGTGGAGATGGTCACACGGTCAGGGAAATAGACAAATTGAACAATGGCAAGCACAACAGATGTGCAGGGGTGTGAGCCACAGATGTGAAATTGCAAATATAAGTAGGAAATCCCATTGCCAAATATTGAAAACATGACACCCTCATATTGCTGCAAAGGATGACATGGATACACAACAGGATAGGACACATTCCCCCTGGACCACATGGGGTCCTGCACAGTAACACTTCATTTTCCTGAGAGCAAAAATCACCATCACTGCAGCAAGGGCATGGTTAGCATCATCAACATCATGTACATCAGAAGCAAAACCACTAGAGAACAGAAAGTAGCTTTATTCAGCATATGTGTGAAAAAGTGAAAGTCCAGAAATATAACAAAGGCCAATGGCCAGTCCATAACAAAGTCCAAACAGGGTGAAAGTGGCAGATGTCACCCTTTGCATGCCTGCAATGCTACACACCAGGGACATTCCCCTCGGAGGGACATACGGGGGGGCAGGCCCGGCACCGCAGGGACAGGATCAGGGTTCACCAGAAGGAGGCAGGGAAGGGCTGGTGGGTGCTGGAGAGCCACTGACAACTGCAGTGGAGGTGTCTGACATGGTGTGTGCCGGCACAACTGGGGGGCATGAGTCAGATGGTGTGGGTGCCGGCACGACTGCAGTGGGCTGGGCAGATGGAGTGGACAGGTTCCCCACTGCAGTGCCCAAGTCAGACGGGGTGGTAGTGGACTCCACTGCAGTGCCTATCTCCAGGGGAGTAGAATGGGGTTCAGGTAAGGTGGGCAGGACAGAGGGGAGGACACGCTCTCCACACCAGTGGCACAAACAAGCGCAGCGGGGGTGTGGTGCTGGAAGAGCAAGTGGTAGGGGGAGAAGGCCGGATCTTTTTGGGGATGGTGTATCTGTGGGTGGGGGATCCTGGGGCAGGGTGTGGTGGGGGAACCTGTGGAGTGGGGGCCTGAGGGATGGAGGAAGGAGACTTGGTGGCTGAGCTGCAGGGCGGCGGCGGGGTCTTGCTCTTCCAGGTCCGGGGGGACTTGCGGATGGGGGCCTCAGTCTGTCTGCACCTGGGGGAGGGTGTCCGGGGGCGAGGGGCACTCTCCTCTGTGGGTGGACTTCCTCTTCCCCCGGTATGCTGGATCAGCTGGATCGGAGGGGAAGAGGCCGAGGTCACAGAGGAAGAGCTGCTGTGTAGGTGGGGTTGCAGGTGAGGCAAGGGAAGGGGCCTTGGAGGGAGAGGTATCGGAGGACTGCAGAGTGACTGTGGATGCCTGTGTGTGTGTCTGTACCCCATCCCCTGTGGGTGTGGTATCAGTCCCCTGAGGATGACTGCGTGCACGTTTTGTTTTTGTAGTGGGTGTGTCTGTGCTGCTCGTGTCTGTGTGTTTGGGTGAATGTGCAGGTGTGCATGTGCTTGGGACAGGTAGGGTGCCAGGAAGTGTGGATGGGGCAGAGGTAGGAGGGGTGAGGAACTGTTGGAGGAGGGACACTGCTGCCGTCAGAGAGGAGTCCATGGACCTATTGCTCCTCTGTAGGGCAGACATGCCCGATGAGATGCCCTCCATAAACGACACCAGCTGAGTCAACAGAGTGTTGTGGGCATGGAGGACACTCAGCATTGCTGTCTGCCCTACATGGAGCTGGTGAAGTAGGTACACAGACTCCTCCCTCAGGGCAGCAGGGGACACAGGGGCAGGGGGTGCGGTGCCTGGCAGGAAGGAGACACGCTCCCAAACACGGGAGCCTCCACGGACCTCTGGAATGGGAGCCGATGGGAGAGCGGTGACAGCAATACTAGCTGGGGTGTGGTGGCTGCTGACACCCGCCTCCACAAGGGAGTCATCCTCCGAGCTGCTGTGGTCCTCAGCTGAGGTGGATGCTGCTGAGGACTCCTCGGTGTGGCTCCCCTCGCCCTCCGTGCCACTGGGTCCCTCCGACCACTCATCGGCTGCTGACCCAGTCTGGCTCTGCGGCTCCTCTTGGTCCGTGGAGCTGTCCCCTCCTGTGGCCGTGGATGTATCTGCAAACAAGTAGGGAAACAGACAAACATCAGTCACCTGCACTGACCTCACACACCACAGTAAGTACAGCACATTACAGAGCAGGCCCTGGCATCCTTAGTTGAACATTCCCAAAAGTGCCCTAACAGAGTAGGAGAAGCCAATTGTCAGTCTGATGGTCAACCATGGCACTCACATCCCTCCTGGCCTTGCACCCATCTGTCTGGTGTCTATGGGATGGCAATACCCCAGTGTGGACACATGCACCACCTACACAGTAGTTGGACAGTGCAGAGAACACGGTGAAGTATGTGAACATGCACACATCACAACTCTTGCCACTGAGTCATTACAGGTGTCCGGATAAAGGGATGGGCAGAGTCTATTTTGAAATGCATGTGATGCATACCAGCACCAGACACCATGATGCACCCATGTCCTGATAGTCAATGTCACAATGCGGTGCATGTAGCACATGTCACTCCCCTGCAGGATCACTCTTAGGAAGTTTAATGCCATGGCACAGGCATGCCTGCAAAGTCATACATCACTGTCTCCAGTCACATGGGCAGGGCAGCCAGCCAACAACAGTCTGCACTGTGTCACAATCCTAGGTCATGGGGAATGCAAGTCCTGTAGCTGACAAGTGCACATGTCCATCCCCCACAAACCACATCATCTGAACTCTTATTTGTCCACGTCATACCAATTGGACATATGGGAGACCTGAAACACAACTCTCTGAACCTGAGCACCTCACAATCTGCTGTGAATGGGAAACAGCTGCCTGAACTTCACATTCGCATACCCCAGTCTGCACAGTCAAGTGATCAAACACCTATATGTCACACAAGTATCGTCTCCTACGGTCACATCTCCGGTGGCATGCTGAGCCCTAACCGATAATCACCCCAGTAGTCCTGACACCGAAGCCACAGCACAATGACACAGAGGCAGACACCTGAGGGAACATTTCACTGAGCACAACGTGTCAGCTGATACACGGGAGTGGGAGTACAGAGTGTATTGTATGGCCTGGAGTAGGCATGACTGTCCTGCTCCACGTGAAAGAGGGATGAGCCCTGGACAGTAGGCAGGTGGCTAAGTATGTGTGACACACTTGATATACATACTCCTGAGGCCCAAACATTGTTCCCACCCGCAGCATGGGTGTGTGCCAAATACCCCAGGCACATGTGGTGAATCAGATCAGCAATTGGACCACATATCAAAGTTACACGCAGATTACAGGTCAGAACACAGGCATTGTGTAAGCAATTGACCCACCCCATGAAGCCCACAACAAAGTAACGGGAACAAATGCTGTCCACCACCTTGAGCTAAGCAAAATGCAAGGACACAGTACCCAAGTGACACAATTTCCTGACTGTAAGGGCCACACCTGGGTATCAGATGAGGAGTGGGCATGTCACAATTGAGGGACATGAGTCCTGGACCACAAGACTGATGTACTGTGGAAGTTTAACAAGGCCAGAGGAGGGCACATAGCACGTCTGACAAAGCTCACAGTGCAGTCATGGACTCACCCCCTCCTTACTGCTGTCTGGCCTTCAGCTGCCCATCCAGATCAGGGAAGACCACCGCCAGGATCCTGAGCATGTGGGGGGTGAGGGTCCGGTGTCCGCCCCTCCTGCGAGGAGGCAACAGCTTCAGCTGGACCCTTGCGATCCTCCGGGTCCAGCCCTGAAGGTCCTGCCACCTCTTCTGGCACTGGGGATCCGGCGCTTGTAGACCCCCACAGATCTCACTGCCCGGGCGATCTTCAGCCATATTTCCTGCTTCTGGTGGGCATCAACCTGTGAGGATGACAAAGTGTAAAGGCCATTACTACACATGCAACATATCCGTGCATCACACATTTTGATATACATGTCTCAATCACAGGGGCACATGATGTACACAGGCAGTGCAACGATGGCTATGAACAGTTTGCCAGCAGTTACTACATGGTATCATTGCCTGGGAAGTAAAACCTTGTTTAAATGCACTGTTATTGCACTATACCTGTTCAGTGCATGTAACTACACACTATGGGGGGTGACAACTACTCAGTGAGCCTGCTAGCCAGTGGCGTGCACACTGTAAGTCTTGCTAGTCAGACAACATGCACATTTAGTAAGGCAGTGGACAGCACACTCACCTGCTCCCCTGGTTTCCCATACAGCTTGCTGTACTGTGGAAGGAGGCTGTCCAGCAGGGCCTGGTTCTCCTCAGTGCCGAAGGCTGGGGCTCTCTCCACAGTACGTGCCATTGCAGGATCCAGAGGATGCATATACAGCAGCAGTGGTGGTGGCAGATGTCGTCCCGGAGCATGTAGTGCAGGCAAGTGAGCTCTCAGGGGAACAGCCAGCCTTATATGTGTGCTGCTGAGGCAGATACTGTCCCATCTGTCCAAAGTGATAGGTCCAAGTGGTTTGCATCTTCTGAATCTGGCCAATCCATGTAATTGCACCACTTACACACGCCCACAGCATCCTTCAAAAGTTCAACTTCATGAGACCCATGAATTTGCAACATTGTTGTGGGAGGCCAACTGAATTCACAGCATCAGACTCGTTAAAGTTTCGAAAACGCGTCCGTTGCCATGCCAGGCCATAGCCAATGCCTGCGCACCGATCGGTCCATTGCTGTACAACGCGTATGTCGAAAAACAACGCGTACCCGCTCACAACATATGCAATGGCCAATGCGTGCGCACCGATCGGTCCATTGCTGTACAACGCGTACCCCTTCACATCATATGCAATGGCCAATGCGTGCGCACCGATCAGTCCATTGCTGTACAACGCGTACATCGGATGACAACACGCATCCGTCCACATCATATGCAATGGCCAATGCGTGCGCACCGATCGGTCCATTGCTGTACAACGCGTACCCCTTCACATCATATGCAATGGCCAATGCGTGCGCACCGATCGGTCCATTGCTGTACAACGCGTACATCGGATGACAACACGCATCCGTCCACATCATATGCAATGGCCAATGCGTGCGCATCGATCGGTCCATTGCTGTACAACGCGTACCCCTTCACATCATATGCAATGGCCAATGCGTGCGCACCGATCGGTCCATTGCTGTACAACGCGTACATCGGATGACAACACGCATCCGTCCACATCATATGCAATGGCCAATGCGTGCGCACCGATCGGTCCATTGCTGTACAATGCGTACCCCTTCACATCATATGCAATGGCCAATGCGTGCACACCGATCGGTCCATTGCTGTACAACGCGTACCCCTTCACATCATATGCAATGGCCAATGCGTGTGCACCGATCGGTCCATTGCTGTACAACGCGTATGTCAAAAAACAACGCGTACCCGCTCACAACATGTGCAATGGCCAATGCGTGCGCACCGATCGGTCCATTGCTTTACAACGCGTACCCCTTCACATCATATGCAATGGCCAATGCGTGCGCACCGATCGGTCCATTGCTGTACAACGCGTACCCACTCACATCATATGCAATGGCCAATGCGTGCACACCGATCGGTCCATTGCTGTACAACGTGTACATCGGATGACAACACGCATCCGTCCACATCATATGCAATGGCCAATGCGTGCGCACCGATCGGTCCATTGCTGTACAACGCGTCCCTGTACAAGTCACTGGCATATGTCACCATGCCTGTCACAGCTGAACGTATGCCAGCAACATTTACTTTCCAGGGACTCAGGGGCACACCTACCTATGGTGTATTAGTGAGTTTATTTTACATACATGTGTGAGGATAGTGCACAGGATGGTGGGTGCTGTACATTGGGATTGTAATCCAAAGTTCCCAGATGAGTTGGAAGTCTTGGTAGCAGAAATGTCCTGAGTAAAGTCCAGTCATCTGATACATTGGTCCAACTTAAACTCCCAATGTCATGTGAGAGAGTTGGGTTGCATGCGACAGGGTGAACAGTTTGCACACAAAGGTGGATTTCCAGAACAGGTGTTGTGTTCCTGGGGGATGTACATGGCCATCGGCCTCTCAGTTCTCCTTCCTCGGACGACCCCTCTTCTTTGGGGGGGGACCCTCACGTGCAGGCTGCTGCGGTGCAGGGGACTCTCCGCCAGAGTCATCCTCCCTCCCTGTGGCAGTTGCTGTTGTTGCGGCACCAGATGTTGTGGGCACACAAGGAGGTGTGGCCATGTTGGTGCTAATCTGGCGGAGGCATGTCAATATGTCTCTATGCACCGCTGTCAGTTCTTGCAATGTGTCCCACTTGGACTCCATGCCTGCCATGTGTGTCTCCACACGGGACATGTGTGTCTCCACACGTGACATGTGGGAGTCCAAGCGGGCATGATGGGCAGCCTGCTGCTGTTGAATGTCCTTGAGGATCCCCACTACCTGGCTGACCTCTCCAGTGCTATTCTGGTACGCATCAGCAATGCGTACCAGTTGTGGGTCATCATGCAGTCCAGACCCCTCTGCAAACAGCGACCTATGTCTACCACCCCTCCCACCACCCCTGGCGACACGTGTGGGACCTGCAGTGGCACGCACAGGTGACCCTAGGCCCCCTTGGGGGTTGTCACTGGGGTTGTTGTCCGATGCTCCACGTTGGGCCGGGGTCACTGTGCTGTTGTTATTGTTGGTCCTTGGTCTCTCCGTGTCGGCGGGGGTGGTCTGTGTGTTGGCAGTTGTTGGAGGGGTGGGTGCAGGGGGTGCAGATGGTGGTCCTGCTGGTGCTGCATGATGACTCACACCGGAGGTGCCAGGTAGGTCTTCGCCATCCGAGGAGGGCAGAGGCTGTTCCACACCAGTGAGCTCAGTGTCCCCCGGAGCCTGAGACAGGGACTCCTCATTGTCTGCTACTGTGTCCCCATCATCACCTGTTTTGGGAGACACACACAATGTATGTTATGTTTCTGCAGGCATCAATGGTTCACAAACCTGACAGTTGTGACTGTACCTCTGGATGCGGGCCTGTACATTGCATTGTCCTAAGTTGTCACAGTCAGAGGTTGATATTGGTGTGGCTCATTGTCCTGCCAACCTGAAGCATTTCATTGTGAATGTTGAGGTGTGTACATGGACAGCATTGGTTGTATTTGGTGGACATCCGGCCCTCCTTCTCCCCCCAGCCCAGTTATACCACCATGAAGCATGCCACCCTTGCAGTGGGTTCAGGTTGACTCTCAGGATGTCAGTCAGTGGTGTCCTGCTGTTGGTTGGTGCACAGTTCCCAGCATGGCCTTGTGCTCCCCACAACAGAGCACCATTGTCATACATCTTTGAAGTGGCTTTTCACTCCCTGGTAGGTGTGCATGCTTCAGTGTGAGCTTGCTGGGCCATGTGGGTGGGGGATGTTGAGCTGTGACTACCACTGCCATCATGCTATTGCCTACACCCCCCTTCCCAGCATGCCCATACTTCCTTCCTTTTGTGTGGACTTCACTGTGTGTGAGTGTGACAGCAATGGCAAGATGGCTGACAGTGGTGTCCTGTTGTTTGTTGGGGCCCAGTTCCCAGCAGGGCCTTGTGCTCCCCACAACAGAGCAGCATTGTCAGACATCTTTGAAGTGGCTTTTCACTCCCTGTGAGGTGTGCATGCTTCAGTGTGAGCTTGCTGGGCCATGTGGGTGGGGGATGTTGAGCTGTGAAAACCACTCCCATCATGCTATTGCCTACACCCCCCTTCCCAGCATGCCCATACTTCCTTCCTTTTGAGTGGACTTCACTGTGTGTGAGTGTGACAGCAATGGCAAGATGGTTGACAGTGGTGTCCTGTTGTTTGTTGGGGCCCAGTTCCCAGCAGGGCCTTGTGCTCCCCACAACAGAGCACCAGTGTCAGACATCTTTGAAGTGGCTTTTCACTCCCAGTGAGGTGTGCATACTTCAGTGTGAGCTTGCTGGGCCATGTGGGTGGGGGATGTTGAGCTGTGACTACCACTCCCATCATGCTATTGCCTACACCCCCCTTCCCAGCTTGCCCATACTTCCTTCCTTTTGACTCTGCTTCCCTGTGGGGTAGTGTGCATGTGCTGCCAGGATGGCCGACAGTGTTGTCCTGGCGTTTGTTTGGCTACAAGTCCCATGTGTGTCCCTGTGCTTCACACAGCATAACCCAGGGTTGTGGTTCTTTGTGGGATATTTAGTTAGAGTGTGAGGCAATGCATTCTCCCAGGTGAGTTGTGTGGAGTTTGTGTTAAGGGTGTGTGTGAGAAAAGCTGCTGGTAACTATGGTCAGAGCTGTCAGTCCTCCTTCCCACCCAGCCAGATATCCAACCATGGAACGTGCTTCCATTGCAGGGAGTGCAAGTTTGCTTTCAGGATGTCAGTCAGTGGTGTCCTGCTGTTGGTTGGTGCCCAGTTCCCAACAGGGCCTTGTGCTCCCCACAGCAGTAGCCAGTGTCAGCCATCTTGTCAGTTGTTTTCCATTCCCTGTGATGTGAGCATGGTTCAGAGTGGTGTTGATGGGCCAATTGTGAGGGTGAGCAATATCTGTGACTACCACTCCCATCATGCTATTGCCTACATCCCCCTTCCCAGCATGTCCATACTTCCTTCCTTTTGAGTGGACTTCACTGTGTGTGAGTGTGACAGCAATGGCAAGATGGCTGACAGTGTGGTTCTGTTGTTTGTTGGTGCACAGTTCACAGCAGGGCCTTGTTCTCCCCACAGCAGTACCCAGTGTCAGCCATCTTGTCAGTTCTTTTCCACTCCCTGTGATGTGAGCATGGTTCAGAGTGGTGTTGATGGGCGAATTGTGAGGGTGAGCAATATCTGTGACTACAACTCCCATCATGCTATTGGCTACACTGACTTCACCAGCATACACAGAATTACTTCCTTTCAGTGAGCTTCCCTGTGAGGTGGTGTTCTAGTGGTGGCTACATATCTGACTGTGTTTGTTGGTTATATTTGTGCCACTGCCTAGCTCTATTTGTTGTTGTGTTTGTACATGTCATGACACAGTTACATATCACTATGAAATGGCATGTATTGTGTTTATCTGACTGACATACACATCTTGGAATGATTATGTTTTGGTTGCTGTGAATTTGCTAAGGGTGCATGGTTTGACTATCCCCTTGACAGTGATGTGTGTGTATTGTCACACGATATTGGGTATATTGGTTGTGTACTCACCAGGCTCTGGGATGTTTGATAGTCCATATATGCTCACTGGTGGTAGGATGGCCCGCACCTTCTCCTCCCAGGGCCTGAGGTATACTGGTTTGGCAGGAGGGCCACTGCCGGTGTGTTGGCTCAAGGCATAATCCTTCTTTAGTAGCTCCTTGACCCTCCTGCGCACATCATACCACCTGTTCTGGATGTCTTCCTTTGTGCGCAGACATGGTGATTGTGCGTTCACCCTGTCGACGATCCTCTCCCACATCTTGGTTTTCTGCGACATGGGTGTCTGTTGGACCAATGTACCAAACAGCTGTGGCTCTACCCTGAGGATCTCATCTACCAGGACTTCCAATTCACTGTCTAGGAACTTTGGATTCTTCTTTGGGGGCATGGTGATGTGTGGTGGTGGGGATTGATGTGTGTGTGGGTGTGCAAGTGAGGGTGTGTGTGAGTGTAGGTTTTGCTGGGTGTACGTGAGGGTGCTATTTTTTGGGGTGCTGATGGTGTGTGGCTTGTGTGATGTATGAGCTGTGAGTGTGTCTGTGGTTGCTGTCTGTTGGTGTTCTGTGCTGGCAGGTCATTTGAATTTGCAAAGGATCATGGTAGGGATTTGTGGCCTTTATATGGGTGGAGTTGTGGGTGTGTCTTTGTTCCCTGGTTCCCCCCCCCCCCAGTATTTATTGGCTTTGTAATTGCTTGTTTGGCCCTTTTTTTGTATTTTTTCCTTTGTACTTTTTGTGCATGTAGGAGACGTTCTTCTGACCGAGTCGGACGCTGCAGTTGTCTCGTGCGAGCTTCTCCGAGTCGTTCACGCTGTGTTTCTGCTGTGTTTCATGTGTGGCGTATGCGTCGGTCGCGGAGTATTGGGTTGCTTTGGCTCGCTGTTTTGTATGCGTGTCGGTCGTACGGCTTGAGCTTTGTGCGACTCGGTCGGGTTTTCCACGCATTGCATCGTACTGCGCGGGTCGGAGTTCGCGGGTACGTTTTGTTCGTGTTCATTCCTGGTGCGTGTCGGTCGGTTCGATTCGCGTAGTTTTCCGGCCGGATAGCTGTTTTCCGTGCGGTTCGGTCGTTCGGCTTGTGTTCCGTACGACTCGGTCATAATTCGCATGCATTTCATCGTACTAGGTGGATCGGGCAGCACCGGTACGTGTCGGTCGGAATAAATTCCTGAACCGAGTCGGTCGGTACGTTTTCCGGACCGAATCGGAATCGACCCCAAAGTCTAAAACTTTACTTTTCCTTCTATTTTTCTAGTTATGTCAAAACTGTTTTCTGTTCTCTGCTTTTCTATACCTAATTAAAAAAGGAAGAAGGACTGTAACCAGGTAGATATACTTACAGGATAAAACAATAAATATAGATAACATTCCCTTGTATAGGTATAGAATAACTCTTGTGTTTTATTTCTGTTCAGGACATACATACCAACCGCTCCAACTGTGGCACATCTCCTTTTCACTTTCCTTATTCTGTTTTCCCCTCTTCCCCATCCTACCGTTGTTAGCTTTGACATTGTTGGTATGGCTCTGGTGGGTGTGGGAAGTTGGGTTCTAGCATCGGATCTTGCATCTCGCTCCTGTGGAAACACCAGGTGAGACTCAAAGAACACGAAGCCCGCGTTTAATTTCTGCCCGAGCGAGATGGAAGAGCGTCAAATCACATTAGCTGACGTTGCCCATATGATAGGCAACTTGCAGAAAGAAACTCAAGCCCTCTCACTTAGGGCAGACGCTTTACAGCATGCTTCTATATCTGCGTACTCTACAGACTCTGAGACAGGGGCTCATGGTAAGCATGGTAAGCTTTTTTCATCTCTACCTTCCTCTTCCAGTACAGTTCCTCCGGTGTATCATATAACTACTCCATCCTCTATACCGTTAGCTCCACCTGAAAGATTTCTAGGTGATCCAGCTAAATTTGCAACCTTCATTAATCAGTGGCAATTGCACTTTATGTGTAAGGCATCCTGTTTCCCCACAGAACAGGCAAAAGTAGCATTTGTATTATAAGTAGGGGGGCGGCTGCTACTTGGTCTATTCCTTGAGTAGAACACAATGACCCCCTGTTATACAAATACGCTGAGTTCAAAGAGGAATTGCATTGTTTATTCGACAGAAATTGTGCAGTCAGTAGATACCGAACTGTTGAATCTAAAACAAGGGTTGAGAGATTTGATGACCTACATCTCTTGCTTTAACAAATTGGTGGCTGAGGCTGGATGGCCTGAAGCCAAACGCAGTGCTCTTTTTTATAAAGGGCTGAGAGATGAACTAAAAGATGTCTTCGCCTAAGTCGTCGATCCACCTGAGTCATGTAATACTCTCATAGAGCTAGTGGTCAAATTTGACCACAGATTACATGAAAGAAAACGACAAAAAGGATGTTCTGAGCCAAGTTTGTCTATGTTTCGAGAGAAGAAACCAGAATCAGTTACGGAAGACCATGAGCCTATGCAAATAGGAAGCATCAGAGGCCCTTTGACTGACGAAGAAAGACAGTGATGTAGAGATAAAAATGTTTGTCTATATTGCGGCAAATCAGGACATTACCTACGGGACTGCCCAGTTAAACCAAAGAAACTCAATGAGTCAGGAAACTAGAAAGCCCGAGGACTAAGGAGACAGGTCCTCTAGTAGTTCAGGTCTTATAGTCTCCCAGTTATTGACTTAGAACTCTGCTCTCCCTCCTCTTCATCATTTTTTGGTTAAAGCACAGTTACTCTGGGGTAATCAATCTATAGATATCCAAATCATGATAGACTTGGGGGCGACAGGATGGGCGACACCCAATGGGTTAAACGCATAACCATTCCCATGTTAACTAAATCAGTAACAGGAGTAGTAAAAACCATTGACTGCAGTACCATAAAATCAGGTCAATTCACACACACCACTGCAGAGTTAGAGCTCTGTATATATGATAATCATACAGAGACAGTCCAATTTGACTTAATCTTTTCTCCTCAACATCAGGCGATATTGGGAATTCCCTGGTTGATGCAACATGATACAAACATTAATTGGAGAGCTAATTTCTTAGTTTTTTCCTCTGATTTTTGTAAAGAACTTTGCCATAAAAGCTTTAAACAATCACAGAACATAGCCCTCACAACAGAAACCAGTTTACCTGAATTGCCTTCATGCTATAGCACTTTGAGGGAGGTTTTTGACAAAGAAAAAGCCTTGGTATTGCCACCACATCGCCCATACGATTGTCGTATCGATCTGATCACAGGAGCTAAGATTTCGTGCAGTCGGATCTATGCACTCACGGAAAAGGAAAACATCTATTTAAGGGAATATCTGGACGACATGCTAAAAATTGGGTTAATTCGTCCCTCTAGATCCCCTGCTTCTTCTCCTCTTTTCTTCATACCTAAACGGGAGGGAGGTCTTCGATGTTGCATCGATTATCCTGCCCTAAATGATATCACCATCAAGAACAGATACCCGTTACCTCTCATACAATCATTACTAGATCAAGTGAAAGATGCCACCATTATCACCAAGTTGGACTTAAGGGGGGGGGCTACCATTTAGTAAGGGTCCAAGAGGGCGATAAATGGAAGATGGCTTTCCACAAATAATTTGGGCTTTCTGAGTACCTAGTAATGCCCTTTGGTCTTTGTAATGCCCCTGCCGCCTTCCAATATTTTATTAATGAGGCTTTGAGAGACGTGATGGATGTTAGTGCCATAGCATACATAGATGACATTCTGAACTATTCTGCTACCACTACACAACATTTAGGACATGTGAAAACTGTACTAGAACGCTTACAGGAAAACAATCTATACGTCAAATTGGATAAGTGTGAATTTCACTATGCTAAAGTGACGTTTCTGGGGTTTGTGTTGTCCCCTGATGGAGTGACAATGGATCCTCAAAAGATTTTGGCTATCACAAACTGGCCTTCCCCTACTACACTGAAAGGAGAACAGTGTTTTCTGGGATTCGCCAATTTTTATAGGCGTTTCATAAACGATTTTGCAACTCTGGCATCTCCTATTACATGGCTGTTAAAAAAGGGGGTTTGGGCTCCTGCTGCTGAAGAGGCCTTCATAGAACTCAAAAGTGCCTTTGTTTCAGCACATATCCTAAAGCATCCTGATCCCTCTCAACTATTTACTGTTGAAGCTGATGCATCGCAAGTGGCCATTGGGGGAATCTTGTCTCAAAGAGATAATAAGACTGGCCAGTTACACCCTGTGGCTTATTATTCACATAAGTTAACTCCCACCGAACACAACTATTCTGTAGGAGACATAGAACTTTCGGTCATTAAAAGAGCGTTCAAAGAATGGCGTCAATACTTGTTAGTTGCTCTACATAAGGTTATAGTGCTTACTGACCATAGGAACCTACATTTCCTAAAAACAGCTAGGGCACTTTTTATGCAACAATTGCGCTGGACACATTACTTCAGTAAATTCGATTACGTAATTCAATTCCAGGCAGGCAGAAAACATGGAAAGGCAGATGCCTTTTCCTGTTATGGCTATGAGAAAACAGAAGCTTCCATTAATCAAGAGCATCCCCTTATCATAGCTCCTGAGAGAGTTGTAGCAACCATATATTCGGAGGAGACCTCACTGAAAGAGGTGCTACAAGCACAAAATAACCAAGAGATGGAGAACTTAGAGAATAAACACATGGGTGTAAAACTACAGGATCTTCTATATAGTCAAGGAGGTTTGGTACTTCCTACCAAACTCCTCCAACAGCAAGCACTTGATTGGTGTCATTTACACTTGTTATCCGGACACCCAGGCTATAAGAAAATGATTGAATTACTCAGGAGATCCTTTTGGTGGCCCACGATGGTTCAAGATACTCACTTGTATATTCAACAGTGTCACGTATGCGCAAAAAGTAAAAGCTCTCACCAAGTCCCTGTGGGGTTATTTACTCCTATGCCCACACCCCCTACACTATGGCATTCCATTTCCATGGATTTTATTGTTGAACTCCCACAAATCATTCAGGGATACACTGTCATTTTGGTTATCGTAGACATGCTAACAAAAATGTCACATTTTATCCCTTTAAAGAATTTACCTGCCTCAAAGGAACTAGCTACAGTATTCCTTCAGCACATAGTGAGAGCTCATGGTCTCCCATCCGTTATTGTATCAGACCGGGGTCCCCAGTTTGTATCCAAGTTCTGGAAAGGGTTGGGTTCTTTATTGGAGATAAATATGAGGCTCTCTTCTGCACATCATCCTCACACTGATGGGCAAATGGAGAGAGTGAACCTGTGTTTAGAACAATACTTAAGATGTCAGCTGCTTAATTCTTCTGATGATTAGGATCTATTTCTTTGGGCAGCTGAATTTGCTTACAATAACAGGGAACACTCTTCGATGTGCTATCCGCCTTTCTTCTGTAACTTTGGTTTTCACCCTTGTTTCTTGCTTACATCTTCCCTATTACAGCCTCTGCTCCTACTGCATTAGAATTTGTGAACCACCTCCACGAAAAACAAATGAAAATGCTCAACAAAACCTGGATAAAGCAAAGAGCAGGTACAAAAATAGTGCAGATCTCTATCGCTGACCATCTCTTGAGTATGCATTAGGAGACAGGGTTTGATTATCCACATAAAACATGTCTCTTTACTAAAAACCAGTGGTGGCAGGAACGGACGTACCTGTCCAACCTCTCCCGATCATAGTGGATGATGAACCTGAATACGAGGTGGAAGATATTGTGGACTCTCGAAGAATTAGACACAGTTTAAAATATTTGTTCCATTGGAAAGGGTATTGGCCTGAGGATCGTACTTGGGAACCCACTGGTCATGTCCATGCCCCTCGGCTGTTGAGGTTGTTCCACAGACATTATCCTGACAGACCCACATCTGTAGGGGGGTTCTTGGGGGGTGTACCATCAGACGTGCTCAGCTCTTCCTCGCACATGTGCCAGGGGTAGAACAAAGCCTATATATTAAGGGCCATGGACATCACAAATGCGCTTCGCGTTCAGTGTATGCCAAGGCTCCTCGCCTTACCCTGCATTTACCTGACTTCTGCTCCTCCCTAAGGATAGGGACGCACCAGTGTAATCCCACATCGGGTGTCCGAGTGTTCTGCTTCTGATTTTCGTTTCCTTCCGCATTCTCCTTCTGGGTTGCCGACGGGCTCCTCGGTGTGCACGGCAGTTCCTCGATTCCTCCTCTGCCCATCCTGTGTAGATCCTGTGTAGATCTTCACAGAAAGCCTCTCGCATTTTTCCGATTACTAACGAGAGGAAAATCCAAGTATTTCTAAAGAATCCACATACCATCAGGACGGTAATAATGTTTATGCATGTTTGGTATTATGAATATGAAAAACTTATCTGATGTATGCATTTCATGACGAGTGGAGATTCTGATAAGGTAAACAGTCAGAATATCAAGTAGGAAATGTCGACTTGCACTAATATCGAGTGCAAAATATCGTGATACAGAAATATCGACTGCCAGAATATCGTGGTCAAGAATATCGAGTTTAAGGTAAGAAATATCGTTTTCCAAAATATCGAAGTCATTAATATAATTTGCAAAAATATAGTTGTGCTATATTTTTTTGTTTAAATATAGCATTTTTTTTAATGTATGTGTTAAATTTTTAGAAGTTATTAATATTATTTTAATTAAATTTTGCGTTTTAGTTCCGTAGCGGGTTATGGGTTTATAGAGGAATAGGGTGGGAAGTAATTTAATTATAATAAATGGAATATTAATTTTATTTTAATTAAATTTTGTGTTTTAGTTCCGTAGCGGGTTGTGGGTTTATAGGGGAATAGGGTGGGAAGTAATTTAATTATAATAAATTGAATATTAATTTCTATTTATTAGTATTTATTTAATTTTGATTTTATAGTGTTAATTATGGTAATTAATTTATTATTAATTAATAATTGGCTGTTAATTTTTATTGATTAATTAATTGGTAAATATGTTAATTGTGTCATTTTTTTAGGAGCGGGTTGTGGGTTTATAGGGGAATAGGGTGGGAAGTAATTTAATTATAATTAAATTATTAATATTTTTCATAATTAATATTTATTTATTTAATTTATGTTGTTAATTGTGGAAAATAATTTATTATTAATTATTTATTAATTTGTTATTCATTATTATTCATTAATTGGTAATTAGGTTAATTGTGTGATTTTTTTAGGAGTGGGTTGTGGGTTGATAGGGGAGTAGGGTAAGAAGTAACTTCATTTAAATAAATGTAATAATATTTGTATATAATATTTATTAATTATTATTTGATAGTGTTAATTGTGTGAATTAATTTATTAATAATTATTTATATTTTGTTTGTTAATTGCTATTAATTAAATAATTATTAATTAATTATGTTAATTGTATAATTTTTTACGAAATTGTTGGTGCCATTTATAGGGTAATATGGTGGGAGGTAATTTATTTTTAATTAATTAATTCTTTGTTAATTGATGCTAATTAATTCATTACATTTTAATTTTGTCATTTAGCCTGCGCTATCCAACACTTTCCCTACTGTTGCACTCTTTGGAGTGGGAATAGTAATTTTATCCCCTCCACTATCCAACACTTTCCCTACTGTTGCACTCATTGGAGTGGGAATAGTAAATTATTCCCCTCCGCTATCCAACACTTTCCCTACTGTTGCACTCGCTGGAGTGGGAATAGTAATTTTTATCCCTACGCTATCCAACACTTTCCCTACTGTTGCACTCGCTGGAGTGGGAATAGTAAATTATTCCTCTCCGCTATCCAACACTTTCCCTACTGTTGCAGTTATTGGAGTGGGAATAGTAAATTATTCCCCTCCGCTATCCAACACTTTCCCTACTGTTGCACTCGCTGGAGTGGGAGTAGTAATTTTTTCTCCTCCGCTATCCAACACTTTGCCTACTGTTGCAGTCAATGTAGTGTAAAGTGTAGGTTTAAAAATATTACATATTTTAGTATTTTAATTTATAATATAATTTTAATTTTTTCATTTTTATGTTACAGGTATATGTATATATATATATATATTTATTAATAAATTTTAATATTTTTCTAACATTTTATAATTAATTAAAATGATTGTTTATTAATTATTTTTAAGTAAATATATATATTACATTTTAAATATGTTTAATTTATTTTTATATTACATTTATTATTTATATTTGTTAAAATATACAAATAAATCTAATTTTTTTAAGTTAAATGTATTATTTAATTTTACATTATTTTTTATACATATAAAAAAACAATATTTTCTACTTCGATATTTTTAACGATATTTTTTTTGTTGATATTTTTGTACTTACCATTATGAAGATAGGAGGTCGATATTTTTGACAACGATATTTTTGTCACGATATTTCTGTAGGTCGATATTTCTGTTGTCGATATTCTGTCAGTGATCCTTCTGATAAATCTCACTGGTTGTAAAGACAAAGGATATATATATTATTAGTATCTTGATGTTACAAGGTGCTAATTAGTTATATTTCACGGCCCTGCACCTTGTTGTGTATTTTGTATCCAGTACGGGAGAATGTTTTTTGTTTTTTTGCTGGTATATATTGGATGTGAGATTTTGGGCTTAACTGGATTATTTCATAAAATATGTTGAGGTTAATTACACTATTTATTATTATATGCCGTATTTATATAGAACACTTGGTCTAAAACTTTACTTTTCCTTCTATTGTTCTAGTTATGTCAAGACTGTTTTCTGTTCTCTGCTTTTCTATACCTAATTACAAAAAGAAGAGGGACTGTTACCAGGTAGATATACTTACAGGGTAAAACAATAAATATAGATAACATTCCCTTGTATAGCTATAGAATAACTCTTGTCTTTTATTTCTGTTCAGAAAATACATACCAACCGCTCCATCCAAACACTGTGAGAGACTTGCAACTGTGACACATCTCCTTTTCAATTTCCTTGTTATGTTTTCCCCTCTTCCCCCATCCCACCGTTGTTAGCTTTGACATTGTTGGGCTGGCTCTGGTGGGTTTGGGAAGTTGGGTTCTAGCATCGGATCTTGCATCTTGCTCCTGCGGAATCACCAGGTGAGACTCACATCTCCTCTCTTGAGAAAACAATCTCTCGACCCAGAGAACATGAACAACTACCGCCCAGTCTCCACACTTCCATTTTTAGGCAGTCATTGAAAGTTGCGTAGCGCCCCAAGTCACTTCACACATTCGAACAAACAACCTCCTAGACAGTCTCCAATCAGATTTCCATCAGGGCCACAGTACAGAAACTGTGATTCTCCAAATAGTCGATGACTTCCTTAGAATCCTCGACTCCAGTAACTCCTGCCTCCTGGTCCTCCTGGACTTGTCCGCAGCTTTTGACACTGTCAACCATCTGGACCTCCTTCAAACTCTTGAACAACGCATGAGATATGGAGGTACAGGCCTCAACTGGTTCTCCTCTTACCTAACCAACCGGTCCCAAATTGTTCTTGAGACCAGTCAAGGTACATAAAGGGGTCCCTCAAGGCTTGATCCTCTCCCCAACCATCCTGAACCTCTACCTAGAACCACTATGTGTGATTCTCAGAAACTCTAGGATTCTCTTCCACCTCTAAGCCTATGACATTCAAATATACATGAAAATCTCATCCCCTGAAGACCCTGCCCTCCTTTCAATCACAAATCATAAAGATTCAAAACGGGATGTCTAACCATCATCTAAAACTCAAACCATCTAAAACAGGATTTCTTTTGACCCCACCTCCGAAAGCAAAAACCTCAGTACAGGAATGGATGGCCAACTTACCCACCCTTGATGGCTGCCCTGCCATTGTCCAGAGTGCTAGATCACTTGCTATCAGCTTTGACAATCATCTAAACCTTCACAGCCACATCACAGCCATGGCCAAAAGAGCATGACACCAACTCAGGCAGCCTTTGGGGGATCAGACAATTGATTTCGGAACAAGACCTCAAAATAGTGGTGCACTCTCTTGTTCTCTCCAGACTAGTCCACGGAATTGCCCTTTTCTCAGTCATACCCAAAGTTCACCTAGGCCCACTGGGAGCAACATTACATGCAGCAGCGCACTACGTTTTAGGTCTCAAGACATTTGACCACATTTCTGCTGCTAACCCTTCAATGGCTTCCCATTGAAGAGTGGGCCCAATTCAAAACCGCCTGTATTACCCAAGGGGCGCTGCACTCCTCTTCACCCTCCTATCTAAATAAGAAAATGAAAATCTCTGGAGCTAATAGGGGATCCAGAAATGCCCAATCCCTGCTCCGGGAACCCCCCATCTTCAGTCGAGGATGGTACGTACATGAGCCAGTCATTCTCTGGTAGTGCCACAAGAATCTGGAATCTTTACCTCCCTCTCTTTGCCTAACAACCTGCATAGCCACCTTCAACAAGCATTGGCATAGCCAATAGGTCTCGCTTTTGGGACCTTACAAGTATTTAGTTATGCACAACAATGTCCTTGGTGAAACAACATCAACCGTTGCATGGCTAAACACTTATAAGGTCACAAAGGCGAGACCTATTGGCTATGCCAATGCTGCTTGTTGTTCTATTTTTTTTTTTAGTTTTATAAGGACAAACTCAGCCTAATGGTATTGTAGTGCTTTACATGACTACACTAGGTGAGATCATTTTTTTATTTTCCCCACAGTGAGAATGAGATTAAGTGATTTTCCCAGAATCATGTTAAGTTCACTTCAGGGACTCGTAACTGGTTCGCCACTTCAAAGACGACCTCTCTAGCCACTTTAGGCCACACCTCTGCCCGAATCTGAAATTATCTATTGTCCATTTGGTGGGGCATCTCTGTGCTGCTTGTGAGCAGAGATGTCCCTCCCCCAACACTGGTAGAAGAGCAGGATGGCACTTTTCAGCTAAGGTCATGGTGCTGGGTGGATGTACAGTGAGCTACTACAGCAGCAGCAGTAGTGTGTGGGAGCTATGGCCAAAAATGGGTTTGCATAGCCATTAGTTCTTGCCTTTGGGACCTTATAAGTGTTTAGCCATGCAGAATATTATCCAGGATCATGTGGTGCTAGGGATTGAAAAACTATACAATTACTATACAATGGGCCATGCATTGTGATTCTAGAATACATGCTTGCGTCTGCTGCGCGCTTCTTTTTCCTGGACATCATTTGAGAATTAAAAGCAGCCATGGGAGGGTGGGGGTGAATGGGAAGCAACTACGGGAGCGTGGAATAGAACTGAAAGCAACGTTGGGAGGATGAAGGAAATTGAATGCAGTGATAGGAGGGTGTTGGGGATTAAAAAACAATGATGTGAGGGTGGGAAGTTTTGAAAACATGGTTGACAAATCTAATGGTTCCAGACTGCCGTAGATCACACGTGCATCAGGGCAATCTCATGATTTGCAGATACCTCATAAACAATTCGGGCAGGGAATATATTATCAAAGACGGATTCAATGCGTCGGAGGCACTCAGAGACACGTTCTGAAGTGCTTTGTGCCAAGAGCCAGTAGCCATGCATCATTGAAGAAATAAACTAAGAAATTTCCTGTTCTTTAGCTGCTCCTTAACAGTGCATCAGTGTGAATTTTGCAGGAGAATCGCTAAATCGCAAAAATGGGGGGGGGGGGTGCTGGGTCTGTTTAAGAGCACCTGCCATTGAAGGGGTGACAAGATGGTTAACAACATGAGCCAAAGTTGTAAGGTGTCTCGGGGGGCCAAAGGCACATGCCAGAACCAAAGTCTGTGGTTAAGAAACCGGGCAGCGTGGCCATGGCAGCAATCTCTCAGGACAACGAGGAGTCCCCTTAATAATTTAGCACCCTACATATTAAATGCACATTTCATGTGAATGACGTCCCGATTGGTCACTGGTAACAACACCTAAGTCAGTAAAACTGTTTAGTAAAATAAAACGCCATTTGTCTGGGTGAGTGCGGTGGCTGTCACAGCAAAGCAACAAAAGAAGAAGAGGTGATGCTACCCCGCCCCCCTGCCTCCCCCCCCCCCTTCTCAGAGGCGATTGGACGACATGAAGCCGGTTTTAACCACTTTTAAGTTGGTAGTGAAAAAGCCTTTTGAGCTTTTAGGGTGCACTGTAGCCAGACGGAATGCACCGAAGTGAAACAATTCAGTTGCCATGTGTTGTTTATATTTATATGACAAACATGCCGGGAAGGTGAACTGCAAGCCGCAACGGGTGGCAGCGCCCTGAATTGCTAACACGTCATTAAAATGGGAACATGAGCGTTCCGGGTCCACCGCTCTAGGTGGTTTCTGGGGACCCGTTAAAGAGGCAATGCTGGTTAATTATAATCCTGTTTTTCAAATAAACAAAACCAGTGTGTGAGATTTTGAAACAGCCGATATAAACTTAATTGGAACAGCTGCTGCCACAAGCGAGCAGTGCCAAGGAGAGAGCGGCAAGGGAAGTGGGTGAAAATGGCGGAGGGCTGAGGAGATGACAGGCTGGGACAGGAGAGAGTTGAGGAGAAACAGTGAACAGCGGGAGAAGGGTGATTGGGTGACGGGAGAAGAACCAGCTGTCGGCTTAGAGCAGTCGCAAAGGCAGTAAACACCAGTTTAAAATACGAGCCTGTGGCAAATGAAACAAACAAATGGTGCGCGCGAAAGTGATCGCGAGCAAGACGTGCGGCCGCGACCGGGAGTTGTGTGTGTGCGCGCGCAAAAAAAAAACACGCGAGTGTGCACGTCGCGCGCGCTTGTGCGCGTAACAGCAAGCTGGTGGCCGGCTTGGTAGCACTTCCAAAAGCCCCTTACTAAAAGTCGACCTAAAAATGACCTCAAGCTCCTCCTATTTGACAGAGATTTTGGCTAATCACCCTCAACCATACTTAAGTACTCTCTCCACCAGGATATGAACTACTTTCATTATGAGACCCCACCATCTTAATCGATGCTTGAACCGTGTATGACCCGTGACCGACAGCTGCATTTGTCCTGGTCGTAGGTACCGATGCAAATCTCTGAATTTAATTATTGTAACTGTAACTTGCTGTGACCTTGTATCCTGCTACTGTTGTAAAGCGCTTTGATGCCTTCGGGCCATCCAGCCCTGCCCAGTATTACGCATCAGGAGTTAGACTTACTCATTTGTGTGCTGGTGTCCGCATCACCTCACTAAAATGCATTAGTCACGCATATTATAGCTCCCAGGGGACCCTCGAGGACCTGCATAAAATAACAAAAGCATCCACTCACACAAATATGAGCTCACACTGTCAGACTGGGAGGGGTGAGCTGTGGGCTGTGTCAAAGATGTAATAACATTAGAGTATTCCTCATTGCGTTTTAGTCAATAAACACATTTCTATCAGGCCCTGCCTCTCTGGGCCACGTAATCATCTGGCGTCCCTCAGAAAACATCTCAGCCAGGCAGGATCTGATTCCAGCCTTACACAGATCCCGCGCCTTCTACTGTTTTCTGGAAGAGCGCCCACAGTGATTGGCTCAGGCGGCAGAACTTTGTTCTTTATCCGAGACAGAGAGAGCCTGCCAGCAACACGACAATGCCAGAGCAGCTGCCCTCACTACAGTCTGTGCAAGTAATAGTGAAAGTAAATGATCACCATTGTCCAAGGCCAAGATAGGCTTGCCTGCCTACCTGTAATCAGCACAGCAACGTGGCATATGCTGCCTAGTGGCCTCCAGTACACCCTCAGATTCAAATTTAAAGACACTGTCTGCTGGCTCATCTTGCCAATTACTTAAGGTTAAGACAGGTGAGTCCAGCAGATTTAACAAATGTGGGTGGGGTCATTGACTGTAGTGGCTGAAGTGCCAAAAATGTTTTATTTGCTCACTATTTGTGTTGATCTTCACTATCAGTTAATTCATATAATCTAAAATAATGGCACACACTTTAAAACAAAAGATAAATGTATGTTAAAGTACTCCGTAGAAAATGCTATTTTTTACATTTTGCAATGTGTATGCTTGTGTGTCTCAGTCCAGAGAGAAAATGAATTGAATCCTAAATGACGCAGGGGGGTTTAATGTCTTGTGTATTTTAAAATTGTATTGCACACAGTATTATATATTGACCTTCCATTTTGGGAGCAGTTTTAAGCCCTTTTTAGACCTTCATATTGCTCATATGGACTAATTTTCAATATTTATCTCATTGCATGGAATTAACTGCTTACTTTTAGTCATGATAAAATATCATTCGAGATGTCACACATTTGGCATTGAAATGTCACTCCTACGGACACTGAAACCATGAAAATGTCACACAAATGCATTCTGAAACCTTGGCAACTATGGCCATATCTGCACTATATAAAATTTCAAAATAAAATAAAAAATGCTTAGCTTCCCCTACACCCACCTTACCATCAATGAGCCCACTCCCACCGACCACTCCGCTGACATCAATGCTGTCCTTTGTCACATCACAGACCACACTTTTTGACCCCTGGGAAAATGTTTGTGAGTACCTGTGATACAAAGGCATACATGCCAACCCTCCCAATTCAAGCAGGAGACTACCGATTTCAAGGCTAGTCTCCCGCCCCCTGATTCCTGCAAGCAGACACCAGATTCAGAGTTTTGTAAAACTACCCAAAATTAAAATTTTGATGCCTGTCATCCACGCTCCAATCTCCTACTCCAAGAAGTACCTCTGATATCAAAGGTTAATGCTTAGTCCTTCATTTTCGTTTTTTTATCTTTTTTTTTTCTCAAAATCTTTTCATTAAACAGTTCTTCAGCAGCACAAAATCAGTTATACAGCCTTATTGGACGACTCTGAATACAGATAATACCATTTCGACATTTGCCCTCAAGACTGTATGTATAGATATTCACAGCATCAGCATTTTGACATCAATATCCTTATCCAATACTACTAATCCCCAAGTTCCGAACCCACCTACACAGACCTATTTGGATGAGGGACCCATAGTATCCCCTATACTCCACCCACCTATCCCACACTTTCCCCCATTTTCGAGGGCAACCTAGACTTTGGGATACCACTTTTTTCGGCTGCACGGCACCAATAAAGGTCCATCTCCCAATCCACCACCTGCGGGGGTCGCTCCGCCGCCCAGGCCCTGGCTATGTTCCCCTTTGCTATTGCTGTCGCAACCATCAACCATTTCCTGAGATATATTGGCCATGTTTCTTCCCCATTCACGTACAATATGTGCCTTCTAGCCTCCAGTGGGATCGTCTGACTACTTCAGACATAACTCTCGTTTAACTACCCAGTACTGCAGGATTTTTGGGCAGGCCCATAGAATGTGAAAAAAGGAACCCACTTGCTGACAGCCCCTGATGCATTGGTCTGTGTCGCAGTGGCCCAGCCGGTGTATGAGGGCTCTAGAGGAGTGTGACTTATGAAGGATATGAAGTTGTATGAGATGGAAACATGGCCTTATGGCCACTTCCCTGGGCTCTGGAGTGCCTCCTGCCAATCATTGTCTTCAAGTATCCCCACATCTGTCTCCCAAGCCTCTCGTAAGGCACCCAATGTGTCAGGTGATTTATTCATGATCTTTCAATATATCAGGGAGGTGGCTTTGTCAGGCACAGGATCCAGTAACAGTCTGTCTTCTAGAGGTGTGTATTCTGAGAGCTGGTCACCTTCAAGGATGTGGGTCTTAAGTGCATGTCCAAATTGGAGATAACGAAATGTCTCGAACGTAGACATTTTGTATTCCACTTGTAAGTCCTCAAAGGAGATTATAGCCTGTCCCCTCCAGACGTCCCCAAGGTGATCTATCCCTAGTAGGCTCCATTTACTGAATCAGTTCAAATTCCCCACCTCCCTTAGGAGATCACTATCCCAAAGTGGAGTCCTCTCCGTCAACTTATCTCCCCATCCGAGGAATTTTGTGGCCTCCCGCCACACACAGACAACTGTTTGTGTGTGCAACGGCAATTCTTGTTCTAGCCATTTGTGATATAGTGCCGCTGGATATCCCCATTTTCCCATCACGTGACGATCCACCCTGTACGCTGGTTCTTCCTGTCCTGTAAACACACATTTGTTAATTGTGACCAACAGGGCTTCCAAATAGTACTTTCTAATATCAGAGATCGCCAGGCCCCCATCAAATACCCATCTGTAACTTATGGAGGGCTATCCTGGAGCTGCCTCCATCCCATAAGAGTTTACGTAGTTCACTGTCTACTGTCGTGTAGTTCCTATAGTACCCATGCAGGACCTGCGCGTTTGGATAACATAAACTGTGGGCTTGGTGTTAGACTGGCTCTGTGCACCCCCACCGCGTATGTTAGCCGGATTTGCATTAGCTAGCTCACAGTGCCACTAGAATCTCCTCTTATCGGGGAGAGATTAGTTGCTGGCAACCTTAGACCATGACAACCCTAATTCCTCAGAATCATGGAAACAATATACTACTTTTCGCTTAGTCAATCGTGCTTACTTATTCGGTTTGTCTCAGAGAGTTACACAGAATAAACAGTCTGGGCGTTTCAATAAGTATTTATTGAACAGTTGTTATTCTAGTGTGAAATATATGTGCTGCAGTAACCAGCAGACAATAGCAGAGATATATTATCAGCAGTACGATTAAAGTGAATGGATAGAACAGTTCTACCATGTTGCAATAATCATGAATACATACATGAATATAAAAAGCATAATGAAAAGTGCGCGTACTCCTACGATGCCTAACTAGAGGTACCTGAGTGTACCCAGCATATGTGTAGGTCTAAAAGCCTAAGAGCCAAGAATCCTTCTAGGATTTAGTCGAACCCCCATACCTGAATAGAGAGAGTGTGGGACCCCGTCCTGGTCTCAAGTTGGACACCCCGCAAGGGCTGTGTTAGACCGCTGTCAGCTGGAGCGACTGCATGCAGGAGCCTCAGCGTCTCTGGTCAGTGTGTCAGCATGGAAGTCTCGGTTCCCTCTGTCTTACCGGGGTAAGATGTGGTGTATTTATACCCTGAAGACTCTAGTTGCTTCGTATGGTTTGTATTGGGCCTTGTTAGACTTGAGGAAGACGTCAGGGGTGAACTTTGTACATACATATTATGCAGGTGGTGTATTCCTAGAGAGTCATGCATAATTGATGAGTACAGTGTGGGCCTGTGTTTGGGAAAAACCCTGCTGTATTCAAAACCACAGGCGAGATAACGTTCAGCCCACAGAGCTCGTTGTGTACTAGCGAGGACCAATGTAGGTGAAAGATCATGCCTATATAAGGAATCATGACTATAATAGGACATGTACAGTTATGGCCGTAATAGGGCATATGCGGCTTTGACCATAATAGGGCAAGTACGAATATGACCGTATTAGGGCAAATATGAATACGTCCATTTTAGGGCATGTATGAACGGGTCTACATTAGGGCCTCTATACGGGACATAACACCCACTCCTCTTCCGAATAGGATGACAATGACCATACTTAAAATCTGGACAATTTAAAAACATTTTAAAAGCAAGTAAAAACATGGTTTCAAAATTGTAAATTTTTTTTTCAAAAATGTTAAAATTGCCACTAAAAAATGTCTATTTTGCTTCTCTTTATAAGTTGCTTCACTCAAAGCAGAAGAAGGCCATGCTTTTCTCAAGCGAAAGTGTCAATTTAGGAAATGTTCCAAATGTACTCTTTTATTATGAAAACGAGTGGAGAAGCCGAATTCTTTCCCAGGACGCGATGAGCCAATTCGAGATTAGGTGTCCTGGCTGGGAAGCACAACATTATCGGTGTTAGCTACTGCAGAGGACAAATCCAACGCCTCACAGAGAACGTCAATCGCACATAGTTGGTATGTAGCACTGCCAACAGTCGGTGCTGCAGCAGTTGTTACCTGGGTGCCTGTGGAGGAGTCACCTAACCCAGCAGGAGCAAACGGCACCTGTGGATTCTCAAGGAATGCGTTCATCAGAATCGGAAGACGCTGGGGACAACGCAGAGCATGGGCCTTTAGGGGGTCCAGCATTGCATCCGTGTCCGGAGGCGCATCTGATGGAAATGTTAGACATAGATCCAACGTGCATTCTTCTCCGCAAAGCAGGCATCGAAGAACAGGTAAGATGCAGTCTACCCAGACTGGTTGAAACGATAGAAACCAGGAGGCATTGAGTTCTCGCAGGCAAGAAATGCCCAGAAGTTGTACCATGCGTTCACGGTATTTCCGCTCCAGGAGCATGTTCGCCATTCCCTCGGGAATTGGGCCGTCCATTGCGTAGCAGTAGTATTATAAATAGGACCCCTGCAATCAGTAATAGGATAAGTGGGAGTCCTCCAAATATGCTTCCCAATATGGAGTGTATAAAATTTGGGATTACTCCGAGGACTGTCTGAAAGGTGCTTAACAGTCCTGACCCTATGGTCTTAAATAGGTGTACAATACTGCTCGTATCAGACATATTGAAGATACGACCCACCATTTCTGCGAAATGAATGGGGCAGTTTGTACGTATGAGCGCCTGTATCTCACTCGAGGTCCTTGCAACTTGAAGTTCATAGGTTTCTCGAGCGGAGGTTAAGGGCACGGGTTGCTGTAAAAGCATGGCTTGCAGTCTGCTCAGAGTATCAAATTGTATGAAAGAAACGTTCAGTGAAGGCCATAGCGGCGCCTCCCTGACTGTGTTCAGTGGTGGAAACAATACTTGCATACAGCAAGTAACCCTGGAGTTAACAGTGACCAGATAGGCGACGCCCGGAAGCATCCCACAGCAACCTTGATCGTTTAGCATCAAGTAACTCCCATTCGAGAGCAGCTGGAAAACCGGCGTGATCATGGCCGCTGGGGTCCCTGACATGTGACAAGATAGATTCACTACCGAACCACTACATGCTCCGTGCAGAGAAATATCCTGACATGAGAGAACCGCTTAAAGCGTTCTTGCAGTTTGTACCACTCAGATACACTTCTCGATCCCCATTCCGGCATCGGTATCTATATGGTAACTCCCAAGTTTCCTTAATGTATCCCTTACCCATTTTTTCATATTTGCCTGCCTGCCTTTGCTCAAGGCAATATTGAAACTGAAACGTAGTGACCGGCAGAGTGATTTGGCCATGAATTAGCCATTCAGTTGATGGTAATTCGGCTACAGTAAATGGTAACCTTTCCAGTTTCTCAATACGCAGCATTGTATATTTGGCTCCCTTTTGTGCCATTTCTGTCTGTTTATCAGTTAGATTGTATTCTGAAATTAGAGACGTGGTGTTTATAAAACGCCAGGGCACATAGCCTGCACGCAAAGATTGTAGCGTCCAGCTTAACATCATAATAGAACGTAGCTGAGATTGCCCGTGTTGTAACAAGGCCAGATCTTGTTCTAATATGCTGATTGCCGAAGACACAATGTTGCCTAAGGAGTAAATCCTGGAGGTCAAAGTTGTTAACCCATTATTCACTACAGCCAATGCCTTCTCTAAGTTAATACAGTCTATTTCCCGTATTCTTTCTGCGGCCTCCTGTTGGGATATTTTCCAGTTTTCATTATAATAGGCATAAATGCCAGCATATATGAAACGTTTCTGACGTGTTTTCCTTGGGCCTGACAAGAAATCCCTAAGGTCTACATCAGGTGTGAGTAAGGTCAAATGATGTTTTACTTCTGTGAGTGTTGAGGTCTCTAGCCAATCAAGGCCCAACTTCCCAACACTATAGGATGGTGCACAGTGTCATTTAGAAATATCATCTGCTGTGGCATGAGGCATGCTCTAAAAAGCGCTTCTGTTCCCTGGACTTGCCAGTCCCCAGAACCCCAGATTGATTTTAAATCTATAGGGTCCTTCCATAGGTCGAAACCCTGTGTAGACAACTGGGCCATAAAGGAAGCAGAGTAAATCTGTTTGGTGTTAGTCAACATAATTTTCTGTGCTGATATTGTTGCCACTTTGTAATAAAATCACTTCGGGTCAGATGTGTTGAACCCTGAAAAGTATGTGAATTACTGTGCAAAAGTTTGCGAACTACCTTTTGGAGGTGTTGGGCAGTGTTCCCACTGGTGGTATTCAAATACATTTCTAGGTGTTATAGATTTGTGTAAGAAATGATGACCATAATGTTGGTAACAATACAATGTATCATAGTCTGAAGTACCTTCCAACATTTCATTGTTCGGAAATGCTGCAGTTTTTTCTATATCAGACATCATAGCATTTACAGTTTCAGTGTCCCAATCATCAAATAATGTACTGGAGGTAATGATATCACTTAAAGAAATTTTAAATACATGTTTAAGCTTTAAAAGTTCAGTCGGACCGAATATATCATAATCAATCTTGTCCCATACTATACCGTCCGGTATAGGAACTGCTGTGATGTTCACTGAAGACAAGTCTCTTGGTTCCCGATGTGAAGACAGGTGTGGTTTTAAAATCAAATTGACTCTTTGGGCTGTAGAGCTCTGCTGGAGGTATCGTCCATTAAAAAGCATACTAAAAGTTATAATTAAACCTAGCCAGAAAAGAAAAAATTGAATCCCAGTGATATACCATAGTGCTATCCAAGGTGACACCAGGTAAGTCTTTCTAAAAAAGTTCAAAAAGTCAATGAGTTTCTGTTTGTGTGATTTTTTGGCTGGCGTCGTTTCCGGCTCGCTTGGATCCAGTGAAAACGTATCAAAGTTCATAAAATAGCCAGAAGCAGTTCGATCAATTGTTGGAATTGCATCGGGATTTGTTGAAATCGGATTTTGCTCGACGAGGCATGTTGACATAGACTTCTGTAGTCGGTCTGATTGCAACTTGGTTGTTAAGTTGATTTTCTTCTTGTTGAAGTGGAAGGAGTTCCATAGCATTGTTGCTAGTCCTTCATTCCGTACAGGTGGCTCTTCGAACGTGATGAGTCTTTCTGTTTGGACTTCTTGGATTGTAGCGAGAGGAGGGCGTCTGCTACTGTGGAGTCCACGTGGCCTACTGTTTAGTATCGGCCACATAGTGTGGTTTGATTAAGTCGATTGAGACAAATCTTTTCTCCTTTTTTCCGGTAAGAGGCGGCAGAAGTACAGTTCTTGTGCCTTGGATTGCTAGGACCGGTACAGGCTTTCTGTAGGATGGCCCAAATTCTTTCTTGTCTGCAATCTTTTCTCTGACCAGATCCCCGACTTTTGGGATCCAGACAGGTCTTGCCATTACTGCCTTGACTTCCTCAGTGGCGGTCTGTTTTAAGTGGACGTTGCTTTGTTGTGTCCTGGATTCATTTAGATCCTGTAAAACAGCCAAACGATCATGGATATCAAATGGTTTCTCATCCGCCACTGTGCCTTCACAATCAAGATCAGGTACCCACATTCTTGTCCCAAATAGGACCTCGTAAGGAGTGACACCCCCTAGAGAGCTTCTTGGCTGATTGTTTATTGCTCGTTGAACCCCATAAAGGTGATCGAACCATCTACCGCCTTTGCCTAATACCCTAGCTGTTAAAGATTGCTTTAAGTCCCGGTTTTTCCTCTCCACAACCGAATTTCCCTCAGGATGGTACGGAGAGGAGTACCGCAATGCTACGCCCATTCCTTCCATGGCCTCTTTGTAAGCCCGAGAGCTAAACGCCGGGCCACGGTCAGAATGTAACGTGCCAACTGCGTATGTACCGATAAAGACTCGCAAATCTTTTATAACAGTTCGAGCATCAGCACAGCGCTGAGGCCAAACCCATAGGAATCTAGAGCAGGAATCCACTGCAACTATGATATATTTCTTGGCCCCATCAGATTGTAGGGGTCCGCAGTGCTCCAAATACACACATGCGAGTGGTTTGTCTGATTTTAGCAATGGTGTCTGTGCTGGGCGTGTTACGGTGGAGCCCTTCATCTGCTGGCAGATGTCGCACTTTAAGACATAGTCTTTGGTCTGCTTTGTTAACCCTGGCCACCAGTAGCGCTGTTTCAGTAAAGAAATAGTCGCTGTGATGCCTGTATGCGCAGAACCCAAACCCTCGTGTGCTGCTAGAATTAAGCCTTGCCTACGATCCATATTTGGTATTACTCTATCCCCCACTCCAGGAATCTGAGCATATGGAATGTTTTGTGCATCTAACTTGTAGGAGTACTTGAGTGGAAATTTCTTTGGTACTGCTGTGCTGCCTTTGCGTGATGCATTGACAGCTACCATAATCTCGCCGTCTATTCTCGTTTTTGAACGAGTAACTGCAGCTACGGCGGCTGTGCGTACAGCCCCCTTTGCGGCTTCATCAGCCAATGAATTCCCTTCAACGTGTACGCCATCACGCTGATGACTCAGTGTATGTATCACGTGAGCCCTTGGTAGTTCGTTTCTCAACTCCACTACCTGTTCCCATAGCATTTTATGCTTAATTGTGCCACCTTTTGCGTCTTTAAACCCGTTTTGTTCCCAATGATGTAAATATTCATTGTACGACTGTACACAGAAAAAGGAATCACACACAATCAGTGTTGGGAATTCGTGTTCCGTATTTACCAGTGCCAGTATAAGTGCTTTTAATTCTGCCAACTCAGCCGTGCAGTCTCCTAGAGATTGTGTTTTAGTGCAACTAGGATGGAAGTTTCCATCGCGCATGCGACCTTTAACAATCGCACATGCAGCGCTGTAAGCTTGCTTACTCCCTATGGCCGGTTGAGCAGATCCGTCAGTGTAAATAATATATTCATACTGATCTAGAGGCAAAATCTCATTTGGTAGAGGATATTCTTGTTCGTATTACAGAAATGCTTGTGTTTTTAAACTTGGATCAAATCTGTATTCAACATCCGTTGCAGTAAGAGAATTAGCCCATTGTATCCATCTGGGATGTAAGGCTTTCGCATTTGGAATGCTAGCCTTGGTAACAGCCTCTAAGGCTGGTACTGGGGTCACGACTATTATGCGTTTTCCCTGAGCCAGTGCTCTTTCTCTTGCTACAGCGGTCTGCACTGCTGTCAGGATTTTTTCTGTTGAAGTAAAACGCATCTCTGCGTTTGTGTACAGGTGTGATTTGTATGCGATTGGTACCGTTTCGCCTTCATTGAAAGTTAAATAGGTGTACCCGCATTTACCCGCTATTACTCGGATCACTAAGTTGCGTACGTTCACGCGTGTCTGTAAATGTTTTGAAGCTATCATGTCTTCCTGTAGGGAACGTAGGATATTTGTATGTTCCTGTGTCCATTGTCTGATTGAAAAATCAGGTTTTATTAAGTCGTAGAAAGGTTTTACTCTTTCTGCGTAATCTAAAATGTATGTTCGACCAAAATTTAGGAATCCCAGAATTGATTGTAAATTCTTGGAGGTTGAAGCAGCGCACATTTTTCTAAAAAGTTTGCTGCTAGGCTTTTTCCTTCACTTGACAGCTCATACCCTAAAAATAGGACATTGAGGTGGGCAATTTTTGATTTTTTTAAATTAAATTTATAGCCCTCAGAGGCGAATCACATAATAATGGTGCTCACCCTGGTCA
Organism: Calotriton arnoldi; assembly: GCA_963921515.1. NCBI lineage: Eukaryota > Metazoa > Chordata > Amphibia > Caudata > Salamandridae > Calotriton > Calotriton arnoldi. Next base: position 628,209 of record CAWUFW010003570.1, read on the forward strand.
AGTGCCTCGGTAAGTCATCGTCTGTCAGATAAATATCATCTACATAGGACAATGCTTCTTCATCCAAATTTTGTAGTAACTCTGTTACTCGTGCTGAAAATACCCCCGGGCTGTTCTTATACCCTTGGGGGAGTCGACAAAATTGCCGTTGGCACCCTAACGCACTGAATGCGGTCAAGTACCTGCTTTCAGGCGCTATATTTTGGCAGAAAAATCCATTTGAGATAACAAGTGTTTTGTATTTTTGTTGCACAGTGTTATTCATTAATGCGGCACTGTGTGCATTTTGAACTGCAAATGTCTTTGTGCAAGTGTTTAAATGTCTATAATATAAAACTAGACGATATGTGTTGTCAGGTTTTGCTACGGGAAACAAAGGATTGTTCATAGGTGAAGTGCAATTTTCTATCACCCCCTGGTATTCAAGTTGATCTACGATCTCCCTGACTTGTTTTTTAGCTTCCTGCTTTATTGGATATTGCCTTTCAGCATTTGGGGAAACTTTTAACGGGATCACGTGGTGGGTTGAATCCTCATCCCAACCAGCATGATTTTTGTACAATGCTGGAGCTAGGGCAACCGCCCACTCCTGCGCATATGCATGTTTTAAATGTATGGGAACGAGGTCGGAAAAGGCTGGAAAAATGTCAGTTTCTCCCCTAGGGCACTCCATGACGAATGCTGGCGGCCAGTCTTGCTCTGCTAATAGGATGTCATATCCAGTTGACAAATTTTTCCAAAATAGACCCTTAACTTTCCTGGGCTTGTCCCCCTCCATCCGGAGTGTTATCTCATGTAACTTATGTGGGACACTTACCCAAGTATCAGGTGTTTCCACCATGATAGACTCACTCAACTCCGCTGTGTCGTGTACCCCACAAGTTTTACCTATTGCTTGCGGAGAGATCTCGCAGAGACGACATGAGCTATCGCCCCCGTACCCACCTTACCCCAATCGAGACGTGTGCACGAACTAGGATGAAGATGGGATTGGGGAAGGAAGCTAAAGATGGCGGGGATGATGTCCAGAAGACCAGTAGAGGACCTCCCTCTGTTCGGAGTAACTGTGAACACCGGCTAGGAAGGGAGACAAGGGGAAACCCTATTACAACCAGCACAGACAAACCCCCTCTTGTCACTTCTTTCACACATGCGGAAAACAGTAGTTACCTCATGACTGGGAACACCTATATAACCAGCAGCCATCCATTTGATAAACTAATAAGCGCTCCTGCGCGGTGCAAACCAAAGTAACAAGCGCTCCTGCGCGGTGCAAACCAAAGTAACAAGCGCTCCAGCGCGGTGTAGAGAAAACCAAAAACAAGCGCTCCAGCGCGGTGTGGCGTTTTACATAAGAAAGCGCTCCAGCGCGATGTGGCAAAGTGACAAGTGCTCCTGCGCAACCAGGCGCCAAATGACTAAACCCCCCCCAAAGTACGTGCCAATAATTATACACACTGTCAAGGCACTTTCCATTGCGTTCGCACTGGTAGAGGAACAAGGTCCTGACAATGCGGTAGCGCTAGCAGGCAGACCGGAAAAAAGTCACGAGGAAAGACGAGGCAGCGCTCCGGCGCAGCCTCAGGATACCTGTGAAAGCGTCCGGAGCAGAAGAGGGCATCCGTCAAGGCAAGGGCGTCAATACGAAGCGCTGAGCCGGCGGGAACCGCAGAGGTTATGCGTATTCCCCCGGAAGCGCTGTGTGATGTGGCGGCGATTCCGGCAACGGGGAGCTGGACCGCCAACCGCTTACATCACGGAAGTGAGGAAAACTCATTTCCGCATGAGTGAAGGACCATGCACACACACCAGTTAATCGGGGGGGAAAAGGGGGGGCAGATCTCCCACTGAACCATGACAGTACCCCCCACCCAAAACAGAACCCCCACCCAAAACAGCAGCCTCAAACAGGGGTGGCAGGGCGGGGGCTAAGCGGGTGACTGACATGGAAGGCACGAACCAATCGGGGAGCGTGACAAACATGAGACAGGGGCTCCCAGGACCGCTCCTCCGGACCGTACCCTTTCCAGTCCACCAAGTAAAAGAGCCTCCCCCGAGTACAACGGGAACCAAGTATAGCCCGGACCTCGTACTCAACGTGATCGTCCCTAAGAACCGGAGAAGGAGGAGTAGATACAGTGCACTCAGGGTGAACGGCACGTAGAAGGGATACATGGAAGACAGGGTGTATTTTCATCTGAGGAGGCAACGAAAGCTTCGCGGACACATGGTTGATCACCTTCTCAATGACATAAGGTCCCACAAAACGGGGCAAAAGCTTCTTTGGGCCGTGCACGTTGAGGTTTCGGATGGAGAACCATACCCTGTCTCCTTTCTTGTAGGTGGGTTCCATCTTCCGGCGGTCGTCCGCGTATTGTTTATAGGTCTCTTTGGCCTTGGCCAACTCGAATCGGGCCTGTTGCCAGAGATCGCAAAGCCTGGCATGGTATGCCCGAACCGTGGGCAAGGGACTGTTCTGCGGTTCTTCCCATGGTATTGTTCGAGGATGCTTACCCTGGAGGCAATAGAAGGGGGACATGCCGATGGCAGAATGCTTGTTGTTGTTGTATGCGTATTCCACCATCCATAGTACTTCCGCCCATTCCTTTTCCACTGCCAACAGCAAGCAGCGGAGGTACTGCTCCATGGTGTGGTTAGTCCTCTCGGCTTGTCCGTCGGTCTGGGGGTGGTACGCGGACGACAAGCATACGTCCATGTCCATGGCAATGCACACCTCGTTCTAGAAACGGGACACGAACTGCGAACCCCGGTCTGTTATCACCACAGACGGTATGCCATGCAGTCGAACCACGTTTTGTAGAAAAACCACTGCCAGCTAGCCTGCCGAAGGAAATTTTTTCAGAGGTACAAAATGAGCCATCTTCGCGAGGTGGTCTACTATGGTAAGGACAGTGGTATAACCAGATTCGGTGGCTGGCAGTTCCACGACGAAATCCATGGAGATGGTGTGCCAGGGGTGAGGAGGAACAGGAATGGGATGTAACAGCCCAACCGAGGATCCTGACATGTTCTTTCCTTGGGCACACACAGCACAACGAGCTATATTGGCCCTGGTATCCACTTCCAACGTAGGCCACCAGAAGCGCCTCTGCAATAGCTCCACGGTTTTGTGATAGCCCGGATGGTTGGACAGAATGTGGTCGTGACACATGTACAGGGCTTGCTGTTGGCGAGCTACCAGTGGAAGGTAGTACCTGTCTTCTTTATACAAGAATCCGTTCTGTGTGGTTACACCATCATCATGGTTCCCTGCCAAGGAAGCCGGATCAGCTTGGTTTATGTCGTCTTGTAGCTGGGAAAGGAAATCAGAGGAAAGAACCACACCCTGGAAACATTGTTCAGGAATGATAGGCACTGGCTCAGCGGTGGACACGGTTTCGTCGGTGTCCTCAAGACGGGATAGCGCGTCGGCCTTGGCGTTCTCCCTACCAGGTCGGTACGTGATATGAAAATCGTATTCGTTAAAAAACAGAGTCCATCGTAGTTGTCTGGATGTGAGGGCACGGGCCGAGCGAAGGAATTGTAAGTTCCTGTGATCTGTGTAGATAGTCACGGGATGTTTGGCGTCTTTCAGGTAATGGCGCCACTCTTCGAGCGCTGTCTTGATGGCCAGGAGTTCTCGATTTGATATTGTGTAGTTGCGTTCGGCTGGTTGTAGTTTCCTGGAATAGAACGCTACGGGGTGCAAGAGACCCGTTCCAGTGTCTCTTTGTGACAACACACCCCCCAGAGCGTCTTGCGAGGCGTCGGCTTCCACAATAAACGGCTGTTCTGAGTCGGGGTGCATCAGAATGGGAGCTGTGGTGAACCTCCTTTTCAGTTCCTGAAAGGCGTGTTCGGCTTCTGAATCCCAGCAGTATTGGACTCCTTTGCGTAGTAATCGAGTGATGGGAGTGACAATCCTGGAAAAGCCTGCAATGAAGCGGCGGTAATAGTTGGCAAATCCCAAAAACCTCTGGACGTGCTTCACGGTGGTCGGAGACGGCCATTGCAAAATAGCTTCCACCTTCTTGTTGTCCATTTGAATTCCAGCAGGAGTGATATGTCCCAGGAACTCGACAGCTGCGGTGTGGAAGACGCTTTTCTCCAGTTTGACGTACAAACCATGTTGTCCTAGTTGTTGGAGGACGGTGCGTACGTGTTGGATGTGATCTGTAATGGTCTGTGAATATATCAGTATATCATCGATATACACTATACAGAAAATATCGATGTAGTCTCTCAACACCTCGTCGATGAAGTACTGGAACGCCGCGGGGGCGTTGCAGAGCCCGAAAGGCATGACCTGGTACTCGAAGAGGTGGAATCTGGTCCGGAATGCAGTTTTCCATTCGTCACCCTTCCGGACTCTGACGAGATGATAAGCCCCCCGTAGGTCTAGCTTGGTATAAATGGAGGCGTTTTTTACCTGGTCCAACAGGTTGGAAATCAAAGGCAACGGATACCTGTTTTTGATAGTAATGGCGTTCATAGCCCTGAAGTCTATACAAGTCCTAAGATCCCCCTCCTTCTTGGCCACGAAGAAAAGAGGAGAGGACACCGGGGACCTGGAATGGCATATGAACCCGCTACGTAGGTATTCATCCAGGTAGGAGCGGAGATGCTCATTCTCCTTTTCCGTGAGGGAATATATTCGACTACAAGGGAGTGTGGAGCCAGGAATCAGATCTATTCTGCAGTCAAACGAGCGGTGAGGAGGAAGGGTGTTGGCTCCCTTTTCGTCGAACACTGCAGCCAGGTCTAGGTATGCTTTTGGTACGTTTTCCTGTTTTGTCATACCCATTCCTGTCAGGGGTAGAGCGTGGGCCTGTATAGCACGAACACAGGAAGAGTCGATCTGCGTATAACAGGAGGTACTGCAACGGGCTGAATCCAAGGATATGATCCTGGATGCCCAATCAATCCATGGATTGTGGCTCACCAGCCACGGAAGTCCCAATATCACTCGAAACTGGGGTGCATCGATGACATCAAAGGCGATGGTTTCCGTGTGTTTGTTTTTGAACAACATAACCATGTCCTCTGTTTGGTACCGGATGAGACCGGAGGTGAGGTCCATCACGTCCACTGCCTTGACTGTCTCTGGTTTTGCCTTAGATACAGTGGCCATACCCAGGTCCTTCACATACTGGGTGTCGATGAAATTGCCAGTGGCTCCTGAATCGAGAAGGGCGGTTACCTGCCATACCTGGCCTGTCCATGCTCGTAGGGCCACCTCAACACCCAGATGATGGCTGTCACCGAAAAAGGCAGGGGTCGCTGTCTTGCTGGACGAAGAACCCAGTAGTCGGACCCCGCTACCTACTGGGTTTCTCCATTTCCCGCCTTGTCACCTTTGGATATGGGAAATGCGAACGGTCTTCTTCCTTTGGCTCGGGTAGGCTTTACTGGGCATTCCCTGACGAAGTGTCCGTTCTTGCCGCAGTACAAGCACTGGTTCTGTTTCCTCCTTTTCTCTCTTTCCTCATTGGTGAGATATCCCCGTATACCACCTATTTGCATTGGTTCAGGCACGTCACTGGATGGAGCCGGTTCGTCCTTCGCTTTGTCCTTGAAGGTCAAGAACCGGTAGTCGCCTCCTTTGGTTCTCTCGTTCTTTCGCTCCTGTATCCTGTAGTTCACCTTGACCACCAGATCGATAAATGGACCTATTTCTTCCGGAGGATCAGGCATCTGTGAAATTTGGTCCTTCAGTTCGTCGCGTAAACCCCTGTAAAATACGGACACTTTCTTGGTCTCGGGCCAACGGGCCTCAATGACAAGTCTACTGAACGTCGTGATATAATGGAGCAGGTCGGTGTTGCCTTGCTTCAGACTGAGCAGTTCGTTGTCTGCGGCTTGAACAAAGGTGTGACGGGCGAACATCCGCCGCATTGTTTCTTTGAAAACCAGCAGATTGTATAGCATGGGGTCGTTATTGTCCACCAATGAGATGGACCACTGGGCGGCATCGCCACCCATGTAGGAGAGGATGAAGGCGACCTTGGATGCATCGTCTGGAAAAGCGGTTGCTCTGGCCATGAAGTGTAGATGGCACTGGTGAAGAAAGACACTGTACTTGGTGCTATCGCCATAAAAGTGTTCGGGAGGAGCTAGTTGTACAGGGTGGGGAGCTATTACATGTATGGCATTGTCTTGCTGTGAAGTAGAGGGGGTGCTCCCAAAGGTGAACAAGGGAGGCCGTAGTAACCCCTCCTGCCTAACCCTAGTAGAAGGAGAAGGACCCCAAGGACCTGTTACCCCAGCCGCCACCTGGCTTTGTAAGGCCGTCATGTCTTGGCGTAAGCTGAGGTTTTCAGCCTGCATGCTGGTAAGCATAGCCGCTATGTCCTGTAATGTGATCTCGGGATCGCTCATGTCGTCCGGGCGAGATGAAACACTTGGGCTTCGTATTCTGTCGTGTACCCCACAAGTTTTACCTATTGCTTGCGGAGAGATCTCGCAGAGACGACATGAGCTATCGCCCCCGTACCCACCTTACTCCAATCGAGACGTGTGCACGAACTAGGATGAAGATGGGATTGGGGAAGGAAGCTAAAGATGGCGGGGATGATGTCCAGAAGACCAGTAGAGGACCTCCTCTGTTCGGAGTAACTGTGAACACCGGCTAGGAAGGGAGACAAGGGGAAACCCTATTACAACCAGCACAGACAAACCCCCTCTTGTCACTTCTTTCACACATGCGGAAAACAGTAGTTACCTCATGACTGGGAACACCTATATAACCAGCAGCCATCCATTTGATAAACTAATAAGCGCTCCTGCGCGGTGCAAACCAAAGTAACAAGCGCTCCTGCGCGGTGCAAACCAAAGTAACAAGCGCTCCAGCGCGGTGTAGAGAAAACCAAAAACAAGCGCTCCAGCGCGGTGTGGCGTTTTACATAAGAAAGCGCTCCAGCGCGATGTGGCAAAGTGACAAGTGCTCCTGCGCAACCAGGCGCCAAATGACTAAACCCCCCCCCCAAAGTACGTACCAATAATTATACACACTGTCAAGGCACTTTCCAGTGCATTCGCACTGGTAGAGGAACAAGGTCCTGACAATGCGGTAGCGCTAGCAGGCAGACCGGAAAAAAGTCACGAGGAAAGACGAGGCAGCGCTCCGGCGCGGCCTCGGGATACCTGTAAAAGCGTCCGGAGCAGAAGAAGGCATCCGTCAAGGCAAGGGCGTCAATACGAAGCGCTGAGCCGGCGGGAACCGCAGAGGTTATGCAGATTCCCCCGGAAGCGCTGTGTGACGTGGCGGCGGTTCCGGCAACGGGGAGCTGGACCGCCAACCGCTTACATCACGGAAGTGAGAAAAACTCATTTCCGCATGAGTGAAGGACCATGCACACACACCAGGTAATCGGGGGGTGGGAGAAGGGGGGGGCAGATCTCCCACTGAACCATGACACGCTGTCACCAGAAATTCCTTCAGGTTCTGGCGAGCTATCGTTACTTCTGCCGCGCTGTCTAGCTTCGTCCGAGCCCATTCCCCGTTCAGAAGCTGTGTCCTCAGAATTCTGGACATGTCTGATCTTGAGACCTGCTACCTTCTTCTTTTTGAACTGAGGTTTCTGTTTTTGTTTATCTTCTTTTTTAGGTGCTTAGTCCGCAGCACGTTGCATGTCTCTGGACTTTGTACGCTCCTCTGACCGTCCTTCCCTCTCTGAGTTTTTTGATGAACCCTGAAAGGAACGAGAGGATCGAGTATCAGTATCCTGATACCTGTCATGTTTTTTTATATTATCCCTATTCCTGAGGTTATACCTCCTTTCAGAGGGCTCCTGTTGAGGAGACCTACCTCTGGATTGAGATCTGCTGTCTTTAGACTTTTGTTGTTTTTTATTTTCCCACTTCTTTTTAGAAGAAGTAGGTGTCTGCTTTGTAGTGTCCTTTTCAGGACTGCCCACCAGTTGTGGTTTTAATGCTTTCCCACCTAGACTGTCTCTGCCTAGTTCTGCATAGGCAGTTTCAATTATTTTGGGTAGTTCGTGTTGTTGATCTACTGGACTGAACTCCCTTAGGTGTTGGCGGATCGCCACTGAAGCTGCTTCCCCCTTAATGTTAGCTAGTATTATGGCTGATACCTGGTCAAAGTTATTTAGTAACTTCATCGCTAAGTTAAGGGCAGGTTCTGCTCCATACTCATTTTGTATCTGTCTCAATACGTCAGGCACTACTGCTAATGACGGGATACCATGTGTTCTGGTATATATGGCAGCAAAGACTGAACCCCAAGAGGTGCAATCCTCTACTTGTGGTGTGATCCCCATGGGCAAGCAGATTGTTAGAATTCTGTGTTTATCATAGGTGGTAGTATTCGGGAATACCGCCTCAAGCTGAGTTATTTTCTGAGCTATCCAGAATGGTATTTGTTCGCGTTTTGCGGGCATTTTGCCCATTACCGCGTGTACTGTTTGAGGAGTAATTTTATTTCCTGTACCCTGAGCTGGAGTACTATTTGCTGCACCTGGTGCAGGTTGGATTGTTAAAGTCCTCATGACAAATTGTGTCAGGTTTCTGTAGATTTTAATTAAATCTCTGTGTTGTATGAGTAATTCTGGCTGTGGCATTGTTCCAATGTCAGGATGCGGTGTGTAAGCCGCTAGTATTGGCCATGTGGCCCCGTCTCCTCCGAGCGGGCCTAATCTTACTCTTTCTCGTACGTGGGGTAGGGCGCCATTAAACCAGTAATGATGTTCCTGGTAAGTGAGTGGAAACTCTATGTCCTCAAATGGACAATATTCCCGTGGTGCATTTCCTGCTAAGTAGTAATGAAATGTCTTTGTTAGGGCATTTGCTGCTGGGAATGTAACCCATGAATAGAACACCTCTGTTTTGTTTGATTTGTGTGCCTCAATCATGAAAACTACCACGCCACCCCCCGCTTGTAAACCATTTTCTAATAGTCTTAGGGTGACTGTCATTCTGAATTTTGGTGCAATCTGTATTGCATCTTCAGGATCTTCTCCTCCTTCTAAAAGGAAGAGGTCAACTCTCTGGTCCCCTGCCTCGGTATCAGGCATGTTTAGAGGAAGAAATGTTCAAAGGGAACTAAGATGAGGTGTTATGCACAATTTAGGAACTAAGGGCCAGATGTAGGTAACTTCAATTTAGCGAGTCCTTAATAGCGATTTTTACCGAATCGCTATTAGGGACTCAGCTAAATGGAATGTAGGTAGGAATCGCTAAAATATTAGCAATTCCTTAACATTCCTTAATAACGAATCGGTAATTGAGATTCGTTATTAAGGAATACCTAGCCATTCATTCCTATGGGCTAGGAGGCCCATAGGAATGAATGGGAAGATATTCACTATTAGCGTTTCGGTATTACCGAATCGCTAATAGCGGAGGTATTTCAAGGGTGCCAGGGTGTCCAAAGGACACCCTGTTGCACCCCTGAAATGTGCATGTGTGCACATGTGGCGCACATACATGCCTAAGGGCATGGATGTGTGCCACATGGCACATTTAAAAAGCAAAAAGTGCTTTTTGAAAGGAAATCGCTACTTACCACCAACTTGAAGTTGGTGGTAATTAGCGATTCCTTAACGCTCAAGTGCACTATTTTTAGTGCTACGTACATTGCATTTAAGGAATCGGTATTTCCGATTCCTTAAATGCAAGAGCAAAATAAGGAATCGCTATTTTGCGATTCCTTATTTTGCATGTAGGTATGAACTCACCTACATTGCACTCAGCCAAATACTGGTCGGTAACGCTGAAATTCTCCGAATTTCGGCGTTACCGACCGGTATTTAGCCACCTACATCTGGCCCTAAATGTCCTTCAAGCTTGATTAACCAACAGCCAATAAATAGTATTCTCGTACTACTCAGCTGTGGCGGAGTTTGTGCCCACCCACTCCAGACGTCTCTGGGGTTTTGTGAGTAGGTTCTCTGAGAATAGCACGACTGAACTACTCAGATTCTACTGCTAAATAAGTACCCAACCAACGTTGGCGGCGCCATGTCGTGTAGTTCCTATAGTACCCATGCAGGACCTGCGCGTTTGGATAACATAAACTGTGGGCTTGGTGTTAGACTGGCTCTGTGCACCCCCACCGCGTATGTTAGCCGGATTTGCATTAGTTAGCTCACAGTGCCACTAGAATCTCCTCTTATCGGGGAGAGATTAGTTGCTGGCAACCTTAGACCATGACAACCCTAATTCCTCAGAATCGTGGAAACAATGTACTACTTTTCGCTCAGTCACTCGTGCTTACTTATTTGGTTTGTCTCAGAGAGCTACACAGAATAAACAGTCTGGGCGTTTCAATAAGTATTTATTGAACAGTTGTTATTCTAGTGTAAAATATATGTGCTGCAGTAACCAGCAGACAATAGCAGAGATGTATTATCAGCAGTACGATAAAAGTGAATGGATAGAACAGTTCTACCATGTTGCAATAATCATGAATATAAGAAGAATTATGAAAAGTGTGCGTACTCCTACGATGCCTAACTAGATGTACCTGAGTGTACCTAGCATATGTGTAGGTCTAAAAGCCTAAGAGCCAAGAATCCTTCTAGGATTTAGTCGAACCCCCATACCTGAATAGAGAGAGTGTGGGACCCCGTCCTGGTCTCGAGTTGGACACCCCGCAAGGGCTGTGTTAGACCGCTGTCAGCTGGAGCGACTGCATGCAGGAGCCTCAGCGTCTCTGGTCAGTGTGTCAGCATGGAAGTCTCGGTTCCCTCTGTCTTACCGGGGTAAGATGTGGTGTATTTATACCCTGAAGACTCTAGTTGCTTCGTATGGTTTGTATTGGGCCTTGTTAGACTTGAGGAAGACGTCAGGGGTGAACTTTGTACATACATATTATGCAGGTGGTGTATTCCTAGAGAGTCATGCATAATTGATGAGTACAGTGTGGGCCTGTGTTTGGGAAAAACCCTGCTGTATTCAAAACCACAGGCGAGATAACGTTCGGCCCACAGAGCTCGTTGTGCACTAGCGAGGACCAATGTAGGTGAAAGATCATGCCTATATAAGGAATCATGACTATAATAGGACATGTACAGTTATGACCGTAATAGGGCATATGCGGCTTTGACCATAATAGGGCAAGTACGAATATGACCGTATTAGGGCAAATATGAATACGTCCATTTTAGGGCATGGATGAACGGGTCTACATTAGGGCCTCTATATGGGACATAACACTACTTCATGGAAGAAATCAATCAGTATTTTGTAGGGTGTATTCTGCAGGACATATAGTAGACGTGGCCACGCCATCATTTTGAACAAAACTGCCCTTCCCATCAGGGACACCGGCAATTGTCTCCAGTGTGCCACATCTCTGCGCAACCTATCCAGTTGTGGGAGTAGAATATCTGCCATAAACTCACTTCTGTTCCTGGATATCAATACACCAAGGTTTGTAAACTTTTCCTTTACTAGAAGGGATTGTCCGCGAGCTGTGAGGGTCGGGACAACCCCGGATTAGGGGAACAATAGGGACTTGTCCCAATTGATCTGATACCCAGAATAGCTTCCAAACAGATGGAATATATGAAGTAGCCTACCCACAGTGAATCGGGGTCGCATGGCATAGAGCAATATGTCTCGGCGTATAATGAGATTTTTTTCCTCCCAACCTCCCTTTCCCATAATGCCCGCCACCAGTGGGTCGTGCCGGACCCAGGCAGCCAGAGGCTCCAGAGCCAATCCGAAGAGCCTAGGTGATAGTGGGCATCCCTGTCTTGTGCCTTTATGTAGGACAAAAGGGCAGGACACCGTCCCGTTTACTCACACCTTCACTAGAGGTTCCACATATAGGAGCTTTATCCAGGCAGAGAACCATGGACCAAATCCGAACCTCTCCATTACGGTGACCGGGTCATACCATTCAATGCTGTTGAACGCCATATTAACGTCTAGTGACAGCAATACTGCGTCTTCTTCTGGTTAGTCAGCAGTCATATGTAACACTCCATACAGACGCCTCAGGTTCAATCTGGTGCTTCTGTGGGGCATAAAGCCTGATTGGTCGGAGTGCACTGTGGAAGCTATCGCTCCTCTAAGCCTGGTCGCAAGGGTCTTCACCAGTACCTGTTGCAGGGATTCTGCACATACACAGAGCTATGCGCAGGAAAACAGGACCTCGGTGTGTAGGGGCTAAGCCTTCCTATCGCCTCAGTACCCAAAATCCCAGAACCGACTAACTATAGTGTCTCATTTGTTCTCCTACATAATTACGAAGCTACAAATGATTAGACAACCCAGAACACAACACTCCCGACTCTCTCAGGAATCGCGGTAGCAAGACATACCCTTTCGCTCACTCACTCGTACTTGTCTACAATAAGAATAGACAGAGTCACTGTTATAGTTCAAAATGTTTATTTTAACTATAGTGCTGTATAATGCAGTAGACGAGCCACTACCAGCAGCAAAACGCATAAACCTAAAACAGTTAGCATTGTAGCAAGTCCATAGACTATGAAAGGGGATATCATCGTATACAGACAGTGGATAAAGGACTATAAGGCCTAACCACCCTCCCCTTGGAAAGAAGAAGTTTTATTATTTAAAGGAAAATCTCTGGGCTTTGTCAGCAGACCCCATACCTTAGTGCCTAGATGGTAGTTTTACATCATGGGAACAGCATAGCTCTTCTCCCTGGAAAGGTCCCCCTCCAAGTGTGTATTAAACCAACATGCAACCCCATAATATCAAAGCACGAGTTTCCAGCAGCCGCAGCTGTGTAGCATGTTTTGTCTAAGTGCTAGGGACTGACCAGAACAGAATAACAAGGGGCATTGTTTATCGACCTTGCACTCCGTGTTCAGACTAAACTCCAGGAACAGGCAGAGAACGCAGAAAGCAGACGGTTCTCATGTGAAAGGCACAAACATAGTCTTGCAAAATAAAGTAATGTAGTAACGTGCGCAAAGGCAACATTTTGGCAGCGGAGCTCATGCTAACCTAGCAATGTCGACAATGACCCCAACGGCCATATGACATACCTTAGCTTCTATGTTCAATAACGAGATGTGCCAGTATGAGTAGCAGTCCTCAGGGGGTTTGCCTTTCTTGGGAATGACCACTATCGTGGCCAGCCGTTGGTCCTTAGGAAGTCTGCCAACTGTCCTTGCTTCCTGGAAAATATTAAGCATATGTTGTGCCACTGCAGCGGCCACAGCCTTATACATTTCGGCCGGTAGGCCGTTATGCCCAGCAGCCATACCAGTTTGCAAGTCTTGGATTGCCTGTGTTATTTCTTTGACTGTTAAATCCTTCGCCAGAGCACTGCGAGCTTCAGTCGACAGTGTGGCGAGACAGATGACTCTCAGGAGTTCAGTGCAGTTGGTTTCTGTTCTAACGGCGGTGGACGTGTACAGTGGTTCATAATGGTCAGCAAATGCTGCTGCGGTCACCATCCCTGTTTTATGTACCATTCCCTGGGGTGTACAAATCTCCCAGACCCAACACCTTTCCCTATCCCTTTTCTCCAACCATGCTATCTTTTTATTAGCATTGTCACCCACATAATAGAGTCGTCTTTGCGCTGCTCTTGCAGGTGCCCGAGCCCTATCCTCAGCTATGTCCCTCATTTCTTGTTGTTTTAATCGAATTCGGTGACTAACAAGCGGGTCAGGGACTCTACCATTCAATGCTGTAGCTTCAAGCTCCTCGATCTCCTTTTCCAAGGTCTCAAACGTTAACTTTTGTTACTTCCTCTTCTCCCCTGCCAGGACCTGGGCATATAACCTTATCACCGTTTTATAGGCCTACCAAATTGTACGTGCCGAGTCAACCGACCCCACATTGTCTTGGTAGTATTGTTTCTTTCTTTCCCTTATTTTATCCTTAAATTGTTAATCTTAGAAGCCAGGGATCTAGCCTAGGTAATAGTGTACTGTCTCTGCCGGGTCCCTGAAGCAGCACCTCAACAGGTGAATGATCGGAGATGCCAGGCGCCTTATGTACTGCGTTCCGAAATAGCCCCACACTAGCAATATGTTTCAGGAGGTGGTCTAGTCAGGAATACCCCCCATGAACCGCAGAGTAAAAAGTAAATTGCTTTATCCCGGGATTGTGTGCTCGCCAGATATCAACCAGCCCCATTGCATCCACAAAGGCCTGTAGAGGCTCTGCACTCATTCCCTTGCCTGCTCTCGATACTCTGTCCCATCTCGGGTCCATTGTGGCATTCATGTCTCCCCCCAGTAAGAGAGTACCCGGGGGCAGCTTGAACTGTAATGTACTCAATGCCGGTAGGGCGGCAGCATGGAATTTCTGTGGAATGTATACTGAGCAAACATTGAGGACTATGCCCTCTCATACACCAGTCAACGTAACAAATCTGCAGGATTGATCATGCCAAGTCTTTCCTGGGACGAAAGGAAGGGAAGATTTAACTAGTATTCCCACCCCTCTGGAATTTGAAGTGTATCCCGCATGAGCGAGTAACGTATATCCATATCCATCTAGGGCTTTATAATGGTGACCCTTTAAGTGTGTCTCCTGTAGCAGCACTATATCTCAAGCATGTCTATGTAGGTATTGGAGGACTACAGTGGGTTTTATTTTGTTACCTAAACCATTAACATTACAGGTCATGACTCTCAAGGTGGTTCTCTCATGGGGTCTACTATAGTGTGGGCCACCTGGGTTGTCAACGTCATTCGAACGAGCCATGTTGACTATCGCAGCTTAAACTCAGGCAACTCCCAGTTGTATTTTGGATGGAGAGTATCGCCCCTCCCCACCTCCTGTGGCCGTTTCCGTAACTCCTTGGCTGCTGAATAAAACAGAAGAGTATGTAACACAATGAACACAGTGTAAAATTTAAAACAAGAACCCCAATTACAGACTTCCCCCCCTGCTCATTTGGGCTCAAAACCTCCCACCACCCCAACTTGTAGAGTGCCTGTCAACCCAAGAAAAACATAACCATCAGTAGGGTGGGCTAGCACTGTTAAGTAGGGTCCTGCAGTCAGTAAATATTTTGGTCCCCCCTTTTTTTCTACGACTATTTCTGTGTCCTGCTCGCCCCCCCCCCCCCGGTCGAAAAGGCCAGGTTGTAAAGGATATGTATGGACTCCTCACGTATCATATACACAGACTTAGCAGTTTGGTCTCAAACCGCAAGGCAGTGAGTATCATAGAATTGTGGAATTTTATGTTCATACTCCACTGCCGGCCCCGTCGCATGTCTGTGGGCCAGCGTCTTGAGTCAAGGTGTCCTTCAACCGGTCTCTTGGTCGTCCCTGTCGCTTGTCTTGTAGAGGTGATCTTCCGTGCATTTGCAGATTTTCCAGCCATTCCCAGGTTTCTTCCGGAGTATTGAAGTGCCATGATCTCCCTTCGGACACTATACGGAGCTTTGCTGGATCATGTATTTGACGTCTACTCTGCGCAGTTCCTGTTTTACCACCTCAAAGCTTACGCTGGCGCTGTACCAAGAATGAGAAATGTGGGAAAAACCACACCACAGCATTTTCATAGTGGAGGTCTCCATGTGACCAGTTGCCTGTAGGATAGCGTCTCTGTCTCAATAATTCAAGATCCTGGCTATTATTGTATGTGGCGGTGCACCTGGCTTCGGTTTTGGAATAGGAGCCCTGTGTGTGCGTTCTATTGTAAAAACGTTTGAGAGGTGTTTGGGGTGTAGATGATTAAGTAAGCCTGTGCTTTGTGCCGCCACTGTTGCCACCTAAAGGGGGGAGCGGGACCATGGGCGTCCGCAGGGGGGGGCAAGGAGGGGCGCTTGCCCCCCCTTGGATCACCCAGCCGGCCGCCTTTTGTCCTTAATTTTGGCCTTTGGGGAACATCACTGTTCCCCTGCGAGAAGCCTCAGCCCACTGACGGGGCCGCCTCGCACTCCTCTGAGCGCAAGAGCAGCTCCACCCCGCCCATTGTCATTCTGTATGCAGCTGATTGCCACATACAGAATGACAATGGGCCAGTCTGGCTGGTAAAGCGTGTGGTGGGCCTCCTCCAGCCTCGGGCATCCTGTCAGAAGGAAGAAATGTACGAAAACGCCCATGCTGTTACGAGAGAATCCAGTTAATCAAAATAAGGCGGTAAAAGAAGTAAAAAAAAGGGTTATAGGTCTTTCACAGTCTCATCATTTTAGAACTGAAGCATTTTCAATATTATATTCAACGAATCCATGGTTGCTGCTTTTTTATTTTATGCAACTAACAACCATTGACAAAGCCTATAGTTCTGGCTTGTTGTAGGTGTAACATTACCTGCTGTATTATATATCTGAATGCAATGACAGAAGCAGCAAAATACCAGTCGGGTGGCACACTATGCTAAGCACAGAATTTTAGCTTAGGTGTTTCAAGCTACGCCTTAATTAAATCGAACAACCCCTTTGGAGAGACCCCCCCCACACTTAAAGCCCTGGAAACAACACCATGCCACAGCCACCTCACGTCCTGGCACTGTGCATCATGCATGACTCATGACTTCCAAAGTTTCAGATTGACTGTGTGCAGGGGCGTCTTGAACCCCTCCCTTTGCTTTAGGAACTACAGCGAGGGGTGAGTTCCTGATGGGTCTCTTCTGTCTGCAACTCTGCAGACGAAGGCTCAGCTCATACTTAATGTGAAAAGGTGGGTGAGAGAGTAAGTGAAGGGATGGGTGGATGGCTGGATGGATTAGTGAATGGATGAATGAAAGGGTGAATGGATAATGAGAGGAAGGATGGGTGAATGGATGAGTGAAATGATGGATGGATTGATGAATCGATAAGTGAAAGGGTGAATGGATGGACAGATGAATGAAAGGGAGGATGAAAGGATGGATGAGTGAGTGAAAGGGAGGGTACATGGGAAAAAGGTTGGATAGATGAGTGAAGGAGTGAATGGGTGGCTGGATGAGAGAAAAGATGGATGGATGATTGAAAGGATGGATGAGTGATAGGGTCAATTCTCATCCTGTGCCTCTATCAATATCTTTAATCTACATATACTTACCTCCTTTATGTATCTATATACTTTCAATGTACTTATGGATCTATATATTTATCACTTTCTTCGAATTTAGCATTTCCAAGGCACTACCCTATTTCTCAGCCTATATTTCTCTCAATATATCTTCTAGCCCAACCTTCTGACTCATCTCAAACTTCTCTCTACTCTACTCTCTCTACTACACTAATACTTATGGGTTCCAGAGTAGCGTGCTACTTGCGCTTCAAAACCCCATCAGGGGTAGCAAGCACTATATAAATGCAAACCTCTTTCCCTCTTCTATCCCGCCACCTACCCTTCTCTACCCAAATAACTGAATAACATATCCACTACTCAAATTACTTCATATTTTACTATACTAATTTTCAACACTAATCCTAATGGGTTCCGGAGTGGCGTGCTACTCGCCAGAAAAGCGCTTCAACACCCATCAGGGGTAACAAGTGCTATATGAATGCAAACCTTTCTTCCCTTTTTATCCCTCCGCTATCCTTCTCACTCCAAATAACTGACTAATATCCACCACTGAAATTACTTTCATATTTCACCATATTAATTCACCACTAATCCTTTATGGGCTTCCGTAGTAGCGTGCTTCAACACCCCATCAGGGGTAACAAGCGCTATATAAATACAAACCTTTTTTCCTCCTCTATCCTTCTGCTATCATTCCAAATCCAAATAACTGACTAACTATCCACCACTTAAAATGTACTTGCATGTTTCACTATACTAATTCAACACTAATCCTCTATGGGTCCCGGAGTAGCGTGCTACTCGCCGAAAAAGCGCTTCGACGCCTCGTCAGGGGTAGTAAGCGCTATATAAATGCAATTACAATACAATACAATACAATGGATGGATTCATGAGTGGATGAGTAGATGGATGGTTGGGTGGATGGATGGCTAAGTGAAAGGGTCGATTGAGAGAGAAAGGGAGGATGGATGTGTGGATGACTGAAAGGGTGAATGTGTGGAAGGATGAGTGACTAGGTGGATGGATGAGTACGTGAAAGGGTGGCTGGATGAGTGAAAGGGTAAATGGCTGGATGGATGAGCAAGACAGAGTGGTCAAAAAGTTGCCAGATTGGTTTTATTCACACCCAAACACCTTAGCGCCAACAGACTTTCCCAGTGAAGGCAGCATTACTTTAATTTTTCTCGTCTTTGAATAGCATTTTTTTCCTCAGGTGAGGAAGTTCACCATTCCTGGAGGTACTGCGATATCTGGTTAATGCGTGGTGTAGAAAATGTTTCATGTGATCCTTATCAGCTGTTTTCCTTTTAGTAGTTTATGAAATGTGTAGTGTACTGCAGCTTTATGTTCATGAATGTGGTCTTTTAAAACCATACTCCTTATGTTTTGTAAGGATCTAAGCAATGGACATTGAAACGGGTCCCTTCCGGGCCCTGTAGTCATGTCCTTAGCTTTTCAAGCAAAAACACGCATTGATTTCTGAATAACAAGTGCACAAGCATTAAGGTAAGCATGTTGTTCCATGCTTACATTTCACATACCTTACTTAGTCTTGCATTCCCTGTGAGTGTTTGCTTTTTCCAGGAGGTTGTTACTGTTTTTTCAGACAGAAGATTACTCTTGTCTAGTGCATAATTTGAATTGAGTTGCTCCCAGGCGTTTATAGCGGGACACAATTGGATTGCATCTAAAGGCAGTGCGGGTTTCTTTTAGTGGTAGAGTATGGTGTTCAGTGGGGGAGAAGATGTGGCACTATGGCCAGAGCTGCCGAATTTGGAACTGGGGTACAGAATCCTGCAGGCTGCTTTCTGTGCTTTGTGAAACTAAGTGAAGCTGTGGTTCAAATGGAACCTTCTATGGGATTTTTTTGGGGTAAGCGTTGAGCTTTGGCTGTGATTTAGGTTCGTGCAACCACATTTTGTGTGTGTGCGCAATGCAGTCTAGAAGTTTCTGTCTCTAATATATAGAACGAAGTGTGTTAATGGTCATACCACAAAGACCTTAGTGTCAGTTACATATAGCATTCAAACTCCAGTGGGTCACCACTTGCATTCATCCTTTTGAGGATGATATGGCACACATCATGTCGGAGGATGGTGATGGCGTTAACATTTTGCCCCCCCCTGGAAAAATTTCTGCGGACGCCCATGAGCGGGACAAGGACTGCAAGTCCCAGGCTCTCTCGCGGCCTGCAGCGGCCACCGCCAACGCCAGCATCCCGCGCCTGGAGGCGCTATAAAATCCCCGGAGGGCTCCCGCAGCGCGGGAAGCCCGTGCTTTGTGCCGCCACTGTTGCCGCCACTGTTGCCACCTGAAGGGGGGAACGGGACCAGGACTGCAAGTCCCAGGCTCCCTCGCGGCTTGCAGCCGCCACCGCCAGCATCCTGCGCCTGGAGGCGATATAAAATCCCCGGAGGGCTCCCGCAGCGCGGGACGCGCGCGGGCATGCCCGGGCCAAGGGCGGGCCCGTCTGCGCCAGTCAGCGCCTGGTGGAGACTGGGCTGGGCCAGCCCCCTGTCACCTGTAATTCGTCATGGGTAAGCGAAAACTACCCTCTACTTGTGATGGGGGGGAAAGGGAAAGCCAAGATCCCTAGAAATTGTGCCTCCATCATTTCATATTTGACTACAGCTGTTGGGGCGTTAAGTGAGGAAATTCATGATGTAGAGAAGCAGTTGGGACTAGGGGGATGATCCAGGATTGACAACAACTCACATAACCCCCCCAGTGTAACCGCACGAAATGAAATCCCTGGTGCCATCATTGAAACAGACTCTGAGGTGGAAGAGGGTGTTTCTACTGGGTTGCTACAAGATATCTTGACTACTGTTCCGGACTCCGTGACAGACATTGGGGGAAGACTATGTGGAGACGTACCCGCTGCTTCGATGGTGGCCCTAAACGAGAAAAAACGGAGAAAAGGCATGAAGCCGGGGTCAAATACAGCTGACTCTCAGCTCGGGGCGGGGAGCAAAGGAGTTTCGGGCACGGATGCCTGGGTCAAAGCTCATCTCACTACTGTTGTTGTAGATTCCATTCAGTCGTGCCTTGGGACTTTTTTTATGACTCTCAAAGAGGATTTAACTACTTGTATAAAAAATGCTTTAGATGTCATGGTAGTCAAACTCGCCTCCATAGAGTCACATTTAAGCAAATTGAGGGAGTGCAAATCTGGGTTGAATGAGGATATCGTACCGAGTAATGTGTCATTGGGTGCTCAAGTTGGTATATGTCACACACAGGCAGGTCCATCCAGGGGGGTTCAATACACTGCCCAACACCCCGGGAATCCGAAACTTGATCACAACAACATAGCTAACAATAACAATAAGCCAGAACAGTCGGGTGCCAAATCAATTTACATGCGGTCCCACTTACCGCCTGAACAGCCAGAGACTTCTGTTCGCAGAGAGCGGAGCACTCCGTCTTCGTACGGGCAGGGAAATAAATGCAGACTCCACTTACCCCCGGAGGCCACCCCTCTGACAGCAGTGTTAGTGGGGGTTCCCCACCTCAAAGATAACACTGAGACCCGGACGAATTGATCCGTAAAGTCAAATTTTGGTGCACTAAGCTGTCCGATGGTGGGGCCAAAGCAGCATCACACATTATTATGGCTAGGCGAGTGGGGTGGGTTGGTCAGGGCATGAAGATGGATGATGGCGATTGTGTCGTTATCAACTTTAATCAGGCAAATGTAGCCGGTCTTCTTTTTAAAGAGTGCTGCAATCGTGGTCCGGGGGGGATTAGAGCGTTTCCCCAGGGTTTTTTCTACCGCCCACCTGTGAGAAACCAAGCCGGTAATTTTACATCTCTGCTTGGTTATCCCGCAGAAAGGACATATAAAGGGTCGGGCCTCAGGTTTATTAACGGAGAGAGTCATCTGCTCACTCTGAACCCAAACCCACTACCTCTAAGTCTGTCAACACCTGAGGCTGTCCCAGGTGAAAGAGCAGCAGGGAATACTTTAGAATTGGCTAACAGATTTTCACCTCTGAGCCAGTTAGATGCCAATGACTGACTATCAAATCATACCCCTACACCTGGTTTGAATCACCCGAATCAGGCCACCCCTAATGTGAGCATACCAACAAGGGAAGTAGAAAGATCGACAGAAACTTCGAAAATACTTAGCTGGAATATAGCGGGTCTAAAGAACAAGTGCGATGACCCCAGGTGGCTTGACCTGGTAAGGGAATATGATGTAGTGGGATTTCAAGAAACATGGGAGACTGAGAACACATTTTGGCTGGATGGTTACACAACTTACACGGAGGCCGCGCGACCGTCGGTAGCAGGCCGTCCGAGGGGCGGCCTAATAACACTGATTTCCTTAAATGTGAGGGGCAGTCATAGTAAATTGGATACAGGGTCTACAAATTGTTTAGCGGTTGAGATTAATCCTGTTCATGCACCGAAGATACTTGTTCTTAATTTTTATAATTCTTTTGAAAAGTTATTTGCAAATGAACATTTATGCAGCTTAAATCACTTTTTAGACTTATATAGGGAGAAGCAAGTTACTCAGTCCTCAATTATTTTACTTGGAGATTTTAACATTCATTTGTGTAAAAGAAATTGTCAGGTCTTTGACGACCTTGGCCCAGGTTGTAACTTAGAGACCCATTTTGAACACACCACCCAAGGGGGATACTTAGAGGACTTTCTAGCTGAATTCGGGATGGCTCACCCAAACCTGGTAGAAGATGGTGCGGGTATTCCCTCCTTTAAGGGCAGGGGTATGTTCTCTACAATTGACTATATATTTGTTAACACAACTCTAATTCCGCTTGTCCTGGATTATACTGTTCATTGGTCACATTTTAGTGACCATAATCCCATTCACCTTAGTTTATGTAGGTGCCTGAAGGCCACAGATACAGCGGAGATCATGGCCCCAGCCCCTATAGTAAAAACCAGGGATCAAGGCCGTAGATTGAAATGGGCCAAGGTTGTTCCAGATCTTTTTCTAAATGATTGACTAAATGTTGTAGGGAATGAGATAGCCATATGTCAAGATGGTACCAAAGGGGGAGTGGAGATTACTGCAGCATTTGATAGGATTTGTAAGCAGGTAGCCAGTGCCCTCTCCTTACCAACTAAGGATTGTATCCACAAAGAAGAGAGGTAGTTTGATCATAACTGTACAGCTGCCCACTATGTGCCCTGAAACAAAAACCCCAAGATAGAACTCTAATAGCTGCGGCAAGGCTAGAGTATAAGCAGACATTGCGTACTCGTAAATCGTAAATTAAACAGGAAGCCTGGGATGAATTGTTGTCCATTGACGTGATCAAGAACAGTGCGAAATTTTGGGATATTGTCAACAAACCTTTTTTTTCTGGTCTTGGGGGTAACACCGTTGAGTGTAACATTTCGGAAGAGCTTTGGTTTAATCACTTTAAACTCATCTACGGTGACCAGCCAGATCAGGCAGACATAGGCCCCACGTGTATGGCTGCAGCATATAGCATACATTTTTCAGAACAAGAAGTGGCTGCGGCCATTGCCAAAATGACATGTAATAAAGCACCGGGCCCGGATGGGGTCCCTGTCGACCTCTTCAAGGCGGACATCACTCTATGGTCAAGATACTGGCCAATGTTTTAAACACGGTATGTCAACGGGGTCTGCCAAAATCCTGGTCAAAGTCAATTATTGTTCCAGTCTTCAAGAAAGGCGAGAGAGGTGATCCTAGGTGCTATAGGCCAATATCTCTAATTGACTCAACGGTTAAGGTGTTGGGCAGAGTGGTTCTCAGTAAATTAACAGGATGGATTAACGAACACAACGTCCTGTCAAACCTCCAATACGGCTTTAGGAAGGGCAGGGGCACCTTGGATCAGTGTCTTTACCTTTATCTCTTAGTAGGGAAATACACAATAGCTAAAAAAGGGACACTCCATCTCGCTTTCATGGATCTATCCTCGGCTTTTGACCGAGTGAATAGATCCAAGCTTTGGGACCTGTTGCTTGCAATGGGCATGGATAAAAACATTGTGTATTTCCTGGCAGACCTGCACAGGGATCTCTCGGCAACAGTAAGGTTTAACCAAAAGGGCAATCTAACGCAAAAGATTGATATTATAAGAGGAGTCAGACAGGGTTGCATTTTGGCCCCTTTGCTATTTACCCTTTATATTAATAATCTAGATTTGGCCCTGTGCTGAGCCAGTAAGGATATTCCTTGTGTGAGGAATCGATTGATCCCGGCACTACTTTATGCAGATGACGCTGCTTTACTGGCACCCACAGCGGTGGGGCTTCAGTATCTACTGAACTCCTTTGCTGATTTTATGGGCTCACTGGACCTGAATGTCAATTTTTCTAAATCACATACCATGATTATGGGAGTGAAGTCAAGAAAACCCAAAACGCATTATTGCGATGGAAATAAAATAACGAGGGTTACCACATTCCCGTATTTAGGCATTTTATTTGATGACAGGTGCTCATGGGCCCTGTTTAACTACCTGCATTTTTTATTGGCCGAACCCCTGGGCTGGAGAAAGACAGAGAATTTGGGACCCAGCTCTTGCGATAATTTTTCGAGGCAGGATACCTTGCACTTTGTCCTGTTTTGTGACCACTATTTGCACATTCGCAAGCGTTTTATTATCCCAATTTTAAAGGACAAAGGTTTCTTGCAGGCTTGGCCGGCCCTAACGTATTTGCAGATTTTGAGTAACCCCTGGGAAATTTTCAATATTGATAGCTTTTTAGTAGCGGCAGTCAGAGCAAGAAAAAAAAAAAAAGAGGGCCCATGTGATCTGACTGATTAAATGTATATCTTTTTCTCTTTAAAGTGAAACGTTTTTCTCTCGTACAATATGCACTTTACTTTACATTGCCTGAATTCCTTAGAGTTTTTTCATCATGATGCTTATATCCCTCCCTTTTTAATGTGAAATGGTCTTCTCTCTCACAATATGCACTTTACATTTTATTGCCTGAATTTTTTCGAGAGTTTTTGTTATTATGTGTACTCTGATCTGGGATTGTATTTTAACTACGATTGATTTTTGTTTTATGATTGTGTAATATTGGGCTTTTATGTGATGGATATTTTAACATGCTTTTATGGTTTTAAATAACCGAATAAAGTGATTTTGACTGACTGACTGACTGATTATTAGGTCCTTCATGAACAGTTTCACACTCTGAATTTCCGCTCCTTCTGGGACTCCCAGCACCCCGATGTTGTTCCTTCGAGCCCGGCCTTGCTGGTGATAGAGCGCGATGGTGCTCTCCAATTTGTAGGGGTGCATTATAATCACAAGTTGTTTGCACCTGCATGTATTCTCTTGTCGTGTTAACATTTGGTTATTAGAATGTGTAATGTAATAACATGTAAGGTGGAGTGATAGAGACATTTTGTGCAACGTGGAGAAATTAACATTGTAATTGTGTTCTACACGATGAAGTCAATGTTCGATTTTGCATATGACTACTGAGAGATTAATTTGCTAACGTGTAATGCACTGATTTAGACGTGCACAGTAATAATGTTCATGTATATGTGTGATTAATGAAGTTCATATTGATTCTTATGTTAGCCTCATGTGTATTTTTCCCTGGCTCTCTAAATCCTGTGTTCATAAAATTCATGTGTATGCAGAATCCTTCCTTTCTCATATTTCTGTTGTAGGTGGAGAAATTCATGTTAGAATAATGCTTTTGTTTTAGGAGTTAGGCTTAGGGAGGAGAGGATACATTTGAACAAGCAGCACTGAAAATGTGGGCCTGGGAATCAAGGTCATTGAGCCAGAGGCTGAGAGGATCGAAGCTGCCTGGAAGTTACCTACGAGGAGGTGTCTAGCTGGATGGGACAATCGCGTGATGCAATGATGGGTGTGTCTTAGGATTTTGGAGTTGGGGTTAGGGACAGTGCCCCGGGGGAATTGAGTTAGGAGAGGAGACCTGATGGAGAGAGAAGGAGCATCTTAGAACGAGCTCCGTAGCTTTATTCTACTTGACCCATTCAACGTGAGTGTACTTCTTAGGAAGTCTTCATTCTCTGACACCTTTACCTAAACTTGCCTGGGAAAATGCTAAGTAGGGATGTCACGTTAGTGGAAGTGTATGGACAGAATAATGCTTTTTACTTACGAACCTCCAATGAAGAAGACTCTTGATGTCGGCGCAGTTATCTTCTGCGTTTTGATTCTAGAATTGGTTATCCTTTGTATGCTTCATAGATTACATTTTGCCCGTAGGTTTGGTTTTGTATTAGTTCCGATATATTTCTACACCCTCATCTTGAGGTGTTTGTATGTCCAATTGTTCTTGGCTTTGTAATAAACTAACAAAATTTTGAACCTGGAGTCAGTGACTCTTCGGAGTCATGGTTTATTGGAATTGTAAAATGTGATTGAACAAGATATTTCCACCCTCTACACTTTTAAGCAGGAACCAACGATCTATCGACCAAGGGTTCCCGAGTAAATCTAGAACGTGGAACCCAGCCCCATCAGTTGGTAGCAATGTTGGATGGTTTCCTCTTGAAGTGAAGGGCGAATCTAGAACATTCCAGATAGATTTAGACCCATAGAGCACCAAAAAATGAGAGCCCAAAAGATCGAGAGCGGAGAACGACAGACTTTGGCGGAGACCGAAGGAGATTTACGGTGCGGCGAGAACAGCGGTGAACGGTGGAGTGAGTATGAATAGGGATGTTGTGTGCTAGATTGCGGTGATGAATTGACTGTGTGATGTCTTGTGGAGTTGGGATGAGAGTCGAGGAAATGTGGTTTCGGGCCGAACGCGCATGGTCCATGAGTTTTGATTTTGATTTGATGTGAGGCTCAACAGTAGCCTAAGATCCCAGGATAGATTTGTGGTGTAGAAGGCACCGATTTGTTGTAATTGTCATACCATTGGTTTGTTGGGAAGTCTTGAAGCGCTATCGACGACACGCCTGGGACAGGGAACTTTGTGTGACTGGATTTGTTAGGATTGTATGGGAAACCTTCAGTACAGGGGTTGACTACATCGATTCAAGTGGCCAGCGTGGGTCAAGGGTCATGGTGCGTGAATGTTCTTGAGTGATTCAATTCTATCGATCTTGAAGAAAGGCAGACAATTACTTGTTTATGTGGCTGTCCGGTCATTTCGTAGGCAGACAGTTACTAGGTTTTGGTTTATGTTGCTGTCCGGTCATTTGGTAGGCAGACAGTTACTTGTTTCTATGATTGTGAGTGTGAATGCGTAAAGTGAGATTTTGAAGGAGGGTGAACTGCTGTGAGGGGGAAGAGTGACATCGAGGTGTGCCGCGCTGCGATGGGGCGGTTGGTGTAACGCCACGCTGGGATTGGTTGATTGACATCAGGAAGTGAAAAAGAGGAATACCATTGGAAAAAGAATTGGGGTAATCATGCGATGCTTTAAAGTATTACGAGATCTGTGTAGGGTAGATAGAGTTGTGGTGACCCGAGTGGGTGAGGAAGCACCGCCCGAGGATACGCCAGCACATTACATGGCAACAAATGTAGGGCTCCATACCATAGTTTGGCTTCAAAATTGGCATAAGATTACTGAAAAAGAGGGAGATTTGGCTTTTTCACGTTACGGTTCATTTCGACTGGATGTATTATATCAATTGAGGGGGGTGATGTCTTCATTACGACCTCCGCCTAGACCAACACAGTTTGTAGCATTAGATGCTTGGATGCGAGCAGCACAGGCGAAGAGCAGGGAAAGAAGTCAGGGGAGAATGAAAAAAGCGATGAAGGCATACCGGGATGTGCAATGGGACGCACAGTTGAAGAGGTGGAGAGTAGACACCATCGAGGGAGAGAGATTGTACCCACTATTAGTGAAAGAGGGAGAGGCTCGGAACAGAAAGGAAGATGATGATAGTGACACTGATGACAGTCTGCTAGATAGATTACTGGCAGAGCGTCCTCCATCATACAATCCAGATTCAGGCGAGGGAAGGCGCGCATTGGCAAATCTGGCGGACATGGAGAGGACGGGAGTAGCGCAGACAGACCCTAGTGCAAGGGTAGTGAGAAAGATTTCAACAGGAGTGGAAGGAACGGGGATGCCAGCATCGGGAAGTAAGGAGATGAGTGGTGTCAATGCTGCCATGCGGCTACAGGAAGCCCTTATGTTGCCGGTCACTATTGGACCTATAGTGTCAGTGAATGACCGAAGTCAAGGGGAATGCAGTAGTCAGCCACAGTCAGGTGTGGGGGAAAGGGTCAACTTAGGAGGAAATGTTACCGCAAGTGGAAGTGGTCCATATTTGGTGCCTGTAGAAGCTAGTCCTCCATTACCAGCAGCTGCGGATCCTTCTAGTGTGCATGTTGGGTGTAGCGCAGTGCGATCGGTGTCATTGGCGGATTCACGTTCAGACTTGAGGATGTGGGAAGCTCCAATTAGAGGACCTGTGGGAAGGATGTCAGAAGTAGGAGTCGATCAGGGAGTTTCTGGAGGTCAGCAATTCTCTCAGAATACAGCGACAGGAGACCGTCATAGGAATCAGAGCAGCGAAAGGGAAGAACTGAGTAGCATGTTAAGTCAGGGAACCATCAAGGTTGCAGTAAAGGCCAAAGTGCTAGAAGTAGTGAGGTTGAAGGCAGAAGTGGAGGAGATCATCAGCGGGAGCCTGCCTCTGGAAAGGATAGAACTTTATGAGCAAGACGAGCTGTTGTTGCTGGCGAAGGATGTTAATCGTAAGGCGGGCACATGAGAAATTGACAGAATTGGCACAAAAAGTATTATGTGGATTTGTCCAAAATGAAAATGTTGCAGGGAAGTCACAGGTTAAATTAAAGTGATCATGAATTGGAAGAGAAAAGAGTCATAGGCTTGAAAACACACATTCGAGAATTGGTTGTAGGGATACGTGCATGGAGCATGCTTGAGAAGTGGGAGGAAAGATGGTCTAAGAAAAAGAATGTCAAGAAGGGGGTAGGAGATACGCCCCCTCTGGGAGGGGGGACAGCAGGAGTAGAGACTTACCCATTGTGAGAGGTATCGAGCGAAGGGTATGTGCATGTGCCTTGGAGCAGGAGTGATTTGGCAGCATTTACAAATGACTTTCCTCGGCTGAGAGAGAAACCTGCTGAGTGGTACAAACAAGTTGATCGCTTTGTGAAGATTTGTAAGGTGTTGTGGATTGATTTGAACACTCTATTTGACATTGTGGTACCTAGTGATCTGTGGTCTGCTTGCAAAACTGCTCTTGATTGGCCGTCTGCAGAACCAGATAGAGACCCGATAATGCATGGTCCTTCACCCTTGGTTATGAAAATGTTTGAGCAGGTAATCACATGGTTACAGTCCATGATCTCGCCACAAGATATCGATTGGGTCAAGATAGATTGAACCACTCAAGAGCCAGAGGAAACCGTAAATGCTTATTACGAAAGGCTCTTGCAAGCCTTTAAGCAGTATAGTGGATTGGACACTCTAGATTCTAAGGACATGGGACAGTTTGTTTCCAAGTTTGTTTTGGGATTGAGACCAGAAATTAGCTTTATGATCCAACAGCATTTGATTTGCTGGCAGAACAAGTCTGTGGATGAGATTCTGCGGTATGCCAGATACTGTAGTGACAAAGTGGATTCTAAGCATAGGAAAATAAAAGATAAACTGATGTTAGTCCAGATGAGGAATGCAGATAGGGTAGCCTAAGTGCAGATGAGTGGAGGAACGTTGGGTCGGAAGCAGGGAAATAATCATGGAGGGACTCAGAACGCGCCGCACCTCGTGGGTCAGGGTAGAGGAAGAGGGATAGATCCCAAGACAGGAATTGCGGTCAGTACCTTAAATAAAACCACTGCATGTCATTATTGTCACAAAATTGGGCATTCGAATCGCGAGTGTCGGTTAAATCCAGCAAATCAGCCTTAAGACGAGGAGATAGTGCAGGTACCTGAGGTTGTATATACTGTTACGAAACCCAGATCCATGAATGGAGGGGGTCCGAGTCAGCAAATGCAGGTTCCCCAACCTCCGAGAATTCCACAAGGGAATCGAGTATACCAGCAGATGCCCTTTATTGAAACACTAGATGAGTTTGATCCAGACCCGTTGCAATGACGGTGCCTGAGGGGGGAGGAAGACTGTACCCTTGAAGCAGTCTTGGAGGTAGGCCAGAGAGGACCGTATGTGGAGGCAGATGTAGATGGTCATCCTATTACATTCTTGATTGATACTGGTGCTACCGGTTCTACTGTGAGGTCCACAGTAGTCCCTAACCTACCCCTCTCGGGACAATCGATCGAAGTCATAGGAGTTGTCAGTAAGAGAATGACGAATCCACTGACGGACAAGATACCTGTGAGAATAGGAGCATTTCAGGATCAACACCAATTTGTGGTGTGCGATTTGAGTCCAGTTTGTTTGTTGGGTCGTGACCTTTTGTGTAAATTGAATTGTACCATCTATTACACGCCCAAAGGAGTAGAGCTGCAGACTAATGATGACAACATTGGATTCAAATTGGCGAATCAGAATCTCTGCATAGAGATGTTCCTGTGCTGACAGTGGAAGAACTACCATATGATTTGAGGGACTATGTCTCTCCAGTGGTGTGGGATTTCACGGGAGAAGAGATAGGACTGATCAGAGGGGTTAAGCTAGTTAAGATATAGATCAAGCCGAATGCTGAGTTTCCAAGAACACCCCAGTACAACCTGACTCCAGAAACGGTGGCAGGAATTACACCAGTGATTGGTCGATCATCGAGCACGGTATCCTGAAGGAAATCATGGGGAGCCCATGCAATTAACCCATAATGGGGCTGCAGAAGCAGAGTGGGAAGTACAGGATTGTGCAGGATCTGCGAAAGGTCAACACAATCGTAGTTCCATGTTGTCATGTGGTACCGAATCCATCTGTGATCTTGTTTCAAATTCCTTGTGAGGCTGAATGGTTTACTGTGATAGATCTATCTCAGGCGTTCTTTTCAATACCCTTACATGAAGAAAGGCAATTTTTATTTGCTTTCCGTCTGAAAAATCGTGTGTTAACGTGTGTCATGTCCCCCAAGGGTATACTGAGAGTCCGTCAATCTTTAATCAGATCCTGAAAAAGCACCTTGAAAGTCTAGTACTGCCGCAGAGGTCAGTGCTCGTGCAGTATATTGATGACCTCCTGATTGCATCAGAAACCGAGGAGGCTTGTAGGGTAGACACTGTTGCTCTGTTAAACCACCTGGCAGAAAACTGACACAAGATGCCCCCGAGCAAACTCCAGTACTGTTTGCCTGAAGTCCAGTATTTGGGTCATCGCATTGAGAAAGGCAAGAGGAAGGTGTCACCAAACCGCATTGAGGCGATCATGAAAATGAATGCGCCTACTACGCAGAAGGAGGTCAGGATGTTCTTGGGAATGGTTGGCTACTGTCAACAATGGATTCCCAACTTATCATTGAAGGCAAAACCTTTGCAGAGGTTGACACACAAGAATATGAGTGATCCGGTACCATGGGATAACGACTGTTTGGTTGCCTTCCTGGAGCTGAGAGAAAGCCTGTGTTGCGCTCCGACTCTAGGAACGCCTGATTACAACAAAGCATTCTCATTATTTTGCTGTGAGCGGAAAGGCTGTGCACTGTCTGTACTCACCCAGACACATGGGGGTGTCCGTAGACCAGTTGCTTACATTTCAGCTACATTAGATCCTGTAGCTTCAGCATTGCCCAGATGTCTCAGATCCGTTGCTGCAACAGGTGTCAGCATTAAAAGGTGTGACAACATTGTGATGGGTCATCCTCTTACTGTTTATGTTCCACCTCCAGTTGAGCTCCTGATGACGAGGACCAAAACACAGCATTTGACGAATATCCGGCTCACAAGCTATGAGCAGGTTATTCCTGCCTCTGAAAATATAACTTTGAAAAGATGTTCTGTGTTGAATCCTGCTACTTTGATGCCTATTCCAAACACTGAAGGGGGAGATTGTGAGGACCATGACTGTCTCGATGTGACTGAACTTTGCCCCAAACCGAGGCCTGACATTGTTGATGAACCTCTGCCTGAGTCAGACCAAGTCCTTTTTGTTGATGGTTCATGTCTAAGAGACAATGCGGGATGTTTTAGAGCAGCATTTATTGTCTGTACCATTTCTGGAGTTGTGGAGGCTGCTTGTTTACAGGGAGTACACTCCGCACAAGTAGCTGAGATCATTGCCTTGACACGTGCATGCTATGTTTCTGAACAAATCCGAGTTACCATCTACACCGATAGCCAATATGGGTTCGGTGTGGTTCATGACTTCGGACAGCTATGGTCACAGAGGGGGCTCTTAACAACATCATGATCTCCCATCAGAAATGGGAAATATGTGAGACAATTGTTGGAAGCCTTGCAGCGACCAAAGTAAATAGCTGTTGTTACACTAGGTAATTGGTACGTAGATGAAGTTGTACGTTTTTGCGCGGAACAAGATTGCATTTTTAATGGGGATTATACAGGAGAGAGCCCAGAAAGAACCGAGCTCAGCATGATGTTAGCCATAGCGGACACTTGGGATGAGGTCAAGCGTCTGCAAGGAGAAGTGTCAGACCAAGACAGAGATGGCTGGATTAAAGCAGGCTGTGAGAAAAGAGATGATGGCATTTGGGTTTCAGCTGATGGTCGAGCAGTGTTGCCGGATTGTTTACTGAGCCCTATGGCGAGGCAGAATCATGGAGCAGTTCATATTGGGAGAGATGCCATGGTGCGAGTGTTCAGACAAACGTGGTTCAATCCACGGTTCCTTGTGTTTGCTGAAGCGGTGTGTCACAGATGTGTTACGTGTCAACAGATGAATGCTGGAAAGAAAACTGTGGTTACACTGAGTCACATTGGAAGGTCCGGGGGTCCTTTCAACAGAATCCAACTCGACTTTATTGAGATGCCCAGGTGCAATGGATTGAGATACATTCTGGTTGAAGTGTGTGTTTTCTCACAGTGGGTGGAAGCATATCCAACAAGAAGGTGTGATAGTCTCACAGTAGCAAAGTTGTTGCTCAGGGAACTCATACCACGCTTCGGATTTCCAACTTCATTGGAGTCGGATAGAGGAACGCATTTCCACAGTGAGATTATGAAGCTGTTGTGTACGGTTTTACAAGTTGATCAGAGATTGCACTGTAGTTACACGCTGGAGGCGTCAGGTCTTGTGGAGCAGATTAATGGGACTCTCAAAGCGAGGATGGCAAAGGTGTGCTCTTCAATGTCTTTGAAATGGCCCGATGCATTGCCTTTGGTGTTAATGAGTGTGCGTAGCATTCCTGATAGGAGGACAGGACGCTCGCCTCACGAAATATTAATGGGGAGGGTGATGCGCTTGCCAGCAGTGCCGTCTACAGCGTTGATAAACATCACTGATGATTTGATCATTGCAAGGGACTGACTGACATGGTCCATTCTGTGTCTCACCAGGTTGAAGCTGCGACTGCACCGACTTCGAAGGACCTTTGTCATGACTTGTGTCCAGGCGACTTTATACTTGTCCGGAAGCATGTGAGGAAGAACTGTCTTGATGCTCGCTGGAGAGGTCCGTACCAAGTGATTCTGGTGACAAATACATCTCTGAAGTGTGGAGGCTTGCCGAATTGGAATCACGCCTCCCACACCTGCAGAGTTTCAGGACCCTCGGAAGAAACAGCTCATCTCCTGGAAGAAAATCCAGCCGTAGTTGCGAAGCCACAGGAGAGGACAAGCCAAGCTGTGGGGGTTCCTGACGAGGCTGGTTACACACCAGAGAAAGCTGAGGGGGTCACGCTACACAAGGCCCAGGTGTCGACTCTGAGGGAGACAGTCACATTGTGAGTGGTACAGAGTCAGACTCAGCTGAAGAGACTGGTGTGGAAAGTGGTCAGATGCAGAGAAGGAGAGCAGAAGTTGCAAGAGAGTCATGGCCTGTGAGACAGAAGAGACAGAACCTGAGACTTGCTCCTGAAAGAGACCTTGCCCCTGTATCTGAAACGTCTGAGTCGGAGCTAAGTGACTTGGAGCAAGCACAGGAGGACTTGAGGAGATTGAGGAGAGCAAGAGTACCGTGCCAGAGATTCGCTGCCCCTGAGTGGACTTATCTGATTACAGATGCTAGGAACAGTGGGCACCGGGAGGCTGAGGTCTGCACGACTAACGAGCAGAGCTTCAGAACTGATAATTGAGACTGTTGGCCGCTGGACTAGAAGCCAATGGAGTGTAGAGAGTGGCTGTACCAAATCCTCAAATACTGAGTGGCTAGCGAAGTTTAATTCTGCAATATCTATCGTTTCCAACCTTTGGGTATCAGCCACCAGCCCAGAAAATTGCCGCAGTAAGTCTTGAAATTCTACAGAGTGTCATTGATGAAGTTTGCTCTGATCTTGTGAGGGATTGTTGATTGAATTGTGAACTGTAATTAGAACGCTTTTGGTTTAAAGAAGATAATATAGGCACGAGTGGAAAAAGAATAAAATTAGGGATTTTCCGTAGAAGAAGAAAGAGGGCTAAGGAAGTCTTTTTGAACTGTGTAAATAATTGCACAACGAACTGTGAAATTGGTTTCCAGGACTCCAAGGAACTGTGCATGAACTTTGTTGATTGGCAGTAAGAGGCAGAGAAAGAGACTTTGCGTTGATTCTCCTCCTGCAATAACCCAAACTCAGTCAAGGATGGAGTCTGGAAGTCCGAACCGTAGAGCAAAGTGTGTAATAGGTACACTTATAGTAGGAGTAATAGTAGTTATAACAGTAGTTATTATCATGTCTGTAAAGGTTTCACGTGAAGCAGAAGCTGATGGGGTGGGAATACAAGGGACATCCACACCTACCACTTCTAGCACAAAAGAGGGTACATTAGGAGCCGATAAAGCTATGATAGATCACACTGGTCGCATATTGCATGTAGATTTGTCTAAGGGTGATTATACGTTGGATGCTTATGCGAAGCTATTGTATGAGTATGTGAACATGATGGATGTGAGAGGCTGTTATGTGTGTATGCAGTTGCTCGCGTCAGTAGTGGAGGGCATTCGTTATCATCACCTCTGACGTATGGTATTACATTTACCTTGTTGCTTAGCATGTTTTATGGTAAGGGTCATTACAAATATTATTTCTCCAACTATGATGTGGTGCTTTCAGAGGTTCCAGCTTACAAGCACCTGAATAAGTACAATTATTATAAGCAGGAAGAGAGGATAGGTAAGTATTTCATACCTACTGTTACATTAGACACAGCTTATGCGCCCCACCACAATTTGACTTGTATATTGACTGATATAGAGAAGAAGTTTGTAGATCAAGTAGAGGATAGACATAGGCAGTTGAACGTAAAGCTTAAAAGTAGAGAAGGAAAATTTCAGTGGACCAAGGAGGAACTAGCACATAAGGCGAAAGGGAGTTATGGTTCAATAGCTTTAGATTTTGAACAGCGAGGAAAACTTTGCATTAGACAGGTACAGACCTACTATGATAAGAGTTTTGTTGGACAGAGTGTGTGTGATCACATTTTCACAATTGAAGACACTGCAAAGAAATTTTTGCAAGAAGCGGTACAAGTGGTGCCGAATGTGTATTTTGTGTGTGGGAAAAATGCGTTATGTACGATTGCCACTGAATTGGTATGGCGCATGTTAGGTGGCTGTTATGTTTCCCAAGATATACCACGTTGAGTATTTGGGACCTTTGGATGGAGAGTCACACCATAAAGCGAAGCGAGGTACAAGTGCAGGAAAGATTGTTGGAGATGTATTTGAAGCAATGATACCAAGTTTGGGAGTAGTTCTGAACGACATAAAGATTAGAAGGTTGTCAACTATTGTGGATAAGTTGTCAGCGAATACAGCTCAGTCTTTGTTACTTGTAGATGGAGAGATGGTGTCAACAGGACTATGGTGATGCAGAACCGTCTTGCTTTAGATGTGTTGTTAGCAAAAGAGGGCGGAGTCTGCAAAATGCTGAGAGTTCAACCATGCTGGACTTATATCCCAGATCATAGCAAGGATCTGAGGAAATATATAAGTAACATTACTGAGATACACCATGAAATACTTGACCTGGCAACAGAAGGTGTTTGGGACAAAATTGGTAAAGGATTTGGAAAGATTGGAAATCTTGGGACGGAATTTCTTGGTTACATCTTGAAGCCAATCATAATAGTTGTGATTTCTGTGATTCTTTTGCTTGGTGCGTTAAGGGCCTATAAGTGGCACAAGGCAAGACAGGTTGAGAGATCTCTTAGGCAACGTGAGAGGAGAATGGAGAGACTGCAGGACAGTCACTATGAGAATCTCAAGAAGCTAGAAACGTTTTGACAGGGAAGACTGGCTACGACTTCTGTTTAGGTTGGTTCTTTCTACAGGGAGATGTAATTGATGGTGATGACACTAGTCATCAGAGGAGGGGACTGATAGAGTGCGATGGTGCTCTCCAATTTGTAGAGGTGCATTATAATCACATGTAGTTTGCACCTGCATGTATTCTCTTGTCGTGTTAATATTTGGTTATTAGAATGTGTAATGTAATAACATGTAAGGTGGAGTGATCGAGACATTTTGTGCAACGTGGAGAAATTAACATTGTAATTGTGTTCTACACGATGAAGTCAATGTTCAATTTTGCATAGGACTAATGAGAGATTAATTTGCTAACGTGTAACGCACTGATTTAGACGTGCACAGTAATAATGTTCATGTATATGTGTGATTAATGAAGTTCATATTGATTCTTATGTTAACCGATTTTGTAGGCCTTATGTGTATTTTTCCCTGGCTCTCTAAAACCCGTGTTCATAAAATTCATGTGTATGCAGAATGCTTCCTTTCTCATGTTTCTGTTGCAGGTGGAGAAATTCATCTTTGTTAGTTAGAATAATGCTTTTGTTTTAGGAGTTAGGCTTAGGGATGAGAGGATACATTGGAACAAGCAGCATTGATAATGTGGGACGGTGTTCTTTCTCACTGGAGAAGGCCTGGGAATCAAGGTCATCGAGTCAGAGGCTTGGAGGATCGAAGCTGCCTGGAAAGTTACCTACGAGGAGGTGTCTAGCTGGATGGGATGACCGCGTGATGTGATGATGGGTGTGTCTTAGGATTTTGGAGTTGGGGTTAGGGACAGTGCCCCGGGGGAATTGAGTTAGGAGAGGAGACCTGATGGAGAGAGAAGGAGCATCTTAGAACGAGCTCCATAGCGTTATGCTACTTGACCCATTCAACGTGAGTGTACTTCTTAGGAAGTCTTCACACGCTGACACCTTTTCCTAAACTTGCCTGGGAAAATGCTAAGTAGGGATGTCACGTTAGTGGTAGTGTAGGGACAGACTAATGCTCTTTACTTACAAACCTCCAATGAAGAAGACTCTTGATGTCGGCACAGTTATCTTCTGCGTCTTGATTCTAGAATTGGTTATCCTTTGTATAATTCATAGATTAAATTTCGCCCGTAGGTTTCGTTTTGTATTAGTTCTGATGTATTTCTACACCCTCATCTTGAGGTGTTTGTATGTCCAATTGTTCTTGGCTTTGTAATAAACTAACAAAATTTAGAACCCGGAGTCAGTGATTCTTCGGAGTCATGGTTTATTGGAATTGTAAAATCTGATTGAACAAAATATTTCTCCATCTACACTTTTAAGCAGGAACCAACAATCCATCGACCAAGGGTTCCCGAGTTAATCTAGAAAGTAGAACCCAGCCCCATCACTGGTCTTCCAGCCTCTCCGCCATTTCTGCCTGTTGCTTTGTAAGAAGCTTCACTTGTTCCTCCAATTGTTTTGACTTGGATTGTAACTGGTTGACACTGGTTTCGGCAGCTGAGACCTTATTGGAGATTTTGTGGAAATCCGCTCTTAATAAGTTTACATCAATGGTGACCGCATCAAGCTTTGGTTCGATAGTCCCTTTTAGGTCAGTGATGGTGGCCATGATGGCAGTTAGCATTGGTTCCGCTGCCTCAGCTTGTTCATCCCGTTGACTTTGTGCTTCTGGCCCTGTCTTTGGCACGGTGTATTTATCCATTATATTTGTGCATGTGCGGCTCAGGCCCTTTGGCTTCATTGCGGACCCTGGTATGCCTGCGTCGGTTTGAGCTGACTGTAGAAAGTTGGCGCAACAGAATGCTAGCTCGTCCGCCGTGCAGTCTCTGTCTCTTGTAAGCAATGCCCCCCAAAGGACGTAAGATCTACGCAGTATAGCTGCAGCTCAAGAGAAACTAGCGTAGGTCGCAACGATGTCAGGAATTTCTTTTATCCTATTCCCTTGGTACACACCACACAGTGAGTCCCCAACCAGGTTCCCCCACTGGCCCTCAGTCCGTAACCTTCTTTTCAGCACATGGGACTCTCTCTGTTATCTGGCCAGAAGTACCAAGGGGTAAAGCCAGTTTGGTAAGGGCCACAGTCGCACCACTCTTTGGCCTGAATTAGGCCCTATCACCTATGCAGTCTCTTAAGGGGTCCGGGTGGGCAGTCCCCGCCACGTATACACTGGCTTCTGGCTCCGCACTGTTCCTTTCGCCAACGTCTCACTGCCCGGTCATCCAGTGGGCCCATTCCTCCCTCGTGCCCCACTGCGTCTTCATGCTGTATCACCATACATGCCAACATTTTAGGACAGGGAAGTGGGAGATTTTCGACAGAAATCGGGAGAATGTAATTTCCCCATTGACTTCTATTGAAGAACATGCAATTTCAGGTGGGAAACAGCTAAAATAAAGCCATTGTTGGCTTAAAGAATCAGGAGTCTCCCTCCTGAATCGGGTCTATTGGCATGTATGTATCACTCACCACCAGGGTGGAGGGCCAGGGAGGGGGAAAGGCAAGACGCCCCGGGTCTTTTTTAGGGGCCAGTCAGGCCCCACCATATTGCCATCCACTGCCTCCCTGTCTCCATTGCTGCTGCTCAAGCGGCCACGCACTCACTGCTTCCGTGCGGGCCGCGTTTTCGACCTTCGCGGATCAGTGTGGCCCATCGACTCCGTATCCCTGCCAGAGTGCACAGCACAGAGGTCCAGTCACCGCTCCTCTCGCTTCTTCAGGGGGGCAGGGTCTCGCTTTTGGTCAGGCCACTTGGGGCCGCTTCTCGTTTGCAGGCTGTCTCACCGCAGCCTTGCAGTCTACGTTACCCAGGCCCGAGTCAGGGCCGGCCCAGCAACGGCGGTCCGGATGCTCCTCGGGCGAGTAGAATCCACTCGAACTGCACTGGCCTATCTCGCCGTCTCTTCGGTCCACCTCGTTCTGCACACAGCAGGCGGGGCTGGAGAATAGGACGGATATTTGGGGGTTATTTAGAGCTCGGAGCTCCTTTAGCGTGCGACCGTCACCGTCGGCGCCAAGTCACGTCCTCCCTTGTCCTTAATTCTTGGAGGGGAAGATTGGAGCATGTGACAGGCTTCAACATTTAATTTTTTGGCAGTTTTACATAGCGCAAACAAAAATAGAGTTTAAACCCTGTTTTTGTGTGTGCTATGTTATTGATGCAGCGGAAGCGGCTGCAAATTGTTTACCACTAATAACCAATTTCAATATCTACCTCTCATTCCCCGCATAAACTAAATTTGGCCCATACCTTTAATAACTGGTCCTCCGATGAATCTTGGAGAGGTGATAGGGGCTGACTATTGATAAGACGGATAATATCTCCCTTATGAGGACCTACAACAAGAGGAATATTCTGCAACAAGCTAAATTTACAATGTATAAATCACATTAATAATATTCATCAATAATGACAGACTCTGATTACTTATCAACTTGCCTTTATCTATTTCTTAAGCATATGAATGGTCAATCAAACGATACAGCATTGAATCACAGATCACCACACAAGAGAAAATAAGCAATTCACAATAACATCTCATTTAACGAGCATGAGTAAGTGGATAGGAGAAGAGACAAAAGAGCATTGCAATAATATCAATGCAATTACAGAGTTTCATACGAACCTAGAGAAAACTATAGCACAGCGTGCTAATAGTCTGAAGAGCTAACCCTCTTGCCGGAAGGGAAAGCTGAGCAACCTCACAAAGGTATGAGGAACAAAGTTAGAGAGTCAGGATCAGACTACAGCAGCCAAAAAGGAAGCTTAAGGAAACAGCTTCACTCTCGCCTCGACGCGCAAAGACGCTTGCTCTCAAGGAAATGCTCACCCACACCAAACCAGGTTGATTCTAACACTAGTAGTTATACCCTAATTTGTTAAAGTCCATCCCTAACTTTGTTTCAAATCCCGATCATTCACAGTTCTCATTGGTCCAGGAGCATAGGATGTTCAGTCACACCACTTCCTTCGCACCTAACTTTCAAAAGTTCTTTTTTAGAAACAGGCTGTCATCATCGTCCTTCAGCAGAGAAAAACACGATATTCTTCTTCCAAAGCCTGCACACATCTTCTGAGTATTTGCAACATTTTACTATGGCAGTTATCCACAAAAATAAACATTTCCCCAGTCAGCAAGGAAATTCCACCAATATCTTCTCTGAACAACCGTCCACAAGGAATAATAGAACACTCAGTAAGAGACAAAATACAATTCTTTTTACAGCTAGCCTACATTTAAAAAGCAAATTAATCCTAACAGTGGTTTGAGGCCTTCTCTGTAAAAAGTGCCATTCTCTAGGAAAAAATAAACAAACGTAGTTATTTGTTCATATAAAAAGCTCCATTACATTATTCATTTTAGAGCGACCCCTGACCTTGACTGGTAGGTCGCTCCCCCACCACACAGCTCCGTCTGTGTGCCCTGCTGCTGCCCCTGATTGTGCTCGTTTTTTTCCTTCTGTGCCCCCTTGCTGCCCTGATTGTGCTCGTTTTTTCCTTTCTGTGCCCCCTTGCTGCCCTGATTGTGCTCGTTTTTCCTTTCTCTGCCCCCTTGCTGCCCTGATTGTGCTCGTTTTTTCCTTTCTGTGCCCCCTTGCTGCCCTGATTGTGCTCGTTTTTTTCCTTTCTGTGCCCCCTTGCTGCCCTGATTGTGCTCGTTTTTTTCCTTTCTGTGCCCCCTTGCTGCCCTGATTGTGCTCGTTTTTTTCCTTTCTGTGCCCCCTTGCTGCCCTGATTGTGCTCGTTTTTTTTCCTTTCTGTGCCCCCTTGCTGCCCTGATTGTGCTCGTTTTTTCCTTTCTGTGCCCCCTTGCTGCCCTGATTGTGCTAGTTTTTTCCTTTCTGTGCCCCCTTGCTGCCCTGATTGTGCTAGTTTTTTTCCTTTCTGTGCCCCCTTGCTGCCCTGATTGTGCTCGTTTTTTCCTTTCCGTGCCTGTTTCCCGCCGCTGCGCCCCTGCGGCCCCGCCCCCTCACTGCCCATTCGCTGCCCCATTCCCTGCTCCTCCCTCCCACCTCCCCATTTATGGCGGCCGCTGGGCGGCCGCGCAGCGGACATGCGCCCGTCCGCGCCGGGACCGCGCCCAGCGCCAGAACCCCTGGTCCGGGCATCCCCCGCCACATCAACAGACGCCGATACGACGCCAGCACCCTCCACGCACTCAACCCCGGAAAAGATCACGCCTGCTACCGGGCCACCCCGAAGCGCACCCAAGGGCCCTTCACCTGCCGGAACTGCAGCTTCGCCAGCACCCGCCCCGCCAAACCACCGCCCAGGAAAGAACCCAACTACCTCAGATGCATCCTCCTCAACACCCGCTCCGCCCGCAAACACGCCATCGAACTCTGGGACCTTCTCGACTCAACCTCCCCAGACGTCGCATTCCTGACGGAGACCTGGCTGAATCTCGCTTCAGCCCCCGACATCGCCATTGCCATCCCGGACGGCTACAAGATCACCCGCAGGGACCGCACCAACGGAGTCGGAGGAGGCATCGCCATCGTCCACAGGAACGCCCTCAGAGTCTCAACCAACACCGACGACACCCTCAGCACCGCCGAACACATGCACTTCCAGATCCACACCGATCCCAACACCACCCTCAGAGGAACCCTCATCTACAGACCCCCCGGACCCCGACCACAGTTCAGCGATTCTATCGCTGACTTCGTCAGCACACACGCCATCGCCTCCACGGACTACATCCTCCTCGGGGACCTGAACTTCCACCTCGAGAACAACAAGGACACCAACTCCACCACCCTGATCGACAACCTCGCCACCCTCGGACTCAGACAGCTCGTGACTACACCCACCCACGCCGCCGGCCACACGCTAGACTCCATCTTTTCCGCAAGCCCACACGTCTCCTTCAACCACACCTCCGAACCCCACTGGACTGACCACCACTGCATCCACTTCACCTACAGGAAGCCCACCACGCACCACCGCACCGAACAAATGCCTCGCCGCTGCTGGAGCAGAGTCACCGAAGACCAGCTAACCACAACCCTCGCCCTGAGCCCACCCGCCGAACCCTCCGACCCTGACACCGCCGCCCGCAACCTCAGACAGTGGATCAACGACTGCGCCAACACCCTCGCCCCGCTCAAGAATCCGCCCAACAGCCACACCAGCAAGAAAGCCACCTGGTTCACCGAAGACCTCCAGGCCTCCAAACGAACATGCCGAAAACTGGAGAAGATCTGCCTCCACGAACGGACAGCGGACAGCTACGCCGCCCACAAGAGCGCCACCCGCAGTCACCATCACCTCATCAGATCCGCCAAAAGGGCCTCACTCAAAGACCGCCTAGACAACAACACACACAACAGCAAAGAGCTCTTCAACATCGTGAAGGAACTCTCCAACCCCAGCTCCAACACCAACGACATCCCGCCGTCGCGAGACCTGTGCGACTCACTGGCCACCTTCTTCCACCGCAAAATCGCCGACATCCACGACAGCTTCAACACCACGACCGCCCCGGCAACCACCGAGACCACTGCCCCCACAACCACCAACCGCCTGCTCTCCTGGACCAACATCAACGACGAGGACACCAGCGAGATCATGAACACCATCCACTCCGGCTCACCGCTAGACCCGTGCCCTCACCACGTCTTCAACAAAGCCAGTACAGCCATCGCGCCCCATCTCCGGAAAATAATCAACATCTCCTTCGAGACAGCAACCTTCCCGGAAAGCTGGAAGCACGCCGAGATCACCGCCTTACTCAAGAAACCCAAGGCAGACCCCAAGGACCTCAAGAACTTCCGACCCATCTCTCTGCTCCCGTTCCCCGCGAAGGTCACCGAGAAAATCGTCAACAAACAACTGACCCGCTACCTCGAGGAGAACAACATCCTGGACCCTTCCCAGTCCGGCTTCCGCAGCAACCACAGCACCGAAACCGCCCTCATCGCCGCCACTGATGACATCAGGACCCTGCTAGACAACGGAGAAACAGCAGCCCTCATCCTCCTGGACCTATCAGCCGCCTTCGACACGGTCTGCCACCACACACTACGAACACGCCTTCACGACGCCGGGATCCAAGAGAAGGCCCTGGACTGGACCACATCCTTCCTCTCCGGCAGAACACAAAGCGACCGCCTCGCCCCCTTCCGATCCAAAGCCACCAAGATCATCTGCGGCGTACCCCAAGGCTCCTCCCTCAGCCCAACGCTGTTCAACATCTACATGGCACCCCTCGCCCACGTCGCCCGACAGCACAACCTCAACATCATCTCCTACGCCGACGACACCCAGCTGATCCTCTCCCTCACCAAAGACCCTCACACCGCCAAAGCCCACCTCCACGAAGGAATGAAGGCCGCCGCCGAATGGATGAGGACCAGCCGCCTGAAGCTGAACTCGGACAAGACGGAGGTCCTCATCCTTGGTTCCAACCCTTCAGCATGGGACGACTCCTGGTGGCCAACATCACTGGGAACAGCCCCGACACCCACCGACCA
Organism: Calotriton arnoldi; assembly: GCA_963921515.1. Classification (NCBI taxonomy): domain Eukaryota; kingdom Metazoa; phylum Chordata; class Amphibia; order Caudata; family Salamandridae; genus Calotriton; species Calotriton arnoldi. Next base: position 670,850 of record CAWUFW010003570.1, read on the forward strand.
CGCACGCAACCTAGGGGTCATCCTCGACCCCACCCTCTCCATGACTAAGCAGGTCAACGCCGTTTCCTCATCCTGCTTCAACACCCTCCGAATGCTCCGCAGGATGTTCAAGTGGATCCCCACCGAAACAAGAAAAACAGTCACCCAGGCCCTCGTCACCAGCAGGCTGGACTACGGAAACGCCCTCTATGCAGGAACGACGTCTAAGCTCCTGAGACGGCTGCAACGCATCCAGAACACCTCTGCACGTCTTATCCTCGACATCCCCCGACGCAGCCACATCACACCCCACCTGAGAGACCTGCACTGGCTCCCTGTCAACAAGAGGATAACCTTCAAGCTCCTCACCCACGCACACAAAGCACTCCACAACTCCGGACCAGCCTACCTCAACAGACGACTCAGCTTCTACACCCCCACCCGCCAGCTCCGCTCCACCAGCCTCGCCCTCGCCACAGTCCCCCGCATCCGGAAAACGACCGCCGGCGGCAGATCCTTCTCCCACCTCGCCGCCAAGACCTGGAACACCCTCCCCACCAACCTTCGGCAGACCCAAGACCTACTGGCCTTCAGAAGACTCCACAAGACCTGGCTCTTCGATCAGTAGCAGCACCACCCCCCTCTTCCCCCAGCGCCTTGAGACCCTCGCGGGTATGTAGTGCGCTTTATAAGTGACATGATTGATTGATTGATTGATTGAGTCTTCTATTTTTCTAATGTAAACGCAAATATTCTCAACAGGTATTTTATGCAATTAATATTACTCACGTAAAGCTCTTTTATTAACGTATTTTATTTACTTTGCACTAACGTTATTTCTCTGCTACCTTTCGTGCAGATGTCATTTACGGCCTACAAAAATCATTTGTCATTTTCTCCTGCACATTTCTCGATTCCCTTTCCAAATACTCCATGTTAATATTTTCTCAGTTAATTTTCATGACTTTTGTTAATAATTTTCACTCAGGAGGTTTAATCCGAGCAGGTTTATTTTGCGAAAATCCTGCTCCATCAATCCCCCCTCTGATGGCTATTTAAGCCATCATAAATCCAAAAATCTGATTACAATCTGATTTGCCTAGAAAATCGTAGTTCTCATTTGTTTCAACCTAAACCCATCTATATCTTTCATTACTTCATAATAAGCTCTTTTCTTATCTTTCATTTATATTTCTTCTCTCTTTCTCTTCTTGGCTCTTCGTTTTGCCTCTATTGTTTTACCCTTACACTTGCAGCATTTATATATTAGAAACAGCATTAGCATTCCAGTAGCAGTAACAATAATAGGTGTTAGTATTCTCCCTATCAAGCTGTTACCAAAAGTTAAAAACCAGTTTCCTACAGAGGAGAAACCCTTACCAAGTTTCTCACAAGCACCATCAACCTTCAATTTAGTCAAATCTTCCCGTAAATGTGTAATATTAGTACTATATCCCTCTGGATTCTTACTTTTGTCAGGGATATATGTACAGCATTGTTGAATTTTCAACATGCTACAGACTCCGCCCTCTTTTGCCAATAATACATCATGAGCAAGTCTATTTTGCAAAACCATAGACCTTATAGCCACCATTTCAGTATCAATAATCAAAAACCCACCAGCAGTGTCTGTTGATAAACGATCAACCACTGTGGACAATTTTCTAATCTTATGCAAATTTAATATTACCCCAACTGAAGGTATCAATGTTCCAAAAATATCACCCACAATCTCTGCAGCACTAATTCCCCTTTTACTCCGTATTAGTCCACTTTTACCCTTCTCATTGGTTCCATGATTCTAATCCACATGGTAGATCTTTGGAAAGACGATCCCCATATACCAACACTCATACCAACGTGCTGGCAACCTATAATAGGCATTCTTACCACGCACATAGTAAATTCCAGGAAAGACAGGATCCATACCACCTTTTAATCCCCAACCCCTGTGATTAGGAAGGTATGATCACATTCACTAGAACCAATGAAATAATTGTAATAGTCAGCCTTTTGTCTTAGTAAGCAAAGCTTTCCCCTATGATACCAGTCCAGAGTCATTGCAGCATATGTCTCACCTTTCATGTAATCCCCTCCCTATGAACCCAAGGAGGTATGTGACTCTTTTTCTCAGCAGCCTTTTTCTTAAAATTTGCTCTTCTATCCTCTACAACATTTATGAATTCAATTTCCTCACTTTGTAAACTACAGGTTAAGTTATTTCGATGAACATATACAGTATCTATTGGTTTAGTAGTATGGAAAAACTCTCCAAAATACTCTGCATTCTTTGCACTACTTACTATATTCATATTCTTTCGAATAGGAACTTCAGAGAAAAATAAGTCAAAATTCGAATAGTAATATTGCTGTTGTCCTCTTTCATAGAACAAACTTGTTAGTAGACTACACGAAATTCCATATGTTAAAGGAAGGTGTGGTAAGTCACCCCTTCTGACACAGAAGACGGTAATTGCATGCACACATAACAAACTCTTGCATCTATAGTATTAACATACTCGTACAACAATTTAGTAAAAACATTCAACGAAAAATCATTAATAGAAATATCTCGGTGTAAGTCACTCCCGGTTAATCTCTTAATGTTAGTCTGTGGGTCTTGTAGGAAGGTAGGATCTGACTGCATGGTTACCCCCACTTTTTGCCTGGTGTTTTGATGTTTTTTGACTAGTCTGACTGGGATCCTGCTAATCAGGACCCCAGTCTATCTGCTTTCTCCCTTAAATTGACATACATGTACTTTGGTACACTCCAGATTGGATACTGGGGTACCCTTATCAGTCCCTAGTATATGGTACCCATGTACCCAGGGCATAGGTACCCCAGAGGCCTCCCATGGGCTGAAGCATGTATTATGCCACCCATGAGAGGCCATGCAAAATGGAACTCCAGGTCTGCTACTGCAACCTGTGTAAGCTGGTGCTTGCACCACTTACTTTAGATATAGGTTCACTATATCTAGTGGTCACTACACTTAAAACTTATAAGTCACCCCTATAGCAGGCCTTAACAATCCTGAAGGCAGGGTGCTGGGTTTTTAGTGAGAGGGTGCGCCTGCATGAGCAGAGCCCCTCTGCAGCCTTCGGAGACCATTCTCCCGGGTTGTCTGTGACTCAGCCGGACATATAGGTAGAGGTGCATTATAACCTCGCGGTAAATGCTATCTCGAAATCGGCTGCACAGAAACATATTGTGTTTGGTATCAAATACCTTGGAATCATACCTCCACACCAGTAACTGGTGTGGGAGGTATGATTCCACAATTCTGAAGCAAGCTTCGTGGGGTCACTGGTCTAACTGGTGCCAGCCTTCTCGACCCGGACAGCACAAAATGGATGCTATGGACCAGAGACACATTTCTGCCCTCCTGCTGCTGAGCCAAGCTCGAGCAGAGGAAGGCAACAAAATAGGCATCCTGTCACAGGGAGGTGTGACCACCTCCCAGACAGGATTTAGAGTATTGGGGCTGGGTGGGTGCACTCTGAGAGTGCCTGAAAGTCTGCACTTGGGCTACATTTGGTGTCCCTGTGCATAGTCCAGCTCAAACCGGTTCTGGGAGCCATTGGCTCCTGCTCTGGCACGAAACTAGACAAAGGACATGGGGTAACCACCCCTCTGTCCTGGCCCTCCCCTAGGAGGGTCCCCTGAATCTGTCCAACCCTCTCCCGTGGGTACAAAAGGGCTTACCTGGCTGTAAGACTTTGGATTTTACGTGGACAAGATTCTACAAGAAGAAACCACTGACCTTCGACCGTCTGGACACGCTGGACTTCGCTGGACATCCATTGGGCTCGACTTCGTCCCCCTTTCAGTCCAAAGCCTCGTCTGTGTCCGTGCTCCATACAGGCTCCGTGCAGGACCCTGTGGACATCCAAGATAACTGAAGAATCTCCCTTGGAGTGAAGGAGTCACTCCCCTGCATTCGCAGGCACCTAACCGCAACTGACCGGTCTGCTTCTCCTGAGCTCCTGCGGACTCCGAAGATTTCAGCAACACAGGAGGTGGATTCCTGAGGGTCCCTGAGGTGGATCTGCCCTCACTCTGCGTTTGAGGCCAGTATTATTATTATTATTTTTTTTAATTTATTTTTTTTGTCCTCATCAGCCCAGGTTCACAGAAAGGTATAGGAACTAAAACTCCGGGGTCTCCCTAAGAGTAGCACCATCCGGAGCCCTTTTGTGGTTAGACCTGAGATGGGTCACTTTATACCTTGCTTCTTGTACTCCGACCATAGGAAGCCTTACAAACGGCCCGACCCTCTCAAAGGCACCACCGGGGTAATCAAGCAATATGGTATAAAGGCCTAATCATAGGACAATAATTATATATTTATATTTACAAAGGGGGTATCCAATTCTCAAAAGGAAGCCAAAACTCATTACGCTTATGCTTTGAAGCTCTATCCATCTTAACCGTATATTTAACAGAAGCCAACCATTCTGCCTTATTCGGGGGCATAACTTTAATCCAATACTTGCAAATTTCTCTGCGGGCAAGCAGTATTAAACCAAAAATTAATTTTTTGGTATTTTGTGATTATTATTATTATTATTAAATTAAATTTATAGGGCGCACAGCTACCCGGAGGTTTCCCGGCGCACAGGACAGATTGCAGACAAATCGGACAAGCTTTTTACTGGTTAAAAAGCCAGGTCTTCAGGCCTTTGCGGAAGCTTTTATGGCTAATTTCGTGGCGAAGTGGGGAAGGTAGTGAGTTCCATAGCATTGGGGCCAGGTACGAGAAGGAGTGTCCGCCCATACGTGAAAGTTTAAATCTAGGAACTATGAAGTTAGCTTGGGATGCAGAGCGAAGTAGACGAGGCGGAAGATATGTCTGAGCTAGGGAGCATAGGTAATGGGGTGCTGTACCTAGCTTAATCTTATGCATATAGCATAAGGCCTTAAATTTCGTCCGTTGCTCAACCCTGAGCCAATGGAGATCACGCAAAGAGCCTGTGATAGAAGATGTTTTCGGTACCCGACGAAGTAGCCTAGCCGCAGAATTCTGCACCACCTGCAGCTTACGTACTAATTCCCTATTTGCTCCTAGATAAAGGACGTTGCCATAATCAAGCCTCGACATGATTAGGGCCTGGATGACTGTTCTTTGAGTAGATTCAGGCATCATCCATAATATCTTATGGAGCCATTTGAGAATAGTGAAGCAAATAGAAGTGGTCTTCGCTACTTGCTGTTTCATAGTCAGCTGATCGTCAATCACTATGCCCAAATTACGTACAGTTTGTACCGGTTTAGGAAGTTCACCCATTTCAGGTGGCCAGTGATGCGGGCCCCAAAGATCTTTATCCTTCCCCATGATCAAAACCTCCGTTTTTCCCCCATTTAGCTTCAACCAGTTAGTGTGCATCCAGTTGGCGATTTTATACAGCCCTAACTGTAGGGTTGAAACACTGGATTTGTCATTGGCGGATAGTGAAAAGAGAAGCTGGGTGTCATCCGCGTAAGAGAAGATTGACAACCCAGCCTCTTCCGCGATGGTAGCTAAAGGGCTGACGTAGAGATTGAATAGCATAGGACTAAGTATCGATCCCTGAGGCACTCGATGAGGAGATGCATAGGTCTTGGAGCAAGCCGATGGAGAGAAAACCTGAAAAGTCCTGTGAGTGAGGAAGTTTTTATCCCTCGTGGGGACTGTATAACCCGAACCCCTGTGCACTACGTCCATTTGCAAGTGCATATGCTTGTTGGCGATTCCGAGCTTGTGCATTGGACTCCGTGTAGTCCTGACCCTGAGCAATATTTGCACCAAAGAACTCTGGCCTCCTCGCACCGGGTGCTAGGTGGGCTGGTACTTTGCAATCTTGCTCGAGGTCCCCTCGCGACTCCTGGTCATTCGGCCTGTGGGTCCTCCTGAGGGTCATCCTGATTTCTGTTGGGCTTTCCTGGTTGCTCCAGACGTGCCCTAACTCTCCATTGCTTGGGGAGCCCCTGGACCTTGCTGGTCCACACCATAACCTGCTTGACCTTCCTGCGTGGCTTTCTTTTGCCAAGGCTTGTTGGTGCTCCCGCCGGACACCGACCCCTCAGCACTCGACATCCTTCGTGGGACAGCCCACCTCCGGCTCCTGGTCATCCTCAACATCTCCTGGTCCTCGTGGCTGCAGAGTCAAGCGTCCCTTCTTCGCACATGAAGCACCCGGCATCTGTGGGCATTCGTCTACTGAGCCCCTGGTCACTCTGAAGTGACCCAGACTCTGTCCCCTCTGCTTTCAGGTTCCTTCCTTCTAGAATCCAGGCCTGGATTCCACCGGACCCTTTTTACCTTCACGGCAGCAGTACTTCTTTGCAGCTCTCCATTGAGAACGACAGCAGTTTCTGACGCCACTTCAGACCTATGCACCCGGCTCCTCTGGGATAGGTAACTCTGGTATTACGGTATCCATGGGTGGGGTGGCTCTTCAAACTCTTAAGTTCCAAGGGGTTCGCTCGAAGTCCTCCTAGAAGGGTCCTTAAACTTTAAAAGTGTAACCGCGACTTCCCAATAGAATTGTACAGAGCCGTGGTCGTGTTCTCACACTGCACCCGGCCTCCATGGGGTCCCTGCTTACTCACCTTGGGTGGTTCCTTGGGGTCCCTGTGATTCTACGTGCTCCAGACCTTGTCTTGATCTCAGTCGTGACTGTTATACCACTATTTTAGTATATGGTTTGGTATCCCCTGGGAGCCCACTGTGTATTGTACTACTTACAATTGTTCTATTGATCTCGTATTGTGTGCTTTGGGTTCTATCCTCGTGTAGAGGATAGTAGAGAGTGTTATATTAATAAATACATATTTTTATATAACTACTGTGTGGTTCTCCTTCATTCAGTCATTCAGGAGGTGATATTCTGGTAAAACAAACTGCTTTACATTCCTTCAAGATTAAGCCTGAAGGCTGCTCTCCACAACTACCACTAGGATAGCTTTCTAAAGGTTATCTTTGACCTCATACATCATAAGGGTCGTTTGGACTGGTACAAGGTGCCCACTTTAATTAGTGGACAGCATATAGCAGGCCAACTTCTCACATTGGTGTGCAGCGGTTGGGAATCAAGCTCTATTGTTTTACCAGATAAATCTCATTGAGTGATTAACTGAAAACCACTAAAGTATTAGGCACATATAATACTTCAAGATTAGAATAAGTAAGTTCTACTGAACTTGGGGTTGGGTAAGTCAAGGGTCTGGCTCACCCTTTCTCCAACCTAAGAGAGTTTAGTTCCCACTAGGTTAGGTAGGTGCATACACCACACCACACTTAGTATGTCTGCTAAAGGAGAAGCCAGTGGCTCTCTGCCTTCTAGGTACAATGGTCTCACATTTCAGGATTTGAAAGCCATGTGTGCTTCTAGGAAGATGAAGACAGGGAGAAATGCCAACACCCAACGTCTCATTGAGATGTTACTCTTAGATGACCTTAGAAAGACCCCAGGGTCAGATGAGGTAGAAAGAGTGGGTGGGGCAGGGAATGAGGACAGGCCAGGAAGTGAAACCTTCTTTGACCTAGAATCAAACCCTGACCAGGAGGATCAAAATGATTCCACCTGGACAACTTAGATCTTCCAGGAGGTGGTGGAGAAGGCCCTCTCTTCCCTCCTCCAGGAAGAGTGCAGAGTTTACTCAGGAGATCTAGATCTCCCTCTGCTGAATCTCACCATTCAGGAACTTCTATAGGGACCTCCATATCCCATAAGAGAGATAGCTCTTATGAGAGAGAGTGCCAATTTCTAGAGCTTGAGAAAGTCAAGCTCAGGCAAGAGCAATTGGCACTAGATAAGGAATCCTTAGAACTCCAGAAAGCTAGGAAGAGATTGGGACTAGAGTCCCATGGTGGCAGCAACAGTGTCCCTAGGATTAAGGAGTATACTTATGATCATAGGAACCTGAGCAAGATAGTTCCTCCCTACCATGGTGGGGATGATATCCACAAATGGATAACTGCTTTAGAGAGGGCCTGTAAGGTACAGAAGGTCCCTCGAGAGCAGTGGGCAGCTATCTTGTGGCTCTCCTTTGCTGACAAAGGTAGAGATAAGCTCCTCACTGTTAGAGAGGAGGATGCTGACAACTATTCAGTCCTGAAGAGTGCTCTCATTGATGGGTTTGGCTTAACCACTGAACTGTACAGGATTAAGTTCAGAGACACCCAGAAGGCACAGACTCAGGACTGGGTAGACTTTGTAGATTGTGCTACAAAGGCTCTGGAAGGTTGGATACTTGGCAGCAAAGTGCATGACTATCTAGGATTGTACAATTTGGTTATGAGGGAGCAGATCATTAATAATTGTCAAAACCAGCTTTTGCACCAGTACCTGGTGGACTCAGATCTGACTTCTCCCCAAGAATTGGGAAAGAAGGCAGATAAATGGGTCAGAACCATGGTGAAACAAAAGAACCAGGGTGTTGACCAGAAGAAAGATTCTTCCAAGACCCAAGAGAAAGGTGGGGATAAATCAAAAGATAATTCCTCTGAAGGGCCCCAAAAATCCTCTTCTGGGGGTGGGTCCCAAACTCCTTCCTCCCCTGAAAAGAAACCTTATTGCTTTGTCTGTAAGAAGCCAGGCCACAGGAAAAATGATGCCATTTGCCCCAAGGTCAGCAATAAGGAAAATATTCCTCCAAACACTACTTCTACACCTCCTGGTACTACAGGTAGTAATCCCCCAGGTGGTGGTAGTGCACCCAAAGATTTAGTTGGGTTTTCTTGGGGAACTGAGGTGGACCCTGGCCTAGCCAGGTCCCCCACACAGGCCACTTTAGTCTGTGATGGGGGTATGGGGTTTGCCACTTTTACTGTCAGTCCCAATTCCTTGGGCAAGTACAGACAAGAGCCTCTGATCAATGGTCAGAAAGCTGTAGCCTATAGGGATACAGGGGCTAGTGTCACCATGGTGACAGGAACCCTGGTGCCCCCAGGTCAGCTTTTACCTGAGTTCAAGTACCAGGTGACCAACACTGATGGTGTAAGGACAGATCATCCCATGGCAATAGTCAATCTCAGCTGGGGAGGGGTCACTGGTCCCAGGAGAGTGGCAGTGTCCCCAAACTTGCCTGTAGATTGCCTTTTGGGCAATGATTTAGAAACGTCAGCCTGGGCTGAAGTAGAACTGAAGGCCCATTTAGAAATGTTAGGCCTCCCTGAGAAAGTTGGTAGGACCCCTAGGGCCTCAGTCCAACCCCAGGACAATTTTGGAGTAGTGGAGCCTGAAACAGTGGCCCACTCTGCTCCACCAGAGAGCATAGGGAAGGAAGAAACGTTTTCCTCCCCCCAGACTATAGGTAAGGGTGAGCTTCCTCAGGGAACTGATCCTACCCCTTGTGAAGGAACTGCCCCAGAGGTGGTCAGGCCTGTCCTGGCAGAACCACTGAGGGCAGGGGACCCTTCCATGGAGGTGCCCAGTCTGGAGCAGGTATCCTGCCCCTCTCTACCCAGCCTCAGTCAGCTTAGGGCTGCAGAGGTCAGGGTGTCAGTGGACCCCTAGGGGCCCACTGTCCAGAGGAACCCCCTCATCATCAGATTAGGGACACCCAGACTAGTAGCACTAGCCAGGTGAATATTCCTCAATCTTCTGAGGGGTCCCTCTTACCCTTAGGTAGGAATATCCCCCAGATGGACTCTGTTGGGCAAAGGAAAACCTGGGGCAAGGCTGTCCCAAACCTTCCTTGAGCCTCCAGTGTTTCAACCAGAGGGACTCAACCCCCAGCTGTAGGCAGCCAGAGGTTGACCCCTAGGGCCAGATATAACTCAGTCATGGAAAGAAAGGCCTCCATGGTGATTAGTACTCTGAGGAAGCTGAGACCAACCCTTGTAGGGCCTCACTTCCCTACTCAGGCACCCCACCAGCCTATTTCTTTACCAAAGCAAACTACAGGTAGTTATCCCAAATTTTGGAGAGCATCCAAAACCCTTCAGGGTAGGGACTCCTTAGTGGTCCATAAGACAGGGAGTATCCATGCTAGTGCAGGACCTTCCTTATATGGCCACTTAGGAAATAAAGTCTCAACTGGTCAAGGTTAACCTTATCTCCTTTCGTTTGGGGGGGGGTTATGTAGGAAGGTAGGATCTGACTGCATGGTTACCCCCACTTTTTGCCTGGTGTTTTTCTGGTTTTTGATTAGTCTGACTGGGATCCTGCTAATCAGGACCCCAGTCTATCTGCTTTCTCCATTAAATTGACATACATGTACTTTGGTACACTCCAGATTGGATACTGGGGTACCGTTATCAGTCCCTAGTATATGGTACCCATGTACCCAGGGCATAGGTACCCCTGAGGCCTCCCATGGGCTGAAGCATGTATTATGCCACCCATGAGAGGACATGCAAAATGGAACTCCAGGTTTGCTACTGCAACCTGTGTAAGCTGGTGCTTGCACCACTTACTTTAGATATAGGTTCACTATATCTAGTGGTCACTACACTTAAAACTTATAAGTCACCCCTATAGCAGGCCTTAACATTCCTGAAGGCAGGGTGCTGGGTTTTAGTGAGAGGGTGCCCGTGCATGAGCAGAGCCCCTCTGCAGCCTCCGGAGACCATTCTCCCGGGTTGTCTGTGACTCAGCCGGACATATAGGTAGAGGTGCATTATAACCTCGCGGTAAATGCTATCTCGAAATCGGATGCATAGAAACATATCGTGTTTGGTATCAAACACCTTGAAATCATACCTCCACACCAGTAACTGGTGTGGGAGGTAAGATTCCACCCTTCTGAAGCAAGCTTCATGGGGTCACTGGTCTAACCGGTGCCAGCCTTCTCGACCCGGACAGCACAAAATGGATGCTGCCGACCAGAGACACATTTGTGCCCTCCTGCTGCTGAGCCAAGCTCAAGCAGAGGAAGACAGCACAATAGGCATCCTGTCACAGGGAGGTGTGACCACCTCCCAGACAGGATTTAGAGTATTGGGGCTGGGTGGGTGCACTCTGAGAGTGCCTGAAAGTCTGCACTTGGGCCACATTTGGTGTCCCTGTGCATAGTCCAGCTCAAACCAGTTCTGGGAGCCATTGGCTCCTGCTCTGGCGAGAAACTAGACAAAGGACATTGGTGTAATCACCCCTCTGTCCTGGCCCTCCCCTAGGAGGGTCCCCTGAATCTGTCCAACCCTCTCCCGTGGGTACAAAAGGGCTTACCTGGCTGTAAGACTTTGGATTTTACGTGGACAAGATTCTACAAGAAGAAACCACTGACCTTCGACCGTCCGGACACGCTGGACTTCGCTGGACCTCCATTGGGCTCGACTTCGTCCCCCTTTCCGTCCAAAGCCTCGTCTGTGTCCGTGTTCCATACAGGCTCCATGCAGAACCCTGTGGACATCCAAGACAACTGAAGAATCTCCCTTGGAGTGAAGGAGTCACTCCCCTGCATTCGCAGGCACCTAACCGCAACTGACCAGTCTGCTGCTCCTGAGCTCCTGCGGACTCTGAAGATTTCAGCAACACAGGAGGTGGGTTCCTGAGGGTCCCTGAGGTGGATCTGCTCTCTCTCTGCGTTTGAGGCAAGTATCCCTCGTGGGGACTGTATAACCCGAACCCCTGTGCACTGCGTCCATTTGCAAGTGCATATGCTTGTTGGCGATTCCGAGCTTGTGCATTGGACTCCATGTAGTCCTGACCCTGAGCAATATGTGCACCAAAGAACTCCGGCCTCCTTGCATCGAGTGCTCCGTGGGCTGGTACTTTGCAATCTTGCTTGAGGTCCCCTCGCGACTCCTGGTCATTCGGCCTGTGGGTCCCTCTGAGGGTCATCCTGATTTCTGTTGGGCTTTCCTGGTTGCTCCAGATGTGCCCTAACTCTCCATTTCTTGGGGAGTCCCCTGGACCTTGCTGGTCCACACCGTAACCTGCTTGACCTTCCTGTGTGGGTTGCTTTTGCCAAGGCTTGTTGGTGCTCCTGCCAGACACCGACCCTTCAGCACTCGACGTCCTTCGTGGGACAGCTCACTACCGGCTCCTGGTCATCCTCGACATCTCCTGGTTCTCGTGGCTGCAGAGTCAAGCGTCCCTTCTTCACACCTGAAGCACCCGGCATCGGTGGGCATTCGTCTACTGAGCCCCTGGTCACTCTGAAGTGACCCAGACTCTGTCCCCTCTGCTTTCAGGTTCCTTCCTTCTAGAATCCAGGCTTGGATTCCACCGGACCCTTTTTACCTTCACGGCAGCAGTACTTCTTTGCAGCTCTCCATTGAGAACGACAGCAGTTTCCGACGCCACTTCAGACCTATGCACCCAGCTCCTCTGGGATAGGTAACTCTGGTACTACAGTATCCACGGGTGGGGTGGCTCTTCAAACTCTTAAGTTCCAAGGGGCTCGCACGAATTCCTCCTAGAAGGGTTCTTAAACTTTAAAAGTGTAACCGCGACTTCCCCATAGAATTGTACGGAGCCCGCGGTCGTGTTCTCACACTGCACCCGGCCTCAGTGGGGTCCCTGTTTACTCACCTTGGGTGGTTCCTTGGGGTCCCAGCGATTCTACATGCTCCAGACCTTGTCTTGATCTCAGTCATGACTGTTATACGACTATTTTAGTATATGGTTTGGTCTCCCCCGGGAGCCCACTGTGTATTGTGCTCCTTACAATTGTTCTATTGATCTCGTATTGTGTGCTTTGGGTTCTATCCTCGTGTAGAGGATAGTAGAGAGTGTTATATTAATAAATACATATTTTTATATAACTACTGTGTGGTTCTCCTTCATTTAGTCATTCAGGAGGTGATATTCTGGTAAAACAAGCTGCTTTACATTCCTTCAAGATTAAGCCTGAAGGCTGCTCTCCACGGCTACCACTAGGATAGCTTTCTAAAGGTTATCTTTGACCTCATACATCATAAGAGTCGTTTGGGCTGGTACAAGGTGCCCACTTTAATTAGTGGACAGCATATACCAGGCCAACTTCTCACAGGTCTTCTTTAAGATCTTCTCCCACATTCTTCTTTCCATCCACAAAATCATTAGTAATATTATTTTTGTATGATACATAAGGTAAGGCACAACAACTATTAATATTAACCAAACAAACATTATTAGTAAGACACATATAAAGCAAGCATGAATACATTTACGCCTAGTTGATCCCTGATTCTGATTACCAGTCTCCTGAATCCTAGCCATTCTATAATTCTATAGTCAGGAAAAAAAAATTATATATATAAAAAAAAACTAGAAAAGTTTTTAAACCTAAGATTTGATAAAGTATGTGTATCCAAACACTTTTTAGCCTCAGGCCTTCTCGGAGCTTTCCAGGACCTTCGAATCCAAATCCCCTCTCTTTTTAAAAAATAATTTTATTTAATTTAATTCTACATTTTCTTTAGCACAATTGTCTATTGAAGCAACTGTTTCAGCAACCAAATACGTCTATTCAGGTGCTGTATATTTCTTGTTTGGAACTCTTGCTCTTTTTGTTCTTCGAACTCTATCTTCTTCAGAATCACTTTGTTCAGATTGGCTCGATATTTCAATTATTATATTTGGAACACTTTTATTCAAAGTATATCTCAGTCTTTTGACTCCTTTTGGCCATACATCTCCTTTTCTTGCTTTTTTCTTCCGAACACCTTCAGTCTCATTTGATTCAAGACTTGTCTCAAAGCTCTCTTTAGTTGATTCCTTTTTTTCTTTTTTGTTCTGGAACCAACTTTTTCACTGCATCGACATTGACAGTCTCACGAGACCCAGTAGCTGGTGCCCACTTTACTCGACTTTCAGTCTGTTCAGGTTTTCTTTGATCAGATTCTTTTCTTCTTTCTTGATCACCTTCAACTGATTCTGTACTTTCAAGTGGACTTGGGACTCTTCGTGTGTGACTAGCATGAATACAATTTGGCAAGCCTCCACACTTCACTGCTGTTGTCATCACCAGTATCACTTGATATGGCCCATGCCAACGAGGTTCCAAACACAATTTTCTCACGTGCTTCGTGACAAGAACCCACTCTCCAGGGCTCAAGTCGTGTGCTTGTTCTTGCTGTGTTGTGGTAGCGACTTCTCCAACCTGATGAAACACAGAATGCACCACATCAGCCAATCCTTTGCAATAATCGAACACTAAATCATCAGTTATATTCATCAGTTGATTCGCTGGAATCATTGGCTGTCTCATTGCTCTGCCCATGACAATTTCATGCCGCGACAATCCAGTTCTTTTATCAGGGATACTTCTTAGACTCATCAGGACTAATGGCAACGCATCTGGCCATTCCAGTGTAGTGGATGCACACACTTTTGCAAGTCTTGACTTAATTGTGCCATTAACCTGCTCAACTACACCTGATGCTTCTGGTCGATAGGCACAGTGTAATTTTTGTTCAATTTGTAATACTGCACAAATCATCCGAACTATTTCATTATTAAAATGTGTCCCTCTATCAGATTCTAAAGAGACTGGAAATCCAAATCTTGGAATAATCTCTCTAAGAAGCAGTTTAGCAACAGTTAGGCTATCATTGCATCTTGTTGGGTAAGCCTCCACCCAACGAGAAAACAAACAAACAATCACCAGTACATATTTTAGTCCATTACATGGTGGTAGTTCTATGAAATCAGCCTGTAATCGTGTAAATGGACCAGCTGCTTTTCCAATTCGTCCCCAACTCACAACAGTCTTCCTCCCTGCATTTTGCTGCTGGCAAGTCACACACCTTTGACAAAGACTTTCTGCAATGACTCTGAATCTGGGACTAAACCACATCTGCTTGAACAACCATTAGGTGTTCTTTGCGTCTCTACCAATATGTGTAGGACCATGATAAACTCTGGCCATCTGGGACAACAAACTGTCTGGCATGATTGGTCTTCCATCAGTGTAGATCCACACTTCATCTTCTGCCCTACGTGAACAACCTGCCTTGATCCAATTTTCCTTTTCTTCAACACTTGTTTCTTCCTGTATCTACCTAATTTCTTATCAAGTTTCAACAGATGAGAACATCAGATTGCACAATTTTTTTATCAGATTTCTGTGTTTCTTTATTGATTGAAACTGAATTTAGTGCACAATAATGCACAACTTCATCAGCATACCTATTTCCAACTGTGATGTAATCACTGCCGGATTTGTGTGCTGAACATTTCACAACCCCAATTTCTTTGGGCAATTGTAGTGCCACCAATAGGTCTCTTACATATTTCGAATTGGTGAACCTGATGAGGTCAAAAAACCACATTGAGACCACAATTGCCCAAAATGGTGCACCACCCCAAAACCATATTGACTATCAGTAAATATGGTTATTCTCATGTTCTTTCCAAAGTAACATACCATTGTCAATGCTACTAATTCTGATATTTGTGCAGCTTTTACTCCCCTCAAGCATGAATCTTCGAAGACAATAGCCACCATACAGATTGCGTAGGAAGCTCGCAAGGTACCCATTTCATCTCTCAAACAAGATCCATCCACAAACATCACACAATCTGATTCAGGCAACGGAGTATCCCTTATGTCAGGTCTTGGCTTCGTACACAACTCAGTCACGTCCAGACAATCATGATCTGCTTCATCCACCACCACTTCACAATTCAGATTGGGCAACAAGGTAGCTGGATTCAAATTTGTGCATCTTGTCACAGTCACATTCTCAGCTCCCAATATCACTCGCTCATATTTTGTCAACCGACTGCTTGTAAGGTGCTGTGTTCGAGTACGGGTCAACAAAATCTCAACAGAATGTGGTACATACACTTTCAATGGTTGTCCTATCACAACCACTTCAGTCTGTTCCAAACTCACACAAGTAGCAGCAACTGCTTTTAAACATCCTGGTAAAGCTGCAGCTACAGAATCTAAAGCGGCGGAGAAGTATGCCACAGGACGACGTGCTGTTCCATGCATTTGCGTTAGAACTGAAAGTGCACATCCGCCTCTCTCGCAACAGAACAATGCAAAGACCTTGTTGAAATCTGGCATTCCCAATGCTGGTGCTCGACAAAGGCTGTCTCGCAACTCAACAAATGCCTTCATGCATTCCTCATCCAGTTGAATCGGATCTGACACATATTTGTGAGTCAATCTCTGTAATGGTTTGGCCGTCAATGAAAAACCATTGATCCACTGTCTGCAGTATCCAACCATACCCAAAAACATTCAAATTTCTTTCTGTGTCTTGGGTGGATTCATTTGCAAAATCACATATATTCGATCTTGTGACACTTTCCTGACTCCTTTTTCAATTTTGTGGCCCAAATAAAGAACTTATTGCTGGCAAAATTGCAATTTTGCTGGTGACACCTTATGCCCACCTACAGCCAAATGTTTCAGTAGAGCAATAGTATCTGTCACACAGGCTTCTTTCGTATTTGATGCAACAAGCAAATCATCAATATAATGCACCAAGACTGAGTCATTAGGCATTACTAGTGACTCTAAGCACCGCTTCATAATCTGATTGAAGATTGAGGGGCTCTCTGTATACCCTTGAGGAACTCGGCACCATGCCAAAACACGGTCTCCGAACCGGAATGCAAATAAATATTGACTATCCGGATGCAAAGGTATCGAGAAAAACACTTGGCACAAATCAATCACCGTGAACCACTCCGCATCACATGTTATTTGATAAAGAATTACTGCTGGATTTGCCACTATTGGACAACAATATCTGATTAATTTTTCTCAAATCCTGGACAATTCTATATTTCCCGCTTTGTTTTTTAATTCCCTTAATAGGTGAATTACGAAGACTACCTAAAATCTCTTTTAGAATACCTTGTTCAATCATCATTTCAATCACAGGCGTTACTCCTGCGATCGTCTCAGGACTCATTTTGTAAGGTGGCATTTTTGGAAATTCTGCACCTTGTTTAACTGAAATTTGAATAGGATAAACTCCTTACATGAATCCAATATCTTTCCCTAAGAAATCCCACACATCAGCCAACACAGTGTCTCTCAATTCAACAGGCAAATCCTTTGCTGTAAATAAAGGATACAAATCATTCACCTCTGTCCCTTACCTTGCCATTGCCATTTTAAACACTACATCCTCGTCCTTTGTATGAAATGCTATTCCATCTGGTGTACAGTAGATGCTGCAATTCATTTTGCACAACAAGTCTCTACCCAATAGGTTAACTGGACTTGTATCACACACCACAAAACGATGCAAATCTCGGAAATCTCCAATCTGCACTCTCATTGGTTTCGTCACTGGTGTTTTAATCAATTGATTTGAAACATCTGGATACTATCTCCCGAGAGGGGTAGGTTAGGAATTTCCACAGTTCTCACAGTGGAACGGGTAGCACCAGTATCTACAAGGAATGTAATCACATTACCTTCTACTTCACCATCCACAAAAGGACCACACTGATCTACCTCTAGGGATGCGCCAAGCACGCACTCCTCCTCCCCCCTCAGGCACCGTCATTGAGATGTATCTGAATCACACTCTTTGCATTGCAACTGATATTGTGAAGCCACTTGTGCATTTGAATTAGCTGTTTCATCTGTGTGAAAACCCATATTCGCACTGTATCTCTGCACTTGACCACTCATATTCTGATTTGGCATAGGAGCTTGTGGTACCTGTTACTGTTGACTCTTATTCATCTCAACCGGCATCTGCTGATTCTGATTCTGATTCATTTAATTATTTCCTAATAAAGCCCTACACTCGTGCCTCCAATGTCCCAACTTACCACACGCATGACACGGATATTTCTTCTTTAAATCCTCTCTGTTACCTCTACCTTTTCCTTGTGGAGAAACACCACCATTTACCACAACACCTCTCATAGCAGTAGTAGTCTGACCATCCTGAACATTCTGACCCTTTCCCTGAAAACCTGTCTGAGAGAAGTCTACAAACTCACCTTTCTGTGCCGCATTCATCTGAGCCCACATAAATTTTTCTTTCTACTTTTTGTGTCTCGTCTCAATGTCATCACTACAATACTTTGCATAACGCAATATTTTGTCAATCGTCTTACTTTGCCAACAAATCAAATGCTGCTGAATCATACCACTAATTTCTGGTCTTAAACCAAGCACAAGCCTATATACAAAATGACCCATATCTTTGTCTGTAATGTTTTCAATGCCACTATACTGTTTAAACACTTGGAGAAGCCTTTCATAATAAGCATGCACTGTTTCTTTCGATTCCTGAGTAGTTCTATCTATTTTGACCCAATCTGTCTCTTTAGGTGAAATCTTCCCTTTCAAATAAGTAATGATCTGATTATATTTTTTCATCACTTCATCACTTCATCAGATGGTGCTCCAGTTTTTGCATCTCTTGGATATTCTTCTTTCGGCCAATCTACAGCAATTTTACACTCGACCCACAAATCAGCTGGAACCACAATATCAAACAAACCATCTAAGTCTTTCTACAAGACCTTTGAAACTTTCACAAACCTTTCTACATGTTTTACCACTCCACTGGTTTCTCTCTTAATCTGGGAAATTCATTTGTAAAAGACAATATATCCTGCCTCGACCATGGGACATGAACATATCCACCTCCTGGTACTTCTCTCATTGGGTATATCATCTTAGTCACCTCTGCACCTGTTTCTCTCACTGGAAACATTTGTAAAGCTCCTTGATTCACAACAGTTTCTTCCTTCTTTTTAGCCCATCTGCCTTTCGAACGATCCAATTCACCCCGTCGTCTCAATGTACTAATTAATTCCTTAATTTGCAATCGTTTCCCAGAAGCATTCAAACACTCTAAATCTTTATCACTGAAATCCAATCTCTATGCTTTTTGTAAAGCCTTCGACTTTTCTATGTCCACACCATATGTCTGTGCAACTTCGGCAAACTTCTCATGAAGATTTCTGGCTCTCATCGTAATGTTCTTACACAAGAATAACAACTCCTCTTCCTGATACCTACTCAATCTCTCTGGACTAATCGTACCCAAAATCATTCCCTCCAAATCCACTTTTAATTTACCCACATCCATGTTCATGCCAACTTTATTAGACTTCATTCTTCTAATCCACTCACCCAATTCCTCCGGCGAAGGCCCTAACGACCCTCCTGATGTAGGTGTCACTCCCTTCGTATTTTGCAACAATCTCCTTGGATCTGTTTGTACACTACGTTTTGGGGTTTCCACTGACCTCTCTGAAATATCAATCGATGACTCTGTTTCACTTGCACCAATATTAGTCCTATCATTCGCTAAGGGAAGAAAAGTCTTATCTAGAACTGCAGGCACCGTTATAGCATGTACCTGTGAAATACTCTGTCCATCACTGTATAATGGAACAGATGGACCAATAGTCACGGGAACTGACAAAGCATCTGCACTCAAATTCAACTGAGTAATTCTTTTTGTTAAATCATCTTTTGCCTGACTCACTGCATTTGTATTTTTCTCTCGAGGAGCTTCTAACTCAATCAACGGAGCACTTGGTGTAACCCTCTCATGTTCTTCCTGATACGGGGGTGGTCTGTTCATTAATAACTCATCCAATAGTTCATCATCTACCTCATTCGGATCTGTCTCTGATTCTACAATATTCTTCTTCTTCTCCTTACACTTTCCTCCTTCCTGATTCTCCACTATCACAACTGGATACATTCCTTCACCCATTGCCACTACATCCCTTCTCAATTTTTTCATCTGTGCATCCCATTTCGCTTCTGAGTATCTACTCACAGTGTTTCTGTATCTATTCTCAGTTCTGTCTCTGTCTCTTTTTTATGCCTCATGTTCCCATTCTTCAAGCGCTTCATACTGCATAGGTCTAGGACTTGGTCTCAACTCATTCATTTGATATCTCAGGTTCTCTAAAATTCTCGTGTTAAATGTACCATGTTCTGGAAACGCTAAAATACCATCTCCTTCTGTATATTTCATCCAATTTTCCAACCATGTACACATATCGTAACCCCTTTCCAATGACATAAAAGAAGCAGGTGTACCCTCAGGAGCTACAGGGATTCCCTCTCTAATGGGTATAGGCTCATCCTTTCTAAACAAGGTTTTCAACAATTTTAATAACTTCATATTGTCTTGTGCGCTAAAACCTAAACAAAAACTCCTTCCGTACTTCTAACAATCTGATACGTTCACCCTGACCAATACCAGCGTGATTCACACCAACCAACCAATAGCAGCACAGTACTTTCATGACGATTCATACTAACTGACCAATAGCAGCGCAGCTCTTTGTGACGTCAGTATAACTCCTGCGACTGACCCTCCCTTTACAAAATTAACGGCAGCAATTTTTAAAGAACTTTTAAGACAAGATTAGACCACATGAACACAAACCAGCTTGTCTGCTCCACTAAAAGAAAGATAGATACGATTCACTATATGAATTCTTAGGCTACCAGCAGAATTTCGACCAGCGTGATTCTGCTCTCAATCAAGTGAAAACTTTCGGGACTTCTCCAGATGCGCTTTCCGAAGGTACCCAAATATATCTCCACCATACTAACTTCAAAGTTCCCTGTGCAATACCAACAATACGACCATTGCTCAGCACTGCATCAACAGTAGACAACGGAATTCTACTTAGTGTATGCCACACTAAGACACGCCCTTAGGCTTATCCCGGGATCTTAGGCCTACTCCGGACCTGCTAACTCAATTCCTTTAAGGTCAAGCGGCGGACCACAACATATAACAAAAAGGTACGTAAACAATATTAATAACAAGAAAATGATTTCCGTCTTAATCAATTGCCAGTATAATCAATCTAATCTAACCATCCTACTTCTGCTACCAAAAACTGATGCTGCGGAAGCCGGGGCAAACTTTTTAGCACTAATAACCAATTTCAATATCTACCTGTCATTCCCCGCATAAACTACATTTGTCCCATACATTTAATAACTGGTCTTCCGATGAATCTTTGGAGAGTTGATAGGGGCTGACTATTGATAAGACGGATAATATCCCCCTTATGAGGACCTACAAAAAGAGGAATGTTCTACAACAAGCTAAATTTACAATGTATAAATCACATTAATAATATTCATTAATAATGACAGACTCTGATTGCTTATCAACTTGCTTTTATCTATTTCATAAGCATATGAATGGTCAATCAAACGATACAGCATTGAATCACAGATCATCACACAAGAGAAAATAAGCAATTCACAATAACATCTCATTTAACGAGCATGAGTGAGTGGATAGGAGAAGAGAAAAAGAGCATTGCAATAATATCAATGCAATTACAGAGTTTCATACGAACCTAGAGAAAACTATAGCACAGCGTGCTAATAGTCTGAAGAGCTAACCCTCTTGCCAGAAGGGAAAGCTGAGCAACCTCACAAAGGTATGAGGAGCAAAGTTAAAGAGTCAGGATCAGACTGCAGCAGCCAAAAAGGAAGCTTAAGGAAACAGCTTCACTCTCGCCTCGACGCTCAAAGACGCTTGCTCTCAAGGAAATGCTCACCCACACCAAACCAGGTTGATTCTAACACTAGTAGTTATACCCTAATTTGTTAAAGTCCATCCCTAACTTTGTTTCAAATCTCGATCATTTACAGTTCTCATTGGTCCAGGAGCATAGGATGTGCAGTCACACCACTTCCTTCGCACCTAACTTTCAAAAGTTCTTTTTTTGAAACAGGCTGTCATCATCGTCCTTCAGCAAAGGAAATCACGATATTCTTCTTCCGAAGCCCGCGCACATCTTCTGAGTATTTGCAACATTTTACTATGGCAGTTATCCACAAAAATAAACATTTCCCCGGTCAGCAAGGAAATTCCACCAATATCTTCTCTGCACAACCATCGACAAGGAAAAATAGAACACTCATTGTAAGAGACAAAATACAATTCTTTTTACAGCTAGCCTACATTTAAAAAGCAAATTAATCCTAACAGTGGTTTGAGGCCTTCTCTGTAAAACATGCCATTCTCTAGGAAAAAATAAACAAACTTAGGGGCCCATTACGATAACCGGTGGAAAAAAATCCGCCAACCACTATAGCCTGGAAAAACCGCCCGCCTGCACCATGGGAATACCGACCGAGCAATTATGAAGTCGCGAAGCAACCTCCGCCTGCGGCGGTAAAAACACACAAAATTCCGCCCGTCCATGTCAGAGTAGAAGATCATCCGTCCGCCACGGACGCAATCCCGCCGGAAAACCCAAATCCGCCCGCTCTGACTACCGAGACAACGACCGTGAAATTATGATCTCCCCGACATGAGCGCGGAAAATCCACATATTCCCCGCCCGCCACGGTTAACAACAGTGATGAATAACTGACACGGCGGAAGGCCTGGCGGCCACGTCCGTGCACACAAATCATTTGCGGAACAAAGAAATACACATAACATGGCCAACAAGTCCACACAGCAAACTACGCCAAAATCCCCAAACACAGAACACATCCCAAAGACACATCCCCCCTGGCAAAACTAAAAAACTACAAATCCCAGGACACCACACACAACACACCTGAAAACGACAGCCCATCATGACACACCCACATAGGTAAGTACAAAAGCAGCCCCTTCACAGACCACAATCCCTTGCACTACTACAAAGCGAAGACGCCATCAGAGAACCCCGAGAGCCACAAAGGAAAGCAGCACACCACACGAACGCACACATCACACTCATCACCAACACCACCACCACCATCACCACTGAAACAACGGCACCACGAACACCCTGCACATCACACACCACACACCCACCACACCAACACCACAAATACCAAACCACACACCATGGCAACACAAAGAATGCCTAAGGACACTGCCACTGAGTTGACGGTCATGGTCGACGAGATCATCAAGGTGCACCCACAAATCTATGGGAACCAGGTCCAACAGACACCAGTAGCCACCAGAAACAGAATGTGGAGCAGGATCGTAGACCAGGTGAATGCAGTTGGGAACGTGCCACGCAACCGGGGGGAAATTACAAAGAGGTGGCACGACCTGAAAAGCGTGGTCAGGAAGAAGGAGGCCAAGAATCGTGAGCTGGCTGACAGGACTGGCGGCGGAAATCCCGTGCTATTCAAGACCTTCAAGGCGTGGGAGGAGAAGGTGCGAGGCATTCTACATCCGGAGAGTCTCACCGGAATCCCAGGGGGAGTGGAGGCTGGTAAGTACAAACAAATGTATACCAGCACACCGCTATGTACTGTCATGCACTACCAGAATGCCATAGCTCCGAGGGCCAAACACCCCCATGCCCAGTACACAATACACAAGACATCTCTCACACATGCAACAGACACTCCCACACACTCAGCCCAAAGGTACCAACAAACAAAACCATGGGTGCATGTGTACAGTCAGCCAGCACCAAAACTCCCACCAGGTCCCCTTGTACCCCAGATGCGCCGGAAGGAGCACTCCCCACACCCACACCCATGTGTCAGCCATAGCTGCACTAACCAACAAGTAACAGGTAAGTAGCCTTACCACAAAGTCCGTGTATCGGAGGGGGGACTGCAGAAGTACAACCCCCACCAGGCCCCTAGTCCTACAGCGCAGCAAGATGGAGCACTCCCCACACCCATGTGTCAGCCATTGCAGTGCACACCTTCACCCGACAGGTAGATATGTTTCCCTACATGGAGGGGTGTCTGTGGGTGGTAAGCCACCACCACAACTCACAACACGTCCCCCACTCCCACAGACCAGCAAGATGGAGCACCCCTCCCTCTCATAACCATGTGATAGCCATTGCATTGCTCCCTCCAAACCAACAAGTAGGTAGACTACTGTACAGGGCGGGGTGTCTGTAGGCATGAGGACTG
Source organism: Calotriton arnoldi (assembly GCA_963921515.1). NCBI lineage: Eukaryota > Metazoa > Chordata > Amphibia > Caudata > Salamandridae > Calotriton > Calotriton arnoldi. The sequence continues at coordinate 694,550 of CAWUFW010003570.1, forward strand.
TACTACGACTAACATTTGGGACATGTCACATAGCAGAGGAACAGGTAGCACTGCTCCCTGTCATAACCATGTGACTAATGTGCACACGGACATGAATTACAGTCATAGCCCACATGAGCCATCTCAAATACAGTACACGTAAGGAGTCACGTCTGCATGCACAACTCTCACTGGAGTACTGACCCACATGGCGTGCACTGTGCCAGTCATCACACACATCAGCAACACCATCGAAGTCTTGTCCATGTAGTCGTGTCTGCTTGTTCCGTTGACATTGTACAACATCACCCATGTAAGTCTATCTTGTCTCTATGTAGCAGAGTGGGACCCCAGTAATGTCACATACACCACTGGACCCATGAACCACACAGCTACACAATGCACATTCAAAATCTCATCCATCTCATCTTTCAGCCCCAGTGTCATGAAAGGTATATCATCTAAACAGTTGTCCCATATACAGTAGTTCAGCAAAGATCCCTGCCGATGACCAAACATGTGTCTGCAGTGTCTGAAGCACACGTCACACTGTGATTTACAACATACCTAATATAGTCAACACCCCAAGAGCACTGCATTGCTGCACATGGCTGAGGGTAGCACGCACACCAAGGAATTGTCCCATCTGCAATACGTTGTGTGGCACACAACCATTACTCACTCACTACAATGCTTGCAGTGTAATGTCCCCAAATGATAACAGTGAGCAGATATGCTGGGTATGTCAGACATTACACACACCTTTGTCTCTGCAGTGTCGTGTGGCCAAAACACATGTCCCCTTCTGCACCCATATGTCACAGTATGTACCACAAAAACATATTTCACCTCAAAACCGTTGATGGGGCTGTACCCCTTTTGCCATCTGCGTTTCTAAGCGTTTCATATGAACCCCAAAAAACATATTTCATCTCAAAAGCGTTCATGGGGCTGTACCCCTTTTGCCATCAGCGTTTCTAAGTGTTTCATTTGAACCCCAAAAACATATTTCATCTCAAAAGCGTTCATGGGGCTGTACCCCGTTTCCACCAAAGCCACAAAATGTAGGGGTACTGCAACACACACCGATTGGCATTCCAAATCAGTCCCATGCCATATGCACCCATCACACTATTCCATTGCCTTGATCACGCACACACATTGTAGAGCCATACACACGCATCTGGGAAATCAGTGCACAACTGTGCACAAACTGTGAATGTCAGACATCTAACACAAACCTTGCAAGGTGCAACACAATAACCTTTCGTCTCCGCCCCACATGTGACGAACAGCATGATGCTGGAGAGGGAGACAGCAGCCATCACAGCCAGTCCACAAGCCCTCCACCCGGACTCACGGATGTGGAAGACCTGGACACCTCTTCGGACTACGACTCCCGACCAGGCACATCTGGTGTGGCAGGGCGCAACCGCTCCCCAGGACCCCTCCTACCCACCAACCGATCTCCCAGGGCCGGTGACCAGTCCCAGGCCCCTGCTGCCATGGTCATTGCGGCCACCACCACCGCCGCAACCACCACCACCACCACCACCACCAGGGCCTCCCTGACCACTCACCCTGCGCAAGGGGTTGTACGCACGTCGACACCGACCCTGGGAGCCACAACGAGGCCCCGGGTGACCACTGTGGCGAGTGGGCAGGTCGGTGGCAGCAGTTCAGGTGGGTGGAGCAGGGTCAGGCCAACGCCATCAGAGCCTGGGAGCCAAGCCCTGCCGCAAATCGCCAGAGTCCTTGGGGCCTATGAAGAGGCCCAGGGACAATGGACCCGGTCAGCTGCCGATACGCGGGAAGTCCTTGGGGTGTTGAGGTCCATGGACGCCCATATGGGACAATTCGTGACCCGTATGGGCAAACTTGTCGACCTCATGGGCCAGCTAGTGGTGGCGGTGAGGGCCCAATCAAGGCCAACCACACCACCTCCGCCACCACCTGCTGGGGCGCAGGGTCGTGCAACATCCAGTTCCCCTGCGTCCACAGCGAGTGGGCAATCCTCAGCCACCACCAGCAGCCCACAAACACAACCCCCTCTCAAACGTGGAAGGGGTCGTCCGAAGAGGAAACAGGTGTCCAGAGATGACTTCGCACGCTCCAAACGCCAGTGAGTCAGCCAGCCACGGTGGCCATCTACTGCATTCACTTGGACTCCTATCCTACCCCACACTGCCATGTGAATGGCATGTGTCTGTCGAACTGTGGACCCAGAACAACATGGGGACACCTTGACCATCACGCGGACATGTCCACCAACTCATTGTTCCAGCATGCACCACTTTTGTGATCACCTTGCCCACAATCACGTCACCGCTTAAAATAAATACACCTGGATCACATTCTGTTTTATCTGCTCTGTGTTTAAGCAAGGATGTGCAACCGTCACCATGATCAGAAATGCATCTGGAGTGTGGTATGTCGATAGGCCAGGAGAGGCTGTAGGGACCTAGGGGTGAAAAACAGAACAAGAGTCCATTGAATGTGTGTGTGTCACACTCATCACACAGTACATGTCATCAAGTTTAAGCAATGTACACACATCTCACAGAGCAACAGGGCACAATGCTACAGCCACTGTCAGTGGCATACTACCCTGGACATGGACCATTGCCACACAGCACTCAGTGAACAATAGGCCGCCGTGACAATGCACACATACACCTACACAACTACAGCAACATCAGCCGTCGTACATGGTCACTCACCGTCAAGTGAAGTAGCGGGCGATGAGCTGCTGACGCTCATTCACTGCTTCCTCCTCTCCAATGTCCTCGTCACTGGACACGGCTTGGTCTGCAGGCGGGGGCCCTGGCTGATCACCGTCATCCACTATCAGGGGGATCTGCCTGCGAATCGCGAGATTGTGCAGCATGCAGCATGCCACAACTATCTGGCACACCTTCTGTGGGGAGTATGCTAGTGCACCCCCGGTGCGGTCCAGGCATCTGAATCTGGACTTCAAGAGTCCAAAGGTCCGCTCCACCACACGTCTGGTCCTCCCATGTGCCTCATTGTATCTGACAACAGCTGGTGTCCTAGGATTACGTAGTGGGCTCAGCAGCCAAGGCCCGTTAGGATATGCAGAGTCACCTGGGTGTGAGAAACACGGAGAATCGTTGCAATTCCAACAGGATACAAGACAGCATGTCACACTCAGCACGCTACACGAGTATGCATACTCACCAACAATCCATGCACGGTCCGGTTGAAGATTGGCCATCATTCGTGGGAGGATGCTGTGGCGCATGATGTGCGAGTCATGGGCGGATCCGGGAAACTTCGCACACACGTGTGTGATAATCATGTCCGCCAGGCACAGCACTTGCACATTCAGGGAGTGGAAATGTTTCCGGTTCCTATAGATGTGCTCCATGGCCTGTGGTACAACAAGGCCAACATGGGTGCAATCAATTGCACCAACAACGTGGGGGATGCGTCCAAGGGCATAGAAAGCACCCTTCACTGCCGCCAAATCACGAGCCCTGGGGAATCGGATGTACCGGTTCCTGTACAGCATCATAGCTGACAGGACATCCCGTAGCACCATGCTGAACATGGGCTGGGACATCCCACCTCCACTGCCCACCGTGTGTTGGAAAGATCCGATTGCGAAAAAATGCAGTGCAGCCATCACCTTAGCCGTGGGGGTGAATGCTGTAGGATACACCCTGCGAGGACGAAGGTGGGGTTCCAACATTGCACAAAGGTGATGCAGGGTGGGTCGGTCCAGATGGAATTTCCGTATAACCTCCACATCCTCCATGTCTGCCAGCAATTGGTAGGGGCGATGTATGTTTGGTCTCCTCCTAGGACAGATGGAAGTGGACACATGTCAATGCAACACACCACATGGCACTTTCACATACACAAAACTAAAATTACTGACAAAGCAATAGAATCACAGAACAGCTGACAAGTAGGGACAGCACAGCTACAATACTCTTACACAGGTCCCCTTACCAATAGCAATGGCCACTGACACAAACCATTGCTATGAGCATGCACATGGGGATTTAGGCCCTAATAGCTAGAAAGGCATGATGATGATTTCAGTCTGCATATGTGGGAAGCGGCAACACCACAGCAATATACCTAGCTGCTGTGCCTGACACAGCTTCCGAGGCTGGGTGAGTATGGCACACACCAACAACACAATGTACACAGGCTGAGCGGCCCAAACAAGTGGGTCCTGTTGCACAACGGGAAATGAGACAGTCAATGATGTCCCTAGTTCACCCAATGTACAGCACTGTACGTATCACACCTCCAACACACATTGACAGGTGTACACATTGACAACTCCATGACAACACAGCTGTGTGAATGCAAACACACATCACAAGTGACACGTAACGTTGCACGTGCCAAGTGGGAGATGTACATTGAGAAATATGGCATGTGTGTGCATATGCACATCCCATGCTACCATGCCAATGTGTACATGATGATGTGCCAACAGACATGTGGAGGCTGAGCACTGGCCGCCAATGCCTATGCACACAACATGAAGTGGCCCTGTCTAGTGTGGACATGCTCCCACACACAAATCATGGCCACACCTGCAAATGCATGGCGCACATTAAACTGTGGATTCCACATGGCACCAGCGGACTGTACCCGCCATGGACCAGGCCCTTGAGGCCAACTCTAATGGCCCTCGCGGTTGCATCCTGCGTGTTCGACTATAGAGGTAAGCGTACCGGGACAGCTCGGAGCAGGCCATTGTGTGCATTTGAAGTAGGCAGACATGGTACACCAATTGCAGCAGCTTGGACCCACTGAAACAGCCCCAGGGGGCTATATGAGTGTGGGAGGGAGACCGGCATTACCACAGCTTCCAGGGACTGCTGCATGGCATCCCTCAACAACACCTGCTGCTGCTGCCACATGTCCACCTTCATGTCGACGACTCTGAAGATATGTCCAGGTCCACTCACCAGCGAGGAGTTGGAGATCCTGGATTCCGAGCTCCACGCACACTGCCCAAGGCTATTTCTTGCAAAAGTTGTGTGCGTAAGACAACTACAGTGTGTGTGGGAGTGCATGTGGGGGACACACATGTCGTTGATCCGCAGCACTATGAGTCTGAGCCTGTGGTGTTCCAACATGCACTGCTTACCATGCTTACTACAGGTGGAAGGGGTATGTAGGCTCTCTGGCGCTTTCCCATGCATGTCCCTCCCGAGTGGTGGTACATGGCATTTTCATGTCAGACATCCAGTGACGCAGCCACTTGGCAATGCAGGACTCAGGGCAGTTATTGTTTGTGTGAATGGCTGCCTCGGTCCCTGCTGGCCTTCTCAGTCTCAGCAGACCTGGGCTGCACATTGACCGCCCAATCCTAGAAGGAAACAACACTGACTGTACAGTGGGTTACATGTGTCTTTTGTTCACAACTCTCCTGAAATGCGCAAACTCAGCCCTGTCGATTGGACACACCATGCCTTGTGATAGGGATGTGTGTGAGAGATAGTGGCACTGAATGTGACCTCCATTGCGGGGTGAGCCATTCACGGGGCGAGTACGTTGAGGGCTGCGCGGTGTTGGACACAGTGAGTCCACCCACAAAGATGTGTTGCCTTGTGATCTATGTGTTGGTCCACCTGACAATGGACAGTAGATGTGGGCAGACTACACATTGCTCAATGTGCTGGCATCCTGCATGTGAATGTGATGGACAGGTACTGTGTACACACTCCCACCAGCATGCATTCACATGTGGTGTACACATGCTGTTAGGCCATGTCCGATTACTTCTTGGCTCTGTTACACATCTCTGAGTATTTTGGATGGGTCAGCATCATACCACTGTGATTGGTGGATGTGGGTGATGATGAGAAGTGTATGAGTGATATTCCAACCCTCTTGTGTACCATCCCTGCAGTTGGAGGTCCTCCAGCCCAAGGCCTTGTGATGAGCCATTGCATCCAAGTTGATGCCTCTGTGTATGTGTGACCGACAGTGCAGCCAATTCCACAAAGGGTGTGACGTCATCTGCCGGATGAGCGACTACGTGGCGATAACGAATCGGGGGATGCCCCTCGTATTGACAGGTTAGCACGGCGCTGCATTTCACCACTAATGGTCTGCATCTTGACAGTCACACAGCCTGTGCCGGATGCACGTTTGTAGGGGCATCAGCAGCAAGCAAGTGTACAGTATTGTGGGATGGTGTCTTTTGCTGTGAGAGGCAGCATGTGTCCACAGCCTACCCATAATCTGGGTAATGTGATGTTTGTTGTGTGATGCAGTGGGTTGTAAGTGTACTCTGTGCTGGGTGCATCTGACATGCATATGCGATTCCTGAGGGTCAAGATGTAATTTGAGCACTCTGCATTGTCAATGCATTCAGAGTCGTAGCCCTCAGGAACAACCTGTAGTAGGCTGGAGTGGCAATTCACATGTATGTTTGAGGCACTGTGCCTACTCTGATTTCGTTCGGACATATGTGTGCGATGCCTCACCTCATAATTCTGGTACTTACACATCCGGCACACTGTGCAACAGTAGTAGTGCTCGTGCGAACGACAGGTGGATGGCATGGGCTCATGACCATTGTGGACTGTCATGTTGCAGTCTGTGTGAGTGGTGTCCCATTCTGCTCCATGCAGGTATGTCCTTGGCCTAATTACGTAGTGGTCATCCTTGCCACCATTAGGACAGTGGGTGTGCACACAGCGATTTGTGGCTATGGTCGCAGGGTGACACAGGCCGGGTGTTGTGCTATGTGCACAACACATGTGCCACTTATTAGCGGCTTCATTTCTGTACGCCAGCCATTACGTGTTGATTGTGGTGGCTGTATACAATTGCACAGGTATCTTGTAACATGTGGATTTGGGAATGGTCTGTGCTGCTTCCCTTGCACATGTCTGTTTAATTGATGCCAAATGAGTGGGGCCACCTCGCTCTCTCGCATGTAGCATCTCCCGTGGGTGCTGAGGGACAGGGGACGGTCAACAGTGGTGAGGCATCGGATGAAGCAGCTGTACAGGAGCTGAGTGAGACAGATGTGACCAGCGCCTCAGAGGGGCCAGACGTGTGCTGGATGAATCACAGGCCGAGACGGCAATTTCGGCGTCATCTGAGGACAGAGGTGATGCATCCATGTTTGCTAGCACAGGGGACGTGGACTCTGGCTCCTCTTCAGCCACGCGGAGGCCAATGCCCGCCCTCCCATCTACTTCCACTGGTGCAACGCGTGTCGGCACAAGGATGAAGGATAGAGTGTCCTTCACACCAGGCACAGCTGCCCCTGCACATGTGACCCCTGCTGCCCTCAGTGCTGGGTCTGTTGAGCTTGTGCGGCATCTCTGCGTGGGGCAGACAGCTCTCCTCAATAACGTCATTGCCCATGACATCACTTTGCCGCAGGTGACATAGTTCATGGAGGGCCTACATGTACGCGTGGGTGGGCTACACCAGACTGTCCAATGGTTGTCCTCCCCAGTCAAGGTGGGCCTTCAACTGGGCCAATCTCAGGCTGACATTCCTGACCCTTTCTCCACCCCCCTGGAAAGTGGCACATCTGACAACAGCAGGGCACGAGTCCTAAATAATAAGTGGGGGGACGCTGACGTCACAACAGGAAGTGACATCACGAAAGGTGGCTTGCACCGTCAGACTCATTGCCTCCCCTCGCTCACCCCTTATATGCGATTGCATCGGAGAAGCCAGCGCGTGCACAGGCAGCTCCGATTTCGCCCCAGAGAGGTCAAAGAGTGAATGTGTGGCTCCATTTGCTCCAGTTATCGAGCTCGCGGCAAAATAAGTGGGGGAACGCCGTCCACCCGCGTGGTACCCCGACTCGAGCCCTGGTGTGCAGGCAAAGTGTCCTATTGGCTTTGCGATATGTGTGAGTTGCATGGCACTCGTTGGCGGGGGATGGCTCGGAGGCCCGTCACACTGAGGCACATGTCTCACTCCATGGGTTCCTTGTCAATGGCAGCGGATGTAATGACTATGCGCGCCGGGGTCGGTCTACCTTTCATCTGGGATTGTGTTTGCGACCTGGCCCGCTAGGGCAGCTACAGCCTCTGTGTGTTGCATGTGGGTATCCGGACTCCGGAGGCTGTCATGCATTGTCACTGTTGTCCAGGTCTCGAGTCGGGGTACCACGCGGGTGGATGGCGTCCCCCCACTTATTTTCCCGCGAGCTCGATGACTGGAGCTAATGGAGCCACACATTCACTCTTTGGCCTCTCTAGGACAAGATCGGAGCTGCTGGTGCACGCGCTGGCTTCTCTGTTGCAATCGCATGTAAGGGGTGGGCGAAGGGAGGCAATAAGTCTGATGGTGCAAGCCACCTTTCGTGACGTCACTTCCTGTCGTGACGTCTGCGTCCCCCCACTTATTATTTAGGACTTGTGCCATGCTGCACACTGAGAATGTGTTGCCTGCGAGATGTGACCAGGAGAAGGGCGCCATGACCTCCCACCCAGCAAGCTCCACTGCCATCCCGTGCCCTGGGTAGCCTGTGCAGGTGGACAATGTAGGGGGTACACCTGGAGGACAGGGGATGTGAGTGCCTTGGCAAGGGCCTGGCAGACGCACAGCAGTATCCAGCATGTCCCCAGAGGGAGGGCTAACGTCTACACCTGATGCAGCATTGATCGTGTGCCCGCCTGTTGTGCCCACACGAGTTCACATTCATCCCCAGACAGGTGGGCTTTCCAAATACCCAACACAGTGGAAATCTACCCCTACGGAATCCTCCCCACACAGTCTGTTTCAACACTGCATGAGTGCACCTACCCATGCCACCCACCCACCTGGGCCAAGCAGCCCTCCGCTTCACATGCCACATGTGTGTCTTCCACAGTTGTGCTTCTCTCTCAGGGGCGGACCTCCAACTGTCCCATAGCACACAGACAGCACGAGTCGGACTGGCATCCTGTTTGAATGGTGGGCACCCTCACACATCTAAATGTGACACAGTGGTGGCTGTAATGGCTATTGTGACTGCCATGGCAGTGTTGCTGGCCATGGCAGGGTACACTCACACACATTGCATACGCAGCTTTTCGTGTCACTACTCGGCACATCGGACTGGCCACTGTCCCTGGTGTTGATCAGTATTGCCGCCTGTCTATGTAATCTGTGACTGGATGCTGTTGTTCCTGTAGTCGGTTGTGTCTGTGTAGTTGCTGATTGCAGTTGTTGCTGTGTGTGTATAGTTAAGTGAGGCACATGCCGTGTATGGTACCTCAACAATTGCAATGTCTGGTCTCACATTCCAATGTGTTTTACACGTGGCAGGGACTTCACTTCTTTCAGACTCTGCTACTTGTGTGTGTGATGAAGAAGTATTTTTGTGCCACGGATTGTCTGCATGTATTTGGTGGTATTTCTGGGAAAATGTATACGTGTCATGTTTGCGTGCAAGCAAAGCACAGGGTGTGAGTCTAGCCACAGAGTGACAGGTAGCATGTGCAGAGTATGCGGGTATGTGTGAGCTTACTTTCTGTGTGGCCAGCAGTGTAGGTGTATGTTAATCTTGTGATGAACATTGAGCCTGGGCACATGGCTTACTTTCAATGTGTGCATTTGGGAGGTGTAGGTGTGTGTGGTGTGAAGGGTGTGACTTTGGGGTAGTGTTGGTGTGTGTGCGCTCTGGCAATGTCGACTACACACATGTGTTACCCAGGCCCATGGTGGGTGTTTGTATCCGTGTTCAGGTCTGTGAATGTGATCACATGTGTGTATTGTATGTTGCACAGTGTGCAGTGTGTGGGTGTGTCCTTGCAGTTCAGGATGACTCCTACTTGATATGTTTTGGACATTGTGTGTCTGCAGGGTGTGTGACTGTCAAGATTGTGCCTTGTGTAATTGAGCATGTATGTGAATTTCTGCAGTTCGTACTCACTGTGCAGACCTGCCCACCCACACTGATATCGTGTGTGTGTTTTGTCATGCATTGCTGTAGCATGCTTCTTGCGTGGCTCCTACTTTTGCTTGATGAGTGTGATGTCAGACTGTGAAGGTAATTATACACATATGTAGGACTGTGCTTTGTAGTGACCAGGCCGTCAGTGTTAATGTGATGATCTGTTGGGCCACGTCAGAGTCTGACAAGCCAAGGCCCACAACCTGTAGTATTTCACTAGGTCCACTGTGGCGGCAACTCATATGCATTGACATCCAATGACACTAGACTACATGGTCATCTCACGACTCTCGTGTACTTCACACACTCTCATCCTCTCTCATTCGTACTTGTCTTCGAAAAATAATTCTACAGAGTCACATATTTGCTTCAAGGCATGTATTTGGACTTACTTCCTCTGTGATGCAGTATAGTGGACACTACTGGCAGCAAAATGCATGTGGAGGATATACTTAGCATGATTACACATACAAAAGGGGGTACAGGTAGATGTGATTAGTTGTTGACTGTGGAATGAAGGCTTCAGAGTTACAACTGCCTTGCCCTTGCTATGCTAAAGTACATTTGCTAATTACTGAAGAGCTCTAGACTTTGACACAGACAGTATTCATTTTCCCTACCAGACAGCTTGACATCATAGGCACAGTACATCTCAGTTCCATGGTACAGGATTACTACAATAGTGACTCCGACACACCTGCGTCAGAGGTGACATCAGAGCATGAGCCTACATGCATGCAGCAGCGTCTCACAAGTTGTTGCAATGTGGTGGCTACTGAACATGACACAATAACTAGGGCCATGTTGTAGGGGGTTGCATTTGTTGTCCATGCAAAAGTCCTGGCACGGAAGTACAGACAAAGGTGAGGTGTCAGTTCTCACGTAATACAGCAGACAGATAAGTGTGCACTGACAGGTGCATGTGTCCAGGTGCGCAGAATACATATTATAGCATAGTTGTTCGTGCTGTATTGGCCATGTGGTTACTGTACACAAGTCCCATACCTCTGCCTCCCCCTGTTCATGCAGAGACACGGGATATGGTGAGGAACAGAGTGCATGTCCCGAAAATGTCAGATGTCATGGCAGTGGAGTTGATGGTAAGGTGTTAGTTGCAGATTGTATGGTATAGTTGTTGTACAGCTAACTGCCCACTCCATGCGAAAGCCAAGCATAGGTACGGTGTTGAACATCAATGTTCAATTGGGGGTATTGAGTCGGGGACCCATGAATTGACAAGTTGTCATGTATGCGATACCTTCCAGCAGGGCATCCATCCCATTGATGGTAAACATGGATGTCATCCAATGAAGCGGATGGTGGGTAGCAACGTGTTCGTCGTAAGTTGTCCCTTGTAGAAGCCTGATGGGACATGTTGGATGACACTCGATGAAACTGTGATCCAGAAGACGTTGTGTGGAGGCACACTGGTCCCATTGCAGTGTGTCCCCGATTGCTGACACATACGCCATGCCCCCATACACTGAACAGATCCTGTCGTGGGCGTCCAGGAGTGCGAACAAGTGTACCAAGTCCGCCTTTGGACATGCCGGGTTGGAGAGACATAAATCCACAGGACAGTGGAACGGACACCTCCGAAAGTAGAAAACGGGGATGACGCAGCTGAACATTGCAATGCAGTAAGTTACTCGGTAACTTACATTCAGCATTGCCAGATTTGAACAGCCCACTATGTGTAGCAAGCTGTCACTGTACAGCTTGATCTGTCCGGCGTAGTTGAGAAGCACTGGTGCAACAGCCATTTTGCTACAGGGTGATGTGATGGCGTGCTCCGGCTGCCTGAGCAGTCAGCAGAGTGCAACCTCCGACGATGCTGGGAATTCTGGAATGGATGTACGGCGGCAGGACTTGGGGTATAGCTTGGGCGGAGGACACAGGCCCTCTTCCCACATGCTTCAATGAATGGTCAAGGCCAGTGGTGTCCGACTCTTTCCAGATTACTTGCATTTGGCCCACATAGAGGAGTGGTATTATTGTATTTTGTAGTATTATCTTTCTTTCATGTTAGGCGCTATCTGCCAGTGGAAGTTTTACTCTGCATGGCTATGTTTGGCTTCTTGTTGGTACAATGGCTCCATTCTCCTGCAGAATTTGTTGCAATGTGATTTCAGAGAAGGAATGGAAGGCCATTCTGTGCTATCTGCTCTCCCGTGTGTGGGCGGGACTCTCCATTGCCGCTGTACATTGAGGCTTCTGTGTGGGTGTAGTGATTGGGGACACCTGTTCTCAGGCAGCAGGGTTTTTCTATTTTATACATTGCATGGCTTGATATTGCAAGCAGGATGGTATAGGTATTTTTGGATGAGACTGGCGTGCCTTTTGCGGACAATGTCCATATTCTGCGCTGTTCTGTAGCAGCCGCTGTGTGCTTCTCCATGTTTTGCACACAAGGGTGAGTCCTATTTTGCCATCACATTACTCCCCTGTTTGGGACACTTGTGTGGCATCAAGTTGACAACTGTGAGTTGTCGGTTGGGGACATGACTGATGCAGGAAGGCCACGTGCGGCATCGGGACCCTGCGGCTGGCCTATCCGAAGAGCGACATCACGAAATAAGCGGCCACCCGGATCCACTCCTTGGCAGACTCCGCGGCGGCGTGCCCTTGGGCCTTTGGAGGTGGTGGGAGTGCCGTGCGGGACCATCCGGCGGCCGGAAGACTGCGGCCTGTCGTGCCCGTTTCTGACGCCCCTGGCCGGGGCGTGAGGCGACCACACAACGACGCGGAGGTGCCAGCCCCAGCGATGCGTGCAGGTGGTGAGCGGTGGAACTGCCCGGGACTTTGATGGCTCACCTCCCGCTTGGGGCGACGTGCTGATCAGGTGGGCCCTCGCGGCTGCAAGAAGAGGGGGCGAGCGAGATCTTACCTGTGAAGGGGAAATCACGAGGACTTCACTATACAGAAATCCCGGGGTCGTAGCGGTGTTTTTTCCCTGCTGCTAGTTGTAATGTTGTAGCCCGGTTGGCCTGAACCCATTTGGGGGAGCACCCTCTGAGCGGGGGCAATCAGCGCCCTGCCCCTCAGCAGACTAAACTAGATTGGTGACGCTGCTGCGGGGGCCCTGCACGTGAGTCCAGTAGTGCCCGGTCGATCTTCGGGAGTCCCCAGGGGGCAGGCCCTGCATGCCTGCAGTGGAAGTCGTGTGGGCCACTCTCAATTGTGGGGGTGAAACTGAGTGTTTGGCGCCGCAGAGAGACCACTGAAGCCACATAAGTTGTCACAACTGCGGCCTTTGGGGAGCTGCGAGAACCCGGACACTGCGGCGTGCAAATTGGTGCAGAATGGGTGCTGCCTCACACAGACATGAATATGGGAGCACGGCTGATGTGGTCTGCAGCGTAGGGAACCACAGTAGCAGGCCTGAATTAATCTGAGCGCAGTGCCTTCTGTGGCGATTCGGGGCCTGCGCTCTCTTTCTGTCTACATCTTCCTGAGGCCGGCCCGCCACAGCTAGCCAGCTGCTGTAAGCACACGAGATCTGCGTCAATCGCACTGAAGTACAGAGTTGGAACGACAACATCTCCGACTGCGAGCCCTAACCGCCTGGGGCGTGCACCTGGTGGTGGAACAAAAGGGGCCCCCCGCTTAACTGTGTGCTGCCCACCCTGACACTAAACTCATCTGCAGGCCGCCAGCGCTGAGGACATTTAGGACGCGACCCATTCTCTACACCTCGTAGCTGCAGTACCGGGGGCGGGCCTGTGACAAGCACAAACCAACGTGGGCCTTTTAAACCCGTCGCATACCGCGTGGGACACAAACAACGCTGCGTCACGCCGGGGCACTGACCCCCGGCTCACACTGCGGCACGCACAGCTCTCTGAACCAACTTTGCACCCACGCCCTGCCCCGTCGCCTACTACTGTGTTATCGCTCAGTACTCAAGGTCAATGCACTCAGCGCAAAAGCTAGCAATGGGCCGACTCCGCAACAATGTGCAACAGAATACAGCGCGAGCTGCCAACCTGGATCTACAAGGCGTGGCCACTGGTGCAATTGGTGATACTCTGAATCCCGCACTTGCGTCAAAACTGGACTCGGTGTTGGCGGCGGTTGAAAGAATCAGAACTAGCGCTGGAGCAGACGCGTACGTCACTTGAGGCGCGAATAGACAAAGTAGCGTCAGATTTCACTCTCTTAAAAGCGGATCACCATAAACTGGCGGAGAAGGTGCAACTGCAAGCCCAGTCAATATCGGACCTGAAACCTGTCACCCACAGTCACGCAGCGGCTCTACAAGATGTCCTGGACCGAGTACACGCCCTGGAGGACAGAATCGAAGACGCGGAAGGGCGCTCCCGCCCCAACAATGTCCGCGTGGTGGGCCTTCCGGAGGCAGTGGAGGGCCAGACCCCAGAACAATATGTGGAGCATTGGCTGCAGGGCGTCCTACCTCCGGGAGCACTATCACCGCAATTTGTAGTGGAAAGAGCCCACCGCGTGCCGGCCCGGAGGCCCCCCCCGGGCTCCCGGCCAAGACCTTTCATCTTCAAGCTCTTGAATTACAGGGACAGGGACACGGTCCTACGTGAAACACGCAAGCTCTCCGATCTTAAGGTCAATGGCAACTCGATCTTGGTATTTCCGGACTATACTTCACAGGTGCAGAGGCGACGCAGCACTTTCACAGCTGTGAAACCCCAGCTACGGGAACTGGCCCTCCCATATTCCCTGCTGTTCCCAGCCAGGCTGCGGGTGGTGGCGAATGGCACTGCCCGCTTCTTCGAGTCACCAGACGAAGCGTGGGACTGGTTAGAAGATGCAGGCCTGTGGATGGGATCCCGCCCCATGGACGCGGAGGTGGCCCGCCCAGGCAACAAGAGGATCCGACGCCATGGGAAACGAAGGAGATCGGGGTGCATGCCCCTGACGGCAGCGGCGCTGCGACCGGAGCAGAGTGAGGTGGAGCGTAGTAGTGCTCTGGAAGCAGTTGCAAAGCTGGGCTCTCAAGCACACCGCGAAACTCGCGAAGTCAGTTCTTCCGAATCGGCGATCGCCAGCGGCTCGTCTACCCCCACGCCGGAGGACTTGGATGGAATGATACTGCCTGATGTCACCCCGCAGACTGCCGATGACATTATCTGAAGTGTCCTCCGCCGCCCGGAGTGATGGGGGGGACAACGCAGAGAAGAAGCTGTACACGCAAGTACAAATTGCTGTGCCACTACAGACTGATGATGTTGTTGTTTTCTTTTCCCCTTTCTGTCTTTGCTGCACACCCCGCCGCTCCTAACTGCGCCCGCCACACATACACGCGCCTTCCACTGGCCGTAAACACGGCACCGCACACTTAATAGGTTAGACGCGCGGATCCGTGGGCTAGGGAACTGGGTGACATATCCCAGACATAGAGGGATGCGCACTGCATGCGGACAGACGCACGCCACCCACACCCTCATCGCCCTTTATATTAACCCGCGCCACACACCCCACGCTGTACCACAGGTCAGTTTGACACAGTTCACGCCCTGACGGGCATCAAAGTTTGGACGAACACAGTTTCGGGTCTCGCCCTTCAAGTTATGCACAGTTTAGTTTATCCCAACACCCTGTTGTTAGGCACACTGAGTTGGAGTGCATTTAGAAGGCTTCAAGCATGTAACGCCTGTGATCCCCCTCACGCAGGTCTGGTCAATGTGCATAGGAAACATGACACAGGTTAATATAGTCACATGGAATGTGCGCGGTCTGCACACCCCGTCACGTAGCTACTCGATTTATGCCTACCTCCGGCGCAGAGTTACAGACATAGCTCTGCTCCAAGAGACACACATGACCCACGTATAATTGGGGCGCCTACGGCAAAGATGGAGAGGCCAGGTGCATGGCCCCGTCTACTCAGCGCATGCGCGAGGTGTGCTCATCTGGGTCAGAGCAGGAGTCCCATTCGCAAGCGATAAGGTTCTAGTAGACTCCGAGGGGCGACACACGCTAGTGAGCGGGCGGCTAAATGGCCAACCAGTCCTCCTTGGCTCCATTTATGCCCCAAATGTCAATCAGTCTTCCTACTTAGAAACCCTCTCACAGACACTAGCTGGCTGGAGCGGGATTCCTTGGCTTTTGGGGGGAGACTTTAACTCGGTGCTTAGCGAAGAACTGGACAGGTCCTTCCCGCCTCTTACCAGGACCACAGCAGTGTCCAACGTGCAGGCTCTCAGGGATTGGCTCACCCATTGGGCGCTTTCAGACTTCTGGCGGGCTAATAATCCCGACGCCCGGGTCTACTCACACTACTCGGCGGTGCACAGATTGCATGTGCGCTTGGACAGAATAGTGGGGTCCCCTGAGCTGCTCCCCTTAGTCCAATGTATTGAATACTTGGGCCGCACACACTCGGACCATAACCCCCAATTGCTTCAACTTGCCTGGGAGCCTGAACGCCCCCCTGCTCCCACATGGAGACTCCAAACAGCGGCACTAGAGGACTCCCCATTCCGATCCTCTCTGGGCACAGCGATCCTGGAATTCTTTGAGCTCAATGAGGGTACAGCAGGGGACACACTAGTGGAATGGGACGCCTTTAAAGTTACAACGCGGGGGCATTGCATGGGTGCGTCCTGGAGCATACGAAAGACATTAACCTCTGCTCTGAACACAATTGAAAAGAGACTCCTACAACATGAAGTGGAGGGGGAAGGGGGCGGCAGGGACAGGCTGCAGCTAGAGACACTGCGCACACAGCACACTGAATTATTGGAGCGCCTCCGCTGTCACAACTATGCGGCACACACCGCCCGCACACACTCCACAGCTGACCGTGCAGGCCGCCTTCTGGCTTGGCTGATCCGCCAAGAACACGCCCGGAAACCAATTGCGGCACTTCGAGACTATGCGGGACGCCAGCCATATGCACAGCGCGATATCCACGCAGCATTGACGCAACACTATACTCGACTATATCAGAGTCAAGGCCAGCAGGACCCACACACTCTCCAGTCCTTCTTGAACCAAGTTCAGTTACCTGAGGCATCACCAGCGCAAAATGAACTCCTGGGCGAGCAGATCTCGCCAGAGGAGATCAGGACAGCAATTGCATCCCTAGCCACCGGGAAGACTCTGGGCCCAGATGGGCTCCCGGCGGAGTTCTACAAAGCGTACCAAGTGTCGCTGGTGCCGCGGCTCCACGCCCTCTATGATGCCGCTGTAGAGGAAGAACGGCTTCCCCCTTCACTATGCGAAGCCCACCTTATATCCTTGCCTAAGCCCGACAGAGATCCAACTGATATGAGCTCATACAGGCCCCTCGCCCTGCTCAACACCGACTATAAGATTCTTGCAAAGCTCCTATCCGATAGGTTGGCGCAAGTAGTCCCCACCCTTGTGCACTCGGTCCAAAATGGCTTTGTTCTGTCCCGAAGAACTTCCCTCAATCTAAGGCGGTTTTTCCCTATAGCAGCTTATTCCACCCACGAATGGCCGAGAGCAGGCTGCCTCATTCTAGACCTTGAGAAAGCTTTCGATTCTCTCGAATGGGGATATATGTTTGCGACCCTTGAGAGATATAAGCTTGACCCGGCTTTCCTACAGCTGACCCGTCTACTTTATGCCAACCCAGAGGTGAGGGTAAAGGTGGTTCCATATGTCTCAGGCGGGATTCAGGTGCGAAGTGGGACGAGGCAGGGCTGCCCCCTGTCCCCCCTCCTTTTCGCGCTGGCGATGGAACCACTAGCCGAGGCGCTGAGAACGCAGCTGCAAGATGGTATACCGCTGGGCGATGGCACACATAATGTGTCGCTGTATGCTGACGACCTGTTGATCTACTTAAGAGATGTCCATCAGGTGCCTGGGCGTCTGGCTCCCATCCTGGAGGAGTTTGCGTCCATCTCAGGCCTAAAGGTGAACGTGGCCAAATCTAAGCTATACGCCTTTCGGGAAGGATGTCATGACCCAGCGCTGATGCTAAGTGGCACACGAGTGCAGTGGTGCGAGGACACATTTCGTTACTTGGGCATACGGGTATACCGCCAGCCGATGGACCTTTTTGATGGTAACCTGAGCAGGGCACTGACAGCAGTGAAATCCCAGATGCAGTTCTGGAGCACACTTCCCCTCGCAGTGGTGGGCAGAGTGGCGTTGGTAAAAATGGTAGCCCTCCCGTGATTTCTGTACTACTTTGCCAATCTGCCCAATTATGTGCCTGCGTCCTTCTTCGCGACGCTGGAGAAAACGGTTAGAGATTTCATCTGGGGTCCTAACCGTCATAGAGTGTCGATTAAAAAACTTTATTTACCTACTAACCAGGGGGGTCTGGCGTTGCCTAATTTCGAGCATTATTACCTAGCGTCGCAGTTGCAGTGGGTTGCCCGGTGGATGGCGGACCACCAACGGGACGACACGGCAACCACGCGCCCAGCTTACACTCTGCCCCAGTTACTTGCGTTGTTTCACCCCGGCGTGCGGACACGACCCCCGGAGCCCCAACTACTAAATGTGGCCTATAGATGTTACCGCAGAAGCCTCTACTTAACTCGGGACACAACACCCTACGCTCCTGTTCTCCCACTTGACGGTACCCCTAGGGGACAGGCAATACTCATGAGTGCCGAACTGCAACGCTGGCACGAAGTCGGGATACAAACACTAGGAGATCTATACGGTGATGGCGTCCTCATCCCTTATACGACATTGGTGGAAAGAGACGGACTCCCTGCAGGGCAGTTCCTCCTACACAGATCTCTGATTGCTACGCTCACGTTGCGATGGGGAGACATGGCTGTAGAGCCACAAATGCACTTAACCGTGCAATATTTACATGTCATGGGGCGGGGCAAACACCTGACGCGATGGTTTGCGGCTTCACTGCACCTACATGCTGCTTTTAGTTTGACCTCTCTTCGACAAAAGTGGGAGCAAGTCTTGGGCCGACAATTCCTGGACAAGGAGTGGGAGAAGGTGCTGGCCGGCCCAGTCCGGATACCCCGAAATGCCCGATTTAGGCAGATACAATACTATATCACACAGCGCGCGTACCTCACGCCAGCCAATATCAACAGATATTTCCACCGCATAGACGCAGCCTGCCCCAGATGCGCCGCTATAGACGCAGATCTGGTGCATATGCTGTGGGGCTGCTCCAGCCTTAGTGAGTATTGGAGAGGGGTGGCGGGGCTGCTCCGTGCCTGCACTGACAGAGAAATACCCTTTGACTGGCCCACTTATTTGCTACATACGTTTCGTAGAACCCGTAACACTAAAGTCACTTCTTGGTTCCTTGACCTGGGCATTGTGGTGGCAAAGAGGCTGATCACAAAGCGGTGGAAAGCATCAGACCCCCCGCACACCTATGCTTGGAAACACTCTGTACTAGCATGGGCTAGAGCTGAAGGTGTGGCTATACGCAGCGAGGAAGTTGTAGGCCTCAGGAAAATACCTATCTCTACGTACTGGGACGCTATCCTGGAAGCGTTTCAGTAGGACACAGACGGGCCACACCAACCCATGCAATTGCCTGACCCGACGGAGTAGACCGGCGCAAGCGCTCATCACCCTCACACTACCCATAGACACTGTGCTAGGGTTTTTTTTTTTTTTCCTGAGACGTGCACTGATATCTCAACCCGTGTGTCCGTTGCGCGAGCGGGGACACGCCAGGCGACATTCACGCATGCCAATAGTTACAGACGCATGACCTCCCTCCAACTCAGCCCCAAGTTCTGTTACCTACTCCCCAGTTGCGATCGAACGGTTGGTGCACCATACACGCTGCAGCGCCACTAACCTCAACAGGATACCCGCCATACAACTTGCAAGCAGAGAGACTAGTAGACTATGTATGCTGAGACCGGCCGAACATGGAACATGAATGTCTCCTGCCTGAACATAATGTCTTCCGGTCTGATACATGTGTGAATACATCCTGTTATAACATACGAAATGCTGCTTATGTTATCGCTGCACGCTGGAGCTTAATGTCATGCTATGTGGTGATACAGATGTAAACCTTGACAAAATCAATAAAAACATTTAAAAAAAAAAAAAAAGCTCCATTACATTATTCATTTTAGTCTTCTATTTTTCTAATGTAAACGCAAATATTCTCAACAGGTATTTTATGCAATTAATATCACTCACGTAAAGCTCTTTTAATAACGTATTTTATTTACTTTGCACTAACATTATTTCTCTGCTACCTTTTGTGCAGATGTCATTTACGGCCTACAAAAATCATTTGTCATTTTCTCCTGCACATTTCTCGATTCCCTTTCCAAATACCCCATGTTAATATTTTCTCAGTTAATTTTTTACGACTTTTGTTAATAATTTTCACACAGAAGGAGGTTTAACCCGTTCGATGCGTCGGACGGCCCCTGGCCGTCCGACGTCACGGTAGGCGTGTGCGGAGGACGGCCAGGGGCCGTCCGAGACACGCCCACTCATTATTTAACCCCCACCGCGGCGGAATTCGCGCCGCGGTCAAGGTGTTAATCCGAGCAGGTTTATTTTGCGAAAATCCTGCTCCATCATTATTAAACTGGCAAAAATGAAATGCTGGTTGTCGGTCACTGGCAAAAATGAACTGCGGTTTTGTCGGTCACCATACATACCAATAAACCTGATTCAGGCAGATTTCCTCTGCTTCAATGTGTCAGTGGGGAAAATACATTCTCTCGACCTTTTATTTATTTATTTTTTATTTTATAAATCTACCACTTGCTTGATCAAAAATGTTGGCATGCACCTAAAGGTTACAATAAAGCAGTAAAGACAATGCATATTTCTCACCTCCCTGTACTTAACAGAACTGACAATTATTGTTCACAAATGCTAGAAAATTTTCGATTAGTACTCTGCAGAGTTTTGCCATTTTTGTAACACTACGTGTAGACTTTCTCTGTTCACTCAAGCAAGGTCTATATTGTTCACTCCGTTGAAACTAGACCCATCAAATATGGCCGCCACCATCGCTCCACGAGTCCCTCTTTTGTGTTAATACTCACAATCAAGGGGACGTTATATCGCACTGTATTTTCTTACTAAAAGAGGTGTACTGATGCAAACCTGTCGAAACCATTACAAAATGGAAACTTCAAAATATTCACATTGTTGTTAATAAACTTTTCTAATATTCATAAAAGAGAGCGCAGATTATTTTAACATTAAAATATAGGGGACGAAATACACCTGCAGCTTGATAACTTATCCAATTAAAAAAATAATGGTATATTGTCCAAATATGAGAACAGCTCTTTTTCTAAGCAGAGCTTTTTATGAAATCCTCTTGAGATTACGACGCTAAGAGCTTGCCTCTAACTGAAGAAACAGACGTAAGTCTCTTGGTGTTCTTTTTCTGTGTTCATCCGTCTTCCCTTTCCATGGCTCGAGAGCTCTGACGAGCATGTTCAGGTTCAGCTACTGGGCCACGTTGCGTCAGTGGGGCAGCTGTCAAGGGCTGAAGGCTTGTAGGGACCGGGTGGTTGCCATTCGGCGTCACCCGGAGACATGAAGGCAACCGGGTGACAGCGAGCAGTGGTGAGTTTTAGCAGCACGGGAAATAGAGGCGAGTTCAGTTACTTTCACGTTTGCTACTGAGTGTTGCTCGGGGAGTGCGGAGGCGGGATGATCGGGGATATGCCTGTCATTATCGGGGGAATGTTAACATTTTCGAAGTGGGTGAATGAGTGGCTAATATGGGGCAGTGTATGGTTGTTGATGTAAAGGGTAAAGCTATCAAATTGGCGAGTGTATGAAGGGGTGGATGTAAGTGTCTCAATGGAGGCGTCGGGTTGTCCAAATCTTTGTTTAGGTTTTTGCCTGAAATTGATGGGTTTCTGGTTTTAAAAAATGGTCTTGAGTGTATGACTCAGAATAAAGTGATACGTGATTTGGAATGGGGTGGGCGGCATATTTATCGCAATAGACGGTGTCCGGCTTTCAGAATGAAACAAGCATTTACAATGCAATAGGTCTCGCATCTATGCGAATTTAAGCTATCAGCATTGTAAATGACCATGCCTTTTATTTGTTTTAAAAACAAACACATAAATAAAAGGCATTGTCATTTACAATGCCAATAACTCAAAATAGCGTAAATTCGAGACCTACATCTCTGAGACAATCTGCATGAGGAGGGAAGAAGAGTTTGGAGGTAGGGCTCTCAAAAGCAGCCTGCTAATACACTGGCATTATGATAGACATGAGGCTTTCTCGGGTGGCTGAGAGCAGAGTAATGCAGGGCTGGAGGCGGGACTTTCAGTGGCAGCCCTACACCACCTACCACTAGTCCTATTCTGTCTCCTATACAAGCCGAATAACCAGCTGCTGATCAGGTGTGATGATGAACACAAACTCCTTTGCCACTCAGCGACGCAATGTTAAACTCTGCAACAGTTCTGTGGGCTAATCCAAAATGTGATTCCAAAAAACCCACAATGGCTGAAGGATGACGGCCGCTAACGTAAAGCCATTTCCTATGTATGTTTTGGTGCGTAGCTGACATGAACTCTGTTATTGCGAAAACTATCTATAGCCAGTCCCAAAAGCAGCTGTCACCTTTGAATCCTGAAGATGTGTGGCACTGAACCGCATCGCATGGCAGAGAACCTACTTTCAACAAAATGCGTCCGAGTGTATCCTGAAACCTCTGTACAAAGTGATGCATGATCATGGCTTACACCTTGAGGAAGAGTGAAGAAAGTTAATACAGGTCACTAATGGCAGACCAGAAAAAAGGGCCAACAGGTCCAGCAGACCATGAAACGACTGGCAATCAGCTCACGCCAGCTCGCGCGCGAAGAAGATTCTGAGACTTTCCATTTCCGATTGGCATAGCCAATAGGTCTCGCATTTGGGACCTTATAAGTATTTAGTTATGCAGCACAATATCCTTGGTGCAACATCATCAACTGTTGCATGGCTAAACACTTATAAGGTCCCAAAAGCGAGACCTATTGGCTATGCCAATGCTTGTTGATAATCCGAACGTGATTCAGCAAGCACACCCATATTTGTTGCAAATTCATTAAACGCAAGTCTGGGTTATTATAGGAAATTTAAGGGAGGCCAATAATTTAGTTGGCTCATCTATCTTCCTCTGGGACTATCCATTGCTTTGTTGTTACTTCTTCCTGGATTCACCCGCTTATGGCCTCGTTACTTGTGCATATATTACCTATCCCGTCCCCTATACCACACAAGAAACTCACGAAGAGCCGTTTTCCATTCAAAGATTGCCCACTATTATTTATAAACAATTAATAACGCTATGGTAGTTCAAGTATTACACCAAATGGAACAAAAGGACAATACGTTTTCTGAATAGCTCCAGAGGAGGATTTTAACGCTTATGGGGGAAAAGGGACGATGGAAAATGGAGTGGTGGTGGAGGGGTGGTAGTATTGGCAGCAAGAATGTGGAGTTGCAAACAGATTTTCACTTACAAGAGTACATTCTTTGGTCCGATGAAGCAAATAAAAATCTAAAAAAAACTGACAACAGTGGCAGCTTGACCCGGAATACAATACCTGACATTCTTTAAAATGTATGTTCAGCGTACCCTGACGCATGCAGACTCTACCAAATGTCCGAGGGCTGCTCTCCCCTTGTGTTTTTTAGTTGCCAAAGACTGCATTTTGCACTGGGGGCAGTCTCCCATACCTTACAAAGAGCACACCTGTTCTATACCTGTGTGATGAAAGCTTTGGAACGGGTACAATGTTTGCCACTCGGACATTGGTGCACTGCTGAGATTAAACCTCAGAAACGCACACACAACACAGTACAACTTTCCCAGCATCTGAACACTCCATTGGTGCATGGTTCCTGCTGGTCTGTGCGAGGCAGACAGCTTGCAAACACAACTTTACACACTGACCCAGGACTCCAACAAGTGAACTCTTAACACTCCCGCAGGTGGCCTGAAAAACAAATCTTTGGCTGAAAGATCCAGCTTATGGCCTCGTTATCTCAATATCTGGGGAAATGCTCAACTGCTCCTGCTCTAGAGTGAAACCATGCCAGCAGCCTCAGTGGAGACTCCTGAGGTAATGTTTGCAGTCCCTCTTTGTGACTAGTGGTGGTGTTCCCTGCTGCTCCAGTCGCCATATGATCGTCCTGTAATCTTTCGAAGAATAGTGGGTTAATATCTCAGCTTGCAGAAAAAATAAATAAAGGCTAGCTAGCTAGCAGTTTGTGAGCTTTTAATTGACCCTTCACACCATCCAAATGATGATGCTGGGCAGGGTGATACGGGACCCTCCCAGTGTCCCTCGGGTCATGTCTACCCCGAAAGCTAGAGAGATGCCTAACTTGTCATGGGTGGCAACACGAAGTTGCTCTACTTTTTTATGTCGCTTTATTCGCAACATGTTTGTTGGCTTTATTTGAAGACACACCACAGTCAATGGTGTATGTTGTTAAGGGATGCTAGACCGGACAGCAATGAACTGCAGTAGACGGGTATGATCTACGTTTTGCATACTGCACAGCTGTTTGCACGTGACAAACGGCGCATTAAATACTTGCATTCACACTCATGTAGTACAGCAGCGCCAGGAATTTAACCCTGTGTAATCCCCGTAACAAATGTCTGCATGTCTCGAGGCCTGCGGCCCCTTGTGTCTTGCACGGTGCCTTGTCACATGATACGGCCGAACAGATGTGGCGCACACTCCGACTCTCGAGGGTTCACGAGGCTGCTGTGTACAATCCTTCCAGTGTTCACGGAGGAGCTCAATATTTCAGCTGCTGCAGTTCCGAAGCTTGGTCTTTTTAACAAGTTAGTTTTAATGAACCCTTCTTCGTCGCTGTTGTTGACAAAATCTTATTAAAGCATTGGTTGGCACACTGAGAAAGGAAAGCAACTGATACTGCGCCTTGAGATCACGGGGAATTACGGGAAGATGTGCCGGATAGGAACAGCTACGGTTGAGAGGCAGTAATGGAAACAAGCGGCCGCGCGGAACGAGGGAGAGGAGGGGGGCCACGCCCCCAACCAGATGGCACACTGCAGGCAATTAAGTGCCAGCTGAGCGAAACTGTAGTTAGGCGCCGCTGCCTCGGGACTACACGGAAGTTACCATAGGGCCAACAGACAACAGAAATGAAGAAAACAACAGCAATGCCAGACTGGAACCAATCGCGAGGGGCAGGAGAAATTACACGGAGTTGAAGCCAATATACAGATTACTTTAAGTCTCGCTGAGACAGCGCATGCAGCGCATGCGCTGCCAAGGCGAGACCTAAAAAGGGTGTAGATTAGAAATTTATGAATGTCATATAAAGGGGTGAGGGGGTAAATAGCAGTGGAAACGCTGTTGAGGGTTTCGAGGATATTACAGTAGGTCGTATAACTGTCTGCATATGGTGGGAAGTGTGACTGAGAATAGAGTAGAGGTGTTGTGAGAACTGAGCATTTGATTGTCTTAAAGGTGGCACACTTTAGTCTTATTGGATTACCTCTAATAGTGATGGTCATACGCGCTGGAAATATGAGGGAATGTCGTCGCAACATTGACTAAATTTGGCACCAAGAAAAGGTAAATTAAGCACCGTAATACAATATACTTTGTGGCACTATTACTACATTATTTTGCCATTTTTACACGCTGCACTTCATTAGTTACGCCACCTAAATACAACAATCCATTACCTTAAGGTAACAAGTTAACCTTGGCAAAGAGTCTTCCACTGTATGTGGCAGTGTTTTTGTGACTTTTTAAAGGCTTTGATCTAAAAAAAAAAAAAAAATGTTTTTGTTAAAACCAAATGTTCAAATTTATGAACTTATGGATTGTGTGGCAAGTGCAGCAAATCCACACCTATACAGAAAATGCTGTAGCTGCAAAATCACCTTATTCCTGTGGCCCTGGTAATACAACCGTGCAGAAGCTGCATAATGGAGTTAAATATGGTATAACTACAGAGTATAATATCAAATACACACATGATTATCCTGACAGACTATTTAATTAAAATACATGAATGAAAAGATGACACAGTGTAATACAAACAGGTCTAGATCACACAGTCCAGAAGAAACAACAGCACCTGTTTAGAAGTCATCATCACTGAAGCAATATTATTTTTTTCCCCAAACTATTTTTTTTTAATCAAACAATATACAATAAGAGAAAGATGTGCATACATTTAACGTTTAAGTAGAGCAAATAGGGATCTACAAAGATGCAACAACCTGGCTTGAATGGTCCCTGATTATCTTCCACATATTGCTGGGTGATTTAGCATACTTGATGGTCTTACATGTCATATTCTACAAAATCATTGATAAAGCATTAATTTTGTAATGTGCATTGAGGATTTCTGTTATTCTGTTCAGAAGTGTGTTTTCAGTGTCTGGTTGTGAGTGAAAATCTGAATGACACAGCAGAATATTGAACTTCTAGTGTATAGATGGTTGGGCGGAGGCTGCATTTGTTATCTCTGATGTGGTGTAAGTTTTGCATGTTTGAATCGAAAGGGGAGGTCCCTCTGGGAGCGTAAGTTGTTGAAAATGCTGGTAATGTTATGTTAAATGTTTTAAAATTGTCATGGTTGCTGTCAACGGAGCGTCCCCGTGCTAAGATTGCCCTATCCAGATCTAGAAGTCATAAAAGAGAAAGAGAGTAAAATTGCCAAAAAAGAAACAAAAAACGGAGCCGAAAGTGGAAACCACCCACGAGGAGGCCAAAAAGTTAGATTAGCATTAACAACCACATTTTAAGTTTCTTCCTGAAAGTTTTTTAAAGAAGTTCTTGATTTCAGGTGAAGGGGCAGGGTGTTCCACAACTTCGATGCCTGAAAAGCAAAGGAGCAACCACCCAAGCAGGATCTTTTGATGACGGGCACTGCTGCCAGTGCGGCGGTCTGTCGATCGGAGTCTTCTACTGGGTTGGTGGGGTTTAACTAACGAGAAAAGATAATGGGGGGCCTTTGCCATTAAAAATTCTGTGGCTGACGCACATGGCTTAGAAAGAGATTTTCTTGCTCAGTGGCAGCCAATGTAGATTTTCCAGGGCTGGGTCTGTGGGTGCGCGACTCGGGAGCTTCAGAAGTAGACGTGCTGCCGCATTCTGCCCTCTTCAGTTTTTTAAATCTGCCCTGTTCGGCTCCAATGTAAAGTATGTTACAATAGTCCAGTTTGGACATAACGAGAGCCTGAACTGCTGTTTTCCTAGCAGATATAGGAAGAAGGTCAGTGATTTTGGCCAGAGTTTTGAGAATGGCAAAACAGTACCCGACCCAAGAAGAATATTTGGCTCTCAAAAGTAAGGTTGGAATAGTGTTTGTTTGGTCAGAAAAGCAGAGAACCACAACTTTAACATTGCAAATCTTGGTGGGTTATGTGGGGCAGTGACTTTTGAGATGGTCTTTGCAAAATCCTTTGGTAAGACTGCGGTTGACTCCAGCAGCAAGGTCACTGAATTTGTTCCCTCTGCGGGGCATAAGCAAAAATTAGACCGCAGGAGAGATGTCTGCCCCAAACTGCAACATTTTGTTACAGAAAATGATAGGTTGTTGCAAAGGTTTTGCGGGAGAGAACTCGACTGGGGCTTCCAGTTACTTTTAAATGCAGTCCAGTTCTGTGATGGAATTTGTGGCGTCTACAACAAAGGATTGGAAATTAGCCTTTCTAAATTGATGGTGGAGTTAAACCTCTAGTGGTGTATTCATGTGACTGGATTTAGTCCATAATGTTTAACAGGATCTGCATTTTTGTTTCAGGAAGTGTTGTTATTCTGTAAAGCAGTTGGTATCTTTTTGTTATCATGTTTCTTCTTTGATAGAAAAGGGTCAGAAACTGTTATGATCGTATTGTCTGGATGGGTCAGTATTTCAGTGGGGGAGGAATACTGCAGATATTCTATTGCCAAGGCAAAGGGCCTATTACTTATTTGGATGGGTGGTTCTGGTACAGGTGTTAAAGGCCTCATCTTCCAGACGAAGATCATCATAGCATGGTTAGACCAGGAGAGGGCTTTTTTTGCATTTAGTTACTCAGGCACAACAAAAATTTGAAAAGTCTAGTTTTAATGCACAAGATGGCTGGCAATGGAGAGAAGGGTGCAGTGAAGGTGGAATAGAGCGATGAGAGAGCACCACAGCTGCTTTGAGAGTCATTCGACATAGTTCCTTAATACTTCAGCATAGATTGGGGAGGTAGACTGAGAGACAGGATAATACAGGCTTATTACATTAAAATAGGCACCCAAGAGCTCCTGTTCATAATGTGCTTATTCAGCAAGGTTTTGTGGATCTTTGGGAGAGTGCAAACTGATTCGAATTCAACAGGTATCGGGAGCCATTCTGTTCATTAAGTGAGTTTCAGTTTGGCTTTGAATATCTTCAGAGTTGAGGCATTTTTGCGTGAAGGAGGTTGAGCATTCCATAGTTCTCTACCCGCTATATTGAGTTATTTACCCACAGGCTTTAACTTCCCCCATTTGTTGTTAGAGAGTTTGGAGTCTTTGTTGGAGCAAAGATTTCTTTTCATCCTGGTCATTGTGACTAGTTCTGTTAGATATCTGGGTGAACTAAGGTGTGTGACTTCCCCAATCACACAGATGTTGTTTAATATGATTTGTTGTTTGATAGACAGCCTATTTAGTTTGACACAGAAGGAGGAATGCAACCAATGGTAATTACCAGTGCCGGCGATTAAGTCCAATCGTTCGATCTATCACTTTTCAGTTTTAGTGCTGAGTACATCTCTCCAAGACTGAGGCATATGCCCAGATGTGGAACATGAGCTTACTGTGCAACTGTAAGGAAGCTGCACAAATGAGGCTATAAAAGTTTGAAATTGGTCTGGGATTGCTTGTGTTGTCATTTACAGGGGGCATGGCCTAGTAGCTCGGGTCGGACGCCCCTTTTGAGGCAGGCCAAGGCTGAATTGCATATGCTTGAGCCCTGTTGGCAATTGAAGCATTTCATCCATCATTTGTTGTGTTCTTCTGTTGCTGTCTTTGTAGCAGACTTTCCATTAGTAAGGGCGTCCATGAAAGAATTTTCTGGTGGGACAGTGCAGGCATTGCAATAGTTTGGCATACCATGGTTTGGAATATTAGGGGAGCTGGTGGCGCATTTAGGTCATCTGTCGAGCGGTTTTGATGCTTTTAAGATCCGGTGGGGGAGTACACAACTTCTCACTTGTGCCTCTATCTTGACGATATCTTGGAGCAGTAGGCAGATTGTTGGAGTCTCTTTTGAGATGAGTTGCATCTTGAGCCAGGGTTGATGATGGACTCCGACAAATGCAAAGTAATGCAAGGAGATCTCATAAGTGTTGTAGGTTCAGACCTTTAATAGGGATGAGGAAATTGTTACAAGCATTGCATTATTGTTAATGATGAGGAAGAGGTGCACCATGGTTAGAATTTATGACTAACTTCTGACCTGCCTGTACCAAAAAGCAAGGGAAACCCTATGATCACTAGGGACCTAGGGTATCAATCAAAGAATAAAAACAATAGTCCCTTATATCAACAAAATGTCATGAAAATCACATTGTCATTATTTTTTTACGATTAAATAATTTTACATACTTACAAACTTTCATCCAACAATAAATCACAATGCGCAGAGTAGTGTGCAAAGTGTCTATGGTCGGCTCTTAGAAGAGGGAAGCACTTGTGATATGAAAAGGTAGTTGTGTATCACAAAACGTTTTTGATAGACGACCCTAAGAACAAGTTTAGATACAAAATTCAATAGGTTTGCCTAATTAGTCGATGGCGTTTTGATCCCTATTAATGACGGGATCACCATCAGGACTCCCAATATATGAGAGCGAGATAAGTCTCTGTGTGTAATTGGGGCATAACAGAGAAAAAGTAAAACATGAATAGAATAATTTTTATATGCAGACACATTATATACAATCAACAGCTATACAAACACTTGAGAGCATTAACAGAGTGAGCACATGTATGCTGGAGAAGCCCAAAAATGTGGGTGATCTATGAAAAAAAAGGGGTAATAATAATGGGCATGTAGAATTGATGCCAGGGAGGTGGAATTGCAAGTGCTTCTCCAAATAAATACTTGAGTTGGTAGAAGGATATTGCTTAGTTGAAGCGCTGGTCTGAAGGAGCAAGATGAAAAAGGGCCAAATGCTGTGGGTAAAAGAATCTTGGTTAAGAATCAAGGCAAAGCATGAGGAGGCCCTAGCGCTTCAGTTAGTTGTGCAAATTATCCTGAGTCCTTCTATACATAGGTGGTTCACTTAGTCCTGTCCTCCACATCCTCTGAATCCCTGCTCTTGATCCATATAATAAGAATTGTTCTGCTGAGATATCCTAGTCCCTTACCAATTCCTGAAAGTTCTTGAGTCCTTTTTACACTTTTAGGCAAGTAGCCTTAGCAGCAGGAGTTCTGATGCATATGGCACATTCATGTACGTTCTTCATAGACTTTGTGCCCAGAAATACTTGGGGACTCCCAGTAGGTTTGTTAACCTCCCTGTCCCACCTCTGGGTTTAAGAAGAATTGCCACTTGTTCTTGTAGTCTACAGGGGTGTGGAATTTATTAAAATATCTACTTGTCCATGGGGCAGGTTGCTTCATAAATCTACTTGTCCTGTAAGAAAATCCTTTTGTGCCATGTAATGCGGTGACAAATTATGGCAGCAATCTCATTATATAAGAGTTCCGAAATAGCCTCTCTGATTATGCCAGCGCTCCTTCCATAGTAGGGTTTGAATACTAGCAATATCCTTATGTTGCCACGTTTCCACAGATCTACATACTGGCGCTGAAGGTAAGCAACAGTTCCAGGGTTGGAATGCCCTTTTGAGTCTGTGCAAACCTAACTTGCATATTTTAAGGGTTTTCACCAACTCTTCTCTAATTTTCTCCCATACTGAGAAAGGTTGGAAATTTA
Source organism: Calotriton arnoldi (assembly GCA_963921515.1). NCBI lineage: Eukaryota > Metazoa > Chordata > Amphibia > Caudata > Salamandridae > Calotriton > Calotriton arnoldi. The sequence goes on from CAWUFW010003570.1 coordinate 725,266, forward strand.
CTCCTGACAATGGCAGACATAAAACTTCTTCCAGGGTTGGGAAAAAAGTGAACTTACAAACACTCAGATTTTCGCATGAGCAAATCTACACCTGCATATTTGCTCATGCTAAAATGCAGTTCACAAATATTTTCTAGGAGTACTATTTCTTGGCCTACTTCTGTAAAGTCTTGTGAATTCACGAAAGTCGTATATCTGCACTTAATGCAAGGACATGTGTGCACTTTCGAGACTTTATTTAATAATTGGGCCCCTAATTAGGTCTGGCGTTAACCATGACATTTTGTATTTATTAAAATTCTGTCTCTCTCGGTCCATCAGCTAGCTTTACTGTGAGTGATAGCATTCTGTTCTTTCACATGAGCATAATCGACACAGTCGTTTTGTTCAGTGCCAGGAACAACTGTGGCAATGTGTGCTTTTTGAGACCAAAACAATTTTTGCTTTTGCCAATGTTTGTTATAATGATGAGGGGCCCAGCAGCACCCACACCAATAAGGTTTTACAAAAAACATGCCAAAACAAGTCACGCATTAACAAAACCAAAAGGCTGACCAACAATTTCAGACCTATTGCCTTTACCAATGCTTATTTATTTTTATGTTTCCCATAATCTTATTAAAACTGGTTACACTGATTTTCCATTATGAATATTTTTGGGGAATACTAGCATACATCAATACATTTTACTAAATGATGCTGCAGAAAAACGTTACCTAAAATGTTACAGTAGTTTAGCGAAATGTTTTTGCATTTTTTTGTGAACATTTGATTTTGAAAGCAAAGAATAATCACTCTTGCTTTCAAGCTTCTGCATATATTTGCATCTAATCAGAGAGCATTCTGGGAGCAATATGCATAGCCTCATATTGCTAAACATTGAAAACGTGTGTACACATTTTTATACTGGAACCACTGTCAGTAGTACAGTCTGAGCTTACAACGTACTTAGATCACTCACACTAATAATAAAGGTTTTACATTAATGAACCATAAATACAAGTTTGACCAGTGTTAACACATGGACACAAATATTACCTTAACTGCAGGCAATACCTTTCCCTGATCCATAATGTGGTACTGTAAACTGGCAGTCAAAGGGTTTGTGATGTAGGGGGTTGGGCCTACTTGTCCCAAGGACAAAATACACATGGAAACTTGTTGTCCTTGACCCAAAACAATATGTCCCGGGCATCGGGCTATAGGAATTCCACATCCCTGAATCTAGGAGCTATGATATGCCCCTCTTCTGTGTCAGCTGCCCATTTGTCTATCTTGCCACTCATTGCAATTGAGCTGCCAAATAATAGAACTGAAAATCTGGAACTGCCAGCTCATCTTCTTTCACAGAGAGGCAGAGTTTAGTTAGTGCCACCCTCTGTCTACGGGAGTTCAAAGGCTGGTCTAGCAGTACAGTATCTAATTTCTTGAAGAATCCTTTGAGATTAGGATATTTGTCTGTACATATTGCACTGATCCATAAAGACCAGATTGTTTGCAAGAACCTTTACAAAGACCAGTTCTCATTTCAAAGCCTGTTGGTGCCTATGTCCTCTACCTCCGTCATGGGACAACGCGGCAATCGTAGAACAAATCATTGAGTTCATTATGAATAAAGTGAACTCAGATAAAGGAATGTTGTATGTTAATGTGATGTATTACGAGTTAACAGCATCGGAATGCATATATATTTGTGTGGAAGCTAAGGACTGTACAATAATGTTGATGCAGGTTAAAAGGTCAGGTGATAGTTGTACTATCAAGCCAGACCTAAAATCCATGTAGGTTAATGACTGCCTCCTCCCCTATGTGCTGCTGCCAGAGAAAGACAAACACCATAAATTTACTAGTTATCTAAGACATTTTTACAGCATTGCAGTGTTATGTGTTCACAGAATTATCACAGTTGGATGAATGGCAAGGAATTTGTTTGTGGAAGCACACAACGTCTGTCCAATCAAAATATGTACTACTGGCTCCCAACATGTGGGCAGAGCTAACGCCCCTCTCAAGTGATGCTACCATAATTGTCTGGCGACAGCTGCACTATCAAGCTAGATCATAAATGCAGCAACTTGCATTGTGGACTTGAGAAGGAGATCATGTCTCAGTTACCATAATTTTTAAGCAGTCATGCTCACACATGAAAGGCTCCATTCTAGGCCTCCTCATTTCACATGAATGAATAATTGTCGTAGTCAAAAAAAATTAAGGAAGAAGGGAGTCACCCCAGTATCTAAAAAAGGGACGGGGTACAACTACGACAAAGACACAAGTGTCCCTATATTCTAAAAACGGGAGGACAAAACCTCACCCTGGACCGAGTGTCTATTACGATGTGTGCTATCAAAATATCAATGGAGCTGTTCACTAAAAAAGACAATTGTCTAGCTAAAAAACAGTAATCAATCTGTATCCTTATACAGTATAATCCCAGAAATTTCTATGTTAAACCACAAAAACTGGTTAAGAAATTATTTTTATTAAAAATTATTTTAAAACATATTCATACAATTAAGCAATAAAAACATTACTCTACCTCCCACTATAGGTTACAATCTCATTTCATTACACATATATAAAAAATCATAATCTCATTTCATTACACATATGGATAAAAACTCTAAAAACAGTCGACGCAGCGTTTCGGTGACACCTCAATGTTTTCACCTTCCTCAGGACTACAAAAGTTTTCATCAGATCTAAATAATAGAAATACATGATTTAGCAATATATATAAGCTCATACTCAATATACCCTTTTCCTAATACTGTATTCAGCATATCACTAATTTTATTCTATACATCGGCTACTATTTCTTTACACTCGGTCCTTCAAGGTCATTCTAAAAATTGTAACATACTTTATGTACCACTTTTATTTAGTGTTGATTCGTTATGTTCATACGCCCTTTGCATCAACACACACATGATTTCTAAAAATAGAATTTAGGATACATATAATATGGATAACACGGTATTTCTAAGTTACTCTCAATGACTTAACAAAACACTCATATAAACTTTAAAATTCTCCATCTACTCTATTACCATATAATATATGGGCAAGCTTAAAGGAAGTCTTCCTAAAATCAATTGTGCAAGCTTGTTTTTGATTTTAATTGTATGGTGAGTGGGGAAAACAGAAACCATTCAGTGTTTTTATTTATTCTCCCCCAAAAAACGATTGCTGGCAGCGTCTTGTACCAACTGCTACTTTATCGAGGTATAAATCTATTAATGTTTTATTCTACGAAACTCTTCGCATACCTTTTAATATCAGTTGTAAATTCTTTCTAACTGTCCGTTAGAGCCACCATACTATTCGGGGTGCAGGAGTTGATTATAAAAACTCGACACTGTCTCCGTCTAGAAAAACGAGGCATATTTATCACATTTTGCTATAATTATTCGGAAATTTTTTATTTTGTGTTTGTAAACATTTTTTAAAACGCGCTTACCTATTCAGATCAAACAGTATGCCGTCCGGTATAAGTCGCTTTAATTTAGAAAAACAGGGATCGACGTTTTAAACATTGACGATGCCTTTTTATATTGTGGTTCGTTTGTCGACCTTAAGCGCTTTAGGCAATCTATAGGGAAAACAACGTACATGAAGATTTCTTTTAAAATAATATGAAAACCATAAAAACAACATCTACATCTAAGCGCTGTTTATTATGGGATAATTTGATTATAACGAAAGTATGCGGCATTCAATATGGGCTCACTACACTCTCCAAAAAAGTCATAGATCTTTTTTTGTTTAATAATAAATTCAGAATGTCTTAGCGTTATCAGCTATACAGGTTTATATGCCAATCCTCACAAGTGTTTATTGATTATGCTGTTTATATTTATATCCATAAGGTCCATAAGTTAAACCTCTACTATCATTTGGATCGATGCACTATTTCACATATACTCAAAAGACCAAAATAATCATCAAGTTTATAATGTCCCATATTCCAGATAGAGGCGGTCTGAATTACAAATACAGTAAACCGCATCATCCATTGTCTAAGCTCTCTTGGGAACACATCACTTGTGGGGGGATATATATCCTCAAGCTAGTATTCCAGATTGATAAAATATCTTACTCAAGACGCCAAGATCAAGTATATTTGGTATATTTTAGATTTTAAACAAACTCCATCGTCTCCTACTCACCAGATCGGGAAATAGCGGCCTCCTTGCTCTAACGGACTTCCGTAATCGGGATGTATTGCGCTTCCGGGTTCCCGACCTATTTATGTTACTCGTCGGTGATCACGTGACTGACGTCACGTGGAGTGTTTAAACTTACAAAAATAGAAAATCAAGCAGCCGCTACTCAAACGCTACCAATGGCGGCCATCTTGTAATGTTAAACTATCGTTACAACAGATACTATAAGGTATCTTTCACAGAAGATTATGGCTTTAGACTGACTTAAATGCCAAAACACTACCGCAATCTACCATATTAAAATATTATAGTGTTATTCCGTGTCTCTCAACTACTCTAAATAGAGAAATTTCGAAAACACATCACACGGCTGATTTTTACTTCAGTAATTGAATGAAAAACACGTCATTTGAATTATAATGATTAAAAAACAATAATAATGAAAAAAGTATATATATATTTTGAAGTTATTATATACGTGCAACAAACCTCCAACAACATCATTAGTCTAGCCACCCACATAGATCACAGAAGTCTCCATTGGGTGGCCAGAGTGGAGGGTTTGATATTGTCACACAAAGATTAACATTACTAAAATACAAGTTATATTACTACTATTCATTCAGTAATCATTGCCCAAATACCCAGACAGGATAACATTCTACTGTATTAATCTTTCCCATTCCTCTTTGTTATTCAGGCCATTTTTGTAAGTATTAAAGTATGACATATAGAATTGTTCACGTTTTTCCTTTTAACCATTTGGTCTCCTCCTCGCGTGCTAGTTTGAATTACTTCTATACCGCTCCATTTCAATTCAGCAATTGTATGATTTTTTTCAATCCAATGTTCCACTAAAGGAGCCGTTCTTTTCTTTGTCCTGATTGCTGATTTATGTTCTGTAATCCTGACTCTTATTTCTCGGGATGTTTCTCCGATATAGCCCTTGTTACAAGGACAAACAATAAGGTAAATTATATTACTCGTCCTACAATTAATGAAGTTCTTAACCTTATGTGTGAAACCATTATAGGTAATCACACTACCTTTCAAGACATTACCGCAACTCTTACAAGAATTGCAGGGAAAATTGCCGACAGGAAACGGAGTGTTACCAATGCTACGCTGTTTACACTCTGTCTGTTCCCTATAAGTATGTACCAGTCTATTACGAATGGTGCAGTTCCGTCTAAAAGAGAACATGGGTTTAGGAAGTCTTACATTGTTCTTATCATTTAACAATTTCAATTTCTATTTACTATATTCTTAACCTTGTTGCTAATGCTACTGAAATTTGTCACAAAAATCAAGGGAAGCTTCTGTGTAATTGTTTCTGGATCTTTAGTATTAAACAATGATTCTCTGTCATAATATTTTGCTCTTTTATACGCCTGCCTCGTAAGTCTTTTTGGGTAACCCCTTTCAAGGAGTTTTCTGGTTAAGGCATCTGCATGTCGGTTAAAATCTTTAATATCCGTGCAGTTACGTCTAATCCTTAAATACTGTCCAAATGGAATGTTATCTTTTTGGCATGCCGGATGATTGCTTTGATAGTGGAGCATGGTGTTACGGTCTGTGGGTTTCGTATAAAGTTCTACTTGTAATGTCCCAGTATTGTGTTTAATCTTGATATCCAAAAATCGCAACTCTCTTTATTAATGTTAGAAGTGAATTTTAAATTAATGTCTCCTAAATTCAACCATTCTATGAATTCCATAAGAGATGTTTTCTCGCCCTTCCACATAAAAAAAAAAAAAAAAAAAAAAAAAACATCATCAATATAGCGGGACCAGCATGAGATATTTTCATAGAAAGGTGCCGCTGTATTAAATATATGTTTATCCTCAAACGCCGCTACATACAGACAGGCTAAACTCGGAGCGCAGGTAGCTCCCATGCTGGTCCCCTTGATTTGTTTATAATAATCAGTGCCAAATAAAAAAATATTATTTTTCAGAATGACTTCTGTGCATTCAATTATAAATAGGGAGTGTGCAGAGAGTTCACCCTTGTCATCGACTAAGAGGCCCTCTAACATCCTGATGGTATCATCTTGTGGTATGTTCGTATAGAGGGCCTCTATATCTAAAGTGACTAACCACTGAGAGTTCATATTATATTGAAGTTTTTCAATTTTATTTATCATGGCAGTGGTGTCCTTAATGTAGGCTCTTTGGCGTACCACCAATGGTTGTAGAAACTTATCCACGTATTTGCTTAGTGGTTCTGTCAAAGAGTCTATGCTTGAAACAATGGGTCTCATAGGAGGATCTAAAAGATCCTTATGCACCTTAGGTAATCCGTAAATTGCTGGCAAAATAGGGTTGGTATTTGTCAAGAACCTAAACTCATCAAGACACAAAATCTCGTCTTCTTTCGCGAAATCTAAAAGTCTTGTCACTCTACTAATTAATGCATTCCACTCTTCCTTATTGGACTTCTGATAATGCGATGTGTTTTTAAAAGGGTGAGCATCCTATTGTTATAGTCATCAGTATCCATAACAATAATACTCCCACCTTTATCTCCTGGTTTAATAGTCAATTCTTTACAATGTTCTAAATTGTTGAGAGCTCTCCTTTCAGCAGGGCTTAAGTTGTTTTGCCAGTGCAGTTTCTTTGTAAGGAGATCATCTATATTTTTCTCTACAACCTTTTCAAATAAATCAATATTTTTATTTACAAGGTTTATAGAGGGAGTCCATTTGGATTTAGGTTTCAAGCCTGACTTGTTCATAGAGAGGATATCTTCACATTCTTTATTACTAAAAAAATCATTAAGTCGAATTTTTCTAAAAAATAAGGATAGACATGTTCTAGATTATATTTTGTCACATCTTTCCTGAATTTGTTAGGCTTTTTTTTAGCGTCCTCTAGGGAGGTACTTTCTCTAAGAGAAAGTACCTCCCTAGAGGACGCTAAAAAAAAGCTGGAAGAAATACTCTAAGAGAAAGTACCTCCCTAGAGGACGCTAAAAAAAGCTGGAAGAAATACAAAAAGATATATTAGGATATAGGGAGTACCTTTTAAACAAAAAGTCTAACAAATTCAGGAAAGATGTGACAAAATATAATCTAGAACATGTCTATCCTTATTTACAGAAGGACTATTACGATAGACCTAGAGAAGATTTGTACAACAGGAATGCTTGGCAACAACCTAGGAGGAATTTCCCCAAAAAAGAGTTACATTCTTTGACACCTCTTACACAAGCTCAGAATCTGAGAATGAGAACTTACAAGATTCAAGAAGACCTGGGGAGCCAACCCCTGGTACAAGTAGAGAAACTCTCTCTTTTTTAGAACAGCGTCAAGCCAATCCTGGTCAGAATCGAGGCAGAGGGAGGGGAGAGGGAATTATTATTCCCAGAATCCACCACAGAAACGCCCCTATATGAAGACCAGAAGTCAAACAGGGTGGGATTAGGTAAGAAAGCCCCAATTATTAACCTCTCGAGTAGGGTTCTCAATAGTGATGAGATATCCATGTTAGAGAAAGGATTAGGATATGCAATCTGTGCACCAGTAGATAGATTCAACTTGGAGAGAGATCTACAAAGTTTTTTTAGAAAAATTCGACTTAATGATTTTTTTAGTAATAAAGAATGTGAAGATATCCTCTCTATGAACAAGTCAGGCTTGAAACCTAAATCCAAATGGACTCCTCTATAAACCTTGTAAATAAAAATATTGATTTATTTGAAAAGGTTGTAGAGAAAAATATAGATGATCTCCTTACAAAGAAACTGCACTGGCAAAACAACTTAAGCCCTGCTGAAAGGAGAGCTCTCAACAATTTAGAACATTGTAAAGAATTGACTATTAAACCAGGAGATAAAGGTGGGAGTATTATTGTTATGGATACTGATGACTATAACAATAGGATGCTCACCTTTTTAAAAAACACATCGCATTATCAGAAGTCCAATAAGGAAGAGTGGAATGCATTAATTAGTAGAGTGACAAGACTTTTAGATTTCGCGAAAGAAGACGAGATTTTGTGTCTTGATGAGTTTAGGTTCTTGACAAATACCAACCCTATTTTGCCAGCAATTTACGGATTACCTAAGGTGCATAAGGATCTTTTAGATCCTCCTATGAGACCCATTGTTTCAAGCATAGACTCTTTGACAGAACCACTAAGCAAATACGTGGATAAGTTTCTACAACCATTGGTGGTACGCCAAAGAGCCTACATTAAGGACACCACTGCCATGATAAATAAAATTGAAAAACTTCAATATAATATGAACTCTCAGTGGTTAGTCACTTTAGATATAGAGGCCCTCTATACGAACATACCACAAGATGATACCATCAGGATGTTAGAGGGCCTCTTAGTCGATGACAAGGGTGAACTCTCTGCACACTCCCTATTTATAATTGAATGCACAGAAGTCATTCTGAAAAATAATATTTTTTTATTTGGCACTGATTATTATAAACAAATCAAGGGGACCAGCATGGGAGCTACCTGCGCTCCGAGTTTAGCCTGTCTGTATGTAGCGGCGTTTGAGGATAAACATATATTTAATACAGCGGCACCTTTCTATGAAAATATCTCATGCTGGTCCCGCTATATTGATGATGTTTTTTTATGTGGAAGGGCGAGAAAACATCTCTTATGGAATTCATAGAATGGTTGAATTTAGGAGACATTAATTTAAAATTCACTTCTAACATTAATAAAGAGAGTTGCGATTTTTTGGATATCAAGATTAAACACAATACTGGGACATTACAAGTAGAACTTTATACGAAACCCACAGACCGTAACACCATGCTCCACTATCAAAGCAATCATCCGGCATGCCAAAAAGATAACATTCCATTTGGACAGTATTTAAGGATTAGACGTAACTGCACGGATATTAAAGATTTTAACCGACATGCAGATGCCTTAACCAGAAAACTCCTTGAAAGGGGTTACCCAAAAAGACTTACGAGGCAGGCGTATAAAAGAGCAAAATATTATGACAGAGAATCATTGTTTAATACTAAAGATCCAGAAACAATTACACAGAAGCTTCCCTTGATTTTTGTGACAAATTTCAGTAGCATTAGCAACAAGGTTAAGAATATAGTAAATAGAAATTGGAAATTGTTAAATGATAAGAACAATGTAAGACTTCCTAAACCCATGTTCTCTTTTAGACGGAACTGCACCATTCGTAATAGACTGGTACATACTTATAGGGAACAGACAGAGTGTAAACAGCGTAGCATTGGTAACACTCCGTTTCCTGTCGGCAATTTTCCCTGCAATTCTTGTAAGAGTTGCGGTAATGTCTTGAAAGGTAGTGTGATTACCTATAATGGTTTCACACATAAGGTTAAGAACTTCATTAATTGTAGGACGAGTAATATAATTTACCTTATTGTTTGTCCTTGTAACAAGGGCTATATCGGAGAAACATCCCGAGAAATAAGAGTCAGGATTACAGAACATAAATCAGCAATCAGGACAAAGAAAAGAACGGCTCCTTTAGTGGAACATTGGATTGAAAAAATCATACAATTGCTGAATTGAAATGGAGCGGTATAGAAGTAATTCAAACTAGCACGCGAGGAGGAGACCAAATGGTTAAAAGGAAAAACGTGAACAATTCTATATGTCATACTTTAATACTTACAAAAATGGCCTGAATAACAAAGAGGAATGGGAAAGATTAATACAGTAGAATGTTATCCTGTCTGGGTATTTGGGCAATGATTACTGAATGAATAGTAGTAATATAACTTGTATTTTAGTAATGTTAATCTTTGTGTGACAATATCAAACCCTCCACTCTGGCCACCCAATGGAGACTTCTGTGATCTATGTGGGTGGCTAGACTAATGATGTTGTTGGAGGTTTGTTGCACGTATATAATAACTTCAAAATATATATATACTTTTTTCATTATTATTGTTTTTTAATCATTATAATTCAAATGACGTGTTTTTCATTCAATTACTGAAGTAAAAATCAGCCGTGTGATGTGTTTTCGAAATTTCTCTATTTAGAGTAGTTGAGAGACACGGAATAACACTATAATATTTTAATATGGTAGATTGCGGTAGTGTTTTGGCATTTAAGTCAGTCTAAAGCCATAATCTTCTGTGAAAGATACCTTATAGTATCTGTTGTAACGATAGTTTAACATTACAAGATGGCCGCCATTGGTAGCGTTTGAGTAGCGGCTGCTTGATTTTCTATTTTTGTAAGTTTAAACACTCCACGTGACGTCAGTCACGTGATCACCGACGAGTAACATAAATAGGTCGGGAACCCGGAAGCGCAATACATCCCGATTACGGAAGTCCGTTAGAGCAAGGAGGCCGCTATTTCCCGATCTGGTGAGTAGGAGACGATGGAGTTTGTTTAAAATCTAAAATATACCAAATATACTTGATCTTGGCGTCTTGAGTAAGATATTTTATCAATCTGGAATACTAGCTTGAGGATATATATCCCCCACAAGTGATGTGTTCCCAAGAGAGCTTAGACAATGGATGATGCGGTTTACTGTATTTGTAATTCAGACCGCCTCTATCTGGAATATGGGACATTATAAACTTGATGATTATTTTGGTCTTTTGAGTATATGTGAAATAGTGCATCGATCCAAATGATAGTAGAGGTTTAACTTATGGACCTTATGGATATAAATATAAACAGCATAATCAATAAACACTTGTGAGGATTGGCATATAAACCTGTATAGCTGATAACGCTAAGACATTCTGAATTTATTATTAAACAAAAAAAGATCTATGACTTTTTTGGAGAGTGTAGTGAGCCCATATTGAATGCCGCATACTTTCGTTATAATCAAATTATCCCATAATAAACAGCGCTTAGATGTAGATGTTGTTTTTATGGTTTTCATATTATTTTAAAAGAAATCTTCATGTACGTTGTTTTCCCTATAGATTGCCTAAAGCGCTTAAGGTCGACAAACGAACCACAATATAAAAAGGCATCGTCAATGTTTAAAACGTCGATCCCTGTTTTTCTAAATTAAAGCGACTTATACCGGACGGCATACTGTTTGATCTGAATAGGTAAGCGCGTTTTAAAAAATGTTTACAAACACAAAATAAAAAATTTCCGAATAATTATAGCAAAATGTGATAAATATGCCTCGTTTTTCTAGACGGAGACAGTGTCGAGTTTTTATAATCAACTCCTGCACCCCGAATAGTATGGTGGCTCTAACGGACAGTTAGAAAGAATTTACAACTGATATTAAAAGGTATGCGAAGAGTTTCGTAGAATAAAACATTAATAGATTTATACCTCGATAAAGTAGCAGTTGGTACAAGACGCTGCCAGCAATCGTTTTTTGGGGGAGAATAAATAAAAACACTGAATGGTTTCTGTTTTCCCCACTCACCATACAATTAAAATCAAAAACAAGCTTGCACAATTGATTTTAGGAAGACTTCCTTTAAGCTTGCCCATATATTATATGGTAATAGAGTAGATGGAGAATTTTAAAGTTTATATGAGTGTTTTGTTAAGTCATTGAGAGTAACTTAGAAATACCGTGTTATCCATATTATATGTATCCTAAATTCTATTTTTAGAAATCATGTGTGTGTTGATGCAAAGGGCGTATGAACATAACGAATCAACACTAAATAAAAGTGGTACATAAAGTATGTTACAATTTTTAGAATGACCTTGAAGGACCGAGTGTAAAGAAATAGTAGCCGATGTATAGAATAAAATTAGTGATATGCTGAATACAGTATTAGGAAAAGGGTATATTGAGTATGAGCTTATATATATTGCTAAATCATGTATTTCTATTATTTAGATCTGATGAAAACTTTTGTAGTCCTGAGGAAGGTGAAAACATTGAGGTGTCACCGAAACGCTGCGTCGACTGTTTTTAGAGTTTTTATCCATATGTGTAATGAAATGAGATTATGATTTTTTATATATGTGTAATGAAATGAGATTGTAACCTATAGTGGGAGGTAGAGTAATGTTTTTATTGCTTAATTGTATGAATATGTTTTAAAATAATTTTTAATAAAAATAATTTCTTAACCAGTTTTTGTGGTTTAACATAGAAATTTCTGGGATTATACTGTATAAGGATACAGATTGATTACTGTTTTTTAGCTAGACAATTGTCTTTTTTTAGTGAACAGCTCCATTGATATTTTGATAGCACACATCGTAATAGACACTCGGTCCAGGGTGAGGTTTTGTCCTCCCGTTTTTAGAATATAGGGACACTTGTGTCTTTGTCGTAATTGTCGTAGTCACCATTCCTGGTTAATTTGTTTGGTTACTTCCTAAACTAGTCACCCTCCCTGTATTCAAGAACAGTAGAAGGGCAATGTAAGAGTCTTAAAAATAGATCTCAACAATCTCAGTCGTAACACACTGGAACACTCATACCCTCATGTAAAGGTGGGCTGCTGCAACACAAATTTTACTCACATTATCCTTTCATGATATGAGCCTAATTTTACATGAGCAGAAAATGTATGAGGGCAATATTATTCGAAAAACACATATATTCCCCATGATGCAGTTTTCTTGTGGTTTGAATTTCCCCACCTCTATGCACTATGTCAGGGATGTTTACTGTGACTTGTGTTGAATGGTGGAAGTGTGCCTTGCGTTGAATGGTGGAAGTGTGCATTACACATTCTCCAGCTTCCCAGTCCACTTCTCTGCGCACAGTAAAAAGTGCAGGAGGTCACCAGCAGAAACTCCGGCAGCACCGCGGGAGCAGTGGGGGACTTTAAGCCCCAGGAAGCCTTGCTCTCATGGTTGGAGGAGGGGCTGCCCGACGTGCTAAAAAGCGCCAACGTCTTTCCGCTGTGCGGGTCACCAGCAGAAACACCGGCAGCACCGCAGGAGCAATGGGGAACTTCAAGCCCCAGGAAGCCTTGCTCTCTGGTTGGAGGAGGGGCTGCCCGACACGCTAAAAAGCGCCAACGTCTTCCCGCTGCGCGGGACGCGCCCGTCCTTGCCCGGAAGAGGCAGGGCCACCTTATTTTGATTTGCGGGCCGACTAACTGTGAGTTCAATCTATCCTGATTCTGACTCAAATTTTGACTTTATTTTTGGCCCCCTTTAGCTGCCACACCAGTCAAACATCGGGTCTTGGGCCATTTGCTCAGTTGGGTTGTCTTTTTTTGGGTACCTTGGGATGTTTGATGCTGTTTGATGCCAGCTTGTTGTCTACTTACTGTCTAACTAACGACCCACGCCTATACTTTATTGCAGACATATTTTAGAACTGACATTTTATTGACATTTGTTAAGTGGGTACAGCGACACGCAAACGGTGGCCAGTTATAGCAGCTCCTGTTGGTTATTTCAGTTGTTATCTTTGTGTTCCCTAGACTGCATGCTGGGTATAGTAGCTTTAACTCCCAGCAAGTAAGGGCTCGAGGGAGTAACTCTGGCAACACTCCAGATTTGTAACATACAAAGCCCACACGAAATCTCCATGGGGAAAAGGAAGTCCAGAGACCTAGAAAATGGGGACGGAGGGGTACAACCAAAACTAAAATCCAGCAAAGTACGCAAATTGGCAGGAGGTAATTGCGTTCTTGATCGCATAGACCAGTGGTTCCCAAACTTTTTTGACCCGCGGCTCCTTTGACCAATTGGCCGTAGGCCGCGGCTCCCCATTACATTACTATTTTTTGGTGGGAGAGAATGTAAGGCCGACCTCGGTAGGACTTCCATTTTAACCCCTGAAAATAATAGGAATGAAGGTATGGAGAGCTTCTCATATAATTTTCCTATAATCGTTCTCTTTTGAGGTCGAGGGGTAAGGGGTTGAGGTAGCGGTAAAAACCATAAAAAAGTACCTGGAGTCTGTTGTGATAGGATGATGAAGGGGCTGGTGATACAGCATCTAGTACCGATTTCAAAGGCTGCCTGGTTCCAGATAAGGTAAGGTGAATGTAGGTAAAACGGACCACCTTTGTACTGCACTTTTAAAGTTAATTTCCTTTGAGGCCGTTAATACTAGGTGCTATTTTAATGAATAATGTTATTTGTTTTATTACATTGAAATGATGAAAAACTGAATGAGCCTTTAGTTTTTGAAGGTATAAACCTGCAGGTTAAGCTGATTACTGCAGAAAACGTGCAAATTCTTTGACCAATCTCACCAGAAAGGGGATTTGTTTTCATTCCCTCGAACGCTTCATGGGGCTAAAAGGCACAAGTGCGCCACCTAGTGGGCGACAGGAGCAGTGCAGCCGGCCTACATACAAACGGCCAATGTAATTCCTAATGGATTCTTCTCTGCAATTGCGACCGTGGCGCCCCTGGCTGGTTTTAGTGGCGCACCGGGGTGCCGCGGCGCACAGTTTGGGAACCACTGGCATAGACGATCTTCTTGTTGAATGTGAAGATATTTTAACTCCATCAACAGACTTACCCTTGACCCCTTGTCACCCTTGGCCTCCCTGCTCACCCAATAACGCTATTAATGCTAAGCCTTGCCAGCCTAAACGTATACCATCTATGTTTAGAAAGCCTAAAACACGCAGCGCAAAAAACTGTTCTCCTAACCACTCATTAGTGTCTCACATTCCAAACGATGTTGTAGAAGAGTTTGAGGAGGTGATAAGTTCCGAACTCCCTCCTAGGGTTTCAGACAACGCTTCAGTCGATACTAGCTTAGCTACTGATCTTACCCTTTCAAATAGGTTTCTCTCACTCCAGCACATACATGAGCCTCCGGTGCTAGTGGGGATGGGCCTAGGTGAGTCCCACAGTATAGCTGATGGGAGTCAGGAATCGAGAGTTGACCTAGGGCCCCAAGATACTCTAGCACGGTCCATATGCAAGATTGCCACCACTGATCAGGTCTTGAAGGGTCAAGATTCTCTTAAGATCATAGTTGATCTGAGGTCCGAGGTGGACTTTCTGAAAAAGGCCATCCAAGAGCTAACGGATCAAATTAAATTGCTAATAAATAAAGGTGCTACTGAAGCCCAACCTTTTAAGCAGCCTCCTGTTAAATCTTTAACCTGCACTTCTACTTCTGATAGCCCGATGGCTCCAACTCCCGGACTGGTTGTAAACTTCACCTGCAAGAATCCCTCTGACCCTATTACGTCCGATGTTAATATTGCCCGCAGACGCACACCAGGCCTGTTGCAAACCAGTGGTCTCCCAATTCCCCCCCCCCATTGATGCTCGCTTCCGTCTAGCCATACCTGGCAAGCAAGTTGCACCACAAGGGCCCCCCAAGAGTGTTTTTTTGACCAACGTTCCCAGATTATCGCCACCCATGTGTCATGAAAATGAAGACTCCCTTATCAATAAAAGTATACATTGGATACGCCATGTGAGGGGGTGTCGTTCAATAATCAGAGAGGACATCTATGGGGCCAAAAGGATTAATGGAGTTAATTCCTTGACAGACTCTATAGAGCTGCTTTTTGGTGATGCAAACCTTGCCCACGATTTATTCGCATTGGAAGCTAGGTTCAATCCTTCTACTCACACGGGGATACAGATTAAATATCGCCCATTAACGCGCCCACTGTTGCCACCTATTCACAGCCTAGCACACCAGCAGAGCCCTGGATCGATTCTCGATGCAAAGGATTGACTTGCATACCAAACTTCGCCCAAAATCGCAGTTTGCTTGGTTCACGCGAGAGTGCGTGGACATTAGAAGCCAACTGGCCACTGCAATTCGTTCAAATAATCAGACCCCCCAGGATATTGCGGCATGGATTAGCAAATTTAGCGGCACAAATATGAAAATTTTGCGGCACAAATATGGAAATTTAGCGGCATTTTTGCGGCACTTTATTTTACTCATAATCATTCATTTTCAGCCTGAAATCAATGGAAGCTGTTTTAGCAGAGTATTCCACTTTGAAATAGGCATGTTTAAAGTGTCTTTACTCTACAGAAGCACAGCTCCAGTCCTAACCTCGTGGGAGGGAGCTGTATTTATCCCTGGGATGTTCTAGTGCGATGTATGCACCCCTGTTGAGGCACCGCTGCCTACGGATCCGTGAGGCAGGACACCTCTTCCTCAGGCACCTACCTTTTGCCACTCACAATGTCATTCTCCGGTCAGTCCCCTTGTTCATTCTCTCCGTTTTCTCTCCTTCTCTTTCTTTCAATAATTCTGTTATTTCCATTTCAATCGTTGACTCATTCCTTCTCTCTCTTCTTTTTCTTGCTTTTCTGTTATTTTTCTCAATCCTTGTCGCTCCTCTTCCTTTACTCTGTTTTCATTGCCCCTTCCCTTTCTCTTCTCTTTATTTCCTTCCTCCCCTTTCTCTTTTCTCGTTTTCAGTTTTGTTCTTGCTTCCATCACTTCTCATCCCTATAATTCCCACTCCAGTGCTTCTTATCGTTCTCTTTCAAATTCTCTTTCCTCCTTACTCGCTCTGTTCTCTTCTTCGTTGTTTTTTCTCTCTTTTTCACTCCAATTTTCTGCCTCGGTTCTTTTCAGTGCACGGCTCTTCCTTTCATGCCTTTCCCTCCTGCTTTCAGTTTGTCCAACCTCCACCTCCGAACTACTAGCCATTTTCTCTTCTCTCCCCCTGGATCTCTCTTCCTCTCCTTCTCTCTCTTTAACTCACCCCTCTTATCCCTGCCCTTTCTTATTCCCTCTTCTCGTCTCCTTGGGTTACTTCTCTTCTTCTCCCCACGTCTCCGCCTCTCTAGCTTTCCCTCTACCCCTTTTATTCCTCCTCCCAGGCGTCCCTCCTCTTCCTCTCTCTTTCATCCTTCCATACACCGTTTACTCTTTCTCGAGTCCTCTTAGTTCTCTTCCCCTCTCCTCTTTACCTTCTGGCTCCCATTCCCTCCGCATCTTTCGCTCCCTCCCTCCCCACATTTCACTTATTACTTCCCGCCTCTCTCGCGCATTCACTTCCCGCACTTCTCCTTTGTCTTCCCATCTCTTCTATCTTTGTCTCTCGTTTATATTCCATCTCCCCACCTCTCCTCCTCTTCTCTTCCCTCCTCTTTGCCCCCTCCCCCACTTCAGCTCTCAAGCTCTCACCGCCCCCCTCTATTTCCGCTCGGGGAACCTTTTACTCATTCTCCTCGCATCTCTATTCTCCTGTTCCACCGCTCTCTACATCTTGTACTCTTTCTCCCTTCTTCTCCCATCTCTTCCGCTCCTCTTTTCCCCATCTCAACCTCGTTCTGCCCCTCTCAAGGCCTCTCCCTTCCCTCCCCTCTTTAGCCTTGGCCTCCTTTCGCACACCTAATTCTTCTATCCCATCTCTCCTTTGCCATCTCTATCTTCCTTCCCACCCTCTCCAACTCACACCTTCCATTTCTTTCCAACCTTCCCCTTTCTAGCTCCTTCACTCTTCCTTCACATCTCACCCTTCTCTCCCCTTCTTCACCTTTCCCCCTCCTCCAATCTGTCTTCCCCTCGCCTCTACATCCTCCAGCCCTCCCCTGTTCGCGTCCCCTCACTCTTTCTCCCTCTCCCTCTCTTCCTCTTCCAATCCTCGTCCTCACATCTCATTCGCAGCTCCTTCAACTCTTCCTTTTCATCCCCCCCTCTCCAAGCTGCACATCTTTCCGTCCCTCGCAGTTTGTTCTTCATTTAAATGCCCGCAGTTGCCCCTGGTCCCTCTTCGCTGTGGGTTTTGTCAGCTGTCTGTCACATCCCCCCCCACCTCCTTCGCCTGCTCCCCACAGGATGCTCAGGCTGTCCGAAATCTCGCTTTTCCGGCATCTACCAGAGATTCCCGGGGGGGGGGGGTTACTTCTAGGAGTAAAGCCGCCCCCTGTTCCCCACGAGGGCGACGTGCAGGAATAGACACGAAGCATGTACTTAGCATGTACCATCTCACCTGCTGCAGCATTCACATTGTTGTAACGTTTATCTGCTGATGCCTGCAAAGGCCTAACCAATAAGCCACACATACTGGCATTGCAGACAGCTGTACTGTCAACACAGACCTAAAAGGGGCCTCCTTCCACCAACCGTCCAAATTTCGCGGGCAGTTTTGTTAAAATCGCGGCATTTTTACAAAACTGCCGATTTCGCGATTTTTTTGCAAATCGCAAAATCCTGGAGGGTCTGAATAATGTGATCCAAGTGAGGGAAACCAGGCGATCCTACAAGAAAGCGATTTCTAAGGCCAAAAAGGATTGGGAAGTGGAGCGTTGGTCACTGATCAGTGATGCTTGCGCGAAAAAAGATGCACAACGTTTCTGACTTTTAGTAACTAGGGAGAGGAAAATAGGTCCCAGACACCTGACAATAATATTTCTGTCGAGGAATGGCATCGTCATTTCTCGTCTCTATATATTGGGGAGCCTGTCCATGCCAACGATGACCCAACAGTCGTTTATGATTGTCCTGAGATTGATGGGTTTTTCACCCTAACTGAAATAAGATCCACTATTAATGCAATTATTAGTTCTAAAGCCCCTGGACTGGACGCCATCCCTGGTGACTTATTTCTCAGCAACGTTGAGAATTGGTCATTGTATATTCTGGCCCTGGCCAACGGAATAGCCGCTGGCTCTGCAATTCCATCCTCATGGAATAGGGCCGAGGTAATTTCAGTGTTTAAGAAGGGTGATCCCTCATTGCCCTCGAATTACAGACTCATTAGCCTGATCGACAGTGGCCAAAAGGTCTTTACCCGAGCACTTCTTATGAAAATCCAAACTTGAATAGAAGACAACAACATTCTGTCCCCCTTTCAAGCCGGGTTTAGACAAAGTCAGCACTGTCGATCAGCTTTTCTGCTTCCTATTACTAACTTGGAAGACAGCGACAATCTCTCAGCGAAGCTTATATGTAGCTTTCATTGATTTACGGTCTGCATTCGACCTTATTCCCAGACACAAACTTTGGTGTGTCTTGAAGGATATGGGCATCCCTCCTGAAATCTTAGCACTGACCGTTCGCCTGCATGAGAACAACTATGCTGGGGTAACCAAGGCCAACTGTCAGACCCGATCAGGGTCGATCGAGGGGTCCGACAAGGGTGTGTAATGGCCCCCACTCTCTTCTCACTCTTTATTAATGGCGTTGTACAGTTTCTCGCTGAGAGCCCAGCAGATGCACCGACTCTGGGGGGGGTTAAGGTGAAAACCTTACTTTTTGCAGACAACACTCTGATAGTTTCGAAGACCCCGAGTGGGCTGCAATCCCTTCTAAAATGCTTTGAGTCCTTTTGCGCGCTAAGAGGTCTTGAGATAAACACTGCAAAGACCAAGCTCTTAATGATTAACTCTCACCGATCCTTTAAGGGGAAGTTGTTTCTAGAGGGGAAACCTCTAGAGAGAGTGAGTACCTTTGACTATCTGGGTGTCACTCTCTCTGACAACCTTTCATGGAGACATCATGTTAAGAGGCAGAACCTCCAGCTAAGGCGTATCTCAGGGGCTCTGATCAAAGAGCATAAGATTTCATCGAACAAGCCAATAGCTGCCCCACTATGCATTTACGATCACAAAGCAGTGGGAGCCGCTCTCTATATGGCGGAACTCAGGGGGGGTGGGTTTGAAAAGCTGGATTCACTCATAGTGACCGAAAATAAATTCTTGAGATCACTTTGCTCCCTCCCACAGAGTACCCCCCTGCAACCGCTGAGATTAGACATGGGTAGATTCTCGATTGTACAAAAAGCACCGCTACGCCCTCTGCTCTTTTGGCTGTGTTTAAAAAACACCCCTGAGCTGCACCCATATGTTGCTGCTTTGGACGAGGTCTATGCGTTGGACCGCTATAATAAAATTGGCTGGCTAACCAGGGTGAAATCGTTGATGTCCACTCTAGAGATGGGAGGCTCATGGGATAGTGATACTCCAGAATCTCTTCCAACAAAAGCCCAGGTCAAGAAATATTACTGGGACTGGGTGGCGCAATCCCTCATTTCCCATCCATCCGGGGGTTGCTTGACACTTGATTTTATGGAGTTGAAGATGGAAGGCTCCTTCAAGCAATATTTGGAGGTTATCACAAATCCCCAGGATAGGAAACTCTACATGCAATTTAGATTTGGTTCCCTTCCTGTTAACACCTTTGTTGCCTCCTGGTGCCAGCCTTCTTCCAGATCCCAGCTCTGTCCAGGCTGCTCTCTTGCAGCGGAGTCCATCAGTCGCATCCTTTTTGCGTGTCCTAGGTATCACCATTTGAGATCTAGGTGGATAGCTCCTGTTTGTAGACAGCTAGGCACCTGCTGTCACAGTAATGCGTTACGTATCCTAAAATCTGATTCTGGCATACTAATTGTCTGTGCTGTTGCTAAATTTTTAGGCAAAATGTGGATCAGTAGGAGGTACGCTTTGACCACGCAATTGATGTAACTTATGTTTTTTAATATTCTTAAATGATTTTATACATGTATCTGTTTGGCTTTGAATTAATCTTAGAACTGTACACGCATGACGGGTCATGCCGTTAAATCTTAAGGTATAGACTTTTGCTGATACAGTTCTTTGATATAATCTCAGCCGTTTTTATTGTTTTTTTTTTACTCTGTTTTATTATTTGCATTGGATGGTCTGAGCTGAACTAGCTTTCGGAAATTTGTAATCAAATTTCAGTCTATTTGCACTTTTGGCACTGGCACTTTTAAGGCGTTGATTCGATAACTGGGGATAAGGCTGATTTTATCAATCCTAGGTACCTGCTTTTGTATGATGGTTATTAATTCTTTATACTCAATGCACATGCACTTTCGTGGACTTCTCTCACCCCTCAGAGCATTAGGAAGTCTGGACTCTTAAAGGAAAAATCTTCATGTCATTCCTGATTACTGTTTTAAATTTGAATGTTTTACTATGTCTGTATTGTACTGTATGCATGTGACACTTTTATGGCCGCAACGGCTGAAATAAAGTTTTGACTGACTGGCAGGAAAACTACAGACTGTCATGTTCAGATAAGCAGGCCATTGTAGACTCCTTCAGAGAGGAATACTGTGGAAGATGCATCCTTTTTAGGTCTCGCCTAATGACGGGGCATACACTGTCTGAGAGGCATTTTGTTAGCTTGCAGTGGGGTCTAGAGTCCACCCATTTCCTATCAATGCCTGGCTTCATTGTCACTCTCATTTGCTTTCTTCTTATTTGTTAGCGTCCGTGGGTTTTACTTCCTCGTCTTGCATTTGTCCTTCCACTGGTACATGGGTACATTAAGTGTATCCTTCCACTGCTCATTTTCCAGGCACTATTTCTTCCTTTGTTTTAACACTCTAATAGAGTGTGTGTGTTTTCCAGCTGTCTCCCTTGTGTACTTCTCCCCTCTGTTTTCCTTTTTCTCACACTCCCTGAGTTGCTGTTCGTGCTTTCCTACCACCTCCTTGTCCGTTTGCTTCACCAGCCCCACCTGCCCACCCTCCATTGCCAGCATGTTTCCTGATTCCCCTCCTGCCCGCCGTTGTTAGCTTGCTTCCCCATCCCCTCCTGCCCATCCTCTTGTCACCTTGCTGTCCTATCCTGTCCCCCTTCCACTGTGTGCATTTTGCCCCATCCCCTCAAGCCTGCTTTCTGTTGTGAACTTGCTACTCCTTCCTCTCCCACCAGTCCTCAGTTGTCAGCTTGCTGCCTCAGCCCTTCCCGCCCACCGTTGTGAGCTTGCTTTCCCAGCTCCTTTCCACCTGCCCTCCATTGTCAGTTTGCTTCCTCAGCCTCTCCCTCCCAACCTCTTTTGTTAGCTCACTTCGTCAGCCCCTTCCGGCCCACTTCTGTAGTCCGCTCCCTTCCCCAGGCTCTTACGCCCACCATCTGTTGTCCGCTTGCTTCCTCAGCCCCTTCCATCTGCCCTCTGTAGTTGCTTTGCATCCCGTGTCCCTCCATTGTCTGTGTATACTTCCCCATTGTGTCTCCTGTGACCTCTTCCTCCAGCTCTTTCTCCGTCCATGTTGCCTCATCCTCCCCACTTACTTTTCCAATTGTTTGTTCTTTTTCAATAAAAATTCATTTGTGCTAGCCGCAGCATAGTGCTTCTTTAAAAAAAAATATTTTAGCCATGCTGTACAGCAGCGGCTCTGCTGTATAGCATGGATACAATCATTGGCAAAGCTAATAGCTCTCATAGGTGAGACCTATTGGCTTTGCCAATGCTTGCTAGACCGTGACACCCTTAAGAGGGCAACCAAAGACCTTCAATCAAACTTTTAGTAGATTCCACCTACCAGTTTCCCATGGCATAGCTGGAGGTTTTATAAGACAGCCAATTTTTTGTCTCTCTTGAACATAGCTAATATGATTCTTTTTAAATCCTAATGGTTGATGAAAATTAAATAAAAAGCAGATGCACCTTTGCTAATATCACTCCAGCTCTCAATATAATGTGCAACCTCAGGCAAGTGTTAACTAAACGTGCTGCCAAGGTTGAAGGTACCTGGTTTGTGAAACCTTTTAAATGAGTGGAAAGCCATTTGAAAATGGCGGTCTGCTGAACCGTTATTTCACTGCACATTAAAATCATCATGCAGTTTGTACGTATTTCTTAGACTGCCTGGTTTGTGGTTTCAAAACTAGTGAGGAAAGGTCTTATTAGGAGGAAAAAGCATTATGTGCAGACAAATTATTTTTCCTATTTCCTCCATGAAATTCACATTTTATATTGTTTGAATGAAGCTGACTATCTACTCCTTTCTTCAGTTAATCCCTCAGGGACCAAGATATCAGCATAGTCGTTTTCCAACAATCTGATAACATGACTGGCATCTTGGAGTGCCTTGCTCCCTAAACATTTAAGAGGCCGTAAAACTACAGACCAGCTCAGGGGTACTGTTAAAAAAAAAAAAAAAATACCCTCTACAGAGAAATAAAAAATCTTGAAAGCATTGAAACCTATGTGGCGTAAACACCCATCACCAATGAACCTGGAATATTTTTTTTTTTTTAAAAATAATCTTAATTCGTTTTCTGACCATCATACCATATAGCTGTATAAACGTCATATTGAAGTACAAAAAAGAATTGCGCATCTTCATTTGCATGTTGTGCCCACTAGGTGGGGGCAAATTGCCACTTTTGACATTACTCCCAAATAATGACAGCATCAAGTCATTACAAATATTAAAAACCGATATTACTGTACATAACTGTATAAAGACTCAATGCAAAGAAGAAAGAAAAAAAAAAAGAGAAAAACAAAGAAAACTTTTAAAGTTGATACCACCAAGCTAGTGTGCCTATTTTATAAGTGTCATATGCATATACCCGCTTAACATACCGCCACTGCAGAACGCAAGCTGGCGGGGTCTTGTTGTATTGGGTGCAATTATGGGAACAGAATAAGGAGGAGGGTGCGCTTTGCCCTTGTGCTGCATCACATATAGGTGCGATCTGGTCAGGCCGTTGGCGTGGGACCGATATATCTAAGTGTCGTGCCCACATGTGTGTGCATATGTTCCCTATTCCCTGTCACGGGCTTATCCAGGCGTGGGTGTTCAGGGTATCGTATTTACAGCAGTCCAGGGGTGTAGCAGTGTTTATGCCTTATCCCCCATGGTCGTTCATGTTCCTAAGTCTTGTTTCTATGATAGTCACGTAGTGTTGCCAGTCCACAGGGTGGGTCTTAGCCACTGGGTGTGGAGGTTGTGCTATCGATATGTCATGTTCGGCCACCAGTGCACGCCGAAGGGCCAGCAGCCAGTGTCTGATGGAGGGGCCAGTCGGGAATTTCCAGGCCATAGCCAGGGAGCGCTTGGCCAGTACCAGCGCCAAGTCAATAAATTTATTGAGGTTCTTGCGTCTCACGTTTCTCTTAGTAATGCCTAGCAGGTAATGCACCCCTTGAATTGAAGGCTTCGTTCCCGTTGCCTCCTCAAGTATATCGGAGAGTTTCCCCCAGTATGCTAGAATATGGGAGCACTTCCAGACCATATGCAAGAAATCAGCCTTCGTTCCGCGGCACCTGGAGCAAATATCTATGGAGGTCGTTTATATTCGCGCCAGCCTGTGCGGGGATAGGTTTGTATGGTGTAAATAATTAAATTGCGTGAATTTCAAACGGGCATTCGTTGAGATTATCTTGGGGCTTTCAATGCATTGTTGCCATTGCTTATCTGTGATTTCAGTGGATAGCGCCGCAGTCCAATACTCGCGCAGTGGGGACAATGTAGGAGTTGTGTCCAATCTAAGTTAAGTATATATGGCCGTGATGGCTTTCCTACCTGATCCATGCGTCAGTAGTGTCTGTAAAGTTGCAGAAGTCGGTGGAACCGAGCTTATGTCCCCCAAGATATGTGTTGCCTGTTGTGTCAATGTCGCATATAGAAGGAATGTTCAGGGGGCCACCCCATAGTCGTCCCTCAGAATGTCAAAGCCACACATTTTCCCCGAAGACTGGAAGCGGGCAGAGGTCAAGCCCCTCCTCAAGAAACCCTCGGTTGACCCGACGGACCTGAAAAACTACCGGCCCATCTCTCTCCTTTCCTTCGCAGCCAAAGTCACTGAGAGATTCGTCAACGCCCAGCTGACCACCTTCATCGAAGAGAACGCCATCCTCAACTCCTCCCAGTCCGAATTCCGCAGCAACCACAGCACCGAGACCGCCCTCATCGCCGCCACCGATGACATCCACATGCTTCTCGACCAGGGCCACACATCGGCCCTCATCCTAGTAGACCTCACCGCAGCCTTTAACACCGTCTCCCACCGCACACTCTCGCCGCCAGACTCCACGACACCGGCATACGGGGAACCGCCCTCGACTGGATCCGCTCCTTTCTCACCGGCAGAACCCAAAGGATCAGACTCCCACCCTTCCTCTCCGAACCCACAGAGCTCAACTGCGGAGTACCCCAAGGATCCTCGCTCAGCCCCACGCTCTTCAACATCTATATGGCCCCCCTCGCCGCCATCGTCAGACAGCACGGGCTCAGCATAGTATCCTACGCCGACGACACCCAGCTCATCCTCTCCCTCACGAAGAACCCCGAAGACACCAGACTCCGCTTCCAGGAAGGAATGAATGAAAGACTTCTCAGCCTGGATGAACAACAGCTGCCTTAAGCTCAATTCGGAGAAGACAGAGGTCCTCGTCCTTGGACCCTCCTCCACCGCCTGGGACAACACCTGGCGGCCCTCCGCCCTCGGAAACCCACCCACTCCATCAGACCACGCACAAAACCTCGGCATCATTCTAGACTCCTCCCTCACCATGACCCGCCAGATCAACACCGTCGCCTCCACCTGCTTCAACTCCCTGCGCATCCTCTGCAAGACCTTCAAGTGGATTCCCCCCCCCCCGAATGCAGAAAGACCATCACCCACGCACTCATAACCTGCAGACTGGACTACGGTAACGCCCTCTACGCCGGAATCAACAAAAACCTGCTACACAAGCTCCAAACCATCCAGAACATCGCAGCCAGACTCGTCCTCGGAACCCCACGACATGAGCACATGACCCAGCACCAATGAGACCTTCACTGGCTCCCCATCGAGAAGAGTAACCTTCAAGCTACTCACCCACGCCTACAAATCCCTCCACAACATCGGACCCAAATACCTCAACGAAAGAGTCTCCTTCCACGTACCCAAAAGGAACCTCTGCTCAGCCGACCTCGCCCTGGCAGAGACCCCACGCATCCGCAGAACCAGAGCAGGTGGAAGAGCCTTCTCCTACGTCGCAGCAAAGACCTGGAACGAGCTCCCAGTCAACATCAGATGCTCCCCCACTCTGCACACCTTCAGGAAGAGCCTCAAGACCTGGCTCTTCGACTGATCCGGAGCTGTCCCCCCTCCCCCCCCAGCGCCTTGAGACCCTCACGAGTGAGTAGCGCGCTTTAAAAAAACCCTGATTGATTGATTGATTGAGGAAGGAGTCTATGAATAAATCTCCCCATGTTGTCAATCCAGCTGTTTGCCAGTCAGCCAGTTCTGGACGTTTTAGACGAGTATATGATCCTGGAAGCGTCTCGATGGGGAGGTCTGGGGCATACGGAGTAGGGCGGCGTTTGGGTATCACGTAGTGTGACCAGGCGTTGTGGCTGCTCGTAGCAAAGTGCATCCCTCCGTCCTCTGGAGCCGTGTTCTGGTACCTGTTAGCCATTCAAGCAGTTCAGGTCGCCCTAGCGATATTGCCCAAGTGTCTAATTCAGCTATGTTTGTCTTTGCAAGCCAGCACATGGGCCATTGCAGCTGGCCGGCTGCATAGTATAACTCATAGTTGGGCGCCCCCAGGCCTCCCTCGGATATAGGGAGTTGGAGCTTCGAGAGCGCCACCCACGCCCTAGAGTTACCCCATATCAGGGACACCAAGAGTGAACGCAGTTCATGAATCAATTTCTGAGGCGGCCTATAGGGGAGAACGGTGAAATAATAGAGAAGTCTAGGGAGGAGGAGCATTTTGGATATAGCTATCCGGCCCATAGGAGATAACGGGAGTGCAATCCAGAACGGGAGACTCGCCCTAGCACTGGCAATCGCCCTCCTCAGGTTGCCATCTATTAGGTCAGACGGAGAATGATAGACCTGGACTCCCAGGTATTTAAATGAGTCGTACGCTCTAGTAAGAAAGGCATGGGGCTGTCGCTGCCTTTGCTCGTGTTGGATGGGTGATATCGGGAATAAAACTGATTTATCCCAATTAACTTTCAGGCCCAACAGACGTGCATGGGTGTCTAAGAGTTCCACTAGTCCTTGGAGCACCCCGCCCTGGTTGCGGAGATAGATCAGAGCATCATCCGCAAAAAGGGACACTATATGGCACTGCGTGTGCACCTGGATGCCCCAGTCAATAACATAGCTGCGTAGCGCACAAGCCAAAGGTTCCATGGCTAGGGCAAACAACAAAGGCGAGAGTGGGCACCCTTGCCTCGTGCCGCGCTCAATGTTAAAGGGAGGCGAGATAACTCAACCTGTTTTTACCCGAGCTCGTGGGTTGGTATATAATAATTTCACCCATCGTAGAAATTTAGGGCCTATACCATATCCGGGTCTGGTGGCTCAGTGGACTAATGCATCCACTGCAGGGGCCTGTGTTCGACCTCATGGTCACAGGTTCGAATCCCGGCGGGTCCACTCAGCCTTTCATCCATTTGAGGTCGATAAAATGAGTACCATTGAGTTGGGTAACAATAAACATCTGTTATTCAGCGCCAAGATGCCCCGTTGCTGGGGTGAACGTGCGCTTTACAAATACACATGTTATGTTATGTTATATCGAGCCTGCGCCGCCTGCAGGTAATCCCACCCCAGGGTGTCGAAGGCCTTTTCTATGTCTAAGTTTGCTGTCCAGTGTTGCTCTGGAGCCAAATGGGCCCACTCTAGTATTTTAAACAGGCGACGAACATTCAGCCAAGTGTTCCTGCCCGGGACAAATCCATCTTGGTCTGCATGGACCACCAGGGGTACGATCTCTAGCAATCTATTGGCAAGCAGCTTACCCAGGATTTTGTAATCCGATGTAAGCAAGGACAACGGGCGCTACGAGCTCATAAGAAGGGGGTCACGCCCAGGTTTAGGGAGGACTACAAGGTCTGCCTCATGGAGGGAGGGGGGGCAATATGCCCCTATCAAAGGATTCTTGGTATATGGTGAGCAATCTGGGTGCCAATTGGGTGGAGTAAGTAGCGTAAAACTCCGCGGGCCAACCATCCATACCAGGAGTTTTACCTCTCGCTAGTTGCTTGATAGTGTCTGAGATTTCGGTTATCGTGAGCGGCTCCTCTAATACGGAGTATTGGTCCTTCGTTATTTGTGTGAGGGCCGCCTGTTCTAAGAACTGGTGGATTGCCGGTGGGTCACCAGTGTCTGGGGCCATATATAATGTCAGGTGGTTGCGTTAGGTTGCTTTTTAACAGCCACGCAAGCGTCCTGCCAGCTTTGTCACCCTCTGCGTGTTGCCTAGCCAGATATTGCTTATAATCAAGAGTGCACAATTTGTCCAGCGTTTCCTTATATGCTAAACGGGTTTTGGAGAGTGTTGGTATTTTACGGGGATCTGTGGGGGGCCGCACGATCCTGGTGTAATATATCAGTTTCTAGCTCTTGTATTTCCTTGATTAATGTCATGCGGGCGCCATACACTGCCTGTATGACCTGTCCGCGTAGGACGACCTTCAAGGCGTCCCACTCAATGCCGGCATGTGTGGCCGTCCCTTCATTAGTCTGGAAATATGTGGTTATGGACTGCGAGATATTGGCATTCAGGGCCTGGTCGCGAAGTGCTTCTAGGGGGAGTCGCCAAGTCGGTGTGCTGGGTCTGGACGCACCCCAAGTCGATTGGACCTGCAGGGGGCTGTGGTCCGACACCGTGCGAGCCAAGTATTCGGCGCAGGCTACATGCGTTAGCGCTGGTTCCGTGCAATAGATGGTGTCGATAGGTGTGTACAGGTCGTGGAGGGTGGAGAAGTGTGAGTATACCCGATTTATAGGATGTTTCGCGCGCCAGCTATGTTAGTCGCATCTGTGTGGCCCAAGCCGTCATAGTACGTGCGAGTCTGACAGCCTGTGCTCCAGGGAGGGGAGGGCAGGAGCGATCCAGAGCTGTCGGGTACACCATTGTAATCACCCCCCCAGAAAGTGGAACCTCGAACATTTAAAGTGGAAAATGAAAAAGCATTGGCAAACAGTAGGTCTCACCTTTAAAAGGCATTAGCCCACCTATTGGGTTTGCCAATGCTTGTTTCCGATGTTAAACAGAAAAAAGGTGCATCTACAAAAACAAAGAAAAAATGAGAATGCCCTGCCCCACCTTCATGGTGCAACTGCGTACATGCATCATGACGCTAATGTGGGCATTTTCTTTTCTTTATAGCCAGCCCCAGTGGGATGAGATAAACGCTTGAATGCATTACCACACGTCCGCGTGTGTGTCATGATGCTGCGCCGCCTGTTTTTATTTATTACTCTTAATTTACCATTCTAACATGTCAGCAGTCCAGCTTGAAGGGGTACATTAGAAAAATAAGAAGAGCACATAAGCACATTGTCAAGAAAGATCTGCCCCTGTAGCAAATTGCACCTGCTGATCCCTCTGAAAAAGAAAAATTAAATGGACAAGAAGAAGAAAAGATGGGTTAGTTGAGATCGTGCAACCGAGGTGCAAGCAGGGGGTAAACAAATGAATACTGTCGAGTTCAGGGAACAACAGTGAGAAGGGGGGGACCAGGGAGCAACAAGGAGCTGGGGTAAAATTGGAGAATAGAAGCTCGTACAAAGGCAAGCGGGTCGGCCGGGGGAGCAACAGACAAGCTGGGTGGTGCTCAACAGAGTAGGGGAGCGAGGTTATGAGGGGGAAACATTGTACGGCTTAGAGAGCAAGAAAACATCTGTACTCCTACAGAGTGCTGAAAGAAAACGAAAAGAGTAGTTCCCTGAATGTGAGCAGTGGAAGGATACGCGTCTTTCAATGAAAAGGATGGTAAATTGGTGAGGGGATAAATACAAGACGAGAAAGGACACACATCAAATAAGAAGCAAGTTTATGCGATTGACAAGAAACCCAGCCAATGATAGTCAATAGGCTCACCTGAAGCTACTTGGTATTGGTATTTTAACCAATAGTTGTTTAGGAGAGCTTAGGAGAGACCTAAAGATTACAGAAATCCATGTCTTTGAGAAGAGAAATTTACCAAGACAAAAACTGATCAAGTTGATACAGTGAAACAACATACCACACCTCCAGTATAATTCTTTTCAATTATTCAATGCGGATGTGCGAAAACATTTCCAACCTTTTTAAAGAAAAGGTGAACAATATTGAGCTATAGCTCACTATTAAACCAGAAGATCGGTCAAACTATGTATAAATGCTAAAGCTTAGTCCTCCTTGGCTAATTTCATGGAAATCTCACAAAAGGAAAGCCTGCAGGGCATTGCCAAAACTAGGCCAACATCATTCTTCTCAGAGCCCCTTAATTCAACAATCAATCATAAAACAAATCTGGTACGTAACAACAACATTCTGGACCAACCTGAACAACCAGTCTGTGGCACAAGAGAATGTTCCAGACTGCTTCAAAATTGGACAATACACTTCTCTACTTTATTAAAACAGGAACAGACATGGACAATATGAACACCTTTTGCCCAGTTTCAAACTTAACATTTCTTGCAAATGTATGAGGAAGCTGTGTAGCAACACAGCCTAAACAATTTATCACTAACAACAATCCACTGTACAAATGTCAGTCAAGCTTTAGGGAAGGATGCACAGCAAATATTAGATTAACTCTCCTAAAACAGAATTTTAACTGTTGTTCCCCCAGATTACTCTGTTGTCTTGCAGCAATGGATCAGCAATTTGACCATACTAGCTCACAATCCAGAGATTGCATATTGTGGGACACCACTTGGCTTTTTATGAATAGAAACCTAAAGTACAAGCACACATACTTGCAATATCTAATGGAGTGCAGAACCAAGTGATGCTAGTACAAAGAATTTCAAGCAAGTGACACAGGCTGTAGTGTTTTCAAGAGTGGATTACGGCAATTTCATGCGCTGTACAACTCTCAAGATCCACCAAGCTTCTCTGTTGGCGACGTATAGCATATAGCAGGTAGGCTCATAACAGAGACCAGGAAATTCGATCTCATTACTCCTATGTTGCTCTCCCTCAATTGGCAACCAATAAAGGCAAAAAGGTACTTCAAAGTTGTCTGCAAAACATAAAAAAAGGTCCAAGCAGGAATACCTAAATACTTGATCCACAACTGGCTACCTTGGGTAGTCAAGGCTCATTGAGAAGAACAGAGACACCCTTTGCTTAAAACCTGGCCTTCAAGAAAAAAACACAGACTAAATCCTTCTTAATCAATGAACCTAAGAGTGAAACTCTATTGCCCTTCTGATTCAGAAAACAGTCTACCTCCAAACCTTTAAGATGAAGCTTAAAGCCCTAATGTTCCAATGGTGTTTGCCACATGAATAGACCACTCATAATGTTACCCTTTCAGAGGAGACTGTCACAGATCATCTGACTCCAATGCAATAAGTGAAATTTTATGAACTACGTATACTTTATGCAATATTTAATGTTACTTGGCTTCAAGCTGGTTTCTTTTGTCTACAATATAAAAGAATTTTATTATGTAACCCCGCACAACCAATGTTCAGAACCGTATCTCGGATATGTCTCACTGTATCTGTATATTCTTTACATAAAGCAACAACATTTCAAATAAAAACCTGCAAGTAGTTTGCCTCTTAAGACTATAGGTTTATGTGTTCAGCTCTGATTGGATACGTCTCATTTAATTTTTCCTTCGGTCCCAGGCATTACATCAGCTGTTTAAATTCCTTAGATTTAAAGGCTCACTTTCCATGGTTTTAATTATTTTATGCTTTTATAATTGCTCACCGTTTATTTTCATTAACATTTACTTTGCCAGTGTGATTCTGGGAGTAGGGGAGCCTGCTTCCTGAGTCGGGGGTTGCTGGACCCCGGTTAAATGTCCGCTGTGCTTTGCCCATCCATTTTTCGGCATGCTGCTAACGCGCCCTGACACGCCCACCTGGCCCGTGTGGCCCTGTATGGGAGCATATTTAGAGCCTGGTAAAGCGCGTCCGCGCGCAGCGAGTGCACCGCTGGCGTGCCGAAGGCGCGCCAAAGTCAAGTCCGTCTGCGCCGGACCGCGCTCAGCGCCAGACCCCCTGGCTCTGGTGTAGAAATAAAAACCTTCTTAGGGGTTCACTGATACATCTGGTCCTTAAGACCAACAAAGAAGAGATTGGCACAGAAGCTGTAATATCAAAAAAACATGTTTTATTAACCTCAGATGAGGGAGATTGCATCTTACGGTACCCGCAGGCCACTGTAGGAGGCATTCTAATGAGTGCAGAGAACAGGGTCCTTATATATGTATTTGTTACATAGTCAGCATAAAATCAAGGGGAGGTCCTAGCACATACAAGCATGCTTATTGACTAATATGGGTATACAAAATTTGCTTGCTCCACAAAGTGGGAGGGAGACTAAACTGCTTACATGAGTAAGAATAGCTTGACAGTTCTATACTAGGAGCAGGTGCATTCTACCAGCTAGGCCTCTCTGAGCATGTGCAAGACTCTGGAAGAGGGAGAAAGCACATGGCGAGCACATGGCTAACTAAAATGGCTGCCAAGTACAAAATGGCTTTCAGCTCATGCTAACAGCGATTCCTGCAATCTTTAACAGACGATCCTTTTAGCATGAGCTAAAGACATTCCCATGATCTAGTAGAGACATAGAAAATATTTTGCACATTTTCTTCTCATAAATTCATCAATATCCTATGCTAGGTGGGCATTTACATTCTAAACATTTCATTAAGCAGGTATATACAAGGTATAAGCAGGAGTACAAAGTGAACAGAGCATTGGGTCATACAGGTAGCAAGAGAGAATAATGACTATTATCTCAAACAGAAATCTCAATATTTTCCAATCCTAAGCAGAAAGCAAATACCAAAACCATCTAGTCTAATTTTAAGTTTCAGGGCTCTGATGGGGGCTCGTCAAGTCAATTTCAAAATAGCCAACAGCACATACCTAATAAAAACATTTTCAATAGACTTTCTCAGTATTTTTATGAGGGCTGAATTATCAATTAATATACTTAAGGAAAGAGTAAAGTAACATGCTCAGATGAACTTTTCTCGTGCAGAATAAACATTCCTCTTAAAAAATATTAAAGCAATCAGACATATTATTACAAAAACAATTGTGGCTTCGGGGGACCAGGAGGACCACACAGGGCCATAGGAATTAGGACAAGGAGCCGCAAAGGGCTGCTCCTCCTCAAAAATGGGACGACCAAAGGGGTACATTACTAACAAAAAAAGAGTCCTTGGGAAATTGTAGTACCAACCAGCCAGAGGGGAGTCTTCTCCCTGTGTCCGTTTTGAGCCTCACAGGCAGGCTCTTGTTGTTCCCACGGTGGAGCTGCACAACTCGCAACTCAAGAATCACGGAGAAGGAAAAGTCTTTCTTTCAGGATAGGGCAATCACCCCCCCAGGGCAAATACCCTCAATGATCCTGTCCAGTGTCTCAGGCAGTGCACCAGTTTTCTTCACTTTAATCTAACAGGCACCAAGGGCATAGCACCTGTACCCTAAACTCAAGTCCTTCCCTAACTCCTGTATTGCACCTCTGGCGCACTGCTCTTTTGTTGGGGCACAAATTGCATCCAGTGTGCTCGGGCATCTCTTGATCAACAAACAAAGGCGCAGACTTGCATTCACTTGGGGACCAGGATTAAGAGGCCTGAAGCAACCCTTGTTTCAAAGGGGGTCACCTCAAGCAAAGCCTCCTTGCCGTCCTTGTCGTTCTGTGACTCTCTCAGCTGGGCATCAAAAACTGGATCCACACAAAGATTTCTCCATCCTGATTTGTAACCCCGTCTTTCGCCCAAGACAGTGGCAGGGGTACACACTTCACGTCCCAGTGCTTCCGCCTTCACTGAGGTCCTAGTTGCCAGCAACGCCTATGCTGGTTCCTTTAACTTTGGCTTCAAACTGGAGTGGCGCTGACTCCCAGGCTGGATCTGATGTCCGGGCCCCTCTGGCAATGGTTGTAAGGCAGCAAATATCTATTGGTGGACAGAACAAGAGGTCTTTAGACAAGGCACAGAAATAATCTAACAACAGAGAGGATAGTCTCAGAATACTCTCTTAGTCCTGGGGCGCCCCATACATTAGCAAGGCACCCAAGAGCCACTTCATCTATCTGAGAGTAGAAAACCCTGGACCTATTGGCAAGTATAAAAGGAACGTTTTGGTGAACTGACAAGAGTAATACATCACCCAATCCCAAGCAGCCAAGGAAGTCTGTGTTCATTTACTAAATTCTGAGGAAAAGAGAAAAACAATACAGACATACTCCAAATACTTACATTGGTGTATTCCTATATTACCAATCTGAAGAACCCTCAAGAAAAAGGAAATGTTCTACACTTTTACTCATAGATTTTACATTACTTGTACAGGACTGCAGACACTTGTAAAATAATTTCTCTTACATGTTATGCTTAGGACCATGCTCTCATGTTATAGGTGCAGCAGGAAAATCTAAAACTGCTAATCTAACAGGGATTCTTATTGCAAAAAGAACTAAACTTCAACATAGTGGGTACTTTTTCTCCAGCAGAACATGTTATGACAAACAAACTCCTATAAAACAATATTTTCCTTCAAAATGTTTGCTAAGGATCACATGAGCGTCTTTCCTGCATTGTACTTTTCACGATCTGGACTATGCAACATCATTTTCAAAAGGAAAAAAACCCCTATCTCCAGCTCTAATAAGGGCTGTCAGCTTATTTACACAGACTAGCTAATAAAAGACTAGCAATGCCCTTGCAAAACTGTATAGAACATGAGAATAACATAAACAATAATAGTGTTGCCACCTGAGATTTTTGAACAGAAACCCCCACTATACAATTTTCCTTAAAGATCAAATAAGGGAACATCAATCTGTTCTACTCATTCTTTCATACAGGATGGGCAGTAACATAACATAGATTTTATCATTTTATTAATGCTAACAATTTTTAAAACAGTATTACTGAATAGCCAATTGTAATTGTAAGTAGCATTTATATAGCGCAGCTGTCACCCAACGGGCATCCTGGCGCTGGGATTACCTAAATCACTGTGCAGCTATAAAACTATGAATCATCATGCGCCAATCTCTCAAGGCTATTCTTTTGGAAAGAGCCTGGTTTTTAGCTTTTTTCTAAACTGCAGTAAGTCATCAGTCTGTCTGAGTTCACTTGGTAGTTCATTCCATAGCCTTGCGGCTGCATAGACAAATGATCTACCTCCTAGTCGGGTTTTCTTGACTCGTGGGGTACATACTAGGTGGGCTGCCGAGGAACGAAGACTTCTAGCTGGGGAGTACCAAGTAAACATTCTCTGTAATGGTTTAGGCCCCATTTTGTGTGCCGCCTTATGAACAATGCAAAGTGCCTTAACTGTCACATGGCCATTTCCTAGACCGCTTTAGACAGACTCAAAAAAAGTGAGAAAAAGAAGAGAGAAAACATAATTTTGCCTACCCTTAATTTGTAGAGGAGCTAGCCTCCTTCCCCCATTTTGACAGTAGGAAAACCTGAAACAGGTTTTACTTCTGTCAACTCTTTCAACCCCTATATGTAGCAACTGGGCACAAACAAACTTGTAGGAGATATCTTAGAAAGTGGCTATTCTCTGATTCAGTCTAACACAATGCAAATTGAGTTAACTTTAAATCAATTTCTACAGCAATTGTACTAGATTAACATGAGGGCGCATGAATGCAAACTAAAATCCATTTCCTCCTTATCGTAGCCCCTACACAGTATTCTTTAAACTAAAACCATTATTTTATATAAATGGCAGATCAATGCTCAACTGAGTGTTGTCTTCCTTCGTTTCATATGATTGCGCTAAACGTGTGTTTGCCAAAAATAGGAAGCAAAGCTTCTCTTTCTCTCTTTGCGCTATCATCTCGTCTTTCAAAAAATCTTTCGAAGGTCGAAGTGTCCCAGCAAACATTACCCTTCACCCTGCTAAGTTGCTAAATGCAGAACTCCGACCTTTGACCCGTTCAGCAGCTGCTCATTTTTGCGTGCAAGGCTTGCCATGCGGTTTTCGTAATGCAAAGCAACTCTGGAGAATCACAGCTAAAACGCAGTCCTGTCCGATCCGTTTGCTACTAATTTAAAGGTAGGATAATAACGTCTGCTCTTTTGTATACTTATTTTCATTTATGTACAGTGTGTGCAATCTAGTAATGCAGAGGCCGCTGTTTGTTTTATACTTGCATATACTTTATGGAAGCCTGAGAGCACGTTAAAACTGCCTTGAGTGGTAGAACTGCTTGTAAAATTGTGAATTTTAGCTCAATTTCGACTTTGGTGGTAGGGGCACTTAAAAATGAATATCCTACAATATTTTTGCATAATAGGAACCCCCAGAGTGTTCTCTAGATAGCCCAGGAATGGGAAATCAGAAATGTATAAGATATACCCTTATAAAAATAAGTTTTGTACGGCTGGGTAAAGTGACATTTCACATTTAAGTTCCCTTCTTATTGCGGTACAGCACTGCTTAAATTCAACTTTGATGCTAGGAATTCACAGTATGATGATTAGGCTTTATAAAGATGAAAAAACGAATTTAAAGCATTTGTGTTTAACAATATATTTTTTTCTCATATAATTAATTTTTTTTTTTTTAAATCAAAACCAACCATTTTGATGATTCCACATTGGAAAAGCAAGCTTCATTCGTAGCCTATCATATTTAAACGCATTCATTCATAACCCTAAGCACAGAAGCCTTTACTTGAAACAGGAAAAGTCTGCGCCACTTTTTAAAAGGACAATTATCATTTAACATCAGAACCATAGATGTACTTATGAAAAAAGGCATTAAGAAAGGAAATCCCTACTTTCAATTTTGTTCTCTGTTATCCAAAATAATGAAACTGGTTTTTTGAAACTTTTAAAATAATGCAGGCCCTTATACCAGTTTTAAACTGACTTAAAATGTCGCTGACGCAGCATTCCTGTCTGTGGCCGTGAGCAGGAATAGCCATATGCTATTTATGCAGCTGTTGTTTGTCATCAGGCGTCGAATTTGCACGCCTTTCTCAGGAAAAAAACCCCTTTATTATTTGAAATACCCTGACAGAGTTAAATCCCCATTTGCTGTGTCAAACAGTTTCTTTTCAGTTAGTCAGTTTAAACACAGCTGTCGGAAAGCTTTTTTCTCGGGTGCTGAGAGAAAAGCATGTCACAGTCTATTTAAAAACTTAGGCATTTCAATGCAGTCAAATCTATCTTTCTATAATGTGTATTTAGTTCAGCAACGACCAAATTCACTCAAATGATGTGCATGCCTTTTAATGTCTAATACAATGTATTTAAGGAAAAGGCTGTAACATTGTGTATTTAAGTCTATTGATTACAAAACACACAATTTCGTTTTTATTCCTCTGTATGAGGCCTATTTTAATCCTATTGAATACGAATTCTAATTTTATGTTTAGCATTGTGGCAATTTGCACACATGTACAGTGACGTACTCTGTCAATTTAAATAGTAACATGCAGCTGTTTAGCATATGTTACATAATTTATTTCTGGATTTTTATTAAATATGTAAGTAACTAAATGACATTTTGCATAACAGAATGATGACAGCAAAAAAAAACATAAACAAACTCATTGAGCTCATTCCAGACAGTTACAGAAGGACACAACACAGCGCGCTTAAAGCTAGCCATTCGTACACAGAGTACTCACACAAATATTACCAATGTCAAACCAAAAACCCCACATAGACATTGAAACACATATTTAACCCACAAATCAATACTTAGGACAGCTTACAAAGTGTACGCAAGACCAACCTATTTGTAAATACTAATTGTAAGTCATATTTACAAGAAGAGCTCTCAAAAGTAGCCCAAAAAACTGTTCCATGGTCAAGAAGCCAAAATACACCAAATTCGCCAGTTTTGGCTGGTAGAACACTCAAAAAGCGCTCTGCATATCACCACTTATGAATGTTACTAAGTGCGCAGATCCGGATCCGTTTTATGTACATATTTAGTTCCATGGGGTACTTAGTCACCAAGGAAGAAATATCTTTTTACTATACGTGAACCTATTTAGGTATCCCCTCTGAGGGGAGTCAACTAAGTACTTACTAAATCCATATCGGTACTCTCCAAAACAGCAACACTTTCAACAAAGTGTGCTAGAAGCAGGCATGCCAAAAATATTATAGCATATATAATATTATACTCCAAGTGACACTTAACACAATGTGTGCCGTTCAAGTTTTCAAAGTTTAGAGAAAAATCTCCTCATTACCTGCCTATATGAATTGCAATGCATATATAATTACAAAACAAATTCCAAAATTGGCCAATCATACAAACAAAGCCACAGTAAGTGTTACTAAAACTACCTTACCAAAACTAACTTACCAATCAAAGGCATCAAACCAACAGCAAGTGCCGCAAAACGGCTCTTACCAATCAAATGGTGTCCAGGTTCCAACTGCCAAGTTCTGAGTGACCTAACGGTCATTTTAAAATACTCACGCCAAAGAAGTTCTCAGTCGGGAGCGGCAAACACTTGGAGGATCAGAGCAGGAAGACCAGAAATATACTGGGCTGGAAGACAAAACAATCTCCGTGCGCAGGGTACCTCCTTAGTAGATTCCTGTCCTGTACTCCTCAGTAGATTCCTGTCTCCCTTCAAGACCACTCCCTTGGATAGCCGCTGCACCGATGAGTCCCACTTTCGGGCGCCATCTGTAGAAATAAAAACCTTCTTAGGGGTTCACTGATACATCTGGTCCTTAAGACCAACAAAGAAGAGATTGGCACAGAAGCTGTAATATCAAAAAAACATGTTTTATTAACCTCAGATGAGGGAGATTGCATCTTACGGTACCCGCAGGCCACTGTAGGAGGCATTCTAATGAGTGCAGAGAACAGGGTCCTTATATATGTATTTGTTACATAGTCAGCATAAAATCAAGGGGAGGTTCCTAGCACATACAAGCATGCTTATTGACTAATATGGGTATACAAAATTTGCTTGCTCCACAAAGTGGGAGGGGAGACTAAACTGCTTACATGAGTAAGAATAGCTTGACAGTTCTATACTAGGAGCAGGTGCATTCTACCAGCTAGGCCTCTCTGAGCATGTGCAAGACTCTGGAAGAGGGAGAAAGCACATGGCGAGCACATGGCTAACTAAAATGGCTGCCAAGTACAAAATGGCTTTCAGCTCATGCTAACAGCGATTCCTGCAATCTTTAACACTGGTAAGTGCGAATCTAAGCGCTTAAAGTGTTACACTGGGTCCGAACTTCGGGCCTTGAATTCAGGAGGTAATGACCCTAGCTGCATATGCATAATTTTTTTCATAGCACCAAAAGTAAAGCAGGTTACTTGCGTTAACTGTGGGAATATCCTACCTAAGTTAGATTTCTCTGAATCTAGCTTTCGAACGCCCGCTATTCTCGTTAGAGGGATTAAATTAGGAAGCAAATCCCTACGATACACCCTTGTTAATGCTAGATCTCTTCTAAAACACAGAATCGAATGTGCAGAACTGATTGATGGCCACAAAATAAAAATAGCTTTTGTGACTGAGTCCTGGACTGATGCTGACTCAGGACCGGATCTGGGTAAAGCTACACCCCGGGTTTTTCATGCCATACCCTGAACATGTCCGATAGAAGGGGTGGTGGACTAGTGGTCATTTACCATAATTCTCTGACGGCTACTTTCGAACCAATTAAGATCGACTCCTCACCATCACTCCTTTAGGGGAGTTCTACTCTATAGACATCCGGGTTCAAAGAAGCAGTTTCTAACAGATATAGGCTCCTTAGTAGAAGATGGACTTTGCTCCAATAATTTTACCATATTGGGGGATTTCAGGGACTCAGACTCAGTAGCGCTAAAAGATGTTTTTGACAGTACAGGGTTAATCCAATTAGTTCCTGATCCTACCCATGAGGCAGGACACACCCTTGACGGCATATTTTCCAAGCATCCCCATCTGCGGTATTTACGAGTACTGTCCCTTAGTTGGTCAGATCATTCCGTTGTTTTGTTCGAAGTGACCCTTCCAGGAAGGCCACATGACACCCCAAATAATGCATTAGCCTTGCGGGCTTGGGACAGAATCGATGGAGCGCTCGTTGGAGACCTACTTGCCTCCAATATTAGTCCCCTGTCCACGGATGTAGAGGCGGCCACGAGTGGTATACAGACTGGGTAGACTCCGCTTGTAGACTTATGGCTCCTGAAATAAACTTTAAACCAAAATGTTCACAGCTGACAGCCCCCTGGTAATCTGAGGAATTTCGCGAACAAAAGCGTCGCTGCAAACACCAAGAACGGATTTGGCGAAAGACATACAGCTGTTCGGAAAAAGCCAAATAAAATAAAATTTTAACAGAATACAAAGTGTTAGTGACCCAAACGAAGAAAGTCTACTTTGCCAATCAGATTCGAATGGCTAAACATTCCTCCAAAGAATTATTTAAAACTGTATCAAAACTAGCCTCGCCCTGTCCTTCAAAAGTAGTAAGCAGTCAAGCCCTTTGTGAGGAAATTGCATCTTTCTTTCTACAAAAAGTAAAACAGATTTATTTCCTCGTTTAATCCCGTTCCACAAGTAGAAACAGAGACCCTAGGGACATTAGTGTCCCAGGGGGGTAGCGACCCATACACCATCCCTGAGGTAACAAAAGCCTCAACAGTTTTTACAGAATTTAACCCTCTCTCTTATAATCAGACTTTGGATTTACTTTTGACAGTTAAATCCGGCTCTCCATACGATCCCTGCCCAGTTTCAGTTATTAAACGGGCCTCGCAACCAGTAGCAGAGATTCTCACCTCAATTTTTAATGCCATGTTTATTGTCGGCCGTTTTCCTAAAGTTGGACGACGGCCTCTAGCTTGCCTTTACTGAAAAAACCCAATCTGGACCCAAAAGACCCTAATATCTTTTGGCCGATCTCTAGACTACCCTTTCCTTGCAAAGTTGGTGGAGAGGGCTATGAATGCCCAACTCACCAGTTTTATTCAAGAAAATTGAATTTTAGATCCCACGCAATATGGATTCAGGCGAGCCCACAGCACGGAGTCAGCACTTGTTAAATCCACAGAAGAAGTTAGAGAGGCACTCGATCAGGGAAGCAACGCAGCTCTGATATTGTTAGATCTCTCGGCATCCTTCGACACTGTCCATCATGATCTTCTGATGGACAGGCTGTCGGCATGTGGCATTCAGGGGCTGGGCTGGAAGTTACTGCGCTCCTTCCTGACTGATCGAAAGCAAACTGTGGCCCTAGATAAATTCACTTCCAAATCTTTCTCACTTACTTGTGGGGTTCCACTGGGATCCTCCCTCAGTCCAACCCTTTTCAATCTTTGTCTCCTCCCTGGCCATCCTGATTAGATCTTTTGGCTTGCATCTTACTTCGTACGCAGATGACACTAAAATAGTGGTGTCTCTGCTACCTTACCAGGAGGTAGAAATAGGTCTGAGATTCCATGACTGAATGAGGGCAGTAAATATTTGGATGATGAAAAACTGCTAAAATTGAATTCCAGTAAGACCGAGGTGATCCTCTTTGGTAACAACGTGAACTTCTGGTCACCAAGATGGTGGCCGGGCAAATTGGGGACCCTTTCAACTCCGGTTAGAAAAGCAAAAAACCTGGGCATTGTAGTGGATAACAAGCTCACCTTTGGAGAGCAGGTGAATGCAGCTACATCCGCTACCTTTCACACGCTCAGGATGATAAGGAAAATTCTTTATCTCCTGCCTCCGGATAGCTGACAAACCTTGATTACCTCCCTGATTTTATCTAAATTAGACTATTGTAACAGCCTATACATGAGCATGCAGCAGCAGCATTTGAATAAACATCTACTACTTCAAAATGCAGTAGCTGGGCTGCTAACTAGAATTCCCAAGTATACATCAGTTAAGAGTGAAATAAGTAAACTCCACTGGCTGCCAATAAGGCAACAGGCCAGATTTAAGGCACTCTGCTTTGCCTTCAAAGCTCTCCATGGTATAGGTCCTGAACACCTTAGGCAACGTTTTAGCTGGTATAGCCCTGCCAAAACTCTGCGCTCCCTTGGAGCAAAATTGATTGGTGTGCCCAAATTTAAAAAAAGCCAACTGGGGGGCAGGAGCTTTGTCATCTGCACTGCTAGGGCATGGAATACTCTACCTTTCCATATCCGTGCCTGCCCAGATCTGCTTTCCTTTAGGAAGTCGTTAAAGACTTGGCTTTTCAGGTATCAGTAGTTTTCTGGGCCTCCGTTTTTTCTGTCTTTCCATAGGTCTGAGCTAAGCGCCAGGACACCTTATGATAATCGTGCGCTCTAGAAATATAATGAACATAACAAAGTATAGTTATTGATAACCCTGCTTGCCTCCACTTTTAAGCCATTTTATTGTGCTTCTCATTTCTTTGTCAGCTGCGCACAAACACAAATTTATCTCAGTTGGGTTTTTGGGCCAGGGTTTTGACCAGCGCCTTGTTTGCGGGGAGGAGGGTAGAGGAGAGCCATAGTGCTCACTTAATTTATTTCTGCAGTATTTTATACCTTAGACAGCACCCTAGGGTCACATAGCGCTTTAAATAGGAGAATATTTTCAATGTATCCTCAATATTTATGCGAATGTAGTAAGGCGGAGTTTAGTGAGATTGTATGTATGTCCAAGATGGATAGTTGGGAATCTCTACTCATACAGATTTACCATTGACCGGTGTTGACAGAACTATGGCTGAAGTGAAGTTCTTAGAATGAAATGATTGCTAGAAAACACAGAGAAATCTAAGTTGGAATTGAGCTCCCTTGACAAGATCATTAATGTGCCTTTTTTAGGTCTCGGCTAGACAGCGCATGCACTGTCTCTAAGAGACATGTTGTTTTCAGTCTGTGGGCTTCGGCCCACACATAGACTTACCATTTGCTCGCTTAATCGTCGCTCTCATATCCTTTGTCCTCATTTGTCCAAGGTATGCATACATCTTGCCTCTTCTTGTGTTTATCCCTCCCCAGACCATGGGCCAAGTACTTGTGTCCTTCCACTGCTCCCGTTTTAGGGCTACTTTTTTCTTTGCGTTTGAGCACTCCACTCAAGTGGTCATGTTTTCACTTTCTCCGGCCTCTTGCCCCATCCCAACCAGATCACCCTCGCATCTGAACGATGCTTTATCTGGGTTGCTGCAAATGTATTTATGGTAATTCAAGCTGATGCAATTTCATCCAGCACTGTGAGTTAGATGTTTGGTGTGATTTAAAAAATATATATATATTGTTTTT
Organism: Calotriton arnoldi; assembly: GCA_963921515.1. Lineage (NCBI taxonomy): Eukaryota > Metazoa > Chordata > Amphibia > Caudata > Salamandridae > Calotriton > Calotriton arnoldi. The sequence continues at coordinate 768,161 of CAWUFW010003570.1, forward strand.
TAAGTTAAGGTTATTACTTTATTTAAATGGATTAACATGCAGCGTCTAACTTTAAATGTGAACCTAACCACTGACTTAAATACAGAAACCACATCCTGTAGGTCTGTGTTGCATTCAGTTACTAAAATACACATAAATAGGGTGATACATAGTGTTAGCTTAGTCCTGATGTTTTAGACTACTTGTTCGAGGTAAGTCTTGCGGATTGCACCATTCGTTTAAAAGTTTTCCCTCAATAACTTTGTTTTTGCTGTGTGTAGTAAGCATGTTGTGTTTAGCAACTAAATTGAAAGTAGATTTTAATTTGGACATCATTTACACAATCTGCTTTACTACCATCTTCATACCAGGTTTCTAGTGCAATTAGGAACTGCAGTGGTTGCTGCTGAATCTAATCTTCTTAGGGTGTTATTGATGAAGCATTAACACCTCTTCAGACCAACTCTCGGCTAGAAAATGACACTTTTTCAGCTGCTCTGCTTTCTTCCTGATTCACATTACAGAGGCTGAGCATGTAAATTGCACAGGAAGTGCATTTTATTCAACGGCAGAGGTATGTTGCCTTAAAAAGAGACATGCAGGATTTAGAATGGTTACACCCTTATGTCAAAGAGGATTTAATTTCCTGACCGATGTATCTGTAAAATATTCTGCCTGAAACTTAGCTGAATACTAGTGCTATGAGCTTACTTCTCTGCCATGCCTTCTGAGGCAATTGAAAATGCTCAGTCCTTTATGTTAAGGATTGTATCCCCATTTGAATGCCTTCATTAGACAGTACCAAGTATTTTTTGCCAGCATTCTTCAGCAGTGTCCAAGTGAAATGAACTAACTGTAAAAAAAGAAATCATGTGTTGGTGTAATGGGAGCATTTCAGTTATTTTTGCGATTGGAAATATCTTTCATCTTAAACCTCTTGCTTCCAGTGGATCGGCCATCATTTTAATACAAAAGACTGACTAGGACACAGAATTTCTATATTTGTTTCTGCGTAGTTCATGCACAGCGCTGGCCTCGTCAAAGTGCGTTTTTTCCCTAACTTTCCGCCTTGCCGCACAGCAGGCCCACTATGGTACACCTTGGCTAAAAGACTTTGACAAAGACAAGAACTCTCCTGTTGGCGAGACCTATTGGCTTTGCCAATGCTTGTTAAGTTTAGGTGTTACTCCAGGTGAAGACGAGATTTTGCACATTCTCCAATGGTTACTGTTAAGATTTGTCCTCCATGGGTATGTGGAAAAGTTGGTGGGAAGATGAGCTGAAATTCAGTTTTTAGAGAGTTTAGCTTTAGTTCGGTGTATGTCATTGGCGAGTGGATCTTGTTGAGACAACAACAGCTCTGTGTCTTTTCGAGATACAAGTTTCAAGTAGACATGAGTGTCATCCACACAGAAATGGGTGGTGATAGGTGATACTTGCTTAGATTGGAAGGAAGTGGCTCCATGTACATTTTGAATAGCAGGTGTGAGAGAATACAGCTTTGTAAAGCTCCTTACTTTGGCTTTGCTGCGGAGAGAGGCAGCTATTTTGATGCAGTAAACACTTAAATATTTTCAGGAGCAAGGAATGATCCACCATTTCGAAGTACGCTGATAAGTTCAGTGAGATGAGATGGCATGAAACCCTTTGCCCAAAATGTTTTTTTGCTGCAAATTTAATAGATCATTTTATTCTAAGAACATCCTGAGTTGAGTTTCAACACAGCTATATAACACTTAGGCCAAGAAAAATGCATTAGAAATTAAAGAGGCTCTCTCCATGCTTTTATATATTTTTTTAAGAAGAGATATGATTTGACTTTTTATGTACTCTGATACTAGCTGTATGTATACAGATGTGTTTATCACGTTCAGCCATTAGGGAGTAACCAACTGACTGATCTCTTTGAGTAGGGATGATGGGATATGTTTGCAGAAATGGGATTATCTTGTGATGACGTTAATCAGGTCATCCTGTGTTACTCCATTAAACAAAGTCCAAGAGACTTTTGATTTTTGTTCAATGGTTTTGTGTTTCATATCCTTTCATTAGAGGGCGAGGGAATGTTCTATCATTTGCACCTTGTCAATGAAGTAGGCAGAGAGTTCCTCACATTTATCTGTGGATGTGTTTTAAATCTCATTTGGAGGCAGCATTACAGACTGTTTTACGGTTTCAAATATTTTTTTATTCAATCTTTGTGCTATCCTCACTTTGATGAAGTCTGACTTACGGGCAGACATGGGATTCTTGTATTTCTGTTTTTTGCAGCCACAGGTGTCTGGTTCTTTGTAGAGGTTTTTTGGATGTCTGCCTTGCAGGGGTTTTGGAACAGATTAGTTTAATGCTATAATTCCAGGTCCCACAATGCAGCACAGGATTGTCCTTCCCATGGTAAATTATGAGGCAGTCTACCTTTTTATGGGCCCACCTATTTTGTTACTGGGGGGTAGTGCCAAGTCATATTTTCCAACAGTACTTCAAAATTGCTTTTTGACTATTATGGCCTGCCACTTCTGGATACAAATAATTGAAGCAAAGCACTTTTAAATTACAGCATTCAGCAGGGTAGGAAAGCTGTCACTGCTACTATTTCACTGGTGCATTTCAAGGCAGGGGTGGTGCAGCGCTGCATATGAAAATGTATCTTGGGCGGTCTGCTTGTGTTTAATGCCCAACTAAGTAACCGTTGAAGCGTTCAACATGTGCAGGGGTTGTTGCACTGCTTTTCATGTTGATCTTTCACCTGTGGGCCTTGGTGGTAAAATGAAGTACATAACTGGTGCTGTAATGGGTTTCCTTTAATGTAGAATTGTATTACCATAGTTGGATTGTTCTCCTGTATGCGAAATATACATGGAGGGGGCGTTGTTTTTTCCCCTGAGGAGTATTTTAGTCTCACTGCATGCTTCTGACTATTTGCTGTAACAGTCCACCTCCTGTTGAGTGCTTCCATTGCACTGAACAATGGACTATTTTACATGGGATAAGTACCTGCAATGATCAAACGTGACTCAAATCCTATGATGAATTCACTCTCAAAGAAACTACAATAGCTATGCTAACCCTTATACCTGGGGAAGCCCCTTGTCTACACAGAATTCCTGTAGATCTTTATCGTAGTGAACCTCCGATCTGGAGCCCATATATAAACTCATTGTCAAATGCTTTGATGGGAATAGGCCGGATTTCAGACTCCTGGAAAGGAGCTATAATAGTACTGATCCACAAGAAGGGAGATTGAGCTACTCCAGGCAATTACAGACCTATAAGTCTAATCCATAACATACGGAAAGTTTTTAGTTCACAAATTCTCATTAGACTATGGGACTGGAATGCGCAGAATAAGGTCTTATCCCTCTTATAGGCGGGGTTCAGGCAAAACAGCACGGTGGATTAAATGATATGCTTTTTAGCTATTAAGTGGAGGACTGTTGACCTTGAATGCGAGATTATTTGTGGCTTTTGTGGATCTCCCAAGGGCCAAACTATGGGAGACACTATGTAGAATAGGGGTTCCACGAGGCTTGTTGCCCTTAATCCTGAAGCTTTATACAGGCAACTATGCTAGGGTCAGGTGGGGACCTGCGGGTGAATTGACAGATGAACAGTGGTGGCTCCTCCGCTAAGGCGGAGGAGAGTAGTCCCACAACTCTTAGAGCAGTGAAAAATGAAAAAATAAAATGATAATAACAAGGTTTATTTTTTGTTGCTGAGGGCTGGATTACGGTGGGGCGTGGCTGGTGGCTCAGGGAGGAGGAGTGGACTGTGCACACTAAGTGCGCATGACTGCTTGGCCGGCCGTCTTGGCCCAGCCAAACAGTCATGCGCAATTTGCATTTTCCCCACCAGGCTATAATGGACAGCCTGGTAGGGAATATGCACAGGCTACCTGTCCCCATCTGAGCGCCGATCTACAGCGCTCAGACCAATCATTGCAGTGTTGTGCTTATCTATGGGGAGCCTGGGTGCTTCCTGGTTGCGACACTACGGAGGAGAGACGCGGCGGGCAACCGGAGTTGTGTTTTTTTATATATACATATATTTCAACCCCCCTGCCTCGCCACCCCCGTTCCCTGCCAGCCGCCACTGCAGATGAAATGCCAATCCAAACAGGAGTGTGTCAAGGGTGTGTATTGGCTCCTAAGCTCTTCCTTTTATATATCAATGAGTGTTTGCTGTGAATATAGGCCTTTTTTTCGCATGCCATAACAACGCATGCCTTAACAACGTGGTCGTTACAACGACTTGCTTTTAGGGGGCGCTGGATGTTGGAATAGTATAATTTACTATTCCAACTCCAGTCTGTGCGGACACTAGGGAAGGTGTTGGATTTTAAATCCAACACCTTCTTCCCCCTAACGCAAGTCGTTTTTCCGACTTGCGTTGTAACGGTATGCGAAATAACAACGCGGTCTTTGTAACGACCGCGTTGTTATGGCATGCGTTGTTTAGCATGCGAAGTAAAGGCTGTTTACCCTTTGCTGTATCTTTTTAACTGTGATAATGACTGCCCCCCCCCCCCAGATTAAAAAGTTGAAAACCCCATGTTCTGTTGATATCCAAAAGCCCCTGGATCTTATCCACTTTGCTAGATAATTTCTCGTTGTATTGCAGAGACTATGGGCTAGAAATCAATAATAACAAAACAAATTATAAGGGAAAGATAAAAAGAACCATACTATTAGATGATAGACTTGGGTGTCGCATAGATGGGCAGCCCAACTGAGGAAGAGCACTTTGTCCCTAATACAATGTGCTGGGACTTTTATAAGGTTTGCGAATAGGTCACCTTTGTTTCCCATTTCACCCCCTTGGAAATTTATAGAAGCCAAGCCTGTGGGGCGACTCTTTATGGGACAGACATTTGGGGTCATTGTAATCTGGACATTCTAGAAAATGCAGAGAATATTTTTCTCAAGACACTATTAAAAATTCCCCAAACTACTCCCATGCTCCCAATTCGTATGGATCTAAATCTGAGATCCATTTATGATATTGCTGCCTTGAGACCTATTCAATATTGGTTAGGCGTGTGGGCAACAGGGAAGTTAGAGCACCATAGGGAATGGCTCAGAGGTTTGCTGGAGGGCTTGTGTGCTGATATGATCTCTTGGTGTTCCCATATAAAGAGTTGGCTATTCAAGCTAGGTCTAGGGGACTCTTGGGCAACCCCCCCAGAACTCCCATGCAATGCCATTGAAAAACTTAAATCGGCCTATGGGGTGTGAAAATCTCAAGGATAACCTTGGGTAGTCTGACAGACTCTTTTCTATCAATCAAATGTGCTTTTGAATTTGATATGTACCATAGATCCAACATTTGTCCAGTGGGATGTGCGGCTGCAGAGTCCATCGATCATGTTTTATTCTTTTGCACGGCCTACAAAAGCAGCGTCTCCGCTGGAATAAACCACTCTGCAAACTGATGGGCTTTAGGGACCTTCACACAGCATTGAGAATATGTAGAACAAACTCCAGTGGCCCAGTTTTCTCAATTGGGAAATTCCTATCAGCCATAAGGCATATGAGGTCCAAGAAAGTCCAGGGTTAAGAAATGGTCATTGTTTATCTTGCGCGTCGCCCTGAGATTTTAATATACCAGAGTTGAGACTGCTGAAAGTTGGTTTAAAACACATTTTATCAATTTGTATCATGTTATTCTTAAATCTAAATATATGTATATGATTACATGTTTTTTATTTATATGATTGTATGCTGTTGCCTTTAATGTTTTTTTATGACCCGAAATAAAGGAATATGATGACGACTCAAATATTTGTCATGCATGTATTCTATACATAGCACCATTACCACTACGACTGCCATTACCACCACCACCCTTATAACCAGCACCACCATTGGTAACTGCACCACCAGCATTACCATCACCACTATCAACACTTCCATTATTAGCATCACTGCCACCATCACCACAGCTATTACCACCCGATCACAATTACCCCTTTCTTTGTGTGCTACTAATACTAAAACAAGCATTCACAGAGCAAATGGGTGTTTTCTTTGCCCCTTCCCCTGCCAAGCTATCGCCCTGAGGCTATTGTGAGCTGAGGAGGCGAGTAAGAGATGCAGCCTCCCTGCAGGGGCCAGGTGTTGTCTCCTTGGCTCCAGTGTCTTTTAGGCCGTGCTGGAGAGTTTTTCTCCCCTACCCATTCTTCCAACTTTTGGAGGATTATCTTCCTGAGAATTTTTACAGAAGAGTCAAGAAGGGGGATAGGTCTCTAGCAAGACAGTTGGTTTCTGTCTCCCTCAAGGCTCAAAAACTTAAAAAATCTACTCGACCTAACTGTAATGCACTTGACCTCTGTCTCTGAAAGCTGAGCAAATGTGACAAGTTAACAAGAATTAAAGGCATTTTTATTGCTCATTCACTTTGTGAGCAATAAAGATGCCTTTAAATCTTGCTATCTTGTCACATTGGTCAAAAAGTCAGTTTGTCTTCCTACTTGCCAGAAAGGGCGAGTAGGACCTAAAAATAGCTTGTCTTAATTAAATCTAGCTCACAAGGTCCTTTTTTATATATTGGCACAATGGTCGACTCACTCCATGAAAAAGTAATTCCACCCTTAATTTCTGCTCGGAATATATTTGTTAATAGGGGGTCCAGAATGTTAAGTTCTGGGTATAGACATCAGTGGGGAATCCGACCGGTCCCGGGGCCTTGCCTACTAGGCACTTAAGAATAGCCATAGTGACTTCGCTTACAGTTATCGTTTCACTCAGGGAGGTTTGTTTACCCCTAATTACGGTGGCCTGACCTAGAAGATATAGCTGTCCTTGGGATATATCTTGTTGGTTAAAGATTTGGGAGAAGTGGGTGACACATAGACTGGCAGGGATATGGCATTCTAGACGTGGCTTAATCTTTCCTGAAAAAGGCCAATTTATGATTTCCCAAAATGCCTTATTATCCCTTCGTTCAGCAGCTGCTGCTAGGTCCTCTCAAGCCCTCTGTTTTATCTCCTGTTTTCTCCTCTCTAAGGTCACTTTATAGGATTGTCTTGTCAGTCTGATGTTCTCGATATTACGTGGTAGGGTATTTGTAGCTGCTTTCAGATGTTTTAGGGCGGCAGTACAGGCTGGATCAAACCATTTTTAAGTGGGGCAGCTCTTATTAGATCTGTTTTTGGTTAACAAACCTGATACCCTCATAACTGACCACCAAATCCTGGTCTCTTTACTCTTCCGAGAGACAGCACATTACCTCTTCCTGATTTTTTACTTACTATCAGGTCCTTAAAAACACTGGGTGTGAACTATAGTTCCCCACTTAATGCGAACACCCTTATTTGGACAAAACTGGAGATCAGGGACCGGTTTTGTGTTGTGAGCGTGTGTACAGGACCAATTTAAAGAGAGTGAAACAGGGTTGTGATTGCTCAAAGTGGAAGAAAGGGTGTCACTATCTATTACTAATGGTACAAGTTCGGATGAGACTAGGATGAAATAGCTGGTGCTACCCCTGCCTCTACCTACAAAAGTTGGCGACTGAAAAGAGCCCTCTCTATAAAAGTCAGGAAAAAAGACAAATTATGTTTAACAATAAGCTGGTTTAGGGTGTCGCTGTAGGGAGTATGAATGAAATGGGTAGTGCTGTCTCCTTGTCTAGCTGATAGACCACAGACACGATCACTCCTATGCTGGCAGAGCTGGGTATTATAATCACTCATCCACAGAATAGCCACCTGCTCCAGCTTTTTTAATAATTTTTTCTAATGGCCTGGCTGCTGCAAAGTGCTGCTATGCCACTCAGTTTTTTTTTTGGCACGTCTGTACCCTTTTTAAATATTTTGTTAATTTACCGTTTAGAAATGGCTGTTGGTCATGTTGGAACAGTAAATTTAAAATGGCAAAGTAGCTGTGGTACATCATGATGTATGCATAAATTAATGTGTGCTCAATGAAGCGTTCTTGGAATTGGTGTGCTCAAAATGAAAATCCACTCCAAGAACCCACTGTGCATGAGCATATGTTATGCGGCATCCGCAGTCGTTTTGGCATTTTTAATTTACCAGTTCAACATGGCCGATGGTAAATTTTGAACAATAAATTAAAAATATGGTGCACAGTACCGCCTGAGAAAACAATCCTTGGTTACGCCAGTAAGTCAGCACTCATCTTTTAATAGTGAAGTGTATGGGCTTTCCCAATGGTATTTTTAGTTTTAGACAACTTAACATGCCATCACTGTATAGTCTCTTTTAATTGTTGGTTAATGGGTTGGTTGCACAATAATGCATTTAAAGCATATTTGACAGAATCATTTGTTTTGAAAAGGTGTGCTCTAGAATTTTTTTAAACATTTTTCCTTAGAATTGCGGTGTAAACTATGGATGTGAAATATTTCTGAGGGATATCCCAGCTATTAATCTTAATTGAAATCTAGACTCGACAATGGTATTTCATTATGTGCTGAATCCCTAGATCCCCTCTTGTGGCTAAATAACCTTTTGTTATTTTCAATTGTTATTGCCAATTAGTCCTGCCATCAAAGACCTTTAGGCAAAACCAGTGTTTGAGTGTCTATGAACGTGGTAGAAGCAACGAAATGTAGGGCCGAATGACATGCTTGTCTGGTCTGAAGGTGGGCTTACAAACCATTTAATGTTTTCTTCACACACTGATTTCGTTTGCAACCCCTCTTTAATTTTGAGATGCCATTGATGTGTTAATCAGTTGTATCCCTAAAGGCCAATTTGCAGGTCACTGCCAAAACACCTGCCTCAATAACATTTGTGAGGGTGAGGGGAAGCCCAAAAGGTGCCTACTTCCCCTGGTCCTGCCACCAACCATTGATCGTGTAGTAGATTTCTCTTTCACATCTCACTAACTGATCAATGGCTAGTGACCACAATTACAAACAATTTCAGTGACATACCCCCTTTTCTCTGGAAGTTATTATGGGCGACAGTGTTTTTGCTATCTGGAAATAAATTTCCAGATCACAAGTACACTTTGTACATTGGAGCCAGCCTGTTTGTGGCCATAAAGCCTTTGATTTTGCTAATCACATCTCTTGTAACCCCAAAAATGCTTAAAACATCAGTCCTGTGATGCTCAAAGGTGATTTGTTACATAGATCAGACTGGTAGTTTCTATTTCATGATTTCTTCTGTTCTTTCACAGCATTACATACATTAGAAGAAAGATCTCTGAAGCAGTTGCTTTGCAGGTTTTTGGAACTATATAAAGCTTTAGATACACGCAGGTGTGAATGGCCTCCAATTAAGGTGCAGCATTTAGCTGTTGCAACTTTATCAGGATCTTCAGCTTATCTCGGAGTGACTTCTTAAAGCTGAATAAACACTTTCTAAGCCATAGGGAACGTCTAGGTGTTTGTTTGCTTTTGGCTTAATATCCGGCTATCACCATATTATTGGTTTAAGACAAACTCTTCATTTGTTGTACACAGGGGCAGGCAAACAATGTGGGCTCAGCAGTTTGAGAAGCCCAGGGAGCTGCGTCCAGGCATTTTGGGTCCGTAGTGCATTGATTCTCAGTGCCCCTGCAATGGGAAGGTAAGTGTTTGGTATTGGCCAGATTTTGCAGCTGTTGTACCTGATTGATTAGATCAGGTGCTGTGATTATTCACCCTGAAAGTGCCTATAGGTTCAGGGAGCATCAAACTTCACTACTAGCTGTTAAAGGCTCAAATAGTCTAACCTACTTACATAATTCCTACTAGGATTACTTTTTTAAGTAAAGGATACAAATTTAATTGGATTTAGAAAATAATTCAATTTGTTTGATTAGAAGAAACTGGTTTGCCAAGGGCTCATTTAGTATAGTAATAGGTATTTAAGTAAAAACCAGATCACTAAAAAGGTTACATGTAGAGAACTTAAGTATTTTAAGCAGAAGCTGAAATATTACACCATCTGATGGGGTGCAACAAGTAGAGGCAAGTCTTAATATATTAAATACTATATTTAATTGTCGATAAACAACGTATACTGGTTATCACAAAGGCAATTGCGAAACTATAAATGTGCTTGGTTTCAATTAACTGTATGAATAAAGATTTTCTTTTTATTCATTCCCATATTCCCTCTTCCTCTTTATTTTACTGGTCTAAAGTTTGATAAATTAAACTGTGTCTCTGGGTCAGTAGAGCGAAAAAAGAGGATTTGTGATAGTATGCTCAAATTCATTCTTTTGTTCTCTCCTAAATTGTGACTGGGTGGTACACTTTATGACATCTTCCTTACAGGGTGTTAAGGGATGGAGATAGCTGTCCTCTTTCCAGAACGTTAATGTGTAATACTGTTTAAGGCCTATTTGAATAGGGACTATTGTTCAAGGTCTATTTAAATAGGGATTGCTGTAGGATGACTTGTTCTTAAGCTATAGATAATTGAGGGACGTATTGATACTGAAGCCAGAAACCTCCAGGAATCTTCCTGCTTGTAAGTAGTTTGATCCCAAATGTTGTCTTCTCATTGCTTTTTTGGTTTTTCTCCCCCAGGTTTGATACTAGCTTAGGGCCAAGGGAGACCAAACAAAAGGGGTGATTAATTGCAACTGTGTCTTGTACCTATTACTACCTGCACTTTACCAGTGAGGTTACCATTCACAGAAATGCTGATTCAAAGTATTCTGTAACTAGCCCTCACCTATTTCTGATGGACGTATCCCAACCCGGTCTTTTTTTGTGTCGTAATTTTTTATTGCAGCAACTTTATGTGACAATCGCACAGTGTAGTGCATAGGTTCAAACCACCAAGAGTTATATAACAGTGCGCACTGGCTGGAGGGGGGGATGAACGAGCAAGTCCGATCCTCTCATCTTTGTTCGTCCCTCCAGGTGGCAAGGTTCGCTGAGTCGTCGGCCATAGGCCTCCTCTGGGGTGGGGGGGGGCAATGGGCGCCAGAGAGCTCAGTCTGCCTTGGAGCGGGGAGGGGAGTGGCGCGGTCCCAGTGGTTGGGCGAGATGGTGAAGGAGGGTCGGAGTGGGCACTGGCAAGGGGTGGGAGTCCCTCAGCGTCATACCGGGGTCGTCCCCCGCTCGCTGGGAAGGGAATGGGGGGGGACGTTGCTTCACATGGTGGCACCGAGGATAGCGGTAAGTGCAGTGGCGGTGTCCCCCGGGGGGGGTGCTTACTGGCGTGTCTGGAGGGGGGGAGAGTTGGGGGGGTGGTGAGGGGGAAAGGATGGCAGGGGGAAGGGTAGGGCAGAGGTGGGGAAGGAGAAGGAGTGGAAAGGGGAGGGCAACATAAAAGGGGGAGGGTTGGAGGGCTTGTGAGGGGGAGGGCTGTGGTGTGGAGGAGGGTGACGGAGCAGGGGCTGACGTCAAGAGTTGGTCACTACGCGTCGCTTGCGAACATTGATCACTGGGCACTGGGGGGGTACTGAAGGGGGAGGGGGTTGTAGTAGTGCCCCCCATTTCAGGGGTCATCTCTTAAAAAGGGAGCCCATGTCTGAGTGAACAGCTCCGCCTGGTCTCATAAGTTGTAGATAACCCGTTCATGCGCCGCTGTTTGTATCATTGCCACAGTCCAGTCCTCCGGGGATGGTGGCGTAGTTGCGCTCCATTGTCGAAGTATACATAGCTTGGCTGTGGCCAGGGCCGTGTGGAGAATGCGAACCGGCGGGTAAGGTCCAGGCAAGCCCTGGATCATGTAGGATGATGATGGCGAGGGGGAGCTGTAGTGGCATGGACGTTCCCAGGGTGTCCCCCACGTACAGCCAGAAGGAGCGGATCGAGGGGCACTCGCAGAGGATATGGGTGATGTTGCAACTGGTATCCGTGCTTCTCCAGCAGTTTGCATGAGGAAGGAGGCCCGCCCTGTGCAGTTTTGTTAGTGCTCAATGCCATTTACGGAGCGTTTTGATGAGGCAGAATTTCATTCGGGCTTCCCGCGTACCCCTATCCAGGGCGTCAAGGATGTCAGGCCAGTCCTCCTCCTCAAGGGTGATCTGTAGTCAGGCTTGCCACATTACACGGAGGTTGGTAGAAGAGGTTGGGAAAAGAGGTGCCCCGAAAGTGTGCCGTACAGCCCCGACATGACTTCCCTGTGCCGTCCCCACGCCGTAAGGTAGGTCACTACGGGCGACTGTTGCAGGGACCAGGGCGTGGGCCCAGACAACGCCACAGACAGTGCTGCAACTGCAGATAGCGCCACTCTTGCTGCGGTTGGAGGCCGAACTTCTCTCTCAGATGGTCGAAGGGCTTCAGGCCTCCGTCGTGCAGGATTTGATCCAAGGAGTGTATGCCTGCCTCTATCCATGTGGTCCAGTGTAGGGGCTGGCTGTCTATGCGCAGACCCTTGTTGCCCCATAGCGGTGCACTGTCATGTAAGTGTGAATTCACTCTGAAGAGGCGGTGGGCTTGCAGCCAGACCTTTCGCATGGCCTGCAGTACAGGGTGTGTAGGGTGCTACCGTAGGGTCTGGTCCCTGTAGAAGAGTCCAAGTCCCTCGCTGCTGGAGAGGAGAGATCTTTCCGTGAGAGTCCACTGTGGCGGGTCTGGGGTGCCAGGGAGCAGATATGCGATTGTGAGAGTTGAAGAGCTAGGGCGTAGTGCTCCACTGATTGGAGGCTCAGGCCTCCGCACAAACGTCGTGCCAAGCGGGGTTGCGAGGAGCTCCACACAAAGGACCGGATCTGTGCATCAATGGAGCTGAGGGTGGCTAAAACCACCAGCATGGGGAGCATACCTAGTGTATAGGTCAAGCGCGGTAGGGTGACCATGCGTACCGCTTGCACCCTCCCCAACATGGAGAACCCCAGAGGGGACCATTTCTCAAAGTCCCGTTTCATCTGAGCTATCAGTGGGTCCAGGTTGTCTGATACCATTCTGTCTAGCCCTCTATTGACCAGGATCCCTAGGTATTTGAGGTGTGAGGATTTCCAGCGAAAAGGGTAGCCATGGATCGCCGCTTTCGTGGTACCGGATGATGGCGGTAGGGCCTCGCTCTTGTCCCAATTTACTTTGTAGCCGGATAGGGCAGTGAAGTAGTCGATGACTTCCAGCAGAGCTGGCAGGGAGCGGTGTAGGTCCGTCAGGGTGAGCATGACATCGTCGGCATATAGGTAGATTTTGGACAGACCCCCGGCGATGGGGTTGCCCGTTATGTTGGGCGAGTGGCGGATAGCGGAGGCAAGGGGTTCCATGGCCAAGAGGAATAGGAGGGGGGGCAGCCCTGGCGGGTGCCCTGCCGGATCAGGAAGGGGTCGGAGAGGAAACCCCGGCAGTTGACCTGAGCGGTGGGGCAATCATCCAGCAGTCACACTTTGGCGATTAATTGTTCCCCCATGACGAATCTTCTCATGGCGGTAAAGAGTTAGCCCCACTCGATGCGATCAAATGCCTTCTTGGTGTCCAATGAGAGGGCCACCGCGTTGGCCGGGAAGTCCTTGGCTGTCCAGAGGGTGTGGGTTAGGATGTGGGTGTGGTTCCTGGAGAAATGACTCAGCACGAAACCCACCTGCATGTGGTGGATCAGGGAAGGTATGACCTTTCTAAAGCGGGTCGCCAGAATGTTGGCTGGTATTTTAATATCGGCATTCAGAAGCGATATTGGTCTGTAGCTGCCACATAATAATGGGTCCCTCCCTGGCTTGGACAGAACTGCGATCACCGCCTTATTGGAGAGGGGTCCCAAAAAGGCCGCCCACTCTGCCTCCTGGAAGGTGGCATGCAAGGAGTTGACAACGTCCACGCCCGCCCATCTATATAACTCTGTGGGGAAGCCACCCTCCCTGGGGCCTTGTGATAAGGAAAGTTGGAGATGGCGAGCCCTATCTCTTCCTTGCTGACCTCCCCCGTCAGTAGTTCCCTGCCCTTGTCTGACAGGCAGGGGAGGTGCACACCATCCAGGAAGGCTGCTACGATTTCCTCGTTCGCTGGCACCTCCAGGGAGAACAACGTCTTGTAGAACGAGGCAAATTCATTGACGATGTCCTGCGGGTGGGTAAGAGTTTCTCCATTCGTCGAGCGTATGGCCGGGATGGCCATGGCGGCTTCCATTGCCTCAGGCAGCTAGTAGGCGGCCACTTTCTCACCCTGTTCGTAATGCCGCCCATGCATGCGCTGCAGTGCATATTCGGTCTTGGAGGTGAAAAGGATATTGTGGCCCATGTGGGCCTGTTCCAGGCGTTGGCGGTTGGGCATGGGGGGGTGGAAGGAGTAGAGGCGGGTGAGGGAGGCTATCTGCCCCTCCAGTTCGGTCCGGTGGAGAGTCGCTTCTTGGACACTGCAGCGTCTCCCTTACGTTGGCCCCGTATCGTTGCCTTCGCAGCCGTCCACAATACCCTGCGAGAGTCCACTGAGTCCTTGTTATCCATCAGGTAAGTGGAGACGTGGGCTTTCAATTGGGATTTGCCCTTGGGCGTTCGGTAACGCTGGATGTTCAAGCACCATGGTCTACGGCCCCGGGGAGCTAGGTCCAGGTTAAGGAATTGGAGGACCAGGGAGTGGTCGGATAGCGCCGCTTCCAGTATCCGGGACTCCCCGACGAGAGGCACTGTCTTTTGGGAGATGTGGGCCTGTTCCAGGCGTCGGCGGTTGGGCATGGGGGGGTGGAAGGAGTAGAGGCGGGTGAGGGAGGCTATCTGCCCCTCCAGTTCGGTCCGGTGGAGAGTCGCTTCTTGGACACTGCAGCGTCTCCCTTACGTTGGCCCCGTATCGTTGCCTTCGCAGCCGTCCACAATACCCTGCGAGAGTCCACTGAGTCCTTGTTATCCATCAGGTAAGTGGAGACGTGGGCTTTCAATTGGGATTTGCCCTTGGGCGTTCGGTAACGCTGGATGTTCAAGCACCATGGTCTACGGCCCCGGGAAGCTAGGTCCAGGTTAAGGAATTGGAGGACCAGGGAGTGGTCGGATAGCGCCGCTTCCAGTATCCGGGACTCCCCGACGAGAGGCACTGTCTTTTGGGAGATGAGGAAGTAGACCAGCCTCAATTGTGTGCCGTGGGCCGGTGAGAGGAATGTGTAATCCTTGTCCGACGGGTGGCAAGGGCGCGAATGATCCACCAGTCCGTGGTGTGAGGCTACGTCTCCCAGTAGGGCCCTGTCTGGGTCGATGTTGTTTTTGTCTAGGGGTCCTGTCCATGAATGCGTCCCGGATGAGATTCCAGTCCCCTCCAATGATGTACTGAGAGGCCCGATCTCCACCAGCAAGTGGTTTAGCTCTAAGAAGGGGCACTTTGTCTCAGTCCGAGCGTATACCGATCCCACACAGAGGGATCTGTCTCCCAGCCGCATCTTGATGAATGCATACCTGCCTGCCTGGTCTGACCAGGTTTTCACGATTGTGACAGGCAGGGATTTCATGATGAGGATCGCCACCCAGCATTTGCGAGGCATACCTCCTTCAATGGCTGGTGCCACTGCGACACTGCTGTGTTTCACCCTGCCCACCCAGTCACGGCGCAGCTTGTCCGATTCTAGGTCGTCCAAGTGTGTCTCCTGGAGGTGAGCCACATCATCCCTCTTCGCCTGGAGATACGAGAGTACTTTCTTCCATTTGATGTAGTGTGTGAGGCCGTTGACATTCCAGGGAAGGATGCAAAGGGGGCGAGAGGTGGACGATGTGGGGGCAGACATGAGCGGCCGAGGGTCTGCGGGGATATTGGGCTGCAGTGAGATGCCAGTGGGTGGGGGGGGAACTACGCGCAGAGAAGGGAGAGGGGTGGTAGGTAAGGAGACGTGTATCAGGTAGGGGTGAGGTGTGCAGCGGGACGGCTCGGACGGTAGAGGGGGACCAGGGAGAAAAAGGGGGCCTGGTGGGCAGGCCCGACAAGGGCCTGGGGGGGGGGGGCAGGTGGAGAGGTAGTTACGGGTGGTGGGGGGTGGGAGGAGGGGGGTCTTACGAGGGAGGGGATGGGGTAGGAAGGGCGGGAAAGTCAGGCAATAACCAGACACGCCAAGAGGGGGGGTCCCCGAGTGGGTGCTGTCCAATATGGAGCGTGTGGCCCTGGCGTCAAGGGTGCGGGCTGCAGGAGGAAGAGGGGGGTGAGAGGGAGGCGAGGGGGGACGGGGGGTGCTGCCACGGAGAGGCAGAGCGCAGGGGAGATTGAACTGTGTACCACTGGTCTAGGCTTGCGAAGGCGGCACGCCGAGGGGGGGGCCTTCTGGCAGGCAGGACTGTATGGGTGATAGCTGGTCGCGGGGATGAGTGGGAGGGGGAAGGTGTGTCTGCCGTTAGTAGGGGACGAGTGTAGGCGCTCCGGTGAATCCCAGTTGCGGGGGGCAGTGTTGCACAGGTCTGGGGCTCGGTGAGTGTTGCGGGGTGCAGAAGCAACTCAGCTCGCGTCAGGGGTGGGGGGGGTGTCGCCGAGCACGTCTCTGCAGTCAGGGGTGGTGGGGTGTTTTCGGGTCGTAGTGTTTAGGGTGGGGGGGGGGTCGGATCCGGACTACAGAACGGCAGTGGATTATCGCCGTTGTGGCGGTGGCTTCCCCGTCGCGGGGGTGTGTGTGCCGGGAGCATGGTCGGATGAGCATGCAGGAGGTCCTCCCCGGAGGCGGGTGGGGTAGCTGGGGATGCTCAGGTCCCAGGCGGGCACAGGGATCCAGGAGTGAGGGGCCAGGGGGCAGCAGTGCCCTCAGCAGGCAATTATGCTACAGTGCGGTCTGGTCTAGGGTGGTGTGAGGGGTAGCAGTCAGGCCAAGTGTATGGGGATGCCACTAACTGTGGGCGGGGGAGCCTCGGTGCTGCCTCTGACCGCCGGCCCACCGCCGCCCCCTGGGAGGAAGGCCAGTATGACGCTCACAGGGGAAGGTAGGACAGCGCACATAGCGTACATGCAGAATTATACAACATTTAATCCTGTCAAAGAAGTGAGCAGTTAAACAGTTATGGTAATTATGGTAGTACTTTCGGTGGGCGCCGATTCACCAGCTTCTTCCGCAGTGCCACCGGACTCGCTGGGTCGTTTCAGTACGCAGGCCCCAGGGCGGTTACTCCGTGCCGGAGGCAGGTTTCAGGGATGAACATGATTTGTCTCTGTCCTGGGTAATCACTGCCAGCGCCTGTGGGGCCTGGGCCCTGTTGCCCTTGGAGCGTGCTGTCCTGTTGGGGTCTCGGCCCCGGTACCGGGATCTGTTGTTGTTTCGCCACCGGACGTGGCGGGGAAGGATGCCAGCATCGAGTGATGGGTATCCATTGCCACAGGGTGGCAGTGTCCATGTCCCGCTGGGAGAATCAGTCTAGGAAGAAGCGTAGGTCCTCCAGATCAAAGAATTCCTTTGAGACGCCGTCCTTGGCAATCCTTAGGCGGGCTGGTTTAAAGAGGCCGTACTTGATGTCTAGCTGGCGAAGCCAGGGCCGGAAGGAGAGCAAGGCCTTGTGGCAGCCGTTAGTCGCCCTCAATCAATCAGGGAATTGTAAGAGCGCTACTCACCCGTGAGGGTCTCAAGGCGCTGAGGGGGGGGGAGGTCCGCAGATCTGTTTAGCCAAAGAGCCAGGTCTTCAGGGTCTTCCTGAAGGTGTTCAGGGAGGTGGGCGCGTCTGATGTCTGCCGGTAGCTCGTTCCAGGTCTTGGCTGCAATGTGAGAGAAGGATCTTCCGCCTGCTCTGGCTCTGTGGATGCGCGGGGTTTCGGCCAGTGCGAGGTTGGAAGATCGGAGGTTTCTTTTGGGTACGTGGAAGTTGATTCTGTCGTTGAGGTATTTGGGTCCGTTGTTGTGTAGGCATTTGTAGGCGTGAGTGAGGATTTTGAAAGTGACTCTTTTCTCCACGGGGAGCCAGTGGAGACTTCGTAGGTGTTGGCTGATGTGTTCGTGTCGGGGGATGCCGAGGACAAGTCTGGCGGCGGTGTTCTGTACTGTCTGGAGTTTGTGGAGTAGGGACTTGTTGATGCCGGCGTAGAGTGCGTTTCCATAGTCCAGTATGCTGGTGATGAGTGCGTGGGTGACTGTCTTCCTTGACTCAGGGGGGATCCACTTGAAGGTCTTGCGGAGGATGCGGAGGGTGTTGAAGCAGCTGGAGGTGACGGCGTTGACCTGTCGGTTCATGGAGAGTGATGAGTCGAGTACGATGCCGAGGTTCTTGGCGTGGTCTGAGGGGGTAGGTGGGCTTCCAAGGGCAGTCGGCCACCAGGTGCTGTCCCATGCAGAAGGGGTGGTACCGAGGACGAGGACTTCTGTCTTCTCGGCATTGAGCTTCAGGCAGCTGTTGGTCATCCAGACTGCGATGTCTTGCATTCCTTTCTGGAAGTTGAGTTTGGCAGTGGTGGGGTCTTTGGTGAGGGAGAGGATGAGCTGGGTGTCGTCGGCGTAGGATACGATGTTGAGGCCGTGTTGTCGGACGATGGCTGCGAGGGGGCCATGTAAATGTTGAAGAGGGTGGGGCTCAGTGATGAACCCTGTGGGACTCCGCAGGTGATTTTCGTGGGGTCGGAGAGGAAGGGTGGGAGTCTGGTCCTTTGGCTTCTTCCGGTGAGGAATGATCGGATCCAGTCCAGGGCTGTTCCTTGTATGCCTGCGTCGTGTAGTCTGACAACTAGTGTGCGATGGGAGACGGTGTCGAAGGCCGCTGATAGGTCGAGTAGGATGAGGGCTGCGGAGTGGCCTTGGTCCAGGAGGGTGCGGATGTCGTCTATGGCAGCGAGTAGGGCGGTCTCTGTGCTGTGGTTGCTTCGGAATCCGGATTGGGACGGGTCGAGGATGGCGTTCTCTTCAATGAATCGTGTCAGTTTCCTGTTGACTGTTTTCTCTGCAACTTTGGTTGCGAAGGGGAGGAGCGAGATGGGCCGATAGTTCTTGAGGTCGGTGGGGTCAGCTGTGGGCTTCTTGAGCAGGGGTCTGACTTCTGCGCGCTTCCAGTCGTCTGGGAAGGTGCCTGTTTTGAAGGTGGTGTTGATGGTGCGTTGTAGTTTGGGTGCGATGGTGGCCACGGCTCTGTGGTAGATGTGAGGGGGGCAGGGGTCGGTGGGGGCCCCTGAGTGGATGCTTTTCATGGTCGAGGCAGTGTCTTCGGCCATGATCGGTGTCCAGTTTGACATGGTGGGCTGGCTGGTGTTTCTGGGGGGCGGGGGGCCGTCTGTGGCGCCTTGTGGATGGTCGATGAAGTTGTCATAGAGGTGTTTGATCTTGAGGTGGAAATAGGTTCCAAGCTTGTCGCAGAGATCTTGGGATGGGGTGATGTCTGTGGCTTCGCTGCGTGGGTTGGTGAATTCTTGAATGACACTGAAAAGTTCCTTGGAGTTGGTGGAGTTGGCCAGGATTTTGTTGTGGATGAAGTTCCTTTTGGTGGCTCTGATCTGGTTGTGGTAGTCCGTCATGGCGTTCTTGTAGGTGGTGTGGTTTTCGGTTGTCTTGGTGTTTCTCCAGTTCTTCTCTAGGCGTCTGCAGGTGCGTCTGGCTTCTTGGAGAGCGGTTGTGAACCAGGCGGCTTTCCTGGAGCGTTGTCTGTCGGGGTTGTGTAGAGGGGCGAGCTCATCTGCGCAGTTGGAGATCCAGGTGTGGAGTTCTCTGGCTGCGTCGTTTGCGCTGTTTGCGTCGGGTAACCAGGTGTGGTTGTCTCGGCTGAGGGTGGAGTTAAGTTGCTCGTCGGTAACCTTGCTCCAGTTCCTTCGTGGTGGGCGTGGGGCTGGTTTGGAAGCCTTGGGTTTGTTGATGGCGAAGTGTACGCAGTGGTGGTGTCGGTCCATGGCGGCTGCATTGTGTGGCTGAAATGGACGCTGTTTCCTGCTGTGAAGATGGGGTCGAGGGTGTGTCCTGCTCTGTGGGTCGGTGTGTTGACGAGTTGTTTAAGTCAGATGCTGGCGAGGTTGTCACGAATGATAGTGGAGTTGGGGTCACTGGGGTTGTCGAGGTGGAAGTTCAGGTCTCCAATGAGTATGTAGTTTGTTGAGGCGATCGCGTGGGGTGCGATGAAGTCGGTGATGGTGGTGGCAAAGGGTGTTCGGGGGCCGGGGGGTCTGTAGATGAGGGTTCCTCGGAGTGTGGCTTTGGGGGTGGTCTGGATCTTGAAGTGCAGGTGTTCGGCGGAGGGGAAGGTTTCGCTGGAGGTGGTGAGGCGGAGGGTGCTCTTGTGGGCGATGGCGAGGCCCCCTCCTGGGTGGTTGGGGCGGTCTTTCCTCTGGATCTTGTATCCGTCTGGGATTGCGGTGCTGATGTCGGGGGCGGAGGATGCGTTGGTCCAGGTCTCTGTGAAGAAGGCGATGTCGGGCGAAAGAGAGTCGAGTAGGTTCCAGATTTCCATGGCGTGTTTGTGTACGGAGCGTACGTTGAGGAGGATGCCTTTTAGGGTGTCGCCGGTGCTGGCGTCGGCGGTGTTGGAGACTGGGGTGGCGGTGAGGGTCTGGCGGCAGTGGAGGCAGGAGAACTGGCCGTGGGTCGTGTTCGGCGAGGCTTGTTGGCATTCTCTAAGTCTTCCAGGATTAAGTGCGAGGAGGGTGGTGGTGTCGTAGCGATGGGTAGTGGGAGGTCCAGGGTTCCTTGCGCTGGCCGTGGTCGGGTCGCAGACAGGCTTGCCTTTGGCGCGCCAGCGTCGCGCCCGCTGCGCGTGTCCACTGCGTGACCGCGCAGCGGCTGCCATTAAGTAGGGGAGGTGGGAGGGAGGAGAGGCTGGGAGGCGGGAGCAGGGGAATTCCGGGGGTGAATTCCGGGGGGAAATTCCGGAGGGGAAATTCTGGGGGGGAATTCCGGGGGGGAGGGGCCGCAGGGGCAGCAGCGGCAAAAGGAACAGGCAGGCATGAGAAAATAAAAACAGTGGTGGAATTAGAGCAAGACACAGATGGGCACAATAACAGTGGCACAACAGGGAAAAAAAAGAAGAAAAAAAAAAAAAGCGGCTGAGAAGGTTACGGTGGTTGGAGACAGTCTGGTCCCAGTTGGAGCGGGCAGCAGCCTCGAACCTCCCAAGGAGGAGGTCGGGGTCTGGAGGCAAGAGACGGCACAGCGGAGCAGTGGGGAGAGAGTGGACCTAGACCGAGGGTCGGAGAAGTCCACCGATATGCAGATTTCCTGACCCTTGTGCACGTAGAGACCATGAGTGTGGGCGGCAGACAGTATTTGCCGAGCTTGCTCGTGCCGCAGGAAGCAGGCGATGAGTGGTCGAGGTCTCATGGAGGGATCTCGTCTTGGTGAGCCAATGCGGTGTGCCTGCTGCATCTCCAGTGGTGGGTCGAAGACAAGGACAGTGAACTGTGGGAGAGTGTCCCTGAGAAAGAATTTAGTGTCGGACCCCTCCACGTTCTCCAGCTCGATGAGTTTGCTGTGCAAGAAGAGTTGTTCTTGGTCGCGTTCCGGCAGGGTGTGGAGGCGTTCTTCGACCACCGCGACCCGCTGTTTGTAAGTCTACTCGTGCCTGGAAGCCCGCAATGTCCGTGCGGATGGACTTCGTTACTGCTTTTATTGAGGAGATGTTCGCATCCATGCCCTCCATCCGACGCCCTACCGCTGTGATTTCCTGGAGGCGGCGCTCGATGGTGGTGTCCTGCGTGCTTCCTGTGGGAGAGTGTGACGGTCCGGTCCCCGGGGATGCTGCCCCTCTCGGGGTAGCATTAGGGCAGGATTGGAGGAGGGCTTCAGTAAAGAGGAGTTGCCTTGCTGGTTTGCCCCCGGACTTGCCTGAAGACATCCGCCTGAGGCCGTCGTGGACTGCCTGGCTCTCTAGTGCGATAGGACCAGGCGGGAAGAGGGGTTAGAAGGCAGTGTGGCCCCGGCCCCCCCTCTGGGATGCCTGCTGTGCCGCGGGTTGTTGGGGCAGGTCTGCAGTGGTCTTCTGGCCATCTGACAATGGACCGGGGAGTGGAGGAGGGCCCATTAGCCGAGGTGCTCCGTTAGTCCGTGGGGGTCAGCAGCGCAAGCAGGGGCCAGAGGAGTTCCGCCCTGGGCCTCAGCACCACTCTGCCGCTGTGTAAGGGCCTCTCGTCGGTGGGGCTGCAGGCTCACTGAGAAGTCTGGGTCGGGGAGCCGGGCGACACCGCCAGCTCTCAGCCGCGGCCCGGATTGGCGCAGAGGCTGCATGCTTCACAGCCGGAGAAGGTCCAATCAGGCCATTGTGAGCAGGGCTGAGGCTTCCTTCCCTCGCTCAGGCCCAGTGATCTATTCCCTCCTGTGGCTGGATCTGGAGGGGCCTGCGGGGTTAGGGAGATTCAGCGCTGAGGTGAGGTGTGCCCTCCTTGTGGGGGGTCCCGACCAATGCGGGAGAGGTGGGAGGTGCGTTGCTGGCAGAGGCTTGTAGTGCCGGTCGCAGGGTCCCGTCCCCACCTGAGAGCTGTGCGGCGCCGGGGATCAGCCTGCGCGGTGGCTCATCAAGGAAATCCCTCGGGACGTGAGCTCCCCAGTACTGTGGGCTGGGGCTTTACATGTGGTTCAGGGCTTGATGGCCGCTCACCTGTTTTGCTGCCATGTCCAGACGTGGAGCTCCCTCTGCCTCCGTGATCAGCGGCCTGCCCTCGATCCGGCTTCAGGCCCCCCCGGGTGGGAGGGGAGGAGGGGATGATATGCGGGCCGAAGGTGCCGCGCTTGAGTCCGGCCTCTCTGCCTGCTTCTAGGCGCAGCTGCCCCCCCTGTCACTGGGGCCGCTGTGGCGAGTCCGACACCGCCTAGGACACTTTTGTGGCTGGAGAGGGTCAGGTGGCAGACTGCGCAGTCCACAGGCGGTGCAGGGATGCAGTACGTTGGGTCCCCACCATGGCGTGGTAGCCGCTGCCACCGTTCGGGCCCGTTTCAGCGCAGAGCTCTGCGATTAAGTGGCCATCTTCCTTCACGGCCAGACCACGCCCCCCGAACCCGGTCTTATGAAATGTATTGTCCATATCTGCCAACAAACCTGATCTAAAACCTTTTCATTTTACAGGGCAATTTAATTGTACAGACTATTTTTCTTACGTTTTTCTTATTACCTCATGACTCCTCGCTTTTTCTTACATCTATAGACCATAAGTGGTTGTGGAGTATTAGTTCTGGTAGGAGGCAGCACAGCCTGTTTGTAACTAATATTGTGAATATTTTGGCATTCACATTCATTTTTCTAAAGTAGGGGCATTGTTTAGGGTTCTTTGCTCTTCTCTGGATTTAGTGAACCTTCTACCTTAGTCATTGAATGCATTATATGTTTGTTTCGGGTGAGCAAGTTGAAAACATCTCCCAACGGGTTCACAAGCAAATTATAAGACTATGTATATCATAGTCTTATAAAGCTGTCTGGGCTCAGTGATATGTTTATTTTAAGAAAACTGATAACCTATAAGAACTTCCCAAGAGACATTGGGTTGACCAGTCATTCTTTTTGAGATTGGGAAACGGGGATAAAAGTATCCATCTCTATTATACCCCAAGTTTATATGCAATCTGCAGTGCTTGATACAAACTGTGATTTTCTTCTCTTTCGACCCTTTTCAGACTTGGCTTCCTTTTATGAGTTCTTTGTTTTGCTGGTATCGTGTCCCCAAATTGGAGCATGATCTGGGATTGATTAATTGCCATTGTCTGCATGTGTCGACTTCCATGATGGCATTTCTCTCAAAATGCGATCTATTTGTGTGTATGATCACTGGTCATGCAAGTAAAAGTTGGTTTATTCCCTTGCCTCGGTTGAAACCTTTTTAGTCCCATATCTGTAACTCTTTTTAGTCCCATATCTGTAACTCTTTTTATAGCCGAATGCAGAGGTTGTTTTTTTATCTGGCTCTCAGTCTAAAATGTCATACCAGACTATTTTAAAATATCATGTTAGTTACCACCTTCAAAGGCTGCCAAGGTCTGCATATAAGTAAATAGGAAGGATTCTTGGTTGGTGTTTGCACCAAAGTGAGAGACTGTTGCGTCCTTCTCAACTAGTTGAAGCTTGACCAAGTTGCCTTTTTCCCTCTCTAGCCTTCTAAGTGCCGGTCACCATGAATGGTATGTGTGAAAAAGTATAGTCACCTCATTATTCTTCGTTGTGCTAAGTCTCTGAAGGTCTAGTGGAATAATCCGTGGCATAGTCTTCTCTAATTTCTTTGGAAGAGTTCGTTTTGTGCAGATATCTACTTGTCTGTAATTCAATAAAGTGCTTCATATTGGCACCCATTGTTGACGGAGTTTATTACCTTCAAAATCAGTAAAATGACCTTCATGATTTTGACACATTTGAGTCCACCATTAATAAATAACTGTCAGCAGCATTCTATTTGCATTGTCTACTCCATTCCCTGGTGCATTGTTTGGAGAAAACTTCAGTTGGTGTATCCTTCCCATCCCCCTCACCCTCCGCCACCTTTCTACAACCGTTCTCGACAACAATATAACAAGCATTTACAATGCAATAGGTCTCGCATTAGTGAACGTTTGAGCTATTGGCTTTGCTAATAATAATGCAATAGCTCAAACTTTCAGTAATGCAAAAGCTATTGCATTACAAGTGTTTTTTTTTCAATTTATTTATTTTTTAAGCAATTGCAGCACCCACGCTTATTGTTTAAAAAAGACTTAGGGGTGTGTTAAGAGAACTCTGGCAAAGAAGAGCAAACCAAACCTGAAAACAGTGCTGTGCAAAACAGATGTTGGGATACCAATCATCCTAAACTTGGGGCTGGCTATTGGCTGTTATTACACTTAACGCCACTGTAGACATCGTACAACCACGACTGCAACTTACTGCCTCACTCTTTCACTTTCCTGACCTGTTGCCTGTTGTTTTGGGACAGCAGCTGACATTTATTTAGATTATTTTCAGTTTTTTGTAAAGCGCTAAATGTCTTTTTCCAAGTCCCTCAAAGTGGGAGATCATTGATGCCGCGTTCGCTGGTAGCAGTGAGAATGTTAAACGTGTTTAGCAGCTTACATCTGACTTTTGCGATTGTGTTCCTTTTTTTAGCACAATCTCAATATTAACCAGCACACTTTTTTCTAATGATTAGAAGCACACTTAATCATTAGTCACCTTTGTTTAACGCCTAGAGTTTGCACTGCTGATCTCATTATTCCCACGTGAACAACTCAGGACTCTCTAAGATGCACACTTCATAGTGCGGTGGTTTCAGTGTGAGTGTCATGATTTATTAATTGCATCACTTGCAAGAGGGTGATGCACATAGTCAGAGTGAATGAAATAAAATATGTATAACTCCCTGAGCTGATGTAAAAGAGTAAACGGTCTGAAAAAAAGAGAGGGAGAAACAGATAGAGTGAGAGAGTGACTGATTGATTACAATATAAAGGAGAATAAGAGAAAGTATTTATCCGCCTTTGTTTTTGCCCGAATCCGCTTATGCCAAACAAACTCTTGCCTCTGAGCCTCCCATTGCTTCGCTGTCTCACATAAATCAAAGCGCCGAAGCTATGCACTTAAGAAGGACCTTGAGTACGGCAGGTTTGGAGGTGTCAGTACTTAAAACACAGTGACCGGATCCCTGGACAGCGGAATCACTGGCCTGCGCACACCCAGGTGAGTGATTGACTAGGCCCATGGGAAGACTGGCAGCCGTAGACCTGCGGACATTACAGGGTGCCTGCTGGGCAGGCCCCTGGTGAGGGTGGATGGTCCTGTTATGCACGTACTCCGTCTGAGGGTGAGAGGGGAAACCATGTCCTGATGGGATCGTCGTCAGTTGTCGATACACAAAGTGCGAGGGTTGGCTCACTTGAGTCCCGTTCTGTCCGGTCTCCAGAGGCTACTGACCAACGAGGAAGTGCTGCTGGACGGCCTGGGCCGTCCTCTCCGCCTGCAGCGTGTGTAGCCCAGAGTTATCAGCCGATGACTGAAGGAGAGCCCTGCGTGGGAGACCCCCAGCCCAATGCCCATGTCTGTAGCAGTCTCGGTGCTTACAAAATAAAAGTAAATGCACGAATGGCGCGCTGAAAGAAACAAAAAAAAAAGCGCCAGCGAGTGGTGTGTACCAGAGCTGTCGGCCGGATGATTGAAAGAGGGCTCTGCGTGGGAGGCCCCTACCCACTGTCCCTGTCTGCAGCAGTCTCTGGGCTTACAAAATGAAAGTAAAAGCGTGCATGGCGCGCTGAAAATAAACCAGGCTGGCCAGAATAAAACAAGCACGATGCGCGCGACGCCGTGCGTGTGCACATCGCGTGTCTGTACGCGTGCACATCTCCTCAGCAAAAATCAAGCGCGCGGTGGGAGCGTGTGAGGCAGAGGAGACGCCATGCACGTGCACATCGCCTGTCCGTGCGCGCACATGGTTTGTCTCCCTTCGCTAGCAAAACCGACAACAATAGTCTCGCCAAGGCGAAGCAGCGCATGTGCTGCGTTCGCTAGGCGAGACCTAAAAAGGGAATTAATTTCCAAGTGCATTGACTCCTATGGTGTGAAATGCAGCGGTCTTCCCTGACACCTTATAGGGATCTCCTCTCTCTTCCTTCAAGTACCCTCTTATAAGATATTGCGGCTATTCTTCTAAGTAAGGTGTTTTAGGATGCTTCCTGACCATCCTACTCTGGTTCCTTCTCCATTCTGTCATTCCTGTTTTCTTTGTCCTGGACAAACCTGTCCAGCATTAATCTCCTGTTTCCACGAGGGCCTTGTTTTGCTTCAATGATCTTTCACGGGGGACATTCCTAATATACTATTGGTGTCTTCCTTCATTGATGCATGATAGGATCCTTGCGAAGTTGAAGTTGATCCTGAAGGGAAGTGCTTGTCTGTATTTTGTTCTGTCATGTGTCAGCGTGTCTGTTAATTCAATGTCCTGTCCTTACTATAGTATATTTCAGATGGGTCTTGATAAAGATTGTAGGGATGAAACTTGTATGTGATGTTTGGGATATTACTTGCACCCATAGACCACTTCTTTTACCACTTGGTGATTACTTAGAAAGGATTTCTGTAGGACATGTAGTGGAGTGGTTATTGTTTGGTGTACTCTCTAATTATTTGCAGGGTGCTCCTCGTCCAGCAACAAAGCAAAAATGCCTGAGATTAAGACTTAGATATCCTGTTTGTCAGCTCCGTCTTCCATTCCTTTTATGTCTGTGTACTGACTGGCGTGTTTTTCAGACTCTTTACGTGCAAGTGACTAATATGACGTCCTTCCAGGGCCTCCATAGTTGCTGATAATCCTTCAAGGGGTTCCTTGTGCTCTGTTTTATGGTTTTCAGTATTATTACTCTGTCTCCCTTTGTTCTGATCTTCTGCACAGATTCTCCAGTTTAACCACTAAATCCTGTTGCAGGGTGGTCAAGGCTTGGATGGCATCCTCCTTAATCTTGGCCCTTAGCTCAGTTTTCAGTGAACAAAGGCACTCCTGTGGGTCTTTCTCTGACAACACCATGTTTATAAGGGTTTGATCACTGTGTTCCTCTGGGTATGGATCGTGTTCGTCTCCGATTGTTGTTTGTCTTCATTTCTGTAACTAGTTGCAAAGTTCTCTCTGCTGCTTTCTCTTAGGTACCGTGGATTTCTCCTTATTTCCCGGTTATTCCCACAGGTATTCAGGGTTTCTGTCAAGACCAATCCATGCCAGTGTGTATCGTACTGTTTGCAAAGCACAACATGGTCAGGGCCGGAACAGTGTGGGTGTATTTTCCTCGTGACCCTTGCCAGTCCAGTTCATATACCACTTCTAGTGTAGAGAGTTATTGTTCTAGATTATATGGGTACACCTTGTTCAAAGGTCTATGGGTATAGAGGACAATGCCTTCTGTCCTTTTAAACTCACTGTTTCAGCCTATGTCAATAAAATAGGTTTAGTCTGTTCATGGACTGTCTTGAATTTTTTTTCAAACCACAATGAAATGTGTACGTTGTGAAATGTTGGAGCAGTCCTTAAGTATATTTAGATGCCCGATCACAATCTCAAATCCACGTGAACAGAACAGGGTATGAATGAGTGCTTCCAACTCTAGGCTGATCTCCTTCTGGCCCCTAGAACCTACAGTTGACATAATTCATCATTATGCAAAAAGAATACAAGACAAATTATCATGTATGAAAACTTAAAGTGATGTACTGTTAGCTGACATGTCTTCTGTTTGTGGGTGTAAGTTTTTTTTCTTCAAGGGATGATGTGCGTTGTGAAGTCTGAGTTTAAAGATTTTTCCTGCACGCTATTTTAGTGCCATTCTGTGGCCTTGTTTCATGAGGCTTTCATCCAGCCGTAGTTTTTAGCCAACCGCACTAAGCACACTGGGACTACAATTACCTGCATCCTTAGTGCTGCTGGCTGGAAAAGCAGAACTGGATGAAAGCTGCCCTCTTGGCATGGGACCAGGTAATCGGTATAGAATTGCTTCTTCTCATTCTGAAAAATCCAATTCTGCTTTGTTTCAGGATCAGTATATCATGCTTGTTCCCCGCTTCCTGGCACTTCAGCCTCTCCCCAGCTGGCTGCCTACGACTACCTAACCCCACGTTGCGGCAGATGATTGTGATTGGAATTCTCGCTGCCAGTGTTTCTTTGCTGTTCTACTCTGTGTTCATAATCAGAAATAATTACAGACGATCATACAAGGATCGGCGACATCACAGGTAATACACCAAGTCCTAATGTTCAAGGTTATTCTTTGGGGGCAGTGAAAATCTTAACAAGTTGTCAAACTATTTTTGTATATTTTTTGTGCTGGTAGATACCTTGCTAGAGTAACGGATCTAGAAGCTACGGACACAGACAACCCCGACCTAAACTATGGCATTGTGGTGGACTGTGGTAGCAGCGGCTCAAGAGTCTTTGTGTATTGTTGGCCGCAGCACAATGGCAACCCGCATGATCTTCTGGATATTAAGCAAATGAGAGACGAAAACAGAAAACCTGTGGTTAAGAAAATCAATCCAGGTATGAATCACAATATTGTTCTGTTTTAAAACTTTAAGTATGTTTTCTCAGCAAATGACTTAGGCAGCCAATCAACGCGTTATGTTGCTGAGAGTTAATTGAGGAAGCAAAGTGGTAGGACATGTAATCCATAGACCTAAACGTCTATAGGGAAAACATTATATTGCCTGCTGGTTGATATTTCTTATGATATTGACAACCCCTGTAGAAATTCACAACTATTTAAATTAATTTACGTCTTTTCACGAGAAAATCTCCTAACATAGCCTCTGCGGTAATTTCTGTTTATCTGAAAGAAACATGTTAGTTATAGATTCCTTAGATTAGAATTACCCCCAGGCGTCAGACTGGATCCGGAAAGTTTTTTCGTCAGCAGTACCTCTGCGCATCGGAAGGTGGCGTCGGTCGGCTCCGCGTCCGTCGTCGGCATCGTGGTCACCGGGATGACGTCACAGCAGCTACTTAGACGACGCCCTCGCGCGCTGACGTCAGTTCTTTCTTTTTCCGCGCCAGCCAGCGCAGATCCGGGAAGAGCGGTACCTCAGTCAATTTTTGACTAACTTTTTCTCGACTTTTGTCGACTTCTGTTTCGAGTCTTCGACTCCGAAGGTGCACGAGGGATGCCCGGTTTCAAGGCCTGCGATTCCTGTCATCGCATGATGTCGGTGACGGATCCGCACCGCGTGTGTCTTTTTTGCCTGGTGCGCGACCACAATCCCAAGTCGTGCTCCGACTGCCGGTCGATGGCGCCGAAGGCTTTGCGGGAGCGGTCCCGAAAGTGAGGTCAAGGGACTGGTCGCGGAGCCATCACCATTCCGGTTCGAAATCATCTAAGTCTTCGCGCTCTGGGTCGGGTAAGTCGAAGCATAAGAAGAAGTCGAAGAAGCATCGTCGCTCTTCGACTTCTCCTCGTCAGTCGGCCGATCCGACGAGGCACGCGGGTGGTGCCCCTCCCGCAGCTCCGCGCGCGGAGATCGAAGAGTCGACTTCGCGTTTCCCTCCCTTTCCGGGACCCGGAGCGACTCCCGCCCAGCTTCATACGTTCTACGAGGCGATGCATGCCATCCTTGGGTGGACCGACCCCGCTGGCGCACCTTCGGGCCCCGCAGACTCGGTTGGGGGGCCTAGGCCTTCTCTGCCAGCGGCTCCGGCGCCGCAGGCCCCCTTGGATCCAGGCCTAGATCGGCGCCGGTTGTCCTCGTTACACCTCCACCCGCGCCGCTTCCGACGGCACCACTACCGCGTTAGACGCCGGTCGGCCCCCCGGCCGGCGTCGACCCCGGCCTCCATCCCGACATGGATACGGAGCCGGACCGCCGTCGCCGAGAGGGGGTTTTGTGCCCCTGTTCACTCCTGGGGCCCCTTTTCAACCTGAGTGGCAACCAGAGGATGAGGAGGAGGACTGGGAGGGGTCAGGTGACCCTCTGACTGACCAGTTGGACAGTGAACAGGACTGGAGAGAGGAACTGGGGGATGCCAGTGGTCTTGACACCTCCCCTGACCTTGGCATGTTGTCTCCTCCTACCGTGGCTGCGGAGGAGGGAGCGTCGTGCGCAGTGGTGTTGCGTAGGGCGGCCGAGGCTCTCAACCTCGAGCTTCCTACGGTGGCGGTCATGACTAACCTCCTGACAGAGGTTCTTCACGGCTGCGAGCTCTTCAGAGCCCTTGCTGCTGTTCAATGAGGTCCTCAACGACGCCCTTTTGGGCACGTGGTCCAGGCCCAACACGGGGACTCCCGTGGACAGGATGATTGCCCGACGCCACCTCCCGGCTCCGGGCGACCCGACTTTCCTCTCCCAACACCCCACCCCGGAGAGCTTGGTAGTCCAAGCCTCCACTTCCACTACCGCTCCCCCGGAAAGGGAATCCAAGAAGCTGGACCATCTTGGGAAGAAAATCTTCTCTTCCCCCAGCTTAGGACTGCGGTCGGTAAACACTGCATGTCTCTTGGGCCGTTATTCCCACTCGGTGTGGGATACGGTGGCGCAGGTACTGCCTCAGTGTCTGGAGGAGTCCCGGGCAGTGCTCTCCGAGGCTGTGGCCGCCGGGAGGGATGCAGCAAAGTTTGCCATACGTTGTGGGCTGGACACCGCCGACTCTATGGGCAGGACCATTTCAACGTCGGTAGCGCTTCGTCGCTACGCCTGGATGAGGTCAACTGGCTTTTCAGGGGATGTCCAGAACACCTTGATGGACATGCCCTTTGATGGCCGTCGCCTTTTTAGCAACAAAGCAGACAACGCCCTAGAGCTTTTCAAGGACTCACGGGCTATGGCCAAGTCCTTGGGCCTCTCCACCCGCCCTGCGCAGTCTGCTTTTCGCCCCTTTCGTGGCTACGGAAGGGGTGCCCCGCTACGTCCCGCCCAGAGCCACAGACCGCAGCAAGTTACCCAACCTTCGCGCGGCCGGGGACGTGGGAACAACCGTTGTGGTTCCGGGGGGCAGCGGGCGGGCAAGTCCATCAACCCCCCCCTCCGCAGCAGCCTCCAAACCCTCCTAGTCCGACCTTTCAGGCCCATCAAACGCCAGTGGGCGGCAGGATTCGCCATCACCTCCCCCATTGGTGCACCATCACGTCGGACAGGTGGGTTTTGCAAATAGTCCGAAGGGGCTTCTCCCTCCCCTTCGAGATCATCTGGTCCTTCTCCAGCAGGAAGTTACGGCTCTCTTGGCCAAGGGAGACATCGAGCGCGTTCCTATCCCAGAAGTAGGTCGTGGTTGTTACTCCCACTACTTTCTGGTCCTCAAGAAGGATAAGGGCCTGCGTCCTATCTTGGATCTCAGGGACGTCAACCGCTTCCTCCGGAAGGAGAAGTTCAAGATGGTGACGCTTGCTCAGGTCTTGTCTGCCCTTCACCCGGAAGACTGGATGGTAGCGTTGGACTTGCAGGACGCTTATTTTCACATCCCCGTCCTGCGGGCCACCGGCGTTACCTACGGTACACGGTAGGCCACGGGCATTTTCAATTTACCGTGGTCCCCTTTGGCCTTACCAGCACCCCTCGGGTGTTCATGAAAGTGATGGCGGTGGTCTCAGCTCATCTGCGCAGATCAGGGGTTTCAGTCTTCCCCTATCTCGACAACTGGCTGTTGAAGGCGGGCTCGCCCCAGGCAGTTATCTCTCACCTCCAGACTACGGCCGACCTCCTGCATTCGCTGGGGTTCTCCATCAATGTGTCGAAGTCACACCTGATTCCCTCTCAGAAGTTCCTCTTCATCGGAGCGGTTCTGGACACAACGCGATTTCGGGTCTATCCTCCCGAACAGCGAGTCCGGGATATTCAGGCTATGATTCCGATCTTTCAGCCTCTATCCCGGGTTTCTGTCAGAATGACCCTGAGGCTGCTGGGCCTCATGGCCTCTTGCATCCTGCTGGTCGATCATGCCAGGTGGCATATGCGGGCTCTGCAGTGGGACCTGAAGTTCCAGTGGGCGCAGCATCAGGGAAATCTGTCCGATTGCGTCCAGATCTCGGAGGGCACTGCACGTCAACTGCAGTGGTGGCTCACGAACCAGGAGTGGGTCAATGGCAGATCCCTCTCCCTTCCCCAACCAGACCACACTGTGGTGACGGATGCCTCCCTTCTGGGATGGGGCGGCACATGGAGAGGCGGAGATCAGAGGCCTCTGGTCTCCGGCGGGGTCCGGGCTTCACATCAACCTTCTGGAGCTCCGGGCGATTCGTCTTGCACTGAAAGCATTCCTTCCCTCTGTCCGGGGAAGAATAGTGCAGGTGTTCACGGACAACACCACCGCCATGTGGTACTGCAACAAACAGGGCGGGGTGGGGTCGTGAACCCTCTGTCAAAAGGCCCTTCGCCTCTGGACATGGCTGGAACATAAGGGCATATCCCTGGTGGTTCAACACCTGGCAGGTTCTCTGAACGCCAAGGCGGACGAACTCAGCCGCAGGTGCATGATGGATCACGAATGGCGTCTTCAACAGTGGGGAGAGCCTTGGTTCGATCTATTCGTCACCGAATAGAACGCGCAATGTCAGTAATTCTGCACACTGGAATTTCCAAGACGGCACTCACTCGGCGACGCTTTTCGTTGCGAGTGGAGTTGCGGTCTGTTGTACGCCTTTCCGCCTATGCCACTTCTGCCCAGAGTGCTGAAGAAGATCAGGCGCGACCGGGTCCAAGTCATTCTTGTGGCTCCGGATTGGGCACGAAGAGTCTGGTATCCCGGGCTGCTCAACATGGCCATCGATCCTCCGATCAGACTGCCTCTTCGGGAGGATCTTTTGTTGCAGCAGCAGGGGACGGTCCTCCACCCGAACCTGTCCAGTCTCCACCTCCTTGCGTGGAGATTGAGCGGTGGCAGTTGACTTCTTTCGACCTGCCTCCCGAAGTATGTGACGTAATCTTGGCAGCCAGGCGTCCCTCCACTAAGACGGTATACGCCTGCCAGTGGAACAAGTTTGTGGCATTGTGCACAGCAAAGGCTGTGGATCCCCTTTCTGCCCCTCTTTCTGAAGTTCTCTTGTTCCTTCTTTCTTTAGCCCAGCAGGGCTCTGCTCTGGGCACTATCAAGGGCTATCTTTCAGCCATTTCTGCCTTCCTTCGGCTGCCAGATCAACCTTCTCTTTTCAAGTCCCCAGTAGTTAACCGTTTCTTTAAAGGCTTAACACAACTTTTTCCGCCAATCCCCTTCGTTATGCCTCAGTGGGACTTGAATCTTGTTCTTACCTATTTAATGTGCGCTCCCTTTGAGCCGCTTCATAACTGCCCTTTAAGACTCTTGAC
Source organism: Calotriton arnoldi (assembly GCA_963921515.1). Taxonomy (NCBI): domain Eukaryota; kingdom Metazoa; phylum Chordata; class Amphibia; order Caudata; family Salamandridae; genus Calotriton; species Calotriton arnoldi. The sequence continues at coordinate 801,568 of CAWUFW010003570.1, forward strand.
TCTTAAGACTACTTTCCTGGTAGCCATCACTCCTGCTAGAAGGGTGAGTGAGCTCCAGGCCCTTTCTTCCAAACCTCCTTTCCTGTCTGTCCATCCGGACAAGGTGCTTCTCTGGACCCGTCCATCCTTCCTAAGGTGGTCACTGCCTTCCACATCGGGCAGACCATTACTCTGCCCACCTTCTTTTCACCTCCGCATCCTTCAAAGGAGGAAGAGAGGCTCCACCGTCTGGACCCAAAACGTGCGCTCTCTTTCTATCTGGACCGCACAAAACAGTTCCGGGTGGATGATCAACTCTTTGTTGGCTACGTGGGCGCCAAGAAAGGTCGGGCCGTACACAAACGCACCATTTCTCGATGGGTCGTTTTGTGTATTAAGGCATGCTATTCTCTGGTTAAAAAAAAGCCTCCGGTCGGGCTATGCGCCCATTCCACCAGGGCGACGGCAGCCTCTACTGCCTTGGGAAGAGGAGTTCCTCTACATGACAACTTCCAGGCGGCCACGTGGGCATCGCTGCACACGTTTACGAAACACTACTGCCTGGACGGCCAAGCCCGGAGAGATGGCTTCTTTGGCCGTTCTGTTCTCCAGGATTTTCTGGTGTGATCTTGGTTCGCAGACCCACCACTGGGGTTGGTATTGCTGGGGTATCTATTCTAAGGTAAGAAATCTATAACTAACGTGTTTTTTTCAGATGAACAAGTTACTTACCTTGGGTAACGATATATCTGTAAGAAACATTAGTTATAGATTTCTTACCGCCCCACCCATCCTCCCCATTCTGCGAACTGATTTCTAGGGTTGACTACCTTTCAGGGCCCTAGTTTTGTGCACCAGTAGTCAGTGTCTTGCATGGCTCTGCGTTTCTGGCGCGGAAAGTCGTGTACAGAACTGACGTCAGCGCGCGAGGGCTGCGTATAAGTAGCTGTCGCGACGTCATCCCGGCGACCACCACCACCACGACGGACGAGGAGCTGACCGACGCCACCTTCCGACGCGCAGAGGTACTGCTGACGAAAAAACTATCCGAATCCAGTCTGACGCCTGGGGGTAATTCTAAGGTAAGGAATCTATAACTAACTAATGTTTCTTACAGATATATCGTTACCGAAGGCAAGTAACTTGTTCTTTTGACTCATGTTGCGTTTCCAGACCTGCAAGCATGCATGTATTTTTTGTGATTTGGGAGGCATGGGGCTTATTGCTTCTAGTGCATCAAGCCATCACATATCAAATATTTTGAAGCTTCTGCAGACTGATTATTTCAATAAACACATGCAAATCTCTAATTTTGCATATGCTGCTGATCAGTCATGGTTGCAGTCCCTAGGCCACACAAATCAAGTTAAGACCGACCTTTTCCGAAAACACTGAATGTGTAGTAGGCGACCATAGTAGCTTCTATTATCTTCTATCTGTTTGTTTAATTAACAATACTCTTTCTTCAGTCCCTCTTCTATTTCCATCTCTGGTATGCCTTTGTTGCCTTGTGGTGGGAAAAAAACTGTTCCAAATGAGACCATTTCACACACTGTATTCCAACACTATGCACCCTAACTTCCTTTCTGTGTCATTGTTTCCCACTGATTACATAGGAAAGTGTCAGTTGTGTTTTCTATTTATAGCGAGAGTGGTAGTCCTTTTTCTGTGGTTCTCTTCTTCAGTGCTAAAGGAGTAGGAGTTTAATTGGAATTTGTGGGTTACCAATGGGATTTTGCTCAGAACACATATTCATTTGTACAGTTTATAGTTAATTTTTGCCACAAATGTCTAACTACAAAAATTGAAAGCCATTGTAGGATGTGGCTCTCTGTTTCACCTTCAGAGTTTGTGTATTTTCCTAGACCACTGACATCCACTAAGGTTAAGTGAGTTATGCACTCAAATCGAAAGACACTTTCCTAGAGTTATTCTGACACAAAAAAGTAAATGTGCATAAGCTTCTTGCCTTTAACGTTGCATATCAGCGATCCACAGAAGGCAAGAAACATACGAAAGATTGCATAAAGCGCGGTCAATGTAGTTGCCATTTAGTTCTAATACTTTAGTTTGCTGGTACCAGGAAAGAAAGCAGTTTTCAAAAATCCTCAATTGTTTGGGCTTAGAGCAGCCTTACCACGGTAAACCATGCTATTTGGAAGGTGCATTTGGCACTAAACCATAGCAGTCTACAATTAGCCTCCTTTGACTGTGCATTACTACTGCTCGTTTTTCTTTCCCTTTTGATTCTTCCGTAGCTCTCAATAAGCAAGGCCAGCAGAATGCTTTCCAATGAATAGATGGAGTTGAGTCTTTTGCCAGTCCTCTCCTGAAAAAAGATAGCTACAGCTGTATGGTATTGGGTGCACCATCACCCACTTCCTCTTTCGTTATGCTAATACCCTTCTTGAATCTATGTTTTAGGTAAAGCACCAGAAAAAACTATGTTCTAATTTATTTTCCAAAACACTATAGGCGAAGGTGGAAGAGGCAAAGTAAGATGGCAAAGATCATTCTTCATCACCATCTTTTTCCTTGCCCTGGCCCATTCTCACAGCAACATCACATAGCCACACCATGCCAGATATACTTTGCCCACCTCTTCATCTTGATCCACAGTTGACGCATATCTTTGCCCCATTGAGACATCTGGTGTCAAGAGACTGAGGGAGTGTAGTCTCCTTACTACTGATCCTTAAAATTCCCTATTTAGAAGGTGGTGCGTCATTCTTTCTCCAATGCTTGCAAAATATTTTTTCTTTTGAGCTTTATTTTTAATGGAACATTTTGGTATACCAGCCAAACATGTACATACCACACACACGGTAGTAAGGGTTAGGAGGAACAGCCCCACTCCGACCTCCTGACATACAACTCTACCCACAAAAAGAAATGGGGCTATGCAAAATATGTCGCTCTGGAACAGAGTTAGGTAGACAAGACCCAGGTGTTGTTAAAACTGCCCTCACCCACAGAAATTTGTGGCATGCTTCATCATAGGGCTGCTAACACACCTCCGCGCAAGCCAACGACAGAGGTGGAGCAATAGGGAGGGGAAGACAAGACACACATAAAGAAAAACTATGTGGGATTAAAAAAGGATAAGTGCAGAGCAAATGATTTAACTAACACAGTGATGTCTAAACTATCCTTTATTAGTGGACTCTCTGGTTAGATTTAAAAGGTTTTGAAAAACCAATGGATGGTGGTATGTTGGGCTATAATGAACCCACTACCCCTCCAATCTGTCGACATGTTTCAGCCGGCTAATGCGTTGTCCCCGGCTTTCATCAGGACTATAAAGCTAGATCCCTAGAGTACTCTCCCTAGCTCCTACCTTGTGGAGTTGGAGCGAAGTCACGGTCTGAGTGAATGCTCAAGTCAAAAAAAGATTTCGTAACTTACTCCCAGAGATTTACCGAGTTTCATTGAGCTTATTACTTGAACTGGCGGGGGAGCGAGGACAGCTCCCTGTAGTCACACGGCGCCGGGAGGGACGAGTGGTCCGCGACGCACTCACCTTGACATAAGTGTGACTACAGGGATCCCTTGGCTGAGTATTGATATGAGAGGCATGCGTTTTGACAAATTAGCAAATTGGTCGCAGTGTTACTACAAAAGGACATCCCTTTCAATTGTGTGGCAGAAACCTACAACTTGTAAACAGCCAGAACTGCTTCGGAGACTCGGAGACTGTTACAAATTCAATACCTGACTCACTGTGCATACAATTTTTAATTTATCAACAACAGCTGGTATTTTGCATCTTTTTCCTGTTCTGACAAGGAAATCACTAACAAGGAGTTCATGTATCCATCTGAACAGAGCTGTAGAGATATCCTAGCATGCTATCTGGGATATGCTTGGCTTTCCAAACTTTGCTAAAACTGGATGTTATCTTTTTGAAAAATGAATGCTACACAAGTGAAACCTGTGTTCTCATGTATGACCTATCCAGCTGAAATCATAATGGATCTACATCTGTAACAGCCCCCAGTGGCTTTTCGTGAACTGGAGAGTCTCCTCCAACTGCTATAAGAGCACCAGAGACAAATCCGAGTAGTGCATCTGTCCCTACTGAAAGATGCCAATTATGGTGGCTGTATTTCACCAACATCACTCTTCGATGAGTCAGTTAATGAGTGACTTGATTCACTATTATCATTCGAGCCCACAAATGAAGTACTCTCACCATCACTGAGTACTGTGGAATTGCAACTGCTTGATGGTCCATCTAATATGCGGGCTGCCGACAGCAAGCACGCAGTGACTGGTTTTCTCAATGACCACAAATATGCTGTGTGTAAACCTAATGATGTCAACATGTCCTCGGAAGAGGATTGAGATTGAAACAACGTGTACTTTGATCAGAGAAATGCACACGATTATGAGCCGGGGATTTCGACAGACTATTTTTCTTTTTATCTTTTTCTTTTTAAAGCTACATTATTTTTAATTGGCATATTCAGTATCATGCTTGATCTGTTTAATCGCCAACATGTATCTTTTTCTTTAGTATAATACTTTAGTCGTATATGCTATTATGATAATTGTCTTTTTAATGCATTTTTTCTATTTTCTAAAGTTTTGAAAGTTCTACCTCTAGAAATCTGCAAGGCTTAAGAAAAGTATTCATGCATAGCTTATTGTGTTATTTTTCGCAATATCATGTTATCATATAAGTCATGCCAGTTACATTTACATATATTTATTTTAAGTTATATTGCATATTTTATTAATCATGTTTAGATATAGAGTTTTATATCTAAATATTTTGTGAGCATGGATTTTCCTATCAATCAGATAAACCCTTAATATCTCTGCTCATATGATGTCAGAATTCCGACGTACAAGCTGGGGATGACATAAAGTCCATAAGGCCAAGCTACATCTTGAGCAGGCTGAGTCTCCATTTTCTCTTTTTCTGCAGAATCATTGTCATGTCTGCCTTTAACATCGATGCCTTTATTCACCCAGTGTGCATCAGCACTCTGGGTATCGCAAAAAAAATGGGAATGGCTCCAATTGTACATGCAGGCATCTGTTGTCACTGCTATGGATCTGGTCTCCAATCGAAAAAGTTGTCACCTGTGTGTTCAGCAGAGTAGCACAGACATGGATTAGGAATGGATCTTTCAAATCCAGTAGTTTCTGAACTATCCACGGATCCATCATCCAGTTGCTTGAATTAGGATACCTGACAATTGTCTTTAGCTATAAATGTTAGTGTCTTCGACTGAATGCTCCTCTAAGTTGTTGATGTACATGATGCAGATCAATTAAGCATCCTCAAAAAGATGCAACGGTGAACTTGGTCTTGTGACAGTATGCTCATTGAAAAGAAGCCTGCTAATGAATCAATAACATTTATGTGCAAGCAGATTTCTTCTTCACACTAACTCATTGCCAGTCCTTGTAAACGTTTGACCGTCATTCAGCCACTGCCTTGATAATCATATCAAGAAATAATTTTCACTTTATAGCCCTCAATGTTGTTTTCACTGGTTTTAAGAGTTTTATAAATGCCCAGGGGGCCGTGTACAGTTAAAAGAGCACACTGGTAAATTTCGACATTTGTGATTTCAACATGAAGTGAAGGAATCTAACTGACCATCTAGGAGCTGCTGTGGTCACTGTAATGTCACTGTAATATAGGTATCTGTATCCCTCAGATGCAGTTGAGCAATCAATTCACCTTTCTGAAGGGCATCCCCATCATCTTGAAATACCTCTACTCCACCCACACCTTTAACTCTTTTAATTTGATGAACAATCCTTTTTTTTTATTTTTTATTAAACTAACGTACCCCTTGTATGATGGACTGTTCATGTACAGGTGCCTTTTTGTCCACAGTTAGTACTTTGTTGTTGAGAAATCTGATCGTTTCAGGTGATAAGTTAGGTCTGGCTAGGGCAACCTTGCTTAGTGTATCGTTTACTTCTGTCCTGTATCTGTGCACCATCTGCAGTACCCAAGTCTCTCTCAGTTCCCTGTTCATTTTTGGATGGCTTCCCTCTCTATTCTTATGTTTGTCCTGCTCCTGAAGCATTTTTCTTTACCCTCTTTTTTCTCTTATTTCCTTGGTCATTTGGGATTTAGCATGCATGCAAGTGCATGTTTCACACCTGCCTCTCTCTTTGTTTTCGTTTATCAGCATGTGCTTGTGCTCTTAACAATTCTCTCGAAGCCCCTCAGCTCTGTCGTCCTACCCTCATGTCCTGCTTCTTTCTCTCTCTGTGTTTTGTTTTTTTAGGGGCACACTTGAGCTTTTTCTTTTCTTCACTGACCCAGTCCCCTCTTTGTGTACCTGTCCCCCAGTCAAGTTCTGTTTGCACCTCCCTCTGTGATTGAATACTGCTGCAGTTTATTTTTGGACTCTCACTCCCCTACTCCAGTCCCCCCTTCTTCCCAGTCTTTCTCTCCCTTCCTGTGCATTTCGCTATCTGCCCCTTCCCTGCTACCAGTCAAGCCTGCATGGTTCTGGAGAGCTTATACCCCAGCCTTGAGTTCTGCATAGCAAGTTCAACGTTTTTTAACCCCCACCTCAGCACACGTCAAGCATGTGTGTGTCCTGGAAGTAATTTTTGTAATACACATTGAGTGAGGCCCAGAGTAGAGCACTGTGATCCTGGGGGCGCACCATCTGCACCCTCCTTTGGTCGAGTCTGACTACCTTTAGTTCACTGGCATGTAAAGGACTGACCGTGGTGGCAGAGATATTGTTTCCAGTGACACAGCAGGCCTTTTACCTGTCCGTACCAGGGAAAGTTTTCTACTCACTGCTCCTGCTTCTTAAATTGGTTGTGGATGGAGTGTGTGTGTTTCTCTGTGACTCTTGAACAGGTTCCCATAATAAACATTTTTATGCTTTCAAAGAGAAAGATTGCTGGCATCACTATTGCTTTTGCCAGTGCCGCCATTTTATTTTGCCAACCATTTTTGAGTTTTTAAAAATCTTTTTGGTATTTGCTTAAACACGATGGTGTGTCTTGCTTACATCATTTCGTGCGGAAATACAACCATTGGATAGCATTCAGTTATGGCATTTCTAAATTCAAACCGATAACATGGTTTCGCCCGTACAGCTTAAAAAGAATCTGGCACTGCAATGCCAAAAGCGGCAAGCGCAATGAACAATCAAGACTGGTTGGCTTTCCCAATCCTTGTGTTAGAACAGGATATACAACAGTCATTGCTTATGCAGATCTTGGTAATTGTTTGTAAGGTTTGTTCGGTAAAGATCAGGCAATGACAGGTGCCAGAGGGCTGAACATATATATAGGAAAATAAATTATGTAGTGTTGCTGCATAATGGTTAAGATGAATAGGAACAACAACAATCTGCATGAGAAGCAGTACACTTTGAGAACTCAGGGTTGTCCTAGGGTTATTATGTGTTAAGCCAGTATCTGAGAAGGAGAAGTTGCATGTACAATGAGATACTTTTTTGATTCCTTATTTTCCAGGACCAGATTGGTTGACAGGCTACTAAGTGCAGCCTTTGCTTGAATGAAAAGGCACAGTACGATATAAGTCTACAATTGTGAAATGACGATTGTTGGGCAACTGTTCGACAGAACAATGGGTACCTACATTACCAATGATGGGTCCAACTCTGTAAGCATAACTTAGTAGTGGTAATTCCACCAGCTTGCAAAAAATATCACTATAGCACAAAGAAAGGCTTAATGTGGATGGATGGATAGATGGATGGATGGATGGATACAGGCTGAGCAGTGTCATCAATACATAATAGTGAGGACTTTCTAGATGAGAAAGGTTTAAAGTTCTTTCAAGAAGATAGACTAAACTGGGTGGAGGTTGGTGGGCAGTGTTTTCAAGCGTTGTTTGATAGGTTGTTGCCACCAGAAGCTTGGTATTTCCAGACAGCTATCTTCTGTGACTGCTTGTTAAACTGTCCTTGTGTAATACTTCCTGTAACTGTTACTCTGCTTTGTATCCCCTACACAAATGGTTGCTAACCTGTGTTCCAAGACGTCATCTCAGGGTGTCCGATACTGTTTAGTCAATTAAATAATATTAGCTTATTAATAAATTATATACACATAAAAAGCAAAATGTGAAACTGAAAATGTTAAAGCGCCCTCGAAACGTGAAAGAATTTGGCATCCTTAGCTTGTTTTGTGGAGCACTACACGTTACAACAAACAGTAGCATGGACGATTTGTGGCCTCAATTGAAGCACTATTATACACCAACAAAAGGAGAGGATTCATTAGAAGCAAAAAGACAATATAATATGTTATAGTCTGGCATATTGTTTTGTATTTTAAAAGTAAAAAAATTGAAAGGCTGCAAACAGCCTTTTAAAATAAAATGTTTGATTTTTGTAGTTTTGTGTTTGTGAATTATAGAAAATAGTTCATAATTTGTGTATTTGTTTTATGTATACTTGATTTTTGTAGTTTTGTGCATTTGTTTGAGGTTCAAATCATACAAATTGTTAAGGCTGGGGTCCCGGCATCCAATAGTTAACAAGTGGGAGTCCACAGAAGTACAAAGGTTAAGAAACACTGCCCTACACCATTCAAAATAAAGGTTGCTATTTTTGTTTGAGGCAACTTTCTCTTTCCTCCCCATACTCCAGAGTATAAAAATAATGACTACTCTGTGGGGGATTGTGTGCCTCTCTCTCTCTGTTGTGAAAACCATGCTAATGAAGCTACACACTGCGTCATTGGGCTAGATACCTATAAATACGGTCTAGGTTGGTGATGAAATGTAATACTCTGTAAAGTACTAATAAAAAGCAATTTTATATTCAAATACTAATAAACATTTAAAGCGATGTCCGGAATGAACCATTTAAAACACTATCTCCAATCAACTGTGTTATATGAAATGAGTTCCATCCAAGACATTTAAAACCTCTCATTCCCATTTTTCTTTACCTTTAAGAACATGCTATGGGATTGCTTTAACAATGTACATGTACATGGGTGCATTAGGACCAGTCCTTCCTCTGATTATCAAGCTTCTGAGAAAGCTAGAAAGGACACTGCTTGGAACTGGGGGCATAACACAAGCCCTTGAAGCCTCTGAGGCACGGGAGGGCCTCACTCCTTCAGTGGGCCCCCAGTCAGCCCAAGACCAATCAATGCACATGCGATATGGGAAACTTGTGGGCCTGTAATCACTTTCCGCTGTGAGCACCATCATTTTTAGGTCTCGCCTGCGACAGCTCATGCACTAGTGCATCTGCTCTTACTTGCAAGAGATATTGTTTTCTGCAAGGATCTTGAAGTTCGCCCTTTGCTCACCATTCGTTAGCTTCATTGTCACGCTTATTTGGTGCCTCCAAATTGGCCCACATGTGCCAGCTTCACTTCCTTTTCTTTTGTCTAGAGCATGGACCAAGTACTGAATTGTTAATCTTGATTGGGGTCCTTCCGCTGCAGGCACTGTGATTGAGGTACTATTTTTTTTCTAGCTAGCACAGTCCTGGTTGCTTCTTCCCTCCCACCTCCACCCCCCTGTTGTCTGTTTCTTCTTCCCTCCTACATCAACCAACCCTGTTGTCAGTGTTGCTTCTTCCCTCCTTCCCTCCAGCCTCTTGTCAGTGTTGCCTCTTTCCTCTCATCCCCCATCTCCAATTCTCTGTGTTGCCTCTTCTCTCCCAGTCTCCACATCTCCTGTTGTCCTTGTTACCTCTTCCCTCCCATCCCTTACCCTCCTGTAGTCTGTGTTACCACCCACCCCCACCTGTCATAAGAAAAAAAAGCACTATGTCGCACTGGCCATGCCATACCATTTTTGTTTTTAGCTTCCTGTTCTCGCATCATAAGACTTTCAGCATGCTGCAAAGCAGCCACGATAATCTACAAAATGGGTAAAAGACATTGACAAAGCCAATAGCTCACACAAAACCAAGACCTGTTGGTTTGGTTTTAAAGAGAGGAGTTGTTCACGCTCGTGATGTGTTCTTCCTAATACAAGACCCTGGGGACCCATTTAATCGTCACCTTTAACTGCCATCTAGGATCCTGTTTTTTGGACGGACTTAGCACGGATGTCATAACCTTATGTGATCTATTGAAAAAAACCCTAGTCTGCACTGCTTAAAGAGGGGTTTGAGCTCTGAGCACAGTTGGCCCTTCTGTTATATGGAAAGACCCCCCCCCCCCCCAATGGAGAAATATTTATTTTATGAGCATAGATGTTGAATGGCGGACACATGTTGAGGGTCAGCCCTCCCAAGACGTGGGCTGCCCCAGACCCCTTCTACCCCCCTTTCCAGAGGCATGATTTTATTTTTAAGAAATTTTTTATTTTGCCCCAGGGCGGAAACATTGATCTAATCCACTAGCCACCAGGGAGTGCATATGCCCATGTAATGGGTATGTTGGTGTTTATTTCCAAGTTATCACCAACATAATTATCTGCAGCAAGCACAAATGCATGCAGACATCTATACCATGCCAAACAGCTGTACTGCTTGCCTTTTCCAAATCAAACCTGCCCCAATGTCGAAATGTGGACAACTTTTTAGGTGTGGCCTTTGATTTCATTAAAATAAATAAGGGCCAAGCTTACAAAGATTTTGTCATGTTTTTGTGGCTTTTTCATGTATATCCTATGCAAAATATTTGTTGTGATTTTACAAAGCAATATCTTTGTGTTGCTTTAAAAAAAAAAATAATAACACAGCTGCCTTGTGTTACTTTGCATCAGGTAGGCATTCCATGGGTGGTGCGTGCGCATTCCTGTGCATTCACCCTTGGTTTTTTATGCAAATCCATATCTACAAAGACTTGTAGACATGGACTTGTGCCAAAATCCAGCACCTGCCTGAGGCTGGTATAATTTCTTCTCGTTATTTCCTGTTTGCATGTTTACTGTTTCTGCAGCACACATACATAGACCAAATAGCCCCAAATGGTAGTTTTTATGCAGGAAAGGGTCCATTCCTGCACAAAAACTATCCAGATAATAACACCAACACCCTTACACTATGGCGCAAGGGTGCAGTGCCTGCTTTGGTCCAAGGCAGCACACAGTACGTGGAGTGAACAGAACTGCACCATTTTTTGCAAGATATGATGCAGTTCTGCTCTCCCCAGGTGACGCAACGCAGCACAGCAACTTTGCTTGCTGCATTGCACCATTTTCCCCTTGAAGTATTTTGTGGTATCGCGTATGTGGCAAGTTGAAGTAATAGAAGAGTTAATCGGAACAGTGCAACACACTTCTCCAGATTAAAAATGATTCCTCATTGACCTCGGTTTGATCCTTTCCTGTTCGAATCACCATTCCCAGCCACAAAGTGGGGTAGTGTTTTATCAGGACAAACGGAGTAATGCTGGGTCGTAGGGCTTTTGTGGATTTTATCTGAATTCAGAAGTTTGCATCACAGAAATGTAAGGAAAATAATTGATTTTAGGCAAAGTTTGAGGTTTGCAGGGCATTGTGGGTAAGAAAACGTTTGTGGGATGCACACAGTTTACAAGGGCTTCTGGGTGAAAACAAAACCTGAGGAGAGCCATGCAAGTCACACTACCCTGAGCTCCCACCGGTGTCTACTTTTTAAAAATGTGCGGATTTGGTAGGTTTCCCTGGGAACCGGCTATGCTAGGGCCCAAAATCAACAGCTAGCCAAGCTGAAAAAAATGGTCCGTTTTGAATGGAAAATTATGATCTATCCATTTTACGTTTTGGGCCCTTTCTTGTTGTGGGCATTAGCCCCACCCACACAACTTGGGTACCATTTTAATCGGGCGACTTTGGGGGAACGCTGGGTGGTAGGAAATGTGTGACTACCAGCAGATTCCAGAACTTTCCATCCCAGAAATGTAAGGAAAATGTTTTCACCCAAACTTTGAGGTAAGCAAAGGCTTCTGGGTAAGAGAACCTTGCTAGAACCACACAAGTCACACCACCCATGACGCCCCCTGGTTGTTTAGTTCTCATAAATGTCTGGGTGTGGTAAGATTTCCTGGGAGGCAGCTGATCTAGGGCCCCAAATTCCCAGCTACTCGTGTTGTAAAAAACAAAGATACTGCTAGGAGAAATATGTAGTTCAGTCACGTTTTGTGGTGTTTAGGGTCTCAGGCGCTAGGCCCAGCCACACAAGTGGGGTACTGTTTTTAACGGAAGACGTGTGGGAACACGGAATAGTAGAACATTTGTTACTACCAATTGGACTTCGCTCAGTTTTTGCCTCCCAAATTGAGCCAGAATGCAAGAAAGAAGACATTTTGCAAAATGCCCTTTGAATGACACTGCTCTCAAACTCGGTATCTGGTGTGCATTTGTAAGGTGGAGCTATGTTGTTGGCTCTGGCTACCTCAGGTTCATGAAGAACCTGCAAAACCCTATATATCCCTCGACCAGAAGGGTTTAGTGGATGTAACTGTATAATTCTTTTGTAAATCAGCCATCATGACAAGACGATATAGATGAAAATGTTGTCACAATGGTTAATTTTTCCTACTCATTTTCAATATTTATTTTAATTTCAACAGTTAGTTTCTTTGGGAAAACCTTAGAGATCTACACAAATGCCCCTTGCTGATTTCAGAATGTTGTCTCCTTTTCAGAAATGTATAGCTTTCCAGCATCACCCATAGGAAGGTTGAAAGCACAAAAATTGGGAAAATGGGCTACCTCTTAGAAAATGCCAAAACTATGGTAAAAAACTGCTTTTTTTTAATTCAGATCTGCTTGTTCCTCAAAGCTGTGAAGATGGTGATTTCAGCACAGCAAACTTTTTGCTGATGTCAGTTTTAGGAAAAAAAATAGACTTGCTTGTGCAGCCCTTGTTCCCAATATTCAGGCAAACACCCCAAAATGTAGCTGTATTTTGGCTAATTTCACGGTCTCCTCCAAAGGAATCACAGACCCTTGGTACCCGTAGAATCTCCATAATTTTTGGAAAAAAAGTATGCAAATTTGTCATGGGTACCTTTTGTGGTGAAAAAAAAGTTATTGAGGCATAAGCAAGAAGTACCCCAAGTAGCAAAAAACAAAAGACAAAAAAAGAGATCAGCAATGGAGTGGAAAATCCGCTACTTTTTAAGCAGGTTAGGAGTACTTGTACGTTGCTTTTCCAACTGATTTTTGCATATATTTGTAGATTTATGAATCTATAGCGAAGGGGGAGAGAGGGCAAAATGTGCAACAGAGAGAGAGAAAAGGATAGGGGAGAGAGTGACAGGAGGGAGCAAACCGAAAAAGGCAGAATAATATGGGACAGACATATGGCAGCAGAAACCAATATGAAAGTACACAGAGGTAAAGACCGACAAGGAAAGAGATTGAGGTATAGAAATTGAAGAGTGAAAATGCTACATGTGATGGAGTGTATTGAGACTGTTCAGCTGCTATCTAACACAGCTCCCAGGGTCAGAGCAGTGGTAAAAAAAAAAAGCCCTGCTCAGTACTGAAGAACTTAAACCTGTTGCCCTGCTTAGTGTATGGTTAACAGTAACCGGGTATATTTGCATGGGAGGAAATGACCAAGTGAGTGAAAAGCTGTGTGAAAGCCCCCTCCAAGCCCTTTGATATTTAATTGTCATAACGTATAGCATTCAAGAAGCCGGGATACATAACTGAGAAAAGCAGCTGCATACAACATACACCTCTAGATTTTTATAGGGAACTAAATGTTACAGTGCCACAAGCAAATTACGTTTTGTCAGTCTCCTCATGGTTGCAGTATTTTTGAGACACTATTGCAATTTGAGGAAGGAAGTAATGGTGTGTGTGTGTGTGTGGGGGGGGGGGTTGATTGATTGTAAAGAGCAGACACCAGTTCTTGAGAGAGCACAACGTGAGTGAGACAGGGGTTTGAGAACACTTCACGTCTTTTTGTCTCCAGATGGCACTGACCTGTACCAAGCTCTCCTGCCTGCCAGTCCTGGGCTCCCTCCTGCAGCCTTTGACCTGCCCAGTGTCAGTGCTAGGCTTCTTCTATGCTCAGAATGCAGAGCCCTGCAGTGGACAGGTCTTCATCTCTTGAGTCCTGAAGATGCACAATGCAACGTGGCTGGGTGCTATGGTTAACAGCTTCCTCCTCAGCCTCTGGCTGTTCTTGGCATATAAGTTGCCCATCCCTGACATATTGTGGGCTTTCTGGGTCACATTCTGGCTACTCTTTATATAAAAGTGGCCGCTCGTTGACATTTTCTTAGAATTCTTGGTGCCTTTCTGGCTTTCCCTGGCATAACGGTGGTCCATCCTGTACATATCGTTGACATTCTGAGCAGAATTCATCTAGCCCTGGCATAATGTCCCATCCTTGACATATGTGTTGCGGTTCTTGACATAATTTTGTCTTTCCATTGCTTATTGGTAGCTGTGGTGCAGTTTTGCATATCCTCACCTTATTGTGGTTGGTCCTAATATAAATCCTGCTGTAAATGGCCTCGTGGTGGTAAACATCCTTATTATGTGCTGGGCTTCCTAATATTTTATGTTAATTATGCAACAAGTGCCGAACCTGCTCATATGTGACAGTAATACATGTGAGTTTTCATTAAAAGTGACAACCTGGTGCATGAGAATTAAAGCTATATTTCCGCCATAAAGTCGGAACAAGTGATAATGAACCGCACCGTAGATATTCTGAGCACCTCGGTTTTGTATTTTATTTGGGCGATAATTACCGCATCCAGCAAGGCGCACTCCTCATTAGGTGCTAGGACAGCAGACTTATGACTTTTCAATCTGCGCCTATTTGAATCAAGCAGATAACGAGGGCATGGGGGAGCCGTACACCTAATAGGCTCGATTTCTTAGCGATTGTGATATTTGTTTCATTTTTTCCAGGCATTTCAGACATTGCAAGCACTCCAGACAAGGCAAGCGATTACATGTATCCGTTGCTGAAGTTTGCTGCTTCCCATATCCCCAGTGCCAAGCACAAAGAGACTCCACTGTACATCCTCTGCACGGCAGGACTCCGGATCCTTTCTGAGAGGTAACGCTGTCTTTCTGCACTCCGCTAGAGCTCAGTTTTTTCTTTAGTTCTGTAATAGTACTTATCCGGATTTTGACTACTCTCCTGTGTCTTTGAGGTGACCAGCTTTTGTTGAGATTTTAAGAGATCGAAATACTGTCTGTTCTCGGTTAACTATACCTTGTGGGCTCCTTGAGTTATCAAACATATGACATGCCTATTTTGCGTATATTCCCGTGATTCAAATCTCTTTTCTCCCAAGTTATTGAGCCACCCAATATACAATTTCTAGGAATGGCTTGTTCCATGCAGGAGATTTACTTAAAATTGTTATGTAAACAAAGGAAAATGTATCATCAAAATGCAGTATTTGTTTTCCAAAGGATTACCTGTCTTTTTACATGGTTTCTTATTGGGCATTTCTGGAGTGCAAGTATAGAGCTATGTATCGCTATAATAAATCTCCTTTTGAAAATGGAAATAGAGTCACTTTAAATGTTTACCTTGCGAGTTCTCCAAGAGCAGAACGTAGCTCATTGTTAGTTGTGGAGGTTCACTACGGCCCTTTGCTGGTAAAGTGCTTAGTATTGTCTGTTGAGGCTTCCAGTGCCCAGTTCTGCGTAAAATATGATCCATTAACAGTGAGGCCGTTAACAGGCATTCATTTTATACTCCAGTGTCAATAATCTATTTAAAGCAAATAGGGTCCTGTGTACTTTAAAAGTGCTTTGAGACCTTCTAAGCATGCGTCCTGTTTAAGTTTGGATCTAGGGACTAAAACGTGATTAATCTTGAAACTGCCTGAATTTTGAAGCTTACTTAAGCAGCTAAAATGACACTATTGATGGACTTAATTTGTAAACATACAAGATGATTTGTAGGTGTTCACTGCTTTTAGCTGATGTCTCCACCATGGAGCACCCACATCCCACCTCTGTGATGAGATTTCCTCACATTAATTCATTTACTAGCGCAAATTCGAGTTTTGTGAATCCCAAAGTGTACTCCTACTCTTAAAGGAAGCTATTGCTCAGAAAGAGCTATATGAATCGTCCCAGTAGTAACTAGCTGGAATCCCATCCTCCCTCATTGTGAATCCTAGATTCTGACAGAAAATACCTAAAGCAAACAATCTGATATTGGTAGTGCATTTAAAATCCTTCTGTAACTTTGGTATCTGAAAGAGACACGTTAGTGACAGATTCCTTACCTTAGAATATCCCCAGGCGTCAGGCTGGATCCGGAAAGTTTTTGCGTAGCAGTACCCTTGCACGTCGGTAGGCGGCGTCGTGCGGCTCCGCGTCCGTCGTCGGCGTCGTGATCGCCGGGATGACGTCGCGGGCAGTACTTAGACGCCGCCCCTGCGCGCTGACGTCAGTTCTTCTTTTTCCGCGCCAGCAAGCGCAGATCCGGGAAGAGCAGTGCCCTGGTCATTTTTTGACCATACTTTTGGTGAATTTTTCACTGTTTTTTCATACTTTCAAGGTGTCGTAGGGATGCCCGGCTTCAAGCGATGCGGCGCCTGTGCGCGGATGATGTCCGTCACCGACCCGCACTGGGAGTGTCTCTTCTGCCTCGGCCGAGGCCACGACACGGAGTCTTGTACCGACTGCCAGGCCCTCCACCCGAAAGCTTTGCGAGAGCGGTCTCGAAAGCTCCTCGAGGCCCGGCATTCGGCTCCGCGGAAGCCCCGGTCGCGTGAGAGGTCCAGGGGTCGATTGCGGAGTCCACACCGGTCGTCGGCGTCGAAGTCTTCTTCGTCCGGTAAGTCGAAACACAAAAAGTCCAAAAAGCATCATCGCTCTAGGACTTCGCCTCGCCGGTCTCGCGACTCGGCTGAGGCCCCTCCCGGCATTGTCCCCGCCCCCGTACATGCCTGTGGAGTCGCCCCCGCCATACCCGCCCTTCCCGGGTTCGGGGGCGGATCCGGCCAAAGTGCAGGAATTCCTGTCGGCCATGGCCCGCCTCTTCGGGCCTTCAGGCCCCTCCGGTGCGCCTTCGGGCCCCGCGGGCCCTGATGGGGTTGCTCCGGCGTTGCCGACGGCTCCGGCCCCGGCGTCGCCCGTGCCTCCAGCCTCGATCCCGGCTCCGGCCCCGGCCTCGATCCCGGCTCCACAACCCCCATCGACGCCGGTCGACCTAACGACACCTCCGCCGGCGCCGATGTCTCCGGTGCCGTTCTCGGCGCCGCCCTGGGCTCCGGGCGGCGTCGTCCCCCTGTTCCTTCCGGCTCCGGACATGGATCCGGACCGACGTCGCTCGACGCCGGCTCCGGCGCCGATGGGACCTTGGGTCCCAACTGTCCCTCCTCCTCCTTATTTTGAACCAGAGGAGGACCAGTTGGACTGGGAGGGGTCTGATGACCCTCTGACACGACACTGTCAGTATGATCAGGACTGGACAGAGAGTCTAGGGGAGGCCAGTGGTCTAGATACTTCCCCTGACACTGGCATGCTGTCTCCTCCCGTGGCTACGGAGGAGGGAGCCAATTTTGGTACGGTGTTGGGTAGGGCAGCTGGGGCCTTACGTCTCCAACTTCCTACTTTGACGGTCAAGCCTAACATCTTGACAGAGGTGCTTCAGCCGGCAGCCTCCTCTGCGGAGACTGTGCTGCCGTTTAACGACGCCCTCACTGACGTTCTTTTGGGCGCCTGGTCCACGCCCAACACAGGGGCTCCTGTGGATCGGAACGTGTCACATCGCCATCGCCCAGCTCCGGGCGACCCCCTGTTTCTCTCTGTCCACCCCACTCCTGAGAGCTTGGTTGTCCAAGCCTCCGCTTCCCAAACCGCCTTCCCTACCGCTCCTCCGGATAGGGAATCCAAACGCCTGGATCAGTTTGGGAAGAAGGGTTTTTCTTCCTCCAGTGCTGGCTTGCGGTCCGTTAACACCGCTTGTCTTTTGGGCCGATATACCCACTCCCTGTGGGATTCGGTGGCGGATGTTTTGCCCCAGTGTCCTGAGGAGGTCCAGACACTGCTTTCCCGCGCCATTGCGGAAGGAAGGGATGCGGCTAAATACACAATACGTTGTGGCCTTGACACCGCCGACTCGCTGGGCAGGTCTATTGCAACGACGGTGGCGCTCAGACGCCACGCCTGGCTGAGAACGACTGGTTTTTCAGGGGATGTCCAGAATACTCTCATGGACATGCCCTTTGATGGAGTCGGTCTTTTGGGTCCAAAGCAGACCATGCGTTGGAGCGCTTGAAGGACTCACGGGCTACTGCCAAGTCCCTGGGCCTTTCTGCTACACGCCCTCCGCTGACTTCTGCTTTTCGCCCCTATCGTGGCCACGGTAGGGGCGCCCCTTCACGTCAGCAGCCCAGCCACCGGCCCGCGCAGCAGGCGTCTTCGCGTGGCCGAGGACGTGGATTCCGCCGTGGCGGATCGGGCAACCAGCGTGCGGGTCAGGCCACCACCTCCAACCCGTCCGCGGCCTCCAAGCCCTCCTAGTCCCTCCTTTCAGGTGCACAGCACGCCAGTAGGGGGCAGGGTCCGCCATCACCTTCCCCACTGGCGTACCATCACCTCGGACAGGTGGGTCTTGGACATTGTCCGAAGGGGCTACTCCCTCCCCTTCGAGACCACCCCCCAGCCATGCCACCTCAATTCCACCGCATGTCAGGGGATCACTTGGTGCTTCTACAGAAGGAAGTCGCGGCCCTCTTGACCAAGAGGGCCATCGAGCGTGTTCCGACCCCAGAAGTAGGGCGTGGTTGCTACTCCCACTACTTTCTGGTGCCCAAAAAGGACAAGGAGGACATGCGTCCTATCTTGGACCTCCGGAACGTCAATCGCTTCCTCCGGAAGGAGAAGTTCAAGATGCTCACCCTAGCTCAGGTCTTGACTGCCCTCGACCCTGGAGACTGGTTGGTACCGTTGGACTTGCAGGACGCATATTTCCACATCCCCGTCCTGCCGGCCCACCGGCGTTACCTTCGGTTCACGGTAGGCCCCGAGCATTTTCAGTTCACTGTGCTCCCCTTTGGCCTTACCAGTGCCCCTCGGGTGTTCACGAAAGTGATGGCGGTGGTCGCAGCTCATCTGCGCCGGGCAGGGGTTTCAGTCTTCCCCTACCTCGACGACTGGCTGCTGAAGGCGGGCTCGTCCCAGGCAGTCGTCTCCCACCTCCAGACTCCGGCCGAACTCCTGCACTCGCTGGGGTTCTCCATCAATGTGCCGAAGTCGCATCTGATTCCTTCTCCACAGCTCCTTTTCATCGGAGCGGTTCTGGACACGACGCAGTTTCGGGCCTATCCTCCCGAACGGCGAGTCCGGGATATTCAGGCTATGATTCCGATCTTTCAGCCTTTATCCTGGGTTTCGGTACGGATGACCCTGAGGCTGCTGGGCCTCATGGCCTCCTGCATCCTGCTGGTCAATCATGCCAGATGGCATATGCGGGCTCTGCAGTGGGACCTGAAGTTCCAGTGGGCGCAGCACCAGGGCAACCTGTCCGATCACGTCCAGATCTCGGAGGGGACTGCAACACAGTTGCAGTGGTGGCTCTCGAACCGGCAATGGGTCATGGGCAGATCCCTCTCCCTTCCCCAGCCAGAGCACACAGTTGTGACGGACGCGTCCCTTCTGGGATGGGGCGGTCACATGGGAGAGGCGGAGATCAGAGGCCTCTGGTCTCCGGCGGAGTCCCGGCTCCATATCAACCTTCTGGAGCTCCGGGCGATCCGACTTGCACTCAAGGCATTCCTTCCCTCTGTCAAAGGGAAGGTAGTGCAGGTGTTCACAGACAACACCACCGCCATGTGGTACTGCAACAAACAGGGCGGGGTGGGGTCTTGGACCCTTTGTCAGGAGGCTCTGCGCCTCTGGACATGGCTGGAACATCAGGGCATGTTCCTGATGGTTCAACACCTGGCAGGTTCCCTGAACGCCAGGGCGGACGAACTCAGCCGCAGGTGCATGATGGATCACGAATGGCGTCTTCACTCGGAAGTGGCGCAAGGACTCTTTCTACAATGGGGAGAGCCTTGGTTAGATCTATTCGCCACCGAAGAGAACGCGCAATGTCATCAGTTCTGCGCGTTGGAATTTCCAAGGCGGCACTCGCTCGGAGACGCTTTTCGTCACGAGTGGAGTTGCGGTCTGTTGTACGCCTTTCCGCCTATACCACTTCTACCCAGAGTGTTGAAGAAGATTCGGCACGACCGGGCCCAAGTCATTCTTGTGGCTCCGGACTGGGCTCGAAGAGTTTGGTATCCCGAGCTACTCAATATGAGCGTAGATCCCCCGATCAGTCTGCCTCTTCGGGAGGATCTTCTGTCGCAGCAGCAGGGGACGGTCCTCCACCCGAACCTGTCCAGTCTACACCTGCTTGCGTGGAGATTGAGCGGCGGCAGTTGATTCCTTTCGACTTGCCTCCCGAAGTTTGTGATGTAATTCTGGCAGCCAGGCGTCCCTCCACTAAGGTGGTATACGCCTGCAGGTGGAACAAATTTGTGGCATGGTGTACAGCAAAGGCTGTGAATCCCCTTTCTGCCCCTCTTTCTGAGGTCCTTCTGTTCCTTCTCTCTCTGGCCCAACAGGGTTCTGCCCTGGGTACCATCAAGGGTTATCTTTGTGCTATCTCGGCCTTCCTCAGGCTCCCTGATCAGCCCTCCCTTTTCAAGTCCCCTGTTGATAACAGGTTCTTAAAAGGCATTACTCACCTCTTTCCTCCTGTTCCGTTTGTGATGCCTCAGTGGGACTTGAACTTGGTTCTTACCTTTTTAATGTGCGCTCCCTTTGAGCCTCTACATAACTGTCCTCTTCGTCTTCTGACTCTGAAGACAGCCTTTCTGGTGGCCATCACCTCCGCTCGGCGGGTGAGTGAGCTCCAGGCTCTATCTTGCAAACCTCCCTTTCTGTCTGTTCATCCAGACAAGGTTGTTCTTCGGACGCGTCCGTCCTTCTTGCCAAAGGTGGTTACTGCTTTCCATATTGGGCAGACCATCACTTTGCCCACCTTCTTTCCGCCTCCGCATCCTTCCAGAGAGGAAGAGAGGCTAAACCGTCTGGACCCCAAACGTGCGCTCTCCTTCTATATTGACCGCACAAAACACTTCCGGGTGGATGACCAGCTCTTTGTTGGCTACGTGGGCGCCAAAAAAGGTCGGGCGGTGCACAAGAGAACTATCTCCCGCTGGGTTACCTTGTGCATCAAGACCTGCTATTCTTTGGCGAAGAAGGAGCCTCCTGTTGGGCTGCGTGCCCATTCCACAAGGGCAACGGCTGCTACCACGGCCTTGGGCCGCGGTGTTCCGCTGCCGGTTATTTGTCAGGCAGCTACGTGGGCCTCGCTGCACACGTTTACAAAGCATTACTGCCTTGACAGTCAGGTCCGGAGGGACGGCTTCTTTGGCCGTTCTGTCCTCCAGGACTTCCTTGTCTGATCTTTGTTCGCAGACCCACCACCGGGGTTGGTATTGCTGGGGTATCTATTCTAAGGTAAGGAATCTGTCACTAACGTGTCTCTTTCAGATGCACAAGTTACTAACTTGTGTAACGATATATCTGTAAGAGACAGTAGTTAGTGACAGATTCCTTACCGCCCCACCCATCCTCCCCGTTCTGCGAACTGATTTCTAGGGTTAAGGACATCCCTTTCAGGGCCCTAGTATTTTTCAGACACCTATGTCAGCTTCTTGCATGGCTCTGCGTTCCTGGCGCGGAAAGTCGTGTACAGAACTGACGTCAGCGCGCAGGGGCGGCGTCTAAGTACTGCCCGCGACGTCATCCCGGCGATCACGACGCCGACGACGGACGCGGAGCCGCACGACGCCGCCTACCGACGCGCAAGGGTACTGCTACGCAAAAACTTTCCGGATCCAGCCTGACGCCTGGGGATATTCTAAGGTAAGGAATCTGTCACTAACTACTGTCTCTTACAGATATATCGTTACACAAGTTAGTAACTTGTGCACCAGTTTATCAATAGCAATTTCTACTTTGCTGTAGTATTGAATATAACCTATTCAATGCACCTGATATGTTCTCTGTCAAATGTCTGCAAAAGTTTAATATTTTTAAACAGTAAGCATGCTTTTTGCTTCAGCCGCATCTATTCCTCCTTTCATTGACTCTCTGCTTTAACAAAAAAGTGCTGATTAATACAGTGAAATTGTTTGAAAACGATGGTCCAAATGCAAACCTAATAAGTATTTTATATACATGTAATAAATAGCACTTTCTTTTTGGGTTTACAGGGGATTACTTGATACGTACTATTTGTACAAACAGAAAACAAAATCCAGAAATCAGTCTTCACTGTCTTAAGTATTACATTGTTTTACACATCCTTTTAAAATTGTGATGGAAAGCTTGCGACCAAATCTTACTAATAATAAAACTATTGGAGCCATGTAGTACATCTGCTGGGTTTTTAAACTTGGACATGTTAAACACCAAGTACCTGGGGCGGGGATATCATGTTCCGTTCCAGTTTGAGTACCACCATTTCATGGTCCAAAACTCCCCAGGAGTGAACTGAGCATCCAACACATGTCGGAGTTAATTAGACATTAACAGGAAATAATTAATCCTGGTATGTGTCACGTGTACACAAGAAGTAAATGTGTATTCCCTGTCTTTGGGGTGCATACGTCTCCAGGAGTCCACCAGGGCAAAGTCTGAGATTAAGTGTTGCAAAAACAGCGGTCCTTATTATGTCATGAGTCAGGAGTACCTGACCTATCGATAACTGGGTCCGGGGTAATATTCCAATCTCCCCCATTTACTTTCTTGGTCTCACTGAAGAAGACAGTCAATCTGGCTAAGTTATATAAAAAAGCAGAGTCATCCCCACCTGGGGCATACACTGACCTAAAAATGAGGAACTTGTAACTTAACAAAGATATATCTACCATCTGCATCCGTCCAAGTGTGAGACTACTGGTATGGCAAGTGAATTGTAACAACCATTGTCAAATGACTAAATGTTGTGGCGTGGGCTGGATCATTTGGTTTTGCAGGGCATTCATCCATTCCCTATGTAGTTCATCACACTCTTATTTGGTCAGGTGGATCTCTGGAATGAGCGCTATATCCGGTTTCCGAATACCAATGATAGAATGCACTTTTGTCCTGTTCATATAGTTGGTTAGGCCATTCATATTCAGAGATAAGAGTCTCCATCCGTGCATCGTCATTCTTTTTCAAACCGTCCAGTAGATGATCCGGATACTCAGGTTCATCATATTCGGTTGTAAGGCCATCCATTGTAATAAGAATCTTTGCCGTATCCAAGAGGCCGTATTTTGTGTCCTGTTTCCTAAGTCGAGGCCGAAGTGCCAAAAAGTGTTTCCGTTTCAGGTCAGTGTCAAATGAAAAGTCAGGTAAGAAAAGCACTTGGCTGTTTTCTTACGTGTATGGGCCATGATTTTTTGCAGTGGCAAGAATGAGACAGGCATGTTGATGACTCAAATAGCAAGTAATGCTCTGCCGTGGTTGATCTGGGAAGGCAACAATCGGGATCTGACCCTGTATGCTCCCTGAAACTCCAGGGGGTGGGTCAAAGTTAATGCCCAGTAGATTCGGAATCAGGGTACCAAGACACTGCAGCATATTATCTTATTGAGCATTTTCTGGGACTCCTGAAATGCGGATGTTGTCTCTCTGGATTCTGTCCTCCAGGTCAATTGTCTTCTGACGCAGTTCCCAGATCTGAGGGCACCACCCAGTTCTGTTATCCCAGGCTGTTCACAAGTCTATGACCCTCTGTTCCAGTTTGGATTGGAATATAGTAATTTCCCCACAGAGGGATTGCATGTCTGCGGACATTGCTGTTACCGCATCATTGACTATCTATAGAGATTTTAATATCTGCTAGTTCTTTCAACAATACAGCCAAGGCAGACTCCGAAACTGCAGCCGCTTCTGATACAGCCATTGCGTCAGCTTGAGCCCTCTCCTTCTCCTTGCTAGTCACAGTCCCTGAGAATGTTAGTTGTCGGGCATGATTCGACTTTGGCTTGTGTGACATAAGGGTGTAACTGCAGTGTGATTGGCTCCCTGGTGATTGTGGATTTTTGCAGTGATCCAACCCCTCCTGAGATCGTGACCACCTGCTGCGCCTCCCTGCTGCCTTTTTCCTCTGGGGTATCTCCAGCTAGCGACCGCCAAAGTCGGGTCACATGCATGGTCTTGGGCAGGGCTCCCGATGTACCAAATGGAGAGGGAGTCCACGGGGGAGCAAGCACACACTGGTTACAGGCCAAGTGTCCATTTGACCAACAATCCGTAATAGAGGCCCCTGTGTTCAGTTAGAAAGCACCAGGAAATATTGCGTGTTTGTAGTGAAATGCACTCCCTCTCCTCCAGTCAGCCCAATCCAAATGGCTCCTAACAAAAATGCAATATTCCAGTTTCAAAACCACTGGTGGATCACCGTTCAAGCATAATGAAAGGACCCAGAAGTCTTCCAAGCAGCCTACACACCGCATCACTAGCGAAGTCCAGTGCAATAAAGCAGGATGTAGAAGCAGGACAACTGTCCATCGTGGAGAGTGGAGAAAATCCTATATGGCCGCCACAGTAGAGTCCATTCTGTCTACTGAAGTTCTGCGGCAGTGTCTCTGAAGGCAATATTAATCCTGGCGACAGCGTTCAGGTGCGTCTCCTGGGGGAGTCAATATCTTAGCAGAGAGTGGGGGGGAAGGAGGCTGAAGAGTAGGGGGATCTGCCCCAAGCAGGAAGGCTGTATTTCTGTTCTCCAGGGTCTGGGAGGTGAGGGCGGCCTATGGCTCCTCCCAATTTCCTCTCTCATTGGCGTCAAGGGGTTGGGGTCACTCAACCTCTCCCTCTCAGGTCACTTATGTGCGCCACCGTTCTGCAACATTTGCAGCTCTGGGTCCTTCAGTATTGCAGGAGCCCTAGCCCAATGTGGCCATACTACTCGGCATTCAGCATCACTCCCTTTCTTCTTTTTCAAGGTATGGCATCTCACCTTTCGTCGCTACCGCAAGTTCGTCAACAGAAATTTCTTCTGTATAAAGCTCCAACTGTACCTTGATCACTCTGTAGATGTGGATTGAAAGTGTCAGGGATTCTTCCCAAGAGAAGCCAAATGACAGTAGGGCTATTTCAAACAGCAAGACCATGGAGTCATTGACTAGTTTATTTTTATTTTTCCATTGTCTGCCCGAGAAACTTCATAAACGGGTGATCATGGTTGGTCACCACCTGCTGCTTGGTTATCATAGCCCACGGTGGAAATATAATGATCCAGGCCGAGCTTGAATATATTTTATGACGTCCATTAATTGAATGAGGGGTATTATTACTAAGCCGGCAAGCTGGCTGAGTTAGTTGGGCGTTTGTTGCTGATATTGATTTGAATTCCGACAAGAGCATCTTTGCCATTCATCATTGTGAGATTGATAGCGTGATTGCCTTTACGTTTGGTAAAACTTTAACAACTGCTAATTTGCATCATTAGAAATGGCAATACGCTGATGTTAAGCACTTTATAAAAAACATGATTTTGTTTAAGACAGGCTTGGTCTGCTATTCTAAATGCTGCAGGGCTTTTTTGCCTGTCCTTTTAGTGTATATTTGAACTCCTTCTCACGGCTTCCACTTTAACCCTGCCTTCAGCAGGATGATGATGAATCCCTCCACCCAGCCATCGATATACAATCAAGTGCATTAAATCCGAAAGCTCCTCTGTGAATTAATCCTAACGCTCTGGCAGTAAAAGCATTCTCTATTGCTGCAGCTTAGGTGTACACAGAAGCTTCAAGAATTTTTCATCGTTCATATTTCTACAGCCTTTTACGTTATGGTCCAGTATTTGTGTGTGGACCTCACTAGACACCAAGCTACAAGTTAATTTTCTGCTCATTTTTATGTCATTAACCTAGGTGTCATTAACCAAGAAGGCTGCCCGAAGGTTTATGATATTGCAGCTTTTGTTTTTAATCTCACAAGACTTGGGGATGGCCCTCTTGGGGTCAGAGTGGCACTAGCTACAAGAAGGAAAACAACGAGGCGGCCTGGGTAGGGCAGGCTTGCATGATACAGTTAACAAGCGCATATAAAAATCACTTCCTTTTATTTGCTGCAATGTAAAATAAAAAAGTGCTGGTTGTGTTTGAATCAATGTGTGACATAGAGGATTTAATATGCTGATTAATTGGAATTTTGAGATGTAAAATAGTCCGTCATGCCACCTGTGGGCAGCATGATATAATAAATAGCTGATAGCACGGAACTTGAGATGTTTGCTCCTCTGTGTTTATTTTGTTTAATAGAGTAGTGACAAAAGGGATGCCAGACCTAAAAAAGAATATTTTGGGTCATTTTCAGAAGATGGTGAGGGGTGGATAAAGTCAAAGCTCTGTGAGCAACGATTTGTGCCAAAGCGCTAAGAGCAAACACAAGGAGATGACGGACGGAGCGCTGACACTTTATTTATTTATTTGCAAAGTTTTATATAGCGCTGGCTAGACCCGGAGGTATCAGAGCGCTTTACATGAGGATCCGCAAGTTACAGGTTACATAATTACTTCAGTTACCGGTTCCATAATTACTTCAGTTACCGGTTCCAAGACACTCACCCCCAGTCACAGATCTGGGTTGAATACATCATCGTTCTTTAGCTCACTTTTCCACCCCAGTTCAGACCAAGCTGTATGCAAATCAGTCTTGACCCTGTGCCTCATGGGAACAGTCCAGCCCGAACTGCCAAGCCAGGTCTTCCCTGTACCGGAAACAAGCATCCTGGGACCGGTTTCAGGGTAACTCCCCTCATCAGCCACGCTAGCTTGAATCCAGTGGCAAAGTGAGCAAGGGACCCACGTCTGGGCATACCCTGCCAACTTAGGGCGAACAAAGCAAACACACGGAGATGATGGACAGAGCGCTGAAACTTTTCAGACACTCCCTCTCCCCCCCCGCCCCAGTCACAGATCTGGATTTAATTTATCATCGTTCTTTAGCCCATATGCAAATCAGTCTTGACCCAGTGCCTCATGGGAACAGACCAGCCTGAACTGCCAAGCCAGGTCTCCCCTGGACCGGAAACAAGCATCCTGGGACCGCCTTCGGGGTAATTCCCATCATCTGCCAGGCTAGCTTGAATCCAATGGCAAAGTGAGCAAGGGACCCACGTCTGGGCATACCCTGCCAACTTAGGGCGAACAAGAGCTGCATGGTACTTGTACATTGATATGAAATATGCTCCTTGTTCTGCGGGTCCCTCACAAGACTATAGAATGGGAACCATTTGCTTACACTTTACTCCCACAATTATCTGCTGTGACAAAAACAGTTCCTGATTTCATAAAAAAACACATTTTTAAACCTACAGCACATGTCAAGCAGCCAGTGACACACGGAAATTTCAGATATTTCCTGTCTGGTGTATAAATAAATAGGCTATTTATGATGATCATGAGTTAGATGAACTTCATTGCAGCCAGTGGAACCTTGTAAAATGTTACCGTTTAATGTGAAATCGTTGTTGTAAATTTCAGTAGCATCATTACAAAACTAAATCAGTTTAATGGTAGAACATTGAAATTGCATATTTAAGTCTTTACATTTTTAATTCCTTGAGCCAATGCCTATTTACAATTGTAATTCAATAGAACACAATTAGAACATCTTATAGTAGTAGTAATACGTTATTCGGTTATAGATAACCATCAAAGTGTACACAACCAAAATACAATAGCACTTAAAACATATACCATAAAAATACGTATCAATCCTCTTATACTTCATGAATGAATGACAGAGTTTATAGAGCGCGGAGCTACTACCGAAGCAGTGTCCCGGCGCTACAGATTCACAGACTGCTGAGCAGAGATTATAGGTTGCCAAAAAGCCAAGTTTTTAACATCTTCTTGAAGCTCAAAAGGTCCTAGGCAAGTCTAAGAGGCAACGGCAGCTTGTTCCAAGCCTGTGCCCCTAATCGGCTAAAAGATTTGCCACCTCTGCGTGCTAACCGCACCTTGGGGACACATACATAGGCCCCAAAGTTGATCTTAAAACCCTTTTAGGAATATACCAGTCGACTCGTCTTCTAAGGTAGATGGGACCCCTGCCATGGAGGGCCTTAAAAAATATTACTAGCGCCTTAAACAGTATCCTCTGTCTCATAGGGAGCCAATGAAGGGATTTAAGATGCGGTGCCATGTGGACCCTTGGTTTTAAGCAAAGGATCGCCCTGGCTGCGGCATTCTGTACCACCTGCAGGCGTCTTAGAAGGCCTTCTTGTAGACCTAAATAAAGGACATTACCGTAGTCCAGTCTCGATGTAATAAGCGCCTGGACCACGGTCTTCCTACATTCTACAGGTAAAAGAGGAAGGAACTGCCTCACCATCCAGAGTAGGCCCATGCAGGTCCCCACCAGAGTCTGAACTTGGGTTCTTAGAGAAAGAGCATCATCCATTCGGATTCCTAAGTTTCTCACTGTAAATTGAGCAACGCTGGGGGGTGAAAATTCAGCCGGCCACCAGCGTCCCCAGTCCTGGACTGTGGGTTGTCCAAAAAAGACAATTTCAGATTTGTCGGAGTTGCACTTTAGCTGGTTTTCCTCTAGCCAGTAAAACACATCCATAAGGCAGGATCTGATTGTATCCCCATCAAACTCCCTGCCTTTTTCGCAAGAGAAAACCAGCAGCGTGTCATCCGCGTATGAAATAATCTTTACCCCCTGTGCTTCTACCAGTGTTGCCAATGGAGACAGATAAAGATTATACAATGTTGGACTGAGACACGAGCCCTGTGGCACCCCGACTTGAAGGCTGGGCACAGCAGATGAAAAGGGGGTGTCCAGATCACTTGCTCTCTGTCACTCAAGTAGGAGGTTAGCCAGGCTAAGGTTATTCCACCAAAACACATACCTTCCAACCTATACAGGAGCCTCCTGTGCGGCACCGTGTCGAACGCTGCCAACAGGTCCAACAAAATCAAAATTGCACGGCCTCCCCGATCCAGAACTTCCTTTATAGCTTCTGTCACCTCCAGCAGTGCCTTTTCTGTACTGTACTCAGCCCTGAAACCCGACTGACTGGGATGCAGCAGATGATTGTGTTCCGCAAACTCCATCATTGTTTTATTAACGTGCTTCTCGAGCACTTTGGACAGGGCTGGAAGGAGGGATATAGGCTTGTAGTTTGTGGGTATAAGGGGATCCGCGCTCAGCTTTTTAAGAAGAGGCAGAATCTTCGCTTTTTTCCAAAGAGATGGCAATACTCCCTCAGTCAAAGAGGAGTTAAGAACCTTATTAATGAACGGTTTTATGGTCGAAGCCAGAGCTGGAAGTAACTTCGCCGGGCAAGCATCCACAGGTGAGCCCGACTTCAGGCTCTGCAGGTAAGACAAGGATACGTCTACTGAAATAGCCGGAAAATGCAGCAGCTGTGGGCTTTGTACGGGAGGCCCGTATACATGCCCCCCAAAGGGGGCCACGGCTATCCCCTCCACTGCCCTGTTTTCCTTGACTGGTACGGAGAAGGACTGTTGGATTGTTTCTATTTTTGCATGGAACGAATTGGCCAGCAAACACGTCCAGTCCTCCGAGACTGGAGCCACTCTATTGATTGCCTTTGGCGCCATAAATGACTTTACTATCCTAAAGATCTCCTTACTCCTATTTGTTGCTGAAGTAATTTTTTTTTGCCAGTAATTCGTCTTTCCTTCTCTCACTAATCTATAATGAGCTTTTTGGGCTGCCTTGTAGACTGCCCTATCTTCCTCAAGGTAGAGATTACGCCACTTTCTCTCCAGCCTTTTGCAGTTGCTTCTACTGATTCTCAAAGGTTCATTGAACCAGGGAGCTGATTGCCGAGACCCTCTCACTTTACGTACTATTAGCGGTGCAACTGTATCTATGTTCGTCCGGAGCCACCCTTCAATAGCGTCAGCATCTTCAGTTGCATTGTCTGTCAATTTTGGTACAGATGCAACAAGGGCCCTCCTTAAAAGCGGCAAATCTATTTTGTTTAGGGCTCTACAGGTATACTCTGTAAATTCAGTCTCAGAAAGCCCACCTTTCACCATAATTGAAATCAGGAAAGAGACTAAAAAGTGGTCCGACCACGTTAATGGGAGTGGAGGATCCATAGCCAGCTCACTGTTGAAGAATACTTGATCCAACACATGCCCCAGCTTATGTGTGGGCTTCTCAATAAAAGGAGTTAACTCGCATGCCGAGGTAATTTCCTGCAGCGCCACTATCTGTGGGTCTGTAGGTGTATCCATATGCAAATTAAAATCTCCTAGTATCAGAAGCTGTTTGTATTTAGATGCTAGTCCTGAGATATAGTCCTGTACGGAGCCCAAAAAATTGCCAGATGTACCAGGCGGCCTATAAATCAGTATCCCAGCAAAGCAATATTGTGCTGATAGGCGCTGAATGTCTGGGCTTTCTTTGTAACCTATCAGGTCCGCTAGGACAAGGGGGGCACACTCAATGTTTTCCTTAAAGATGACGGCAATGCTGCCACCCCTTCCTTTCTCTCAGTCCTTCCTGATGATTCTGTAATTTACAGGGATGGCCGTAGCTAACGTAGGATTCGAAAGCTCAGACAGCCAGGTTTCTGTGAGAAACAGGAAATCGGGCTGTTTCTCTGTTAATAATTCAAAAATTTGTTCTGCATGTTTCTGTAACGAGCGTGTGTTTAGAAGTAGCGCCTTGATCTGCTTTCCTCCACCCTTTGGCCCCACCTGTGCCTTCCCAGGTGCTGTCTCTTCTTGTGTGAGATCAGGAGAGTGAAGCGCCGACCAGTTACAGCCCAGACAGTGTGTTGTCAAATCCCTGTCCCATAGAGTACCTTTATCCGCACATGAGGCAGCCGGACGTAGATGAAGCAAAGTCTCCCTCCCATACTGTTTGTAGCTAGAGTCAGGGGACCGTCCGGCAGCATTACCCGCCTCATCTGCCTCCTGGATGCTGACGGGCGCAGACGAGCTTGCCTTAGGCACGCCAGCGGCGCGCCCGCTGCGCGTGGCCGCTGTGCAGCCGCACAGCGTCCCCGTTTTTATACATGCGGTGACTAGAGCGCTCACCTTCCAAAATGGTGGCGCTCTATGTATCCCGCTTGGGGCACTCGAAGACCCACACCTCCCACCGGAACAGCTCAAAGTAAAACGATTTTAAAAGTAACGGTTGTAAAATAATGTCAATGATTTCAAATTCAAATTTGTGCCCAAGTTAAAAGCTGAGGGAAATACAGTTCAGAAAGTAAAAGTGCAGCGTGCAATGATCAGCATCAGATTCAATACAGTACAATAAGAATGCGGGTAAAACAAGTTAAAAAGGTTAAAACTTAATTCTTTGGCAACGAGCACCAAGCAGGATGCTAGCGTACCTAAGTGCACAAATCTAACGTTAAAAGAGAATGTATAAAATAAAAGTAGTCATCTCCTGTTCTATAGTAAAAACAAATGAAAGTACATCATCAATCTCTTAAAAGAAGAACATCCAAACAACATCATTAGAACAACTTAGAATGAAGGGCAGATTGGAGTAAAGAACAATTACAGAAGTGATATAATATTCAAATGTTAAACCAGAATGATTAGTGATTTGGTTGTCTGTGTTGAATCTTCCAGCTAATGTCCCCTGTGAGTGACCATTAGAAAACCCGATATTACCAAATGCTGTTGGATGTTTATGGGAGGGAGTGTGCTTGGCTAGGAGTGCGTTGAATTTCTTGTGATTTTCTTAAATGCTGCGAGTCCTGTGTCTTGCCATTGTCCTCAGTTTACTATAGTCTGCTCCACTTAGTAGACGTGGACATCACTTCCCAATGTCCATGTAGAACTAGCCCACTTGGGTGAAGTGGGGGCATCCAAACAGCTAAGAGAACTTGAAAGCAAATTTCAATTGAAATCACCAAAATGGAACGAAACACATTGAACAGTATTGTTTTGATTTTGTACATTTTGTTGATGGATAGTAATTTCATGTTTTTCACAGTCAGCAGGAGGCGATACTAGAAGATCTTCGCACAGATATCCCTCTGCACTTCGATTTTCTGTTTTCTGATTCCCATGCCGAGGTAATTTCTGGCAAGCAGGAAGGTAGGTAATGTAATTTATTTTTTGAATTGACTGTTATTTTCTACTGTGGTAGCCAAGAATGTATTTCTGTAAGAAGAAGGAGCTGTATAACATGTTGCAAACAAAGGCAGTGGCTGCAAGAACTCCGTGTATGTGCAGCCACTAGATGCTCCACAAGATACCTTCCTACAACTGTGAACTTATTGGATCAGTGGAATGTGCTATGCTGGTTTTAACCAAGTTCCAAACCTAAGTGCAGAATATTTTTTCTTCACCATTTACCTTTATGTAAAATGTTGTTTAACCTATTGAGAGAAATCAAACATGGCAGCCTAAACCAGTTTTAATCTGTAAAATCTCAGTTGCCTACTAGATGGATACCACCTTTTTCAAGATATAGCAACTCAGATATTCTAAGGACCCTAAAGGTGTCATGCTCCTGATTACCCCAACATGTTGTTTTCTAATTCAGTGATGACTGGACTATTTTTGACTGAATAAATTGTGCTATACGAGGACATCAGTGATTTTTTCCACGCCCTTTCAACCTGTTGGGTTTCACTGGTGTGTAGTTTAAATGTGCACTTATTGGTAACATTTAGAGGCACATTCACAAATTGTTCAAATGTTACTATAAAGTTTACATACATTAGTCCTATTTAAGGAATAGAAAACACTTTTTTTAGGTGCAGGCACTAACTGGCTGACAGCAAATGAGGCAGACCCGACTCTAGTGATTCTACTCATGCTTAATTTATTGAATATTTAAAAGACAAATGCTTAGTTAAAGTGTTTAAACATGTTTATTTTCCAGTAATATCACAATGATCCTTGAATATTGGTATCTTCTTACATTAAACATATTCAGACTTTGTGATAATAAAGCAAGTAAATATTTCTCCATATCACATGTTTTTGTTTTAGGTGTGTATGCATGGATTGGAATCAACTTTGTTTTGGGAAGATTCGAGCACATAGATGATGGTAAGTGTAAAGTAACAAGAAAAGCTTTACCAATAATGGCTTTGCTTTCTGATGTATTTTAAATGCCAGCTCTAAAAATAATAGTTTCTGAAGCTCCTTTGGGCTGCCGCACAAGCGTGATTGGCTCTTTTGCCCAGGGCAGGAACAGCCCAAGAACGCAACCATGGAAAGCGCAAGAAAGAATCTTGGATTTTGCAATGTTGGTATCGGTCATATTGGGCCTGGGGACAGCTGGCAAGCGCGAAAGTCTCCCAACCCCAGAACTTTCAGAAAACTACACACAGGGGGAGTTGTGGATGGTGTGGCTTGTTTGAATGCCACCACATTTTCGTAACTACAATGGCACGAAATCGTCAAATGTTGATTAAAAATACAGTATTCCCTCATATTTCTGTAACAGAAAGCCCTGGAATTTGTAGGAAGCCACAAACGTCCCACCACCCAGTGCACCCACTGATTAAAAACAGTACCTAATATATGTGGGTGTACATATTGTATTGAACAGGAACAAGCCAAAACTGTGCACTAACAATGTGGTCTTCACAAGGTGAATGTTTTCGCATTTTACTGTCTCGTGAAATAGGCACACCCACATAAATATGGGGTAGCATTTGCATGAGGAGAATTGTAGGAACATTGATCCTGTGGAAATTTTCCCATTTGCCGGAGGTTTGGGTGTTTTCCGTCACCAAAAAGTGTAGAAACTGATTTCTTGTTACTCCCTATTCTTTGATAGTAGAGGACATTCTGGGTTATCAAACCTGCTCGGATTCCTGCAAAAAAAAAAAACAAGGTGATAGAAGGAATGCTTGGATTCCTCTCAGTCACTGTCAATCCTTCGGGCCATATTCCAGACCATTGTTTTCGCCTACTGTGCCATTCTAGCCATACACCTGCCTTGTGCAAACCATTTTTTCTCCTGCTCTACAAGGAACAGTCCAGCCTAAACTATTAGACCAGGCACATGGGAATACAAGCAACCCCAGATTTGTTTCGACCTTCTTAGATCTCGTCAGTGAAGTATAGCTTGAGTCCTATTGCACAGTGAGGTGACATGTAAGGCAAAATAATGATGGACTGGGATGCTTCCCGAGTAATTACCATTGGCTGGGATTAATTCAAGCATTCCACCCATCACTTTTTTGTTTACTTCATTGCGACACCCTAAGTGTGATGGGTATGCCCAGATTTCGGTCTCGTGCTCACTGTGCTTCTGAAACCAAGCTGCATCTGACTGAAGAGGCCAAATAGGCTAAAATCGATCTTGGGTTGCTTGTGTTCCAGTTCAGAGAGGATTGGGCTTGACTGTTCCTCTGGGAGCAGGACCAAGGCTGTTTTGTATATGGCTGGAAGTAATCGTAGGCGGCATTGTGGGCAAAACAAATGATGGACTGGCGTGCCTCCTAGGGAATTTACCAGTGGCTGAAATTAATTGAAGCATTCTACCCATCACTTTTTTGTTTACTTCGGGATTCATAGAAGTAACATTGTACTTTCTTCCAACTGTCGCTACCTTTTAGAAATGTCTAGGGTAGGTAGGTTTCCGTCGGTGCCTGCCAACCTCATACCCAAATACTATAGACATCCTCTAGGGAAGCACTCAAGTGCTTCCATCGGGGATGTCTGTCTGTGAATATCTACTCAAACCCTTTGAGAACCTGCAAGTCTGGTAGCCCTAGCTACAGAAAACCAGGAGCAACATTGATGTGGATTAAACCTTGCCAAGGATATTCTCCTGCATGAGGAAAACTGAAGGAATTTACTTTGTTTTGTGAAAAGAAATAGCAAAGAATTTTGACAAACGTCATGTTCGGCATGTTGTCTAGGATAGCCTAATAGGGCGAGGGAGATCCCCAGCGATATAAACCGTAGGGATGTTTAAATGTTAAAAAATTGATGTTTGCGGTATTCTTCCATATAGCCCAGGGGTGATACGACCAAAGGACAGTGACCGTAAAAGTGGTATTTCACTTTCAATTTTTCACCTGTGGCCTCCTGGAACTCTTAGAAAACCCACACATGTCGGATACTATCACACTCAGCAGACCTAGAGGAACAAAACTTGGGATCAAGCCTTGACAGGGCTAAGTTCCTGCGCAAACAGGACTGAAGGGAATTGCCAAATTATGGAGAAAAAAATCTGTCAAGAGAATCATTGTTCATCGCAATTCCTCAAGTCACCAAACAGACTGAGGGAGGTAGAATGGTTGTGATATGATGCCATACAGCCCTGGGGCCATACCTGCGACCAAACGACAGGTATCCGTAACAACATTTTGCTTTCAGTTGCTCTATAAATTCCCAAATGCACTGCACCTAGTTTATTGCATATGCACATCTCATATCCATAGAAAACCCATACATATCTCGTACTCCCACGATCAGGAGACCCAGAGGAACACAAATTTGGATCGAGTGTTGACGTGTACAGGTTCCTGTATGATGGAGACTGGAGGGGTTACAACGAACTCTCGTTGTATCCTATCTAATTCCCTAAAGGCAGGTTTTCATCGAAATACTCGATTATTGTCTCACTACGTAACTGTCAGGAGGATAAACCTAGCCTCTACCTCTGCCTCCCTCTCTATTTTGGTGACTGGAGGTGTTTACCATGTTTTGATTTTTTTTTTAATAAATCTTTTGTCATGTTTAGCACTTTCTGCAGGTCAGCCAGTTTGAGAAACGGACATGTAGCATGAACTAGTAGATTTGTTAGGTTGTAGAGAATTAGAAAATGTATCGTTTTTTTTTACTTTCTGTTTAGTCCCAAATTTGATAACTGTCATCAAACGAACAGTGCATCATAAACCCTGATTTTGCGGTATTACCAGACTCTAGACGTCACTGCGAACATTGCCTTAGTTAGCATTCCATTTATTTGTTTGTCCATTTGAGAAATACTCAAAATATAGAGCAGATTTGTTAAAACAGAATTAAAATATCTCCACATTTGTCATTGTATCTTCAGGCTGCAATGAGATTTTGATGCGGAATTTGCACCAATGCATAGCGATGAAGGTGCTGAAAAAATATAGTTTGTATGGGTACACAAAGAGCCCAAACCAAAGGGTTACATGCATTTAAATAATTCAATACCAATGTTTTTGAAAAAAGCTCTGCCACAGAGATGCACAAACACCCCTACATTGAAAGGGTTAACATTAGGTCTGTAGTTCATCCGTTTTTTGTGTATTTGTTTCATTTTCAAGCATTGTTTCACAGCAATGTTACCTCTACTTTAGGTGAAGTGACATTATGTCAGTGGAAAGATGCTGCTCTCTCCCTTTCACCACTTTTGCTCACTCATTCATCAATACACAAACTCCTTTTGTTTTCTTGTACCCAGTCACTCACCCTTTTATCCAGCCAAACAGGTTTACTCACCCACTTTCCCACCCATGCGCTCAATCAGCCACGTATTCATCCACTCATTGATTCATTCCTGCATTCAACAACTAACAATCCACTGAATCGCATACTCCTTCAGTTATAAAAAAGAAAGGCTATCTAGTTGCTGTTTCATAATAAAGTGAGTATATAAGATACATTTTATAGAGAATTTGCAGGGATGTTTCTTATCCTCTATTCATTTAGTCTCTTGACATCACCCTATAATAATCCATCAGTGTATTGCCTCATAAAAAGGTATTGTTGCCCTAAAAGAAGACAGATGTGTATGGTGGTATCACACAAGCAAAACATTCCAAGTGACCAGAGAAAGGGGCAGGAGCTTTACAAACAGAGCTTGCACAGCTTTACGTCAATAATGTATTGGTTGTGGGGGAATGATTCATACTGCCAGCACCTAAGTGAGTTTTGTTTTGTTGTTTCATAGAGCACACTTTTAAACGAATAGTCTAAAACAATAACTTGTTTTACAGTTTTAAGCTTTCGTGGATCTCACAGCCGCTTTTGACTGTGTGGTCCACAAGAAATTGTGGTCAATATTAGCGAACATGGGTGTAGATCAAAATATTATCTATTTTCTTAAACGTTTTTACTGGGATGCCAAGGTTAGATATGGCACGAAGGGTGAATGTTCTGAAGCCTTCCCGATCAGGAGCGGAGTCAGACAAGGGTGTGTCTTGGCTCCGTTCCTTTTTAACCTGTACATAAATGGACTAGGGGAGGCCCTCTTGCAGGGGAACTAGGATTTTCCTACAGTTGCTGGTCGTCCAATACCGGCATTACTATACGCGGACGACGCAGTTTTAATGTCCCGCACTCAAGTTGGCCTTCAGCGTGTACTGAATAGTTTTTCTGGTTTCATGAATAACCTGGGTTTGAGAGTAAACATCGCGAAGACATTCATAATGCGATGTGGCAGTGGCATAAAGAAATGCAAGGACATGTTCTTGTCAGGTCAAAAAATCGTTGTTACGCCCAGATTCTCGTACCTAGGTATTCCTTTTGCCAACAATGACAAGTGGACACACGCAGTTTCTGTCAAAAAACTGGCCTTTGCGCGTACAACCATGGCGTTAACTGCCTTTGCAAGGAAACTGGGCAAAAGACCTCCTGTGGAACTCCTAAAAATCTACAAAGCCAAATGTGTGTCTGTGGCATCTTCTGGGAGTGGGATTTGGGGCTTCGCTGAGCTGTCATCAATTCAAAGGGTTGAAAATTCTTTTTTTAAATATATTTTATCTGTTCCTTCCGGCTCCCCTACATATGTTTGGCACGCTGAACTAGGCCTCCCGTATATTTCCGACTTAATCAAGCTTGAACCAGTACTTCTGTGGCATAGACTTTGGTCCAAGGATGAAACGAAGCTGAATCGAGAAATCCTTTCAGACATTATGAAACTGGAAGGGGCCCTGAAGATACCGTGGCTCAAATATGCTTTTAACTTTTTAAATGACCTTGGTCTCCCAGAACTTTTTTTTAACCCCAGTTCTTCGAATTCCATATCGAGGAAGGACTTAAAACATAAGGCTCTGTCTCTGTTAGAATCCGTGAGACTAACGACAGAGATTGTGAAGCCAACTGTCCTGTACAATCAGCTGGTGTTAAGTACTTTTAACATACAACCATATTTAACTATTGTTCCTAGTGCTTATGAAAGATTTTTATTGACCCGTTTTAGGATGGGAACCTTCCATTGTCTTGTTACTTTTCCCACGACACATGATTGTTCTCAATGCCTCTTGCCCTGTCCTTGTGACAATGTCTCATTACAGTCTACGATTCATGTCACTCTTTTTGTAAATACTA
Source organism: Calotriton arnoldi (assembly GCA_963921515.1). Lineage (NCBI taxonomy): Eukaryota > Metazoa > Chordata > Amphibia > Caudata > Salamandridae > Calotriton > Calotriton arnoldi. The sequence continues at coordinate 839,674 of CAWUFW010003570.1, forward strand.
CTCTGCATCACGAACCCTGTTTTTAAAACCTATTCTTAAAAAACTTGGCCTACGTCAATGTCGCCCGCCTTATTAGTGCTGCAACAATTGGACAATGTACATGTCCTTTTTAGTGTTTCTAATTTTTTTTAAAATGTTCTTTATTATAGAAAACGTCTGGCTATGATCTGATTAGGAAAGCTTCTCAGTTTAATATTTTTTATCTGTGTAACTTATTTATTGATGCTATGAAATGTTTTCTTTCATGCTGTGCTTTTATGACTGTTTTATTCAAACAATCGAATAAAGCTTTTCTACTACTACTACTACAGTTTTAAGTGTTGCAAAGTGCAAATGGCAGATGTCTTGGTATCGTAACACAAAACGTCTATCTGAGGTAGGTAATTGGAGGCGTGGGGCCTCGAAGGCGGGCTAGCCTCCAACACAATTTTTTTCACAAAAGTCCGCCCGAGTTAACTGTGAGAGAGCCCCTGGAGAGCTCTACCCAGGACTACTTCACAGTTTCTATGTGCTAGCTGTCTTGATTCTACTAGATTGCGGACAAAAATGCAATTCTTCAACAGCAGTGCAAACTTTGTAACACTGTCATCATCATTCAATGTCCAGAAAACCTGCACTAGCTGGTTAGACGGTAGTTAAGAGTCTGGGCTTTTAAGTCTTCGTGGAGACTGTTGATTACGTTTCCATTTTTAGGTCGAGCCTCGAGTAGCGCACAAGCGCTGCTAGGCGAAGACTTTATGTTAGGGGGTTTCGAAAGCTGACCACACGCTCGTGCGTCGTGGCCTTTTTCGGGCGGTTACGCGCGCAGGGCCGACATCTGTTTCCCATTATCGTGCCCAGACGCGTGAGCGATAATTGGAAACATGTGCCGGCCGTGCGGGGAAAAGGCCATGACGCACGAGCGTCTGGTCAGCTTTCCAAAGCCCAGGCTGCAGCGCTCGCTCGCTCGTTTCTTTCTGTGTCCTCATTCCTTTCTTTCACGCTGCCCTTTGCACCCCTCCCGATGCCTCCCACGCCAGCCGCCATCGGATTTCAGTCGTACTGGATTTTCATGAGTTTGCCTCCACCCGCCCTCCGTTGTTATGCTGTCTCCTCCAGAGCACCACCATCACACGTCGTTCGCTGCCCCCGCCCCTCCTGCATAGTTTGCTGTCGTGTCATTTATTGTCTGTTTTAATGCTCGTTTTGCTCTGGTTTGTCCAGATGCATGTCATCGCCACATTCCTACGGAGCGCTTGCACACTCTAGGAGACAACAAATATGGCTGCCAGAGCCCGTCACTGGCGGACCGCACCACTTTTTCTTTAAAGGGGAGTAGTGATTTTCTGCAAAACGAAGACTTTGGTAGCAAAAACCCACGTAGGAGAGCAGTGTTTTTATTGCTTGTTTTCTGGTTGTAGTAGCGTGTGTCTCTGACGGCCGTCTACGAACCGTGCCATCTGTCAGGCAGTGTTTGTGCGACCATGTGCGTACGACTTCTGATAATCTGTTTTTTCAGGCCCAGATAGAAAAAGAAACTTTATTTTCCATCCTTTTTTTCGCAGACGCTCTGTCCCGCCTCAGTCAGCATGCCCCATGATCTGCAGACAGGTCTCCTCCTTTCATGTTGAGTACACGCCGGAAGACGGATCTCACTCGCAGCAGGCGCTGCTTTTCCTTTGCACTGTAGATGTAGCCCACACAGTAGGCGACTCCTTTTCTACTGGATTCCCCTTGAAGCTCGAACTTTTCAAATGCTCTCTGCTCAGAGTCGATGAAGGCGTGTGGGTTCTTGTGAAGACTGCGGGGGCGCTAGATGCCAGTTTATGTAACTGGGCAACCTGTGGGGCTGCCAAGAGGTTTAGGAAGTCCTAGGGGAGCGGGTCAGTGAGTGAAGAAGCCAGCTACTGACTGTGAGAGCCAATGAGCAACTGGAGGAGGAGCCCGCAAGTGACCAGAGGTGCCCAGACTGACTCGAGGGTTATCTGAGGGTAACTCTTCTTGGGGTAGCGGGCGTCAAGAGTGCGTGGGAGAGAAGCCACACCTGATCTGAATGTTTCAGGAGTGGCGGGATTAGTGAAAACTTTGCAGGAGACAAGGGCACATAGGTGAGCTCCACGTGTGATCTTCTACTGCAGGTGACTGGGGATTTAGCGTGTGACAAGGGGAGCTTGCAGGAGGCTTAAGGAACTTGCAGATGACCGACAGAGCTCGCAGACGAATGAGATAACATGCAGGCGACTGACGGAGCTCGTATGTGACGTAAGGAGCTTGCATGTGATGTCAGGAACTCACAGGTGACTGGGGAAGCTCAGTGGTTACCGTGGAGCTTGCAGGTGCCCGACAGAGCTCAGACATTATCGGTGCGTTTGTAGGAGAGTGTGGGGCTCACTCCGAACTGGGGAGCTCACAGGTGACTGAGCGAGGTTGCAGGTGCCTGGGAGTAGCACAGAGCAGTTTAGGAGGTTTCAGTGGAGTGCGGAGGATCTCTGGACAGTAGTTCACGAGTGACTGCAGAAGATCACCCGGTGACGCCGAGCGATGGCCTGCTCTGCCCTGAGGATGCTCTGCGGTGGTCAGAGAAGTTGGAGCCACATGCGGATCCGGTCCTTTCACTGTAGCAGGTAAAGGGGAGAATGAGTCGGGGGTTCTTGAAAACGCGGGCTTAGAGGTGTGACGGGGTGAAAGTTGTACACCAGCGGCGGGGGCACGGTGGCACAGGGAGGGCAGGCATTGTGCTTCTATACCTAGAAATAGTCCATTTGCCAAACTCACAAAAATGCACAGCGATATCAATCTATCTAAAGCGCATCGACGCTTCGCCAGGGACAGTAAGCGCTAAATAAATGCAAACAAAATACGTACATTTGAGTGGCTTTTAACCGCTATGATACATGACACCCATCTGGGTTACTTATGTCAGCAAGCATTTGCAATGCAATAGGTCTCGCAATTACGCGAGTGTGAGGTATTGTTATATTAAACGACAATGCCTTTTTTGTTTTGTGTTGCTTTTTAAAACATAAATAAAAGGCATTGTCATTTGCAATGCCAATAGCTTAAACTCACGTAAATGCGAGACCTATTGCATTGCAAATGCTTGTTATCCTTTGTGGCTGTCCTACATACCTGTCTGCTCACATTCTCTGTCCATATTAACCATTCCCATGCCTATTAACCCGCTAATTTACATTCACCCACGTTCTCTGTCTATCCCATTCTCAAATCCACACACACCTGTGCCCATCAAATACAAGGTACTTTAACAAATTAAAAACTTGACATATTAGCATTGCCAACCCTTGTTTAATTATACTAGTTCCCCCTCCTGGCGGCTTGTATGCTGGAATTATCAGCATGTTTTCTTTTAAGTTTTCAAAATTTGTCCTCTTTTTGAATTTGGGTAAATATTCAGTTTCTGCAGGATAAAGTACTTTGACTGCGAAGTAACTCGTATTTTAAGTTAGGGATGAAAAGTGCTTATATAGTGAAGTGATGACAGTGCACAAATCGGGATGCCTTGTTGGAAAATAGCCCTATTTAGCAAGGCTAGCTACTCAGAATTCTGTATGTTTTTCAAAAATGCCAGTTTTATGCACGCATGAGGGCAGACCATTTCTGTGTGTGAGTGTTAAAACCCAGAACATGCTGAACTTGTACTGCGAAAATATTATGGTCATTTGAATGCCTTACAGTTTTCAACCTGAATTGTATGCTCATGTTAATTCTGTCTGTTTTTTTGAGGCTTGAATGTTGCCTTGTGTTTTACAGATGATGACGCTGTAGTGGAGGTTCATATCCCAGGCAGTGATAACAAGGAAACCATCCTTCGTAAAAGAACGGCAGGGATACTCGATATGGGCGGAGTGTCCACCCAGATAGCATACGAAGTCCCTAAAACTGTAAGCTTTACATCTTCACACCAGGTTATTATCTGCACCACTTTCCTTCTTGTTGTTTTTGTTTAACCCATAACCATCCTTTTTTGTTTTTCATTCCTGAGCATCATTGTTGTCCTTACTGGGGCCCTCCATTTCTCATACCTTGGCGAAAGAAGACCTGAAAAGGAGTCTTGGCAGCTAAGCAATTTTAATTTTTCCTTTTGTAATTAGTGCTTGCTTGGTGCTTACAATCTTCAATTCCATATCCTTCTTTATATTAATATGATATACGTTAAAGTTCTTTCCATCTGTCATGTCTCTAGCTGTATGCAAAATAAATGTAAATAGTGACACACTTAAGGAGCCTTTCACTTTTTGGTTTCTGATGGAAATCCACCACAGATTTCAGACTGGTCTCAAGGCAGAGTTTTAATGATCTCTTCTTTCTGTTGTTCATCTCCGATCTGTCAGAGGATTATCCGACTAAGCTCTAAAATAATGTAGGTAATACCCTATTGGCCAAACCCAATTCAGAGAGCTAGACTCACTTTTTGTAAACCCCCCCAATTGAATAGTATATATTTTTTATAGTATGGATCTAATCTACATTCCCAAAAGCAATCATTTATAGCTGGATGATTCCTGACTGTTCTTCAAGCTAACTGGTAACGGTCAAAACTTTAAATTCTAAAACGCGTACCTCCAATGTATTCCAGCCTTCATTGGAGAACGTTTCCCAAAATTAGTAAGTTTGTACAAAGATGGAAGTTCACATGCTGGGATCAGAACCTCCAGCCCCAACTCCTGTTATGCCTTTGAGTAAACTATAACAGTATCAGAGCAGGAACACAAACAACTTAGAACGTGGATGGGGTTAATTTTGATGAGCACATTTCAGGATATTTGAGGAGGCCCTTATTTGGGTTACAGAGGCAAGCAGCACAATGCAAGATAATGACAGCTAGACCCATTTTCTCAGGACTTCCCATTCAGACACACCCACATCAGTGCTTTGTCATCATCCGTTATCCAGAGGTTTAGATGCATACTCTTGTTGCATGAATAGGCAGAATTACCCTCAGCCACAATACTGTGCTCTCCATTATGCAAGTGTAAAGTGAAAACGCAAATACTCTTTGTAAGAATACAGCTTGACATATGCCCCTTAGTTGATTTACACCAAATGCTGGTCAGTAAGTGACCCGTTGTAGGCAAGTGTGCAATCACATGTAGGTGTGTCTATCTGGTAGTCTCTGAGGGATTCCTGGACGAACTGTGAACAACATTTTGTTTTGTTTAAAATGTGAGCTAGTAAGGCCTGTTGTTAGGAAAAGTGTACATCTTTTCCATGTACTAATTAAGTGGAAAAAGCTTTGCACCCTTTTCCTTAACACAAGAGCTCATTGGCTCATTAAGCCCTTTTCTTGCTGACAGGCAAGTCTGCACTACATGCTTTGTGAATTGCCATGTTGCTCTACCCAACTGTCCTACACCTTGACTTTATAAAAATCAAAATGTCCAATTTCAAATAATGGTGCATACATGTATAAACATGTTTGTTTTAAAGCATTAAGGCTTTAGTCATCAACTTTCAGGATCGCTACAGACAACAGTAACACAAAGGATAAAGTATAACTTTCAAGAATGTCAGCTGTTGCTCCTGTCAGCACATATACAGATTTCATCCCATTAATGCCCACTTTACTTTGCCGTTTTTAACATAGCCATAGTTGTCTTAAGATTCCTATATCTGCTTTTAAAGAGAGATAATTTGGTTTTGTGCACCTGCGTCTTTCTCGCTATGCATGCAGTTAACCTTTCTCTGTTGAGACCATTAATCTATGGTACTATTAATATTCTTACTTGAAGCCATAATCGTCAAATTTGGTCAGCAACTTTGGGCATCATAGATAATTCAGTCTGGTATCTTGAACATGAAAGGCCAATAATCTACAGCTGTTCATATATTTCTTTTTAAGTATTCAGTTGTGACGTTGCACATCAATAAGTGATGAGAAATATTGGATTAATGAACAGTTGCGATAGTGGTGTCCTTTGTGCCCTTGAACTACTGTGACATATATACCACAAGGGTAATATAGACCAGTTGATTTAGTATTACACCCATAGCTTCTTAAGATGTTACTGTCTGGCTCTAGAATATGACTTTCACATTTTTGGGAAATTTCAATATTTGTTTAGCCCAAACTTTATCTATGTTCAAGTTTATTTATTTGCATAGTTAATAACCATTGCAATTAAACACCGGAGGATAAAACATTAATTGCATACAGAAAACCATGTTACACACATAAAAAAAAAAAATCGTTCTCGTGAACAAGGGCCAACTAAGATTATTAAAAGGCCATTGCCATAATAGTACCAGACATAAACTCTAAAAGTCTGCAGCAACATATTACACAAATGCGAAGATAAAAGTCATACTCCTAAGCAAATTGGTGCATTAAAACGTTTAGTATTATTAAAACCAGTTTGCAATATTAAGAATCTGAAAGAAACACATAGTGATAGATTCCTTACCTTAGAATATCCCCAGGCGTCAGACTGGATCTGGAAAGTTTTTGTCAGCAGTACCCCTGCGCGTCGGTAGGTGGCGTTGTGCGGCTCCGCGTCCGTCGTTGGCGTCGTGGTCGCCGAGAAGACGTCGTGGGCGCTACTTAGATGCCGCCCACGCGCGCTTAGGTCAGTTCTTTCTTTTTCCGCACCAGCAAGCGCAGATCCGGGAAGAGCAGGAACCCACAGCCAATTTTTGACTGAGTTTTTGAGGCTTTTTGTCTCTATTTTTTCATAGAGTCTTCGACTCCTGGTGCAGTTAGGATGCCCGGTTTTAAGTCCTGCGGGGATTGTCACCGCATGATGTCGGTGATGGACCGGCACCGTGTGTGTCTTTTCTGCCAGGGGCGCGACCAAGACCCCAAGTAGGGCCCCGACTGCCGGGCCATGGCGCCGAAGACTTTGCGGGTGTGGTCCCGAAAGTTGCTGGAAGCCCGGCAGTCGGCTCCGCGCCGTTCGAGGTCCCGGTCCCGTGGGAGGTCGAGGGACCGTGCGCGGAGTCATCACCACCGATCTTCGGGATCCAAGTCTTCGCACTCGGGGACAGGTAAGATGAAGCACAAGAAGTCGAAGAAACGCCATCGTTCTCCGACTTCCCCTCGCCGGTCGGCGACTCCGGCCCAAATACATGAATTCCTGTCGGCCATGGCTCGCCTCTTTGGGCCGTCTGGTCCCGCTGGTGAGCCTTCGGGCCCACCGGTCCCGGCTGGGTGTCCTCGACCTTTCCACGCCGGCGGCTCCGGCCCCGGCGTCGCTGTCGGCTCCGGCCTCCGCACCGCAGGACACCCTTGGATCCAGGCCTGGATCCCGTTGACGCTGGTTGACCTTGTCACACCTCCACCGACTCCACCGGCACCAGTTCTGACGCCGCCCGCTCCTCGGGACGACGTCTACCTCAGTTTCAGCCCCGAAGTGGACGCGGCGTCGGGCCGGCGTCGATCGATGCCGTTCTCGACGTTGCTCGGGGATTTTTATCCCCATGTCCCTGCTCCTTATTTTACACCTGTTGTACAGCCTGAGGAGCAAGGGGAGGACTGGGAGGGGTCTGAGGACCCTCTCGCAGCTGATTGCGAGTCTGAACAGGACTGGGCTGAGGAATTGGGGGACGCCAGTGGTCTGGATACCTCACCAGACCTTGGCATTCTGTCTCCTCCTACCGTGGCTACGGAGGAGGGCGCTAGTTATGCTGTTGCGTAGGGCGGCCGAGGCCCTACACCTCGAGCTCCCTACTGTGGCCGTCTGGACTAACCTCCTGACAGAGGTGCTTCAGCCAGCAGCTACTTCTGCGGAGCCGCTGCTTCCCTTCAATGAAGCCCTTTCTGACGTTCTTTTGGGCACGTGGATAGGAACGTGGCCCAACGCCGGCTCCGGGTAACCCCATTTTCCTCTCCCAACATCCCACCCCGAGAGCTTGGTTGTCCAAGCCTCTGCTTCCCCAACCGCCTTCCCTTCCACCCCACCGGATAGGGAATCCAAGAACCTGGATCAGTTTGGTAAAAAGATTTTTTTTCTTCCACCAGCTCTGCGCTGCGGTCCGTGAACACCACATGCCTCTTGAGCCGTTATTCCCACTCTCTGTGGGATACAGTGGCGAACACAGCAAAGTTTATGATTCGTTGTGGCCTAGACACCGCCGACTCACTGGGCAGGTCGATTGCAATGACGGTGGCGGTTCGCCGCCACGCCTGGTTGAGGACAACTGGATTTTCGGACGACTGGTTGTTGAAGGCGGGCTCGCCCCATGCAGTCGTCTCCCACCTCCTGACTACGGCCGACCTCCTGCACTTGCTGGGGTTCTCCATCAACGTGCCGAAGTCGCACCTGATTCCCTCTCAGAAGCTCCTCTTTATTGGAGCGGTTCTGGACACGGCGCAGTTTCGGGTCTATCCTCCCGAACAGCGAGTCCGGGATATTCGGGCTCTGATTCCCATCTTTAAGCCCTTGTCCCGGGTTTCGGTCAGAGTGACTCTGAGGCTGCTGGGCCTCCTGCATCCTGCTGATCAATCATGCCAGATGGCATATGCGGGCTCTGCAGTGGGACCTGAAGTTCCAGTGGGTACAGCATCAGGGGAACCTGTCCGATCACGTCCAGATCTCAGAGGGCACTGCACGTCAGTTGCAGTGGTGACTCACGAACTGGCATTGGGTCGACGGCAGATCCCTCTCCCTTCCCCAACCGGAGTTTACAGTGGTGATGGATGCGTCCCTCCTGGGTTGGGGCGGCCACATGGGAGAGGCGGAGATCAGAGGCCTCTGGTCTCCGGCGGAGTCCCGGCTCCATAGCAACCTTCTGGAGCTTCGGGCGATCCGGCTTGCACTGAAGGCATTCCTTCCCTCTGTCAAGGGGAGAGTAGTGCAGGTGTTCAGACAACACCACCACCATGTGGTACTGCAACAAACAAGGTGGGGTGGGGTCATGGACCCTCTGTCAGGAGGCTCTGCGTCTCTGGACATGGCTGGAACATCAGGGCATGTCCCTGGTGGTTCAACACCTGGCAGGTTCTCTGAACGCCAGGGCGGACGAACTCAGCCGCAGGTGCATGCTGATCACGAATGGCGTCTTCACTCGGAGGTGGTGCAAGGTCTCTTTCAGCAGTGGGGAGAGCCTTGGTTAGATCTATTCGCCACCGAAGAGAACGCGCAATGTCATCAGTTCTGCGCGTTGGAATTTCCAAGGCGGCACTCGCTCGGCGACGCTTTTCGTCGCGAGGGGAGTTGCGGACTGTTGTACGCCTTTCCGCCTATACCACTTCTGCCCAGAGTGCTGAAGAAGAGCATACGCTGAGTCATCCTTGTGGCCCCGGACTGGGTTAGAAGAGTATGGTATCCCGAGCTACTCAATATGAGCATGGATCCTCCAATCAGACTGCCTCTTCGGGAGGATCTTCTGTCGCAGCAGCAGGGGTCGGTCTTCCACCCGAACCTGTCCAGCCTCCACCTCTTTGCGTGGAGATTGAGCGGCGGCAGTTGATTCCTTTCGACTTGCCTCCTGAAGTTTGTGATGTCATTCTGGCATCCAGGCGTCCCTCTACTAAAGTGGTATACGCCTGCAGGTGGATCAAGTTTGTGGCATGGTGCACAGCAAAGGCTGTGGATCCCCTTTCTGCCCCTCTTTCTGAAGTATTACTGTTCCTTATTTCTTTGGCCCAGCAGGGCTCTGCTCTGGGCACTATCAAGGGCTACCTTTCTGCTATTTCGGCCTTTCTCAGGCTCCCTGATCAGCCCTCTCTTTTCAAGTCCCCTGTTGTAAATAGATTTCTTAAAGGCATTACACACCTTTTTCCTCCTATTCCTTTCGTGATGCCTCAGTGGGACTTGAATTTGGTTCTGACATACCTGATGTGTGCTCCCTTTGAGCCACTTCATACCTGTCCTCTTCGTCTCTTGACCTTGAAGACTGCTTTTCTGGTGGCCATCACCTCCGCTAGGCGAGTGAGTGAGCTCCAGGCTCTTTCTTGTAAGCCTCCTTTCCTATCAGTCCATCCAGACAAGGTTGTGCTCAGGCCCCGTCCTTCCTTTTTGCCAAAAGTGGTTACCGCCTTTCACATTGGACAGGCTATTACCTTGCCCACCTTCTTTCCGCCTCCGCATCCTTCCAGAGAGGAAGAAAGGCTCCACCGTCTGGACCCAAAACATGCGCTCTCCTTTTATCTCAACCGCACACAGCAGTTCCGGGTGGATGACCAGCTCTTTGTTGGCTACGTTGGCACCAAGAAAGGTCGGGCGGTACACAAGAGAACTATCTCCCGCTGGGTTGTCTTATGTAGCAAAGCCTGTTACTCTTTGACTAAAAAAGAACCTCCGGTGGGGCTGCGTGCTCACTCCACCAGAGCTACTGCAGCCACTACTGCATTGGGACGTGGTGTCCCCCTGCAAGACATCTGTCAGGCACCCACGTGGGCCTCGCTGCACACGTTTACCAAGCACTATTGCCTGGACAGCCAAGTCCGGAGAGACGGCTTCTTCGGCCGTTCTGTTCTCCGCGACTTTCTGGTGTGATCTTATTTCGCAGACCCACCACCGGGGTTGGTATTGCTGGGGTATCTATTCTAAGGTAAGGAATCTATCACTATGTGTTTCTTTCAGATGAACAAGTTACTTACCTTCGGTAACGATATATCTGTAAGAAACATTAGTAGTGATAGATTCCTTACCGCCCCACCCATCCTCCCCGTTCTGCGAACTGATTTCTAGGGTTAAGGTTATCCCTTTCAGGGCCCTAGTTTCAATGGACCAGTGGTCAGTATCTTGCATGGCTCTGCGTTCCTGGCGCGGAAAGTCGTGTACAGATCTGACATCCGCGCGCGTGGGCGGCGTCTAAGTAGCACCTGCGACGTCATCACGGCGACCACGACGCCAACGAAGGACGCGGAGCCGCATGGCGCCACCTACCTACGCGCAGGGGTACTGCTGACGAAAACTTTCCGATCCAGTCTGACGCCTGGGGATATTCTAAGGTAAGGAATCTATCACTAATAATGTTTCTTACAGATATATCGTTACCGAAGGTAAGTAACTTGTTCATCAGTCTCATGGGCAGATTTTGCCCCAAGCAAGATTAATGAAATCCTGGACATTGACAAAACACCATTCTCTATGCCTGTTGTGTACTGAACACCTTTCAGAAATGCTAAATCACTTACCAGAAAAGCGGCTGCACACAGAAGCAGCTCAGGGGTCATTTCATCATATTACAACTAAGAGTACCAAAGATTCAAACACTTTTCATTCACTTGAGATCACTTTTTGCATAAGGAGAAGTGACGTGATAATTTTAGTCACAATCCCTTTTGCAATTATGCCTCCTTTTTTTCAGTTGTCTTCAATTGAACCCAATCACTTTATTTTTTTCGAAAGATAGTCATGTCCTAAAGCTACAAACTTAACATCTCATCATATTCACTTATATCTACTGAATTAAAATATTGGCATGTATGGCCTAAAAGCATTGTGTGACATTTGTTTTTGTCACATATCTTCACTGCTACATGTCCAGTTCCCTTCCAGTATCATGTCAGCTAATACTGAACTGTGAGACATGGCAGGAAGCTGTCTGAATAACAGCGCACAGTCAAATGGAAAACATTTTGCTAGCTGATACAGATTTCTTGGTAAAATGTGCTTTTTGATCTATGGACCATGCTTAGTAATATGTTCCTTCCTTTAATTTTCTTAGGAACATTTTAACCTGTCCTAAAGTTACAGATCACAGTCTATTGACTGCACAAGCCTGTAGTTAAGAATAATAGTCTTAGGTGGAGGATGGACATGTTGCACATGTAGATTTTATTAATGCACTCCAGAAAGGTGTTGGAATATAAATTACAGGCATATTTGGCTGATCAGGATTGAGTGTTATGAAGGAATGGAGTGTGCCTGTTACATTGTTTTGTAACATCTGCTTATCTTTTGGTTACTACAGGAAGAAGTGGCAAAAAATCTGCTTGCTGAGTTTAACCTAGGCTGTGATGCCCATCAGACAGAGCATGTCTACCGGGTTTATGTGGCTACTTTCTTAGGCTTCGGTGGCAATGCTGCTAGACAGAGATATGAAGAATACATTTTTACCAACACAATACAGAGAAACCGGTAGAGTACAACTTTATCTTTGTTGCTTATCTAAGCCACACTGTGGAACTCAACTTGGGCAAGCGCATAATATAGTTAGTGATTGGTGGTGTGAGTTTGTATTTTTTCAGTGGTTAGTAATTTTTAGACGTCAAAATAAGAAAGAATTTACTAAAAGTCAGCAAAGGAATTTCACCGGTGTACAAAGCTCCAGTCAGACCAGTTTTAGAAAGTTGCTCACCTTGGTGCTCCATAAATGAAAAGGATTTAAGTGAACCAGAAAATGTGTGAGCATGAAGAACCACGTCAATTAAAAGGAACGTTCAGTCACATAACAATGAAGAGAACACCTAGACAACTGTGCTACATTTATTGACTGATTCAGCTATTGTTCTGGTAATAAGATTTGAAGGCCAGGATTTAATGGTGTCCACCTGGGGAAGATGGACTTGGTAAGCAGGTCACAGAAACTCTTATTACTCCTTTATGGGCCCTTCTCTCTGTAAATTTGTATACAAATGCTCATAAATGACTGAGGGGACTTTTTCAAGGGTCCAAGGGCAGACTGGGGTTACTGGACTCAGATTGTGCTGATCAAAGACTTTTACCACTGGTGTTTTTACTATTGAATCCTAAACTAAGCACCAAGTAGTTCCATTTAGCACTTACCCTCTGGGGGATGAAGTAGAGCAGCAGAAAAATTACTCGGGCAGGTCGTGTGAGGTCAAAACTCAGTGCACAATAATTCAACCATTAGAAATCAATAACTCGATGTTCAGTCATCGTTTAGTGTTGGAAAAATAAGTACTTTACTCACAACACATAGCGCAATACCACACCTAGTACTATTGAAGGTACTAAGTTATACTGGAGATACTGATACCGTTCAGGTGTTAGTGGATAAATAGCCATGGCTATTCCCCTGGAACAACTTCTTTGGTATTGTTTATGAAGCAATTTGTGATCAGCCCATGGTTTATCCAGTGGAAGGGGTGGTATCTTGGTCTCTGGGGAAGGCTGACTTGGTTGTGGGAGCTAGGCTATCTTAGAAATGGTGTCTTAGCTATGCTGCCTTTTGGCTTTCTGTCTCTGATAACTTTTCAAACTAGTTAAAGACAATGAAACATCCTTGCAATATTAACCTTATAATACCTGCCTTGCAGCATAAGCCTTATAATAATATCTGACAGTGATATAAGTGATAACCAAACTCTGGCAATGCTCAAAAACATGTCAATTTATTGCAACCATGGTGCATGCTGTTAAAATGTTCTTTCTCCCGTGGTATAGAAAGAAATGCTCTAACTCCACTGTTACTGCTATATAGTCTAAACCTAAGATATTGGTATGTTGTGTGCAATTGTAAACACAGTTCAGTCATGAAAAAGTTTGACTGTGGACGCAGGTAAACAAGCTTCTGAAAATGTGCTCTTTCCTTCATATCACCCAAAGATCCCCTGTATTAAGCAATATATTGTGTGATTTCACAAAGTGAGCATACTTATTTTTTTGTGCAATTAAAAGATAATTTTGGCTTCCCAACTCCAGTTCTGAAAGTATTGCTAGTATTTGTATTGGTGGAGAGCTTTAAATGGTGACATACTTATTCTATTAGTTAGTCAACCACCAACAAATACAAAATATGTTTTAAGGTCCAGCACTTTTGTTAGGTTAGTTCTAATGATTGCTAGTGAGAATAACTTTGTCTTCTCTAATAAGGCAGTAGTTGTTGTGGTTCTTGTAACACATAGTCACATCAATTTTCTGGACTGTTTATAAAAACAGTGTTTCCTCATACTACTCTATAAAGAATATCTGCCCAGACCTCTAATACTGTTTGTTGGATTTTTACAATGCAGAGAACCTTTCTAATAGCTTGATAGACTAGGAGTAAATTCTGACATAGGATAGTATTGACACGTTTCATCCCAAGGCTATGTTAGTGTTTGTTTTGTAGAAGTAATTTTTACTGTCCTTCTTTCCTTGCAGATTGCTGGCGAAGCAAGTTGGCATGTCTTTTGACATCCCTTACCTAGACCCATGCCTGCCCTTGGATGCAGAAAATAAAATCAGGCTCAATGGGGAGACCATGTACCTACGGGGTACTGGAGACTTCAGCCACTGTCGGGAGGTTATTCAGCCATTCATGAACAGGACCACTGAAACACAAACATCATTAAATGGAGTCTACCAGCCCCCAGTGCTGTATGAGAACAGCGAGTTCTATGGTTTCTCAGAGTTCTTTTATTGTACTGAAGATGTATTGCGCATGGGAGGTGATTACAATGCAGCCAAATTTACTAAGGCTGCAAAAGTGAGTATTTGAAATTATTTGTTACCCTCTTTAAGAAGTAAAGAATAATCTATGCATTTGATGCTTGAGTCACCCTTGTTAGTGTCTGCATGCAGTCTTCATTTATATCCTTCATTTAGGATTCCCGAAGACTGCATCTTCGCACATATGGAATATTTTGATGTGGCCCTTGCATTGGGGATGTTCGTAATTGATGTAACATATGAAACCTTGGTGCAAATTGTTTTTTGTTTGTCTTGTCTTTAAGTATGGTTGGATATGTAACATTTTGTTTATTGTAAACTATTTATTCTAAAAGGTCTTTAGGACTGCAGCATAGTATAAACGGCAGACATTTATAAGAAACATGCTATTATTCATGTGGTACTGGAAAGTACATAACGGGCTCGAAGACAGATCTACAAATCCGATCCTTTCTAGTTTCCATCTCTTTACTGATTATCTAACAAGAGGTTCTGGGAATCTTTAACCTTACCATATTTGAAGATTGATGTAGTAAAATCATTAGGCAGTGAATCAGTTGAAAAGCTATGCTTACTACTTTATTGCTGAAGGGTATAGTTTTAGTTGCCTCGTTAACTTGTGTAAATATCTTAAGGCCAGCCATTACACAATGGCTATTGCAAGATTTCTAGCCTACTCATCTAAGGTTTTGAATTTGGACATGTTCATGTTTGCTGGTAATTTCATCAACGGTTCTATCCTTCAAATCACTTTTTAGTTGCACTCAAGAATGTGGTTAGCAAATAGTTCTACCTGGTCATTAGTACGCTAGTGCCATTCACAACGACCTCATAAAATTGAAAAATGTCACATCTATTGACATACAAGTGCAAGGGTTAGTTAGTTGTTTTTAAATTTCCATGCATATTCTAATTGCTGTTTAATTATTCAATTTGATTTTTGGTGTTTTTTTTCTTTCTTTCTACTTGTGGTTGGTTGTCAAAAAGTAATGTTTATTTGTTCAGTGGGAATTTCAATGAGAAGGAGTTAACATTTTAGGAAAATATAAGAGTTTCATTTTGCCATTCTGAATTGCACTGCAGCTTTATGATTTACTGCTTTTTAAAATTGAAACATTGTTTTACAAATGGCATAAGATACTCATTACCAATTAAACAGACAAGACCTTCATTCTCCCCGATCGAACTCAAAACACTGCTCATTAGATAAGTTATGTTATTTCGAAATAGAGCTACTAAGGTTTTCTGAACCCACATTTTTAGAGTTGTGACGCCAGTATTGTGCTTAACTTGTTTTTTGTATGTTTGGTTGAATATGTGTCTTACTAAAGAATGATGTTGAATGCGTGCCCATTGATGGTGGTGAACAATGGATACTGAAAACAGCCAAACAGAGCTTTTAGACCTGCATAGTTTTGCTCTATATCAAGTAGAATCAGTTTGCAGGTGCAGCTTTACTGACACTACGCTTGTTGTCTTTTAGGATTATTGTGCAACAAAGTGGTCTGTCCTAGAGGAACGGTTTCAACAAGGCTTGTATGCTGCACATGCTGACTCGAACAGGTTAATGTAAGTTGCCTGATCAAGGTCAATAATAAAGATGGCCATGGTGAAAGATAAAAGCACTAGAATATGTCAACGGCAATAGAAGAATTTGTTAAACTAAGTGATTAAATCAAAAATTATCTCATCATTGCACAATTTGAGTTTACTATAATGGCCTTAAGTACAACCGATTTGTTTTAAAATTGCTAAACTCTAGTCTTTATTTTTCCTTACATAATGAGGTAAACTATTGAGTAGCCATTTGTGACCACTGCGAACCAATAAATTAGAAAACATAATTTTTAACCCTAGTTTAATTTAACAACAATAGTTCACCATAATCAATTTGCCAATCACAGATAACAGAATATTCATCCATTTATCACCCACTTATAGTTATACAATCTCCAGCTTTGGAACGTTCATAGATTCACATGCATGAATCTTTCACCTTCATCAAGCTGGGAATCTCATGGTAACAAAACAATAGCAGTATGGTCAAATTTCATTAGAGCACATTGAAACATGTTCCTTTAAGTAACCTCTTCACATAGTTAGAAATAACCCAAAGTTCAGTCAACGACGTAAGAGCACACTGATCTCACTTTCTCAGAAGCCACCATTCTTCAGATTTTCAGTCACACATTGTGTGGTTTATGGCCCTGTTCAGAGCTCTGCTCAGGATCATAAATTGTCTTAGCTGCTCCTGGGTACTGCTTCTTCCCAAATGCCAGGATGATTGATATATGTGTGTATATATATATATATATATCGCTCAATGAACAGCAGTCTGGAAGGTATTGCTCCTGCATGCCTCATAGGCCATTGGTGTGCAGATTCTGTGATTATGCAGGTGACACAGCCATGCTTTCAGAAACCACCCTCTCCCTGCATGGCACCTCCAGACTGAGAAGGTCGTAAAATGGACAAATTTGGCAAGAGTGCGCATACACTTGCTGAAACATCCATCAAAGTGGCTAATGCTCTTACCATTGTAAGCAGATATGATAGCAGATGGGGGCAAACATGGCACATTACCTAGACCTTCTAGCAGTGCATAAGAATCAGAAAGCTAAAGCTACACTGAAAGAGGGTGAGAGGGCAGCAGCAGCTGTGGTCCATAGGGCTATGTATATACCCAAACACAGGCTTCAGGCAAATGGCGGTTGCAGCAGTCCTAAGATGCCGGGGCTGACTGCATTCTACTCAGTTTTGCCCTGAAGTACTTTGCATTGCATACTTGACATGCTGTTTGCTGCTGAACATCTATTTGATCATAATGTTCACAAAATCTTACAAACTGACGCTGCAAGATTTCTTAGGATCCAGCAGTACAGAAGGCAAATGCCCTTGCACGATACAAAAGGGTGACGAATGCCATTTTTTCGACGGCCTTCCAGCCACAAAGATTCATATTCAGTGCCACCTCAGCAGATGCCTTCTTTTCGGCAGTCATACTATCCGCTTCAACAACCGTGCACAGCATCTACATGACCTATGTCAGAAAACAATCCTTTAAGAATGAAAGAGTTCAGTCCAAACAAGACTAAGCACACAAACACTGACAGCCTCCAGGCCCTAGCTACTTCTAATGTTTCATTTCTTCTATCTAGCTCAGTGGGTGGAAGAATCTTAACTTTCTATCCCCACTGGGCAGTAAGCACCTCAAACAGGCAAGATTTGAAACTAGTCCATTATGGGCAATCGAATTCCTGCAAAAACCCTAACCTACCCCATCCAGGAAAACGTTCCATCAACATCTGCCACTATTGCAAGAAGAGATTCTTTCCACAATAAGCAAGGGGCTGTTGGAGCATGTCCCCAAACAGGTAAATACTAACCAGGGCCAGGTTAATAATGAAATGGTGCAGACAGAGTGATCTCAGTCAACAGGAAAGTCAGGATGACCAACTGAGCTTTATACAAAAATATTTATTTAATGATTGTAAACAATTCGATAAAAAAACACTATTCAAGACAATTGATAAATAAATACACTTGATCAACAGACAACAAGATATTGCATCTGTTCAATTATTTATATAAACAATTCTGACTAATCATCATCATTTAAATGTAAGGTCGTTATCATAAATCAAGAGGAGAATAGGACAGAACAATGTTATCTTGAGCAACCAAAAGATGTGTCGTGATATTCAGAAACTGGCGGAAAGTTGTGGAGATACGCGCGTTTCGGCCATGCCTTCGTCAGGTTTCCGTCACATGCGGTCACTGACACAATTAAGACCTAAATCTTTTTTTCTTTTTTTCACTGAAGACAACACTAATGTTGGATATTAGGAAGTTGCTTGATACTGTTAAAACAATATTTCCAAAATGAGGAAGAAATGCCTGATAAGGATGGCAAAGTGCTCGTCTCTGTAATGTGGATGATATCTATGAGAGAGGCGGGAGCGTGGCCAGGTATTATAGCTTTCAATGCACAACCTGAATTAACGGTTCCTAGATGTGTTAGTGCTGTAGTCACATGTAGTACATCCTTAATGTCACAAACATGATTGCAAGACTTGTAGCCAATGTCCTTGGCACGAATGGCTACAAGTCTTGCAATCATGTTTGTGACATTAAGGATGTACTGCATGTGACTACAGCACTAACACATCTAGGAACCGTTAATTCAGGTTGTGCATTGAAAGCTATAATACCTGGCCACGCTCCCGCCTCTCATAGATATCATTCACATTACAGAGACGAGCACTTTGCCATCCTTATCAGGCATTTCTTCCTCATTTTGGAAATATTGTTTTAACAGTATCAAGCAGCTTCCTAATATCCAACATAAGTGTTGTCTTCAGTGAAAAAAAGAAAAAAAGATTTAGGTCTTAATTGTGTCAGTGACCGCATGTGACGGAAACCTGACGAAGGCATGGCCGAAACGCGCGTAGCTCCACAACTTTCCGCCAGTTTCTGAATATCACGACACATCCTTTGGTTGCTCAGGATAAAATTGTTCTGTCCTATTCTCCTCTTGATTTATGATAATGACCTTACATTTAAATGATGATGATTAGTCAGAATTGTTTACATAAATAATTGAACAGATGCAATATCTTGTTGTCTGTTGATCAAGTGTATTTATTTATTAATCAATTGTCTTGAATAGTGTTTTTTTATCGAATTGTTAACAATCATTAAATAAATATTTTTGTATAAAGCTCAGTTGGTCATCCTGACTTTCCTGTTGACTGAGATCACTCTGTCTGCACCATTTCATTATTAACCTGGCCCTGGTTAGTATTTACCTGTTTGCTCTTTTCCCTGTCAGGGCGTAATTATCCTGTCTACAGGGGGCCCCTGTGTGTTTCCAGTTTTTGGAGCATGTCCCCAAACCTGAGTGAAATACAGTTATAAATTGCACTTTGTTAATACATTGCATTTAACTAGTGAAATGAGAAGGTTCGCTCAATCACAGGAAACAATTCTAAAGTTACAGTCCTTGGCGTCTCGAATACCAAATCTAACTACAACAACTGTTTGAATTTTCAAATCCCTTTTGAGAATGATGTGAACTTGCATCCTGTTGATTTTATTGCAAACTAAAAATGTGCCCCTTGTATGAACTAGAGGGCCAATGGCTTCCATTGTTTAGGTCTTTCAAGTATCAAATTTGGATCACAGCCAGGATCAAAGCTACCCTGGAATTGTTGCGATTACCATTCAACATGTCAGAGGACTTGCCCTTTCAGTCACAGCCAGCTCATTTTTGGAGTACTACCAACTTGTAGTTAGATGGTTGAGTAGCTTACCTACAAGATCTTGAACCCAACGGTCATTGGTCTGAGAAGGAGAGACAGCTACACAGAAATATTCTGGAGCTAAAGGTTGTCAGACAAGGCTTTCAATCCTTTCTTCAGAGGTTGAGCATCTCTTCAGTGCTGATCAGAACAGACAATACATTGACTAAGTTCTATATAAATGAACAGAGGTATACCAAGTACCCTAGCTCTGTCAAAGGAGTCCCAACATCCTTGGAATTAGGCCATCAGCCACAGCATCTAACTACTAGCTGAGCATTTATCAGGAGTGAGCAGTTCATGGGTGGATGTGTGTCACCCGGACTCAAGGGGAGAGGTGCTTTTGATGTAATGGTCAAAGATCTTTTCTTATGCCTTTCCACTGTTTCTCCTGATTCCGTGTGTCATCAGGAAAATTAAGAGTGAACTGTGCAGAATGATTCTGCAGGCGCCGGCATGTCATCACTAGTTTTGTTTCACAGATCTCCTCCGTCTATCAGAAGCCTCCTGCATTGCCTAGGCAATTGTCAAGATCGTCTTTCCAAAGAGGAAGGGCAGATTGTTCACCACAGTGCGGGATCACTCAAATTGATAGCCTGCCTCCTATATAAATAGATTTCGCCCACCTTGATTCCCTTCAGACTGCTGAGCGATCCTGCATTGGGCTAGAGTACCTTGCATGGTAAAAACCCATCAAACCAAATGGAAGTTTCTGCGTTTGGTGTAGAGCGGCGACATGGAAGAGTCACCATACATGTAAGAATCATTACTGCCTCGACACAGCAATGTCTAGAGATTTGACAGGGGACCAAGTGTTTCATCGTGATCTATTTCACTAAGTTAAGCCTCTCCTTGTTTTCTTTAAGTTATTCAATGTTCTCAATGTCAGTAAAATGCCACACAATCATTTTGAATGCCTTCTGTGCATCAGTGGATGCAATCGAACACTGCAATATTCTGTCACACGTCTCCATTATCACATATGACAATCTTTCAGTTCTAATACAGCAGTAATTATTACACTGTTATGATACTGACTTGTATTAATATTGCAATGTAAATATTTTCAATCTAGAAACCGCGCCAGTTCTGATGCAGGTCGAATCTCATGCACAAGTTAACGATTGTGCATCATAATATTTCACAAAACATAGCTCTATGTACTTATAGACATTTTAAAACTTTACAGTGTCACTTTTAGTTATCTTATTATTTTCACGATACAAACATCTAAATTATGATATGTTTTTAGGCAGAAAATGATCATATAATATCAACTAGTGAAGAAAACATGAAATTAGCAGGATGATGTGCAGAGCTGGTGAGAGATAAATCTCAAGACTTGAAATGAAAATGTTCATATTGATATTTTAAGCTCCAGCCAGTGGTTAAACACAACTGTAGATTCACCTTAAATTTGATGCAACTTATTAGAGCAACCAATCGTTGAACTGCTATCATTGTGCTGTGTTGTCTTTGCTTTCATCTGCACCATCAGAATTACATATCATCATAGTGTACAATAGAACAATCTTTCCAAAAAGGTAACATGCAAACCGTTTGTTATGCGTACGCCCAAACTTCCCTCCATACACAGTGCATGCCAAATGTACTGTTGCACAATAGTATTTTGTATTCTGGCAGAGGAGATGACATTGCACCTCACTGTCAGGTTATTTCTTCTCCATGTGTAATGTTTTCCTAAATGCTTGTCAGGCTTAAAAAGCAGCTTATACATAGGGTTCCTGGTTTTATGCTATTTGTTTTTTGTCATTTCTGTCTATATTTATCCATATTTATTTTTTGACTAATTTAGCTGTGTTTATCCATATTTCTTTTGGGTTTAGCGAAAAAGTGAAGGTGCAGCTAGTATTTTGCTGCATCTATTAAACGGATAAATATAAGTTCATAATTGAATGCCTGATGGATTTTGATCCTGAACCGAACCAATACATGATAAATTAATACACTTATATGAAAACATGAGTATTGTAGCTCACACACATTCTTACCTGAAGCTGTTAATTAAAAAATGTTTTCATAACTGGACAGCTATTGACTCGGCAGTATTAACTGACATCACTGAGAAGCACTTTTTTCTTTTTTATCCATTTTTATAAATAAATACAGACAGGTAACTGGGTGGTTGTCTGCCTGAATTTATCTGTAAAAATCATTTAAAACGGAAAACTGGAAGCTTTATTTATACTCCATCTAGTTCTACCTCGCCATCTTTGTGTTGCGTTTGACATACCTTACTTAATGTGGGATGGGGTTTTTCCCCCCTGTCAAAATTATAAGATGATCTATGTGCCTTGGATAGTGCTTTTATCCCTGGTTCAATTTTTAGTGGGTTGCAAATGTTTAGCATACCTTGAGATTACTTGCCCCATCTCCAAAAACGTTCTTCCATGCTCACTGCTGACCCTATTCTGAGAATGTAAGCAGTGTCATTGAGTCTTACGTTGTTTCTCAGGTTTTTTTTTACTGAGCAGTCAGTGTTTCTGCTCTGCGAGTTATGGTCAAAAAGATAGAACATGTCTACCACTCTTCATTGACCAGCGTTATAGGGTCGTTTGTGTTTAGCTCCTCCGCTAACAGAGATTGGAATCTATAGAAGAAGGGTGACAAATAGCTTGGGGTTGCACTATGAATTTTTGGTTGCTAGACTGTGTCCAGGCTCCTAGATCACTAGAAGCTAAATTAATAATTTAATTTTAGTATTCAGGGTTCTGAAGTTAATGGGCAATGAAATCAGAGTTATAAGTGTTGAGGAAGGTCCTACATTCCACAAAAATGCACATTCATCTCTATGAAGTAGTGCCAGACTACTTTACACCCCACCTTCTATTCCACCTCCTCCAATTGCTGTAAGGAACTGTTGAGATGGTCTCAATGCTGTTTTAAAAATATTACCTGCAAGGGGTGCATCCTGGAGGCAACACTAATGGTAGCTTTTTTTAAGCTGCTTCTGATTTCTCTGCTCTAGGGGCGGCTAGCGGTTCTCTGACAGCCTTAGGTCAATGTCTGGTGGAGACCGTATCCATTGATGCAATGGCTGGAACCCTTTGTTTATACTGGGGATGGAGAGATGGGAGGGTCCATTACCTAGGCAAGAAGCAACCCTTTACAGTAGACGCCCTTTAAATCTGAGCATTGTTGGCAAGAGTGTTGTGCCCGGTTCCTTAAAATACTGCCACTCATTTGCTTTAATAAAGAATTAGAAACTTCTCCTGACATCTGCTGGTGAGTGCCAGCTTAACTGGGGTTGACAAATGATTATCTATCTGCTCTGCCCTGCTGTTTGGAGGAGGATTTGGGTTGGGAAGCTTCTCTCACAGTGTGCAGAGCTGGCTGGCAGTCTCTGATAAGAATTTAACTGGTCTGTGATGGCACAATGAGGTTGGGTGGAGGCAAGATTTTCAAGAAGCACACAAGGTGTGTAAAGTAGGATTCATTCCATCCTCAGCTGTGCAAACCGAAGGCACCTCCTTAACAAACAATGTGGAGCATTAACTGCTGAAAAGTTGCTTAAGAGTCAGACAGGTGTTTTGGACACACTGAAGATTAGCACTGAAAAACATGAGAAGATGGAGAAAACATCCAGATGGTGGAGTCGCATGTGGGGAATATTGAACAAAAGATGACTGGATGAAACCATGGCAGCTGTAACTGAAACCAGATTTAGAGGTGATGAGGGACACACTGACCAATCCAGGATGAAACATTGCTAACTGTTATCTTTTATACAATGTGCATCAAGGCAATTTTGCAGCTGGAGAGCAGAATGGAAGTGCTCGATAACGCACAGGGGCTTTGAAAATAGGGGTTTTGGCTATTGCTCGAGGAGAAGAGTGTCATTCTTTTCCGCTCATCTGTCTACATCTCACTGGTCTGGCTCTTCCCCATGAAGAAAACCTACAGGCTTCCCAATAGGGTGGCAAGATCCTGACTTGTGCATCCCATCCTGATGATGATTGCTGCCCTGAAGAATGACCTGCAAGGTGGTGGCAGATACGTTTTGCTTTTTCTAGACTTCAGGGCTTAAGCTCATCTTTAGAAAAAGTGACTGTGTTTTCTTGAAGGAGTTCCTGAGCCTGAGGGCATCGACTTCACTATGCATTCAAGCTGAAGGTGACACACTACATTAAGTTCTTTACCTTAATTGGTCCTGATGCAACTAAGATTTAATGTACAGCATCAGCGTTACTAAGTAGGAGGCCCAGATGGTTCATTTTTCATTGTGAATGATGGTTCATTTTTCATTGTGAATGATACTTGTAGCTCTCTGATGTGCATTGTGCCTGAAACCCTCTGGATGTTATACATGTACTTTACTAGGATGTGGGTGAGTTGATTGTGCTTAACAGCAGAGTGGATGAAAATGAAGTCATACTATCCTCTCAATGCTTTCCTGAACACCCCACATTCATTCCGACTTACTGCGCATTATCTCCCCATTGCTTTCCCTCGGGAATAGCAGTATGTTTCCTTTGAATATAGGTGAAATGAAACGTATTTAGTGTCTGTGGTGTTTCTCTTTTTCCCTGTTGGTCTCGATTTTGTGGTATCCAATGTACTTTGGCTTTCATTTGGCTTTTAGTTTGTTGTTTTGAGTGGCAGATATTTAAAAATCAATATGTATTGCTGCTATTCTATCCCTCTTCTTTTGTATTCACCAGTGACTCTTATTTCAAATACAGCCCTCTAATTGGTCCTTTCCTAAAACTGAAATAATTTTCATTCTATGCTAATTTACACCAGCACACAAGACCAGGCTTGGGCCAGTTCATAGCGGAAAATCTTTGGAATGGCTTCTTTCCTTCTTTTAGGACAATTCTTTTTTTCATAACTGGTATATGATGGTGCGTTTAATAATTGTGTCAATTTTTGCTCTTTTGTGGTATCTTGTTAATGTCTAGGAACACGTAGAAATTCCAGAGTGTATTTCATAAACTGTGGTACATTGTACTGCTGAATCAGTTGTCTGTTTCTTTTCCTTTTTAAGTTTGCCTCTACCATGATGAATGAGGGAATATACTATTTGCAAATCAATCAGATCATGCCCATAATGGGTAATCTGGTCTAACCACTAATCAAATTCTCCTTGTGAAGATGTCAAACAACCTTAGATGTGTATGTGCTGGAGATTGTGTCAGAGAATCTGAGGGAGAGCACTAAAGTGCAAAATTGAACCGGGGACAATGTGGGGAACTGATGAGACCCTTGCCCAGTAGAGGTGTTATCCATCAATAACATTGTATACTCTAGCCAGAATGCACTTTGGCTACTGATTCTAAACACCCTGTAGTAAGACACATTGCAATACTAATGGTGAACCCAACCCCTCATTTCTAAACCTCTGTAACAGATGTCAAAGTAAGCGCATGGAATGTGCTATCTCTTTTATTTTTGATTACCAGACTGATACGAGGCATCCAGCTGTCATGGCAGTTCAGCTTGCTTCGCAGAAACAGAAGCAAACTAAAATTGCTTCTACAAAGGACGTATTAGGATGAGACGGAGCTGGGTCCAAAGCAGTCAGAAGCCCAAGGTATGGAAGGTTTGGAGCAACTGTAGGAAGTTGTGTTGTGTTCCGCTTTAGGTGTCCGTATACAGGTTTTCCTGAATCATGTCCTTATAAAGGCACAAATCGCATTGCCCTTATATAGGCATAGAAACCCAGTCCTTATTTAGGCATTAACCGTGCACTCCAAATACAGGCATGGTCACCGACATCCGTCCACCCTAACGTCACAACGAATTCTTAGAAACCAGACCCTTAAGCCTTGGGAGTTTCCCTTAGCACAGGACTATTGATTTCTCCAAGAACTCATCTATTACGTATGAACCAGTATACCTTAAGGGTTCATTCCTGACGTCTTCCCCTGTCCGACCTAACGTCAATGCTAACATTCCTCAACACCTACCAGGTATAAATATACCTTCCCTTGCCAAAGCAAGTTAGAGGAGACCTCGACTTCAGAGGAGCCCGTATCCCGGCCTGACGCACTGAGAAGACGCTGTCATCCCTGCACGCAGAGAATCCAGCTATCCAGCTTCCAGTGTTCTGATTCCCCTTGCGGGGTGTTAGAGTTCCAAGATCCGGCAGGAGATTCCCACCTCTCTCATTCTCAAGGTATGGAGCTGACTAGAACCTAGAGGGACTCTTGGCATACTAGACTTAACATACTCTTAGTATACCATACTAGAGAATACTCCACCTACTTCTACTCTTCCCTACACCTAGACTAGGTTAGGTACATTGGAGTAGAACTAGCTTAGAGACGCATCGTATGAGTACTCGCATTTTTAGCTCATGTTATTTATGTATGTGAATATATGCTAAAAGATAATGCTAGCGCAGTATTATTTATTTCTACTGCTTATGCTGTACATTATATATCTTGCATACTGTCTTGTGATCGTAACAGCACATATCTCTTACATGAGAAACAAGACTGTTCAATAAAACCCTTTTATTGAAACGCCCGTCTTTCCTTTCTGTGTAACTCTGCAGAAACTAAGCATGCACGATTGAATGAGTGAAACTGTTATCTATTGTGTCCACGATTCTGAGACATGTTCCGCTTCTAAGGGAAACAAAGTAGTCATGTTCGTATGGTTGCCAGAAAATACTCCCTCCTTGTTCTCAAGGAGTTTCTAGTGGCCTCTGAGCTAGCTGGCACAAGTAATTAAGTTTAATATACTCGATAGGGACATACCGACCTTAGTCCTATGTCAAACCTATAGGATATATTATTCCAATGCGCAGAGCCTATTGGGGAAATAGGAACTACACTACAGCTGACTCTGTATATACTATACCAAAGTGAGGTTTAGTGTGCACATAGTCCACTGGATCCCCAAAGGTAGGCAGAGGTAAAAGTAGATAGCACCTTACTCTCTATTTGTGATAGTGTGGTCGAGCAGTAAGGCTTTATCAGAGAATAGTGTTAAGCATTTGTTGTACACACTCAATCAGCAAATGATAGCACACACTCAAAGACTGAACTTCAGACCGATTAGTTTTGTATAAAAATATTCTTTGTTATTTTATTTCCTAGTACCAAGCAAGCCTGGCACAGGTAAGTGATAAATACTTTGCAGTAATAATACAGTTTTGAATTGTAGTTGCATATATACTTTGGTTTGGTTACAGTTTGAATTACTGGTAATGCAATACTGTGGAATACTGTACATATACTTTGTATTGACTTTTCAATAGCCGGTTATGTAAATTACTTTTCTTACACAGTGTAGTGTACCTGGATACTACACAGGGACATTCCCTGTAAACAGGTAAGTAAAAGCGTTTTGGTTATTCGGTTAGTTTTAAAGATTTTCATAGCTTTTCCAACTTCACACTTAGAAACTTTTCACAGAAAAACAGTCAATGTTATCCTATGGAGGAAAATAGTGTTATCGGTTCAAAGGTAAGTATTCGGTTGTGGGAGTTGGTATTCTGTGGGTAGACTCAGGGGTCCCCCAGGGTCAATGATGCACTCTCGTTACACCCTCAGCGGCACTAGGGCGACCGGGTGCAGAGTCCCAATGTTATCCAATGGGGGCTAGGGGGCCTCCGGTTGGGGTCTGCTTACGAGCAGGCCACAAGGTTGTGGGAGCAAAGCTCCTGGGTTTTAGCTCAGGGCAACTGGGTGTTCAAGCCAGCACAAAAGGTGCACCCTCAGCAGCACTAGGGCGGCAGGGTGCAGAGTGCTGTTTTTGCGTCAGGCGCCCTGTAGCTTTCAATGGGGTTCCTCCGGTTTGCAAACACACTTCAGGCTCAGGGACGAAGGTCTTCTGGGAGCGACCACCACATGGAGAGGTTAGTTGGGATGCTGGGGGTTGATTAGACACCGTTGGTTGGGCCACCCAAGGCCGTGGGGCGTCGGGTGCTGGGGTGTCTTTTAGGGTCGTATCTTCTTACCAGCTCCTGGTCGCGGTTAGGGGGACCTTCTGGATTTCGGCTGCAGGCGTCGACTGGAGGCTTGAGGCATGTCAGGGATCTCTGGTCAGGATCGCCGGGGAGACCTCTTCGTGGTGTTGGGCCACTCGAACTCAGGCCGGGGGCGTCGGGTGCAGAGTGGTGCAGACTCGCAGATTTTGCCGGAGCTGGAGTCTGTGGATGAACAAATTCAGTGTTCACGGGAGACTAAGTCTTTGCTTTGGAAGGCAGGGCAGGTCCTCTGGGTTCTTGAGGTTGCTGGCTGCAGGACACACCGGAGTTTCGCTTCTGCAGGTTCGAGGTGGGGACAGGCCGGTAGGGCTGGGGCCAAGCCAGTGGGCGTCCTCCTCTTCTTAGCTTCGGCACGGCTATTCGGTCCTTCTTCTTTTCTTCAAGTCGTTTCTTGTCTGAGGAGGCAAGGTTCAGGGGCCCCCTAAATACTAGATTTAGGGGCGTTTTAGGTAAGTAAAGGTTGGGACCAATGGGCCCTTCCTTGGGGTGGGTACACCCCCTATTATGCCACCCTCCAGTGGGAGGGGGGCATATGCCTCAGTCTGGTTGGCTAGGGTCCCCCATCTGCAAGATGGCGGGGACTGAGAGTTGTGCTTAACCTCGCCTCCCCCACCTGAGGGGTGGGGTTGGCAAATGTGGGCACACCTCTCTTCCTCACTTGGGATTCCCGCTGATTCTCCTGCCCAAGGTGGGGGTCAGAACTGGTGGGGGCCAGTTCCTGAAAGCAGCAACAGGCCTGGGGAAGCTCACAAAGGCGCAGGCCTTTGAAGCTTCCCCTTCGTGGACCCTGCCCAACCTGGGGGAGGAGGCTTAGCACCTCATCCCAGGTTGTGCATTGTTTCAGGCCCCCGAGAGCAGCAGGCTCTCGACCCTGGGGTCCAGAAACATGTCTGGTGGTGGCAGCTGAAAGCAGCCACTCGGCCTGGACACTAGTGGTAGGTAGTTTTTCAGGGGGCTTCTCTAAGATGCCCTCTGTGTGCATTTTTCATTAAATCCCACACTGGCATCAGTGTTGGTTTAATGCGCTGAGAAGTTTGATACCAAACTTCTCAGTTTTCAGCGAAGCCATTATGGTACTGTGGAGTTCTTAATGACAAACTCCCAGCACTGTATACTCTTAATAGCAGCACTGCACTTACAATGTCTAAGAAATGACTTAGACACTGTAGGGGCATAGGGCTCATGCACCTGTACCCTCACCACTGGTATAGTGCACCCAGCTAGAGGGGTGATAGATCTATGCCAGGGTAGTGGGTTGTAGGCATGGCACACAGGGATGTGTGCCATGTCGACTCTTCACTTTGTTCTGCACCAAAACATGCAGCCTGCAAAGGCAGTGTGTTAGTGTAAAAGGTACAGGACCTCTAAGGGTGGCACAATAAGTGCTGCAGCCCTTAGAGGCCTTCCTGGTCACAGTGCCCTGGGTACCTGGGGTACCATTTGCTGACCTGTGGCCAGAGGGTGCCAATTGGGTTTTGTTGTTAATGCAGTTTTAGGGAAATAACATAGGCCCCTGGGTACCTGATTAGCAGGAGCCCAGGGCACACTCAGTCAAAGTACATCAGCAGTTCAGCAAAAAGTGGGGTCAACCATGCAGAAAGTGGGCACTTTCTCACAGCAACACAGTGACTGTTAAGCGCTGGCGACTAAGGGAAATATTAGCCTGAAAATAGAAAAGGTCAAGGCTGAGAAGGCACCCCTGCATCAAGATCTAGAAAAATGAATCACGGAACAGGACCATAACCTACAGAAAGCTGAGACACAGCTAGATCAAGTCGGGAACTTAATTGCGGACCACGCTCGGCACAAGAAACACTGTCCCGAGGGGTGGCAACTCTGCAGTCCCAGCTTCTCAGCATGACAGAAAAGCTTGAGGATATTGAATATTGCTCACTCAAGAATAATATTAAAATCTCTGAAACCAACCCTCGGTTTACTGGGGCTGGGCTGGAAAAACACATCAAGGACCTCTTAACATGACCTGGCAAAAAATGAGAACTTCAAAATTGAATTAGACCAGGCACACAGACATTTTTCTGCATTCCGGATCTGACAAAACCTCACTCCGTATGTTCTTACTAGGGTGCACTTTTTGCAACTAAAATAAACTATAATGGCAGCTGTGAGGGTGAAAGAGGAGATCCATTTTCTGGGTGACAAGATTGTGCTATTTCAGAATGTCTCATCTGTAACTCCTAACAAGAAGAGATGTTAGCCATGGGACCACAGTCTTGGAGCAGAGAGCAATTCTGTGCCGCTCTAGGATTCCAGTGCGCCTCATGTTTTCATTGGAAGGTAAATCATATATGGTAGGGACATCGGCAGATGGCCATAAGCTTCTTATCAGGACTCTAATGTGACTGTCAAGGGAGAAGGTGTCAAGTCTTATCGCCCTAATCAGGAGAGTGGAAGAAACTAGACCCAAGCAGGAAACGCCGTTGAGCACACAGTATGTGGTGAGGAGAGTAAAAGGAATCGCAACAAACCTCTTTGGAGAAAGGTTAACATGCCATGGATGCCATATCTCACTGCGCACAGGCTCTCCAGGAAGTTAGGCAACTTTCTGTACTTTAAAAAAAAAATGATGTGCCAGGTACTGCGAGGTATAGTTTACTATGCTTTACCATAACATGTACTGGCTTCATCTCAGTTATATCCCAACTCCTTTCTGTACCTTCCACACTAAACGTTGCTTATTATGTTCCATTTTGCTGCTTGTTCTGGTGGTGTGTGAATTGGGACCCATATTTGTAGATGTACAGATACTACCTGCACTTTATGTTGAGCGTTGGAAGGCACAGGTTCTAGATATGAAGTTGTGGTTGCAGTGGTGGATTGTATGTTTTTGTATACTGTATGTTTTGTTGTGTGTTTTGGTACTGAGCTGATGGTGTTGTCTCAAAGCGCTCATACTTGAGAGTGGTGTGCAGTTGGAACAGCGATTGCAAACCAGTGGTTTCAATAATTTAAAGCCTTCTGAGAGACCTACCCCATGAACATCAATTGTTTCATTGTCTGAGCGAGGACAGGGAAACAGGAGATTTTGATCCAATTCCTCTCATTAACGACGGCAACAGAACCATATGGCTAAACTTCAGATAGTTATGCTAAACTCTCAGTGGTTGAATATGCCCATTAAGAGGGCTTTATGCCAACAAGATAGATATTATACTCCTTCAGGAAACGTCTCTGAGGCACCAAGATATTTCCTATTGGTACCCCTGTCCTTTACACACTCCTGCTTCCACAATCGGCGGGGATGGTACCTATGTTTTTAAGAGCCTCCCATTTGTGCTTGACCCACTATAAAGAGATTCACTCATGAGGTTGGTAGGCATATGAGGAGTAATGTATCGGAACAATTCCTCAATCATTTCTCTGTATAGAGCCTACAAGAACAAAACCCACTTCTACTCTACTGTATTTCCTAAAATCGCAGGATTTACAACAGGCCAATGGGTCTTATCCTGTTTCTGGGTTATAAGGACCCTGAGGAAGATCATGCCGCTTCTCTCTCTATGCGTGAAAAAAAGCAGCCGTTGCCCTGATTCTGCCCAGGATGGATTACTGTAATGCACTCTATCTGGACATTAACTGGGAATCCTTCATAAGCTGCAACTTGTCCAGAATGCCGCGGCAAGACTTATTTTGGATCTTCCCAAATTTCACTCGATTGTTGCTGCCATTCAGAAATTGCATTGGCTTCCAGCTGAGAAACGAATTCTTTTTAAGGCCCTATGCCTTGTTCATAGGGTGCTTCATAACTCCGGTCCAGAAGGAATCCAACATCTCCTCCAACGTTATGTCCCTGCTAGACAGCTGCGTTCTGCCAATAAAAATCGGCTGGTTGTTCCCAGATTTAGGAGGCCAAGGTTGGGAGGAAGAGCCTTTGCTGTGGTGGCCTCTAAACTCTGGAGCACCCTCTCTATAACGATCTCCTGCCTCGAGTCACACACCTTCTTCCGTAAATCTTTAAAGACCTGCCTCTTTGCCCTTTAACTTCCGTTAGACGGTTGATACTTCCATCTCTCTGACAGTGGTACCGCTTTAGCGCCTTGACCCCTTTGGGCAATTGTTCGCGCTTACAAGTTGATCATTCATTCGTTCATTGGTGACTGAAGGAGATTTCAATGTGGTGCTTTATAGAGCTCTTTATAATTCTGGAAGCCCCTTCTCTACCACTGCTCCTGAGGACTAAAGAGGAGGACTGTAGAGGGCCTGGGATTCCTCAATGTGTGGTAATCCCAACACGGTGCCAAGTGAGTTTGCACATTCTATTTCCATGAGGCTTGTTAGAAAAGGCTCTTGTTTTTGCTAAAGAGATCGGTCTTTGAAATGGCTCTAGACTCCTCTATTGTGACTGGACCTCTCTGGCTACTACCCCGTACTACTGAAATGGAATTCTCTCCCCCAGACTTCCCTGCTCGGGATGTGGTACCTACATGAAGTAGCCTCGAGAGATGTAACACTCTGAGTTGCAGTGGCCAACATTATCCACCATTACATCACAGTGTTTTATGGGACGCCACAAAAGCATTGATGTGGGGGGACCTATTGTCACATAGTTCACTACACTTAAAGAGTGCCTGAGATAGGAGAATAAAGTTGCAGGTGACAACTCTCTAGTCACAATATTGAGAAGACTGTTTCCCTATAACATATAAGTGACTTCTCACTGCTAGGAGAGAGTACCTATTAACTGGTGAAGTTGTGCTGAAGATGTTCTATGTAGGCCAAAAGTATTATGAGAGAGGGGTAAAGCAGATAGTCTTCTGGTCTACAAACTAAAAGTGGTTCAATCATTCAATCCCTTCTGTGAAATACTTGAAGAGAAAAGTGACCTACAGGTTACCACCCCAGAATTTCTTATGGCATTTAGGAGATATTATGAATTATACCAAGGTCAAGCATTAGACGGTAAATAACAAAATTGCAGTTTACCATCCTATGTACCCCTTGCGACTGATTGCGATAAGGGTTTGGTGCTCCTAAAATTCACACAGAGGTGATAATGGTGATCAAAGCGATGCCTTGCACAAACCCCAGATGTCCTTTTCACAGTTTTTCATGTATTCCAAGACATGTCTGCGCTGCCCCTAGCTGCAGTGTTTACTTTTTTCATTCCTAGATGAAGGCAGCTGAAACCATGATGGAATTGTTGATCACACTGTAGCAAAAACCGAATAGGGTCCTTGACTGTGCGGTTCTTATAATCTGATACCACTTCTGAACCATGTTGTGAAAATCTTCACAAGACGTCTGGTCTCAACAATAAACACAGTCTACCTGGACCTGGTCACCTCTCCCCATATCAGTTGTGGTTCAGAAATGGTTGTCCAACAGGTGAAAACACCAGAATGGAGGTGAACCTAGTGGATACAGCAGCAAAGTATAAAGGTCAAATGGTTCTCACACTTGATGCGGAGGAGAAAGTTCATAGGGTTAACTAGCCGTTCATGTCTAAGTGTTTTCCAAAACCTTCTTGATCCCCAACAATGACTACCTTCATAACGGTGAACAATGTACAGCCCACCACAAGCTTTAAAGTCAATGGGGATTTCTCCCAGCGCATCCAGCTCTTGAGAGGCATGAGACTGGGATGCCCCCCTGCCACCCCTAATATTTGCTCTCCAAAGGGAGTCGCTGATACAACACAAATGGGAATCAAAAATAACCGGACTTGCCACATGAAGTGAAGTGCTTAAATTTGTGCTCTTTAGCGTTTGCTTCTTTATGGATACTGCTAAATTGATCCCTGCATTAGTGGCCAAACTGGAGAATTTCTCCAGAGTCTTTGGGTTTTCAGTTAAATACACCATTTACCAGGGAATGAGAGTGGCTGCCGCCACCTTCGCATATTTGGCTTTGAATACACTGAGAGGTTAATTTGATACTCCGAAGTAAGCATTACTAACACTTATGATGCTTTGTATGCTTGTAATATGCTATCATCTTCTGAGGATCTGTACAGATGGGTAAGAATGGAGTTGTCTTGGTTCAGTAAAGTCCATAGCATAAAAATGAGCTTTCTCCTTCATCTCCTCTTCTGAATACATGCTTTGGCCATAAGATTCCCCAAACAATAGCTGACATACAGAACCATGCATTCAGTTTTGAGTTGGTGGGGAGTAATGCCCCTAGGGTCAGTAAGACAACTCTTCAAGAGTCCTTCAGAGGGGGAAGTGGGTTTTCTGGACATCCTTCGTTACATAAATGCAGCCCGTCTTCTCAGGTGGATTGGATCCGCTGTCCTGAAGCCGAGGCTGGTGATGGAAACAAACAGTCCAGTTGTGATGCAACATGTTGTGGCTTACCTCTTGTCATAGGCCTGATGTTGGAAGCTTACTCTTCCCTACTGCTGTATTGTTAGCGCACTGGAACAGCTTGACTGAAAGAGGTGACATTGCTTCTGGGACATTTATTTCCTGGCCCCCCAGCCCCATTGTCAACAGCGCGGATTTGCTTCCAGGGTTGAATGACCCACTGTTCGGGAGCTTGGATGGCCCTGGTCCAAAAGTATTGACAGTCTTTTTCAGGAGGTTATTAGGATCGAGAGAAGACTGCATGATGAAGTATCACCTGGGGACAGGAGACCTGTTTAAATTAATGAATTCGCTCCTCTGGGAGGGGAACGGAGTGCGATGTGAGTGGGGAGGCAGGGATTTAATAGATGCTCCTCTCCCAGTATATGAAGAACTTCACGAATATACATAGTGATGGGCGCCTCCAGGTCTACTATTAAGTACAGCTACATGTCTCTGGTAGAAGGATCTAGAGTTGGAAATTTCCAAGGCCGGAAAGGAGAATGGGTTTACCTAGCATATCTGATAGAGACATCTAGCTGCAGAGTCCTTACCTTTGCATGCTCCCCAGGTTCCGGACTGGATACGGAAATCTTTTACAGCAGTACCTGAGGGCATCGTGCAACTCCGTACCAATGTCGACCACCGGATGTGATGTCGACGGAGTCCATATAAGCACTCATCTGATGTCAGTTTCTACTTTTCCGTTCTTTCAACTCGGATCAGGTAAGCAGTTCCTCAGGCTGTTTTTTTGGCCTGTCTCTACATTTTTGGCGACGGAAGTGTGCCTTCCTTACCTTGTGGGTCTTGTGGACGGCAGATGTCGGCCATAGATTCTCATACTCTTTGTATGTGGTTCCTTTGGGAGCACCATGACTCCGAGGAGTGTGACTCCTGTCACCATCTATGCCCGAAGGCGTTGTGGGAACACCACATGAAGCTCTTAACGGTGCAGCTATCGCAGACCTTGTGTCGTACCCGGTCTCATTTTTGGTCCAGGGAGCACCCGAGAGCCCACTCCAGAAGACATTTCTGTGGGCATTCCTCATCCTCGACGTCCAAAGGTAAGTTGTGACGCAAGTGGTCAAAGTCGCAGCATTCACCAACTTCGCCACGCAAGCTCCACGTTTCCGACGCCCCCTCCCGGCCTTTGGCTTAGGAGTCGTTGCAAGAGTCTGCCTCGCTCCTCCCGGTCTTCCCTGGAGCCGGGGTGACTCTAGATCGTATGCAGGAGAACTATTCCGCCATACATGCCATTTTTGGGTCTCCACCTTCCTCTGGTGTGCTTTCCAGCCCCAAGGAGGTCAGAAGAGCCTTGACTGAATCCACGCCGGCAGGGTCACCCTCGTCTTAAGTTAGGCTTTCTGGATCCGTAGGCGGATCCGTGTTGGCTCCGGTGCACATTCCTTCCGGGTTCCCACCTGCGATGCCAGTGTCCGGTCAGCCGACTCCGACAACAGCGGCGCTGATCGATGCGACGCAAACTTCCCCTTCCCAACACCGAGACGTCGCTACATTGGTGTCGCTTTTGGCGCCGGTGGTACACTTCATCTGATACTTTTGCTCCTTCTTCTGAAGAGCCTCTTTTTGTTTTTCCTCCCGAAGAGCAGGTTGTTAGTGGTGAAGGAGAGGAGCTGTGACTTATTCACCCCATGGATGACACTGTCCAGCCTCTTGTGGAGCATAATTGGCTGACTGAACTGGTTGAGGCTAGTGGGCTTGAATCCTCACCGGCCTCGGGCCTCTTTTCCCTTCCCGGCTTTGCTACAGAGGGAAGCTCCTCCTTTGCAGAGGTGCTGAGAAGGGCATCTGTGGTTTTAAAATTGCAGCTCTGTTCTGTAGTAGTGACCACAGACACATTGATTGGTGTACTTCATCAGGGCCAAACAGGGTAGAACCTGTGCTTCCCTACAGGGAAGCATTTATATAACATTTTGTTGGGGGTTTGGGCTAAGCCTTCGATAGGGGCCCTGGTGAACTGGTCTATAGCACATCGGCACCACCCCGACTCCAGAGATCCAGCTTGTCTCCTCCGATATCCTACTCCATGCAGTTTTGTGGTACAGGCTGCTTCTCCTGACCTCAAAGCCCTTCCTAATGTATCTCTGGGCTGGGAGACCAGAGGTCTGGACATCTGGGGTACGAATATTTTCTCCTCGACCAGTTCAGCATTGTGGTCAGTTAGCACTGCTTGCGTTCTGGGCTGATTTTCCCATGCATTCTGGGATTTGGTGGCGCACCGGCTGCCCTTGCTTCCGGACGAAAACCAGAATAATCTTAACCCGATACTTCAGGATGGCCATAAGCAGCTAGGTTGATGATATGATGAGGCATGGACACCATGGACTCAGTAGGCCGAGCCATGGTTTTTTCAGTGGCCCTCCACCATCGTGCATGGCTCTGCAACTTTGTTTTTTCAGAGGCTGTTCAAGCTACCTTAGTAGACATGCCCTTCAATGGCGTTCATCTGCTCTTTGATGGCGTTCATCTGCTGGGCACAGATGCCGATTCTGCATTGCAGCTTTTTTGGGACAGTTGGGGTGGAACAGAATCTTGAATCGGCTGTTCTGTACAGTCTGCCTCCCTAGCTCCTCATGTACTAGGTTAGTAGGAGGGGGCGCTCGTCTTTGATTTCTTTCACTTATAAGCCATTCCAGAGCTTTTCTTTTTCATTTAATCATTCCACCTTCTGGTGGCACCCGGTGATGTGTTCCTGCAGGTAGTATTATTATAATTTTTTCTATTATTATTTCTTCCAGTTGTCGATGACAGCTTTTAACTCCTGGTATCTGGGATATCTTTGCGTCATGGCCCTACGTGGTTTTCAGCACCTGATGTGCAGGGTTTTCTCCTTTTCTGAAGATAGTATTCATACTCAAGTGATTGTATTTTGTATGGTATTTTGCTCCCATTGTGCGGATGCACTATTGCCTATGTTCCCTGTTGTATGTGGACCAGCTCCTGTATGCCTTATAGGCATTCCTAGGTATGCTTATGGTACTTTAGTATCCCTTATAGGGAATTTACAATTCAGATCCTCTGGAGAGATGGTGCATATGGCTTTCCGCTTTGTCCCTTCGCCCCTTTTTTCAGGTGTATCTCTTGTCATGCGATGCTTCTATCTAGGGAGCATTATTTATACTCTATGCTGGAGTTTTTCTATTTCCTGGCAGAGGCTCAGAGGCAATGTTTTGAAAATTGGGTGCCAAAGACCCCTCTAATGCAAAAATTCCAATCCTGCCACTACCAGAAGGTCATCTTACAGTGGGACGGATGTTATTGTCCATGGTCTACGGTATATTGTCCGTCTATGATCTCAGCAGTGTTCCCATATAGGCCTCTATCACTGCGTTTTGATACTTCCTTATCATGCCGCTCTCGCTCTGTCTTGACAAGACAGACTCCTGCATCTGTTCTCTCAGGCTTCTTTGTTGTGGCATTTTGGCCATATTTCTGCTGTGGGTGGGTCATGCTCTAGAGCCTGTTCCCTTGTACCTCCGCCCTTGTTGTATTTGTATTGATTCCTCCCTGCGAGATGTTATTTCCTTGTCGCCTAGTGGAAGTGCCTTGTACCTTACTTGCCACTAGCAATATTCTCCAAGAGTTCAGATACCAACCACGGCATTAGTTGCCTAACTGGTAATTCTAAGATGTCACCAACTACACCCCTTTTTTCAGTGTTCGTGGCTATTTTTCATCTTGCATTTCCTTCTTCTAACATGTGTTCCTTGAACACTATAGTTTCATCTCTCTTGGGATTAGTTTGCAAGGAGGCTTTGTTGCTCTCTTCAGACGCAATATTACTGGTGGTTTCTTTCACTACTCCACAGGACGTGATACTGTTTCTAACCCTCAGAGGTTAGTTATACCACTTCTGCCTTGACGGGTCTTTCACTTCCTTTGGAAGATGCAACCCTATACATTGGTATAATGAAGAATTTGCTGTGCTCAGATTTATACCTTTCTGTAATTTTTCTGGGCCCTTCCTCCTGTAGAGACATTCTTTCCTGCCTTAAACACTTGTTGCCATCTGTACACTGCACCTACTTCTGTTGGTTCAGCTTTCATAACTGGTGTTTTATTTTGGACTACCTCCCGCCCCCTCCATTTTTTTGAGGGGCCTTATGCCTAGACTGTCTTTTCTCCGATGTTCAGCCAGGTCTCTGGCTGATATCTTCCTATCGGATTTGAAGCTAGATACCTGTCCTAGTGTGGGCCCTTGTTTCACCTTCATCTTTTTATAGCCCCAGGTTGTGGTCTTCGTCATTATATTAAATGCCTGATTGTAGCCATCTCAGTCAGTCGCATTGTTTTCATGTTTCGGCTGCTATTATTATAGTGTGTTATGTTCTCCACATTCTCCATCCTCTTATTCAGTACTTTCTGCTGATTGCTCGGCTCTGTCCTCGTATATGTTTTGGACATCATCGTTTTGACGGCTTCTGTCTTGGATGTGTGTGTGTGTGTGTGTGTGTGCGTGTGTGTGTGCGTGTGTGTGTGTGTGCGTGTGTGCGTGCGTGTGTGCGTGCGTGTGTGTGTGTGTGTGTGTGTGTGCGCATCGCCAAATGCGATGCAGCGCGTGCAACGAAATTCGTTTTATTTATTTATATGTTTACTTACCTCTAATCGGCCGTAATCCTTAGTTTACTACCCCCCACCCTGCCCCACGTCAGCGCCCGGCAGCACTCCCACCACGGGCCACTACTGCCAGATGCAATGATCTAAGATAGCTTATAAAAAGGTCAACATGTTTCTTGCCATGGGTTAGTCATAGATGATCAGTTGGCAATTTGTCAGGACCAAAGTTATCCTAATCTACACAATGGTTGGAATCTGAATATGTCAATTGGTACCCAATCCTCAGTAACCTGGTATCATATTGATACGTTAACTTTGTTTCATTTGAAAGGAAAAACCTACCTAATTTAGGGCAGTAATTCTGTCTGCTTGACGACTTAACCCAACACTGCTACAGAGACAGCAGTGTTTGGGTCGGTTGTCAGGTGAAGTCCACACAACGACTTTCACGCTACATTGAGCATACTCACTGCTCCTACTCAAGGAGACAGAATTACTGCCCTAATTGGGACGGGTTTTCCTTTCAAATGAAACAAGGTTACGGTAATTGCATTACTTGCATGAGCTTGCTACTTCATCACTCAGGTAAATCATTTTAGGCTGGTGACCACAAATATGTCTGGCACGGTGAAGCCATCTGCACCAACAGTGCTTTAGTAATATGCACATCACTTGCCATTGAATGGTTATTCTGGCACACATATTCCCATAATCAAATAACTATGGAGCTGGTTTGAGGAATGGCAGGCAGGTGTGGCAGAGTCTTGAGGCGTGTGAGGCAGGACACAAAAATCAGTATGCTACAGCTCAGTGTAGAGAATCAGTGCATGAGCTGTTGAAATATCTCAGAATTGTGAAATCTGTGTGTGGTGCCTGGTTCCTTATATGAGCAAGTACTCTCTGCAGAACTTATGCCTCACCCTCCAAACCTTAGCGAATATTTGGCCACTGCACACACATATTGTTCATTAATATCTGTTTTTGAAATTCTTAGAGCTGCTTCAAAATTCCTCACACCCAGATTCACGTTACCCCCTCACCTTCCATGTCCAATGTGCCTGTTTTTAAAATATATCTTGATGCATTGAGACAACCCATACTTTCATATATTAAAGCAACTTCTGAATTTGAAAGGTTTATTAAAAAGGGCTTTCTATTTTAGCTTTTACGTATATTGTTAGCAAGAAATAAATATACTTGAAAAAAATAAAACAGCCTATTTCCATGATTTATTGCAGTACAACTTTGCTATAACATGAAGTTTGAGTATATGGGCTGACGTTGAATGTTTGCTTGGCCCATGTTAGCAGCTCATAAATCTCTTGAGTTCATCTTATAACTGCTGTAGAAGTTTTGTGATGCATGGATTGATGGTGTACGTGTTATCTCCCTGCTTAGGAATGAGAGATCAGCTGCTGGCACCCACAATGTTTATTATGTGTCTCCCACAATGTTTATTATGTGTCTCCATCTCGGTGACTCCACCACCTGCTCTCTTCCTTTCTCTTCAGGAAGGTTACCTTGCTTCAGCACCCCTGAACCCCCTTCGAATGCCCATGATACTGTGCTTGGATAGTGTGCGCAGCCGCACTCGCTAGCGGGGATAAATATTTCCCAGACTATGCCTTGCCTTCATGTTCACCTGCCCCTGTCTTGGGCAAACCTTTTCATACCTCGCATCATACCTGAAATTACCTACCTATGGTAACATCCTTTTAGCCAATTAATGTTCATTACATTACATGTAATGTTGAAAAATAAATGCAACCCGGTGTCATGGTCAGAACGCTCTACTGCTAAAACTACTATTAATGCCATAGGAAAGCATTACAAATCCATAGGCCTTGTGGATCCCTTTAAAAAACAAATATTTAAAATATAACTATTTCAACACGGGCTACAATACAAATATTTCTTTGGTCAGCAGCCACAACTACAGAAGAGAGGATATTGACAAGTGAAGAATTATCATAGAAATGTAAAAACCTTTTCCCTGCATGCCGTCATTTTCGCGGGCACTTATGTAAAAATCGCGGGATTTTTACAAAAGTACAGATTTTGCATGCACTTTTGTAAAAATCGCTGCATTTTTACATAAGTGCCGATTTTGGGGCAAACCGCGAAATCGTGAAATCCTGGAGGGTCTGGTCAGTGACATTACTCATGACACCACTGATGACATCTTAAATTACATTACTGATGACATCATCCAGTGATTGTTAGTGTTTTCTGAAAGTTTGAGTTTTAAACATAAATACAAAGGCACTACAAAAGTACCACATACACCCAGATATACAAATTTGGTTTCCTATAATATCTCAATAACTACTGAACGATTTACACCAAATAATAACAGGCGTGATCTCCA
This sequence comes from Calotriton arnoldi, assembly GCA_963921515.1. NCBI lineage: Eukaryota > Metazoa > Chordata > Amphibia > Caudata > Salamandridae > Calotriton > Calotriton arnoldi. The sequence continues at coordinate 880,461 of CAWUFW010003570.1, forward strand.
GATCAGAATCTACTTTTCTCCCAATTTTTTTATAATTCTGTTCGGCAGTTCGGGCTGCAGGAGTGTCTAAAGACTCTAGGTAATTAACATGGGAAACACACTTTTTTTTTTACCTCTGCCTTTTTTTATGCTCCGGAAACTTTCCGTGCACAGCTAGAATCACCGGCACACTTTTTTGGGAACATTTTGTGACGATTCGTCAACCGGCGCAAAAGATATAGGCAAGTCAAAAAACACTAAAAATTCCGTTGCCATCCAATAACCCATACCCACCCTAAACCCTAAAAATTCCCTTGCCACCCAAAACCGATACCCACGCTAAACCCTAAAAATTCCTTTGCCACCCTAACCCCAAACAAATCCCTTACCACCCAAAACCCATACCCACCCAAACTTAAAGAAATCCCTTGTCACCCAAAAACCTATTCCCATGCTAAACACTAAAAATTCACATGCCACCCAAAAACCCATACCCACCCTATACCCTAAAAAAATAACATCACCCAAAAACCCATAATCACCAAAAACCTGAAAAACTCAATTTTCACCCAAAAACCCATACCCAACTTAAACCCGAAAAATACCTTACCACTCAAAAACACACACCGACCCTAAACCCTGAAAATTCCATGATCATCTAAAACCGATACTTACCCAAAACCATAAAATTATCCTTGCCCACCAAAAAATCAACACCCACCCTAAACCTTAAAAATTCCCTTGCCACCCAAAAACCCATACCCGCCCTAAACCCTAAAAATTCCCATGCTAATCAAAAACCCATACCCACCCTAAACCCTAAAAATTCCCTTGCCACCCTAAATCCTAACAAATCCCTTGCCACCAGAAGACCCATGCCCACCCAAAACCCTAAAAATTCCCTTGCCAATCAAAAAATGATACCCACGCTAAACCCTTAAAATTCCTTGCCACCCTAAAACAAAAAATCCCATACTACCCAAAAACCCATACCCACCAGAAACTTAAAAAATCCCTTGCCACCCAAAAAAACCCATACCCACCCTAACCCCATAAAAACTCACCAGCCACCCAAAAATCCATACCCAACCTAAACCCGAAAAAATACCTTACCACCCAAACACGCACCCACCCTAATCCCTAAAAATTCCCATATCACCCAAAAACCTATAACCACCCGAAACCATAACATTTCCCTTGCCCCCCAAAAATCCACACCCACCATCAACCTTACAAATTCCCTTGCAATCCAAAAACCCACACCTGTCCTAAACCCTAAAAAAGCCCTTACCACCCAAAAACCTATACCCACCATAAACCCTAAAAATTCACATGCCACCTAAAAACCCATATCCACCCTAAACCCTAAAAATGCCCTTGCCACCCAAAAACACATACCTACACTAAACCCTAAAACATCCCTTACCACCCAAATACCCACCCCCGCCCTAAACTCTAAATATTCCCTTGCCACCCAAAAACTCATACCCACTCTAAACCCTAAGAAATCCCTTACAACATAAAAACCCAGTCCCACTCTAAACCCTAAAAGATCCAATGCCACCCAAAAACACATACACACCCTAAACATCACTTGCCACCCAAAAACCAATACAAATGCTAAACCCTAACAAATCCCTCACCACCCAAATACCCACGCCCACATTAAATTCAAAAAATTCCATTGCCACCGAAAAACCCATTCCCAACCCACCCAAAATACCATACCCACCCTAAACCCCCAAAAATCCTTTGCCACCCATAAACGCATACAAATGCTAAACCCTAAAAAAATGATTACCACCCAATTACCAATACCCACCCCAAACCCTAAAGGTTCCCTTGCCACCCAAAACCCATACCCGCCCTAAACCTAAAAAATCCCCTACCACCCAAAAACCCATACGCACCCTAAATTCAAAAAATTCCATTGCCACCCAAAAACCCATTCCCACCGCACCCAAAATACCATACCCACCCTAAAACCTAAAAAATCCCTTGCCACCCAAAAACCCATACACACCGTAAACCCTACAAAATCCCTTGCCACCAAAAATCCTACACCCACCCTAAACGCTAAAAATTCCCTTGCCACCCATAACATCCATATACACCCTAAAAAATCCCTTGTCACTCAAAAACATACACCTACCCTAACCTCTAAAAATCCACTTACCACCCAAAATCCTATACCCACCCTCAACCCTGAAAAAATCCCTTGCCACGGAAGAACCCATACGCCCATAAACCCTAAAAAAAACCCTGCCACCAAAAACACATACAAACACTAAACCCTAAAAGATTCATTACCACCCAAAAACTCATACCCACCCTAAACACTAAAGGTTCCCTTGCCACCCAAAACCCATGCCCACCCTAAACTCTAAAAAAATCCCTTTCCACCCAAATACCCATACCCACCCTCAATCTAAAAAAATCAATTGCCATCCAAAAACCCATACCCACCCAAATCCCTAAGAGTAACCTTGCCACCCAAAAACCAATACAAATGCTAAACCCTAATAAATCCCTCACCACCCAAAGACCCACGCCCACCCTAAATTCAAAAAATTCCATTGCCACCCAAAAACCCATTCCCAACCCACCCAAAATACCATACCCACCCTAAACCCCCAAAAATCCTTTGCCACCCATAAACGCATACAAATGCTAAACCCTAAAAAAATGATTACCACCCAATTACCAATACCCACCCCAAACCCTAAAGGTTCCCTTGCCACCCAAAACCCATACCCGCCCTAAACCTAAAAAATCCCCTACCACCCAAAAACCCATACGCACCCTAAAACCTAAAAAATCCCATATCACCTAAAAACCCTTACTCAACCTAAAAAATCCCATATCACCCAAAAACCTATAACCACCCGAAACCATAAAATTTCCCTTGCCCCCCAAAAATCCACACCCACCATCAACCTAAAAATTCACTTGCCACCTAAAAACCCATATCCACCCTAAACCCTAAAAATGCCCTTGCCACCCAAAAACACATACCTACACTAAACCCTAAAACATCCCTTACCATCCAAATACCCACCCCGCCCTAAACTCTAAATATTCCCTTGCCACCCAAAAACCCATACCCACTCAAAACCCTAAGAAATCCCTTACCACATAAAAACCCAGTCCCACTCTAAACCCTAAAAAATCCAATGCCACCCAAAAACACATACACACCCCAAACCCAAAAAATCACTTGCCACCCAAAAACCATTACAAATGCTAAACCCTAACAAATCCCTCACCACCCAAATACCCATACCCACCCTAAATTCAAAAAATTCCATTGCCACCCAAAAACCCATTCCCACCCCACCCAAAATACCATACCCACCCTAAAACCTAAAAAATCCCTTGCCACCCAAAAACCCATACACACCATAAACCCTACAAAATCCCTTGCCACCAAAAATCCTACGCCCACCCTAAACGCTAAAAATTCCCTTGCCACCCATAAGCCACACAAAAACCCATACGCCCATAAACCCTAAAAAAAAACCTGCCACCAAAAACACATACAAACACTAAACCCTAAAAGATTCATTACCACCCAAAAAACCCATACCCACCCTAAACACTAAAGGTTCCCTTGCCACCCAAAACCCATACCCACCCTCAATCTAAAAAATCAATTGCCATCCAAAAACCCATACCCACCCAAATCCCTAAGAGTTCACTTGCCACCCAAAAACCAATACAAATGCTAAACCCTAATAAATCCCTCACCACCCAAAGACCCACGCCCACCCTATATTCAAAAAATTCCATTGCCAACCAAAAACCCATTCCCAACCCACCCAAAATACCATACCCACCCTAAACCCCCAAAAATCCTTTGCCACCCATAAATGCATACAAATGCTAAACCCTAAAAAAATGATTACCACCCAATTACCAATACCCACCCCAAACCCTAAAGGTTCCCTTGCCACCCAAAACCCATACCCGCCCTAAACCTAAAAATCCCCTACCACCCAAAAACCCATACGCACCCTAAAACCTAAAAAAGCCCATATCACCTAAAAACCCTTACTCAACCTAAAAATCCCATATCACCCAAAAACCTATAACCACCCGAAACCATAAAATTTCCCTTGCCCCCAAAAATCCACACCCACCATCAACCTTACAAATTCCCTTGCAATCCAAAAACCCACACCCGTCCTAAACCCTAAAAAAGCCCTTACCACCCAAAAACCTATACCCACCATAAACCCTAAAAATTCACTTGCCACCTAAAAACCCATATCCACCCTAAACCCTAAAAATGCCCTTGCCACCCAAAAACACATACCTACACTAAACCCTAAAACATCCCTTACCACCCAAATACCCACCCCGCCCTAAACTCTAAATATTCCCTTGCCACCCAAAAACCCATACACACTCAAAACCCTAAGAAATCCCTTACCACATAAAAACCCAGTCCCACTCTAAACCCTAAAAAATCCAATGCCACCCAAAAACACATACACACCCCAAACCCAAAAAATCACTTGCCACCCAAAAACCAATATAAATGCTAAACTGTAACAAATCCCTCACCACCCAAATACCCATACCCACCCTAAATTCAAAAAATTCCATTGCCACCCAAAAACCCATTCCCACCCCACCCAAAATACCATACCCACCCTAAAACCTAAAAAATCCCTTGCCACCCAAAAACCCATACACACCATAAACCCTACAAAATCCCTTGCCACCAAAAATCCTACACCCACCCTAAACGCTAAAAATTCCCTTGCCACCCATAACACCCATATGCACCCTAAACCCTAAAAAATCCCTTGTCACTCAAAAACATACACCTACCCTAACCTCTAAAAATCCACTTTCCACCCAAAAACCTATACCCACCCTCAACCCTAAAAAATCCCTTGCCACACAAAAACCCATACGCCCATAAACCCTAAAAAAAACCCTGCCACCAAAAACACATACAAACACTAAACCCTAAAAGATTCATTACCACCCAAAAAACCCATACCCACCCTAAACACTAAAGGTTCCCTTGCCACCCAAAACCCATACCCACCCTCAATCTAAAAAAATCAATTGCCATCCAAAAACCCATACCCACCCAAATCCCTAAGAGTTCCCTTGCCACCCAAACACCAATACAAATGCTAAACCCTAATAAATCCCTCACCACCCAAAGACCCACACCCAGCCTAAATTCAAAAAATTCCATTGCCAACCAAAAACCCATACGCCCATAAACCCTAAAAAAAACCCTGCCACCAAAAACACATACAAACACGAAACCCTAAAAGATTCATTACCACCCAAAAACCCATACCCACCCTAAACACTAAAAAGTCCCTTTCCACCCAAATACCCATACCCACCCTAAATCTAAAAAAATCAGTTGCCATCCAAAAACCCATACCCACCCAAATCCCTAAAAGTTCCCTTGCCACCCAAAAACCATACCTACCCTAAACCCTATAAAATCCCTTACCACTCAAAAACCCATACCCACCGAAACCCTAAAAATTCTCTTGCCTCCCAAAAACCCATAACCACCCTAAACCATAAAATTTCCCTTGCCCCACAAAAACCCACACCCACCCAAAACCTTGAAAATTCCCTTGCCACCTAAAAACCCATACCCACCCTAAACCCTCAAAATTCCCTTGCCACCCAAAAACCCATACCCACCGTAAACTCTAAAATATCCCATATAACTTAAAAACCCATACCCACCCTAAAACCTAAAAAAATCCCCTACCACACAAAAACGTATACCCATTCTAAACACTAAAAATTCCTCTGCCACCCAAAAACCCATACCCACCCTAAACCCTAAAAAAGCCCTTATCACCCAAAAAACTATACTCACCCTAAACCCTAAAAAATATCTTACCACCAAAAACCCATACCCACCCTAAACCCTAGAAATTCCCTTGCTACCCAAAAACCCATACCCACCCTAAACCCTAAGACAAACCTCATAACCCAAAAACCATAACCACCCTAAACTCTAAAAATTCCTTATCAATGAAAAACCCTTACCCAACCTAAACCATAAAATCTCCCTTGCCCCCCAAAAACCCACAGCCACTCTAAACCTTAAAAATTCTTTTGCCACCCAAAAACCCATACCCGCCCTAAACCCTAAAAATCCCCTTGCCACCCAAAAACCCATACCCACCCTAAAACCTAAAAAAGCCCATATCACCTAAAAACCCATACTCACCCTAAACCCTAAAAAATACCTTACCACCCAAAAAGCCATACCCACCCTAAACCCTACAAAATTCCCTTGCCACCCAAAAAGCCATACCCATCCTAAACCCTAAAAATTCCTGTGCCGCCCAAAAAACCATACCCACCCTAAACCCTAAAAAAGCCTGTATCACCTAAAAACCTATACTCACCTTAAACCCTAAAAAATACCTTACCACCAAAAACCCAAACCCACCCTAAACCCCAGAAATTCCCTTGCCACCCAAAAACACATACCCACCCTAAACCCTAAGACAAACCTCACAACCAAAAACCCATAACCACCCTAAACCCTAATAATTTCTTATCAACGAAAAACCCATACCCACCCTAAACCATAACATTTCCCTTGCCCCCAAAAAACCCACACCCACCCTAAAACCTAAAAATTCTCTTGCCACCCAATAACACATACACACTGTAAACCATACAAAATTCCTTCCCGCCAAGAATCCCACACCCATCCTAAACGATAAAAATACCCTTGCCACCCAAAAAACCAATACCCATCCTAAACCCTTAACAATCCCTTACCACTCAAAAACCCACACAAACACTGAACCCAAAAAGATTAATTACCACCCAAAAACAAATACCCACCGTAAACCCTAAAGGTTCCCTTGCCACCCAAAACCTATACCCACCCAAAACCCTAAAAAATCCCTTACCACCTAAAAACGCATACACACCCTAAACCCTAAAAAATCCCTTATCACCCAAAAACCTATAATCACCCTAAAAATTCCTTTGCCACCTAAAAACTCATACCCACCCAAATCCCTAAGAATTCCATTGCCACCCAAAAACCCATACCTACCCTAAACCCTAAAAAATCCCTTACGACTCAAAACCCATACACACCCTAAACTCTAAAAAAAAAAATCCCTTACCACCCAAAAACCTATAATCACCCTAAACCCTAAAAATTCCCTTGCCACCTAAAAACTCATACCCACCCAAATCCCTAAGAATTCCATTGCCACCCAAAAACCCATACCTACCCTAAACACTAAAAATCCCTACGACTCAAAAATCCATACCCACCCGAAACCCTATAAAATTCTCTTGCCATACAAATGCTAAACCCTAATAAAATCATTATCGTCCAAAAACCCATACCCACCTTAAACCCTAAAGGCTCCCTTGCCACCCAAAACCCATACCCACCCTAAAACCTATAAAACTCCCTACCAACCAAAGACCCATACCCACCCTAAACTCTAAAAATTCACTTGCCACCCAAAAACACATACCACTATAAACACTGAAAATTGCTTATCACCCAAAAAAACGATACCCACCCTAAACCATGAAATTGCCCTTGCCCCACAAAAACCCATACCCACCATAAATCCTACAAAATCCCTTGCCACCAAAAATCCTTTACCCATCTTAAAAGATAAAAATTCCCTTGCCGCCCATGAAACCCACACCCACCCTAAACCCTAAATTATCCCTAACCATTCAAAAACCCATACTCACCCTAAACCCTAAAAATTCCCTTGCCACACTAAAACCAATACCCACCCTAAAAAATTCCTTGCCACCCAAAAACCCATACAAACACTAAGCCCTAAAAGATTCATTACCACCCAAAATCCAATACCCAACCTAAACCCTAAAGGTTTCCTTGCCACCCAAAACCCATACCCACCCTAAAACCTAAGACAAACCTCACAGCCCAAAAACCCATAACCACCCTAAACCGTAAACATTTCTTATCACCAAAAAACCCATACCCACCCTAAACCATAACATTTCCTTGCCCCCAAAAAACCCACCCTACCCTAAAACTTAAACATTCTCTTGCCACTCAATAACCCATACACACTGTAAACCATACAAAATTCCTTCCCGTCAAAAATCCCAATCCCATCCTAAACGATAAAAATACCCTTGCCACCCAAAAGAACCATACCCATCCTAAACGCAAAAAAATCCCTTACCACTCAAAAACCCACACAAATACTAAACCCTAAAAGATTAATTACCACCAAAAACCCATACCCACCGTAAACCCTAAAGGTTCCCTTGCCACCCAAAACTTATGCCCACCCTAAACCCTAAAAAATCCCTTTCCACCTAAATACCCATACACACCCATAACCCTAAAAAGTCCCTTGCCACCCAAAAACCCAAACCCTAAAAATTCTCTTGCCACCCAAAAACCCATACAAATGCTAAACCCTAAAAAATCCCTTGCCACCCAAAAACCCATACAAATGCTTAACCCTAATAAAATCATTATCGCCCAAAAACCTAAACCCTAAAGGTTCCATTGCCACCCAAAACCCATACCCACTCCAAACCCTAAAAATTCCTTATCACCCAAAATCCCATACCAAACCATAAAATTTCCCTTGCCCCACAAAAACCCACACCCACCCTAAACCTTAAAAATTCCCTTGCCACCCAAAAACCCATACCCACCGTAAATCCTACAAAATCCCTTGCCACCAAAAATCCCACACCCATCTTAAAGGATAAAAATTCCTTTGCCACCCATAAAACCCATACCCACCCTAAACCCTAAAAATTCACTTGCCACCCAAAAATCATACCCATCCTAAATCCTTAAAAAGCTCTTACCACCCAAACACCTATACCCACCCTAAACCCCAAAAAATCTTTCCATCCAAGCACCCATACCCACCCTAAACCCTGAAAAATACCCTGCCACCCAAAAATCCATACCCACCCTGAACCCTAAAAATTCCATTGCCACCCAAAAACCCATACTCACCCTAAACGCTAAAAAAGCCCTTATCACCTAAAAACCTATACTAACCCTAAAAAATACCTTACCACCCAATAACCCATACCCACCCTACACCCTAGAAATTCCCTTGCCACCCAAAAACCTGTACGCACCCTAAACCCTAAAAAAGGCCATATCACTTTAAAAAACCATGCCCACCCTAAAACCTAAAAAATACCTTACCACCAAAAACCCATACCCACCCTAAACCCTAGAAATTCCCTTGCCACCCAAAAACCTATGCCCACCCTAAACCCTAAAAACTCCTTGCCACCTAAAAACCTATACTCACCCTAAACCCTGGAATTTCCCTTGCCACCCAAAAACTCATACGCACCCTAAACCCTAAAAAAGCCCATATCACCTAAAATCCCATACCCACCCTAAAACCTAAAAAATCCTTTACCGCCCAAAAACTCATACCCACTCTAAACCATAAAAATTCTCTTGCCACCCAAAAAACCCATACCCACCCCCTAAAAAATCCCTTACAACTCAAAAACCTATACCCACCCTAAACCCTAAAAATTCAATAGCCACCCAAAAACTTATACCCACCCTAAAATATTTCTTACCATTCAAAAACCCATACTCACCATAAACCCTAAAAATTCCCATGCCCCTCAGAAACCCATACCGGCCCTAAAAAATTATTTGCCACCCAAAAACCCACACAAACACTAAACCTTAAAAGATTCATTACCACCCAAAAACCCATACCCACCCTAAACCCTAAAAATTCCCTTGCCACCCAAAACCTATGCCCACCCTAAACCCTAAAAAATCCCTTCTAACCCAAAACCCTATAATCACCCTAAACCCTAAAAATTCACTTGCCACCTAAAAACCCATACCCACCCAAATCCCTAAGAATTCCCTTGCCACCCAAAAACCCATACCCACCCTAAACCCTAAAAAATCCCTTACCACTCAAAAAACCATACCCACCCGAAACCCTATAAAATTCTCTTGCCATACAAATGCTAAACCCTAATAAAATCATTATCACCCAAAAACCCATACCCACCTTAAACCCTAAAGGCTCCCCTACCACCCAAAAACCCATAACCACTCTAAACACTAAAAATTCCTTATCACCCAAAAACCCATACCCACCCTAAACCATAAAATTGCCCTTGCCCCACAAAAACCCACACCCACCCAAAACCTTAAAAATTCCCTTGCCACGCAAACCTCATACCCACCGTAAATCCCACAAAATCCTTTGCTACCAAAAATCCCATACCCATCTAAAAAGATAAAACCCCTACCAACCCTAAACCCTAAAAAATTCTTTACCACTAAAAGACCTACACCCATCCTAAACCCTAAAAATTAAACTGCCACCCAAAAACTAATACCCACCCTAAACCCTAAAATATCCCTAACCATTCAAAAACGCATATTCACCCTAAACCCTTAAAATTCCTTATCACTGGAAAACCCATACACACCCTATACCATAAAATTTCCCATGCCCCTCAAACACCCACACCCACCCTAAACCTTACAAATTCTCTTGCTACCCAAAAAACAATACACGCCATAAACCCTACAAAATTTCTTGCCACCAAAAATCCCACACACATCCTAAATGATAAAAATACCCCTGCCACCCAAAAAACCCATACCTATCCTAAACCTTAAACAATACCTTAACACTCAAAAACCTACACCCATCCTAAACCCTAAAAATTCAATTGCCACCCAAAACCACATACTCACCCTAAACCCTAAAATATCCCTTACCATTCAAAAACCCATACTCATCCTAAACCCTATAAATTCCCTTGCCAGTCAAAAACCCATACCCACCCTAAAAAAATTCTTGCCACCCAAATAACCACACAAACACTAAACCCTAAAAGATTAATTACCATCCAAAAACCTATACCCATCCTCAACCCTAAAGGTTCAATTGCCACCCAAAACCTATGCCCACCCTAAACCCTAAAAAATCCCTTACCACCCAAATACACATACACACCCTAAACCGTAAAAAAACTCCGTCGGTGGCGGCGAGGAGTGCGTTCTCCGTGCTGTTGTTGCTTCAGAAGCCGGATTGGGAGGTGTCCAGGTTGTGGTTCTCCTTGATGAACTAGGAGACTTAGGTGTTGATGGCCTTCTCGATGACCTTGGTTGGGAAGAGGAGAAGGGAGGCTGGTCTGAATTTCTTGAGGTCTGTCAGGTCGGCGGACGGCTTCTTCTGCAGGGGGTTGATCTCAGTGCGTTTCCAGTTGTCGGGGAAGGTGGCAGTTTCGATGGAGCAGCTGATGGTGTGGCAAAGCTTGGGACGATGGAGGCGGCTGCTCTATGGAAGATGTGGTACGAGCAAGGATCAGATGGGGCTCCTGAGTGGATGCTCTTCATAGTCTTGAATGTGTCATCTGTGGTTAGCGGAGTCCAGTTGAGCACGATCTGTTGCGGTGGGGTGGGGTGTGGTTGCGTGAGGTGGTGGCGGGCATAGTGGCAGGGCCTTGGGTGTCGAAGCTGTAGTAGATCTGCCTGATCTTGTGGTGGAAGAAGGTGCCAAGTTTGTTGCAGAGGTCTTGGGAGGGTGGGATGTCTGTGGTCTTGCTGTTGGGCCTCACGAACTCCTCAATGATGGGGAAGAGTTCTTTGCTGTTGTGTGCCCGCCGTTGCATCACTTTTTGTGAGGCTGCAGCGGCATAAATAATGCGTCATGTTGCACCATATTTACAAAGTGACGCATCTAAGCAGATGTGTGACTTTATAAAGCCCTGCGCCACATTATACCTGCGTCGGGTATAATGTATGTAGGGTGGGCATTCCCCCACAAAAAGCCTCGTAGAAGTGGCGCAATGAAATCTATCGGATTTCACTGCACCACTTCTAGGACGCTACTGAATCACCCTTATGCCTGCTGTGAGGCAGGCGTAAGGTTGTGACGCAGTAGCGTCCAATGGGAATAGGCTTCCCCCATGCATTGCTGGAGTTGCATCATGCTTACGACACAACTCCAGCAATGCGTGTGTTTCGCGCCAACAGAAACGTCAGGATTCCAGACATATCTTTCATTCCTTGGGACATGGTGAGCCGTACAAAAATGCAGCACATCCATCATGTCGCAAGGAGGGCACACTGAAAAGTGTTGCATCGCTGCTTTCAGGGATGACAGCGTCTCTTGTCAGTGCCTCAGGCCGGGACACGGGCTCCTCTTAAGTCGAGGTCTCCTCCTACTTGCTTGGGCAAGGGAAGGTATATTTATACCTGGTAGGTGCCTTGGAATGTTAGCATTGACGTAAAGTCGGGCAGAGGAAGACGTCAGAAATGAACCCTTAAGGAATAGCGGTTCATGTATAATAAATGAGTTCTTGGAGAAATCAATAATCCTGTGCTAGGGGAACTCCCAAGAGCTTAAGGGTCTGGTTTCTAAGAACTCATTGTGACGTTGGGGTGGACGGATGTAGGTGACAATGCCTGTATTTGGATAGCATGGCTAATGCCTAAATAAGGACTGGAATCTTATGCCTATATAAGGGCAATACGAATTGTGCCTATATAAGGACATGTATCAGGAAAACCTGTATACGGACACCTAAAGTGGAATACAACACTGGGTTTTGTGGATAAAGGAGTGCTTCCTAATCGCCAGTGGTGCTGGTTTGAGGCAATGCCACATCACGCCTCTAACAATCGAAAAATCCCACTTCTCACATGAAGAATGGACCAGCACTCAAATATCTGGAATTATCTAATTTAATTCAAAGGCAGCATTCGTGAGGAGGAGGGGGGGGGGGAGAGACACACACACACACACACACACACCACACACCACACACCACACACCACACACACCACACACACCACACCCCCCCCCCCCCGAGCAGGAAAACTTTGAGAGAAAGAAGAGCTTTGTGAGGAGAGGACCATTTCATTCTTGAATTATAGAGACATAAATTATACAGATGGGCCATTGTAATAATCCTAAAGTGTCAGAACCAATCAGTATGGGGAGTTTATTGCAATCAGAAATAAAGTTTTATCTTCTTAATGGAGACTAGAGTTGATAAGATGGGGGCTAGTAAAGAAAATGAGAACTGAGATACTTGGATTTTTAAGGAAGTGTGAACCTTCCTGGATGAACACAGTTTAAATCAGTTAATGCTGCATTTGAAGTGGGATTCATAGATATGGGATAATTCCATTCTATCTCTAGTGGTCGCTTGAGTACCACTATTATCACATCATCTCATGTGCATATATAAAGTGCACATTCACACCTGAGGGTATCTTGTTGCTGAATACCATATGTTTTTTGTTATCCAAGTAAATAGTACTTATTGTATAGACCTTGGAAGGAATAAAGACTGAGTGGTAGCACCAGTATTCAAACATGTGAGAGAGTGGTCAAACACATATCCCTCAAGTGGATTCATTCATTTAATAAGCCACCAGACTAATACGATCTGTATGGGTTCTTCAACATACATATCATTACACACATCACTGTAGAGACTTGAATAAGACTGTAATCACACATTATCACTGTAATCGCAAAATATCTCTGTGAGGACTTGCACATGACTATAATCATGCTTTATCTCTGTGTGCTATCCCTCTGCATCCCATTAATCACACACTATCTCTGTGGGGACCTGGGCATGTCTATAATCACACACATGCTCTTTGGCAACCGTGGTAATACTATAGTCACACACCATCTCTGTGGGGACCTCAACATCTCTAAAATCACACACTATATCTGTGGGGACCTGGGCATGTCTATAATCACACTATCTCTGTGGGGACCTGGGCATGTCTATAATCACACACTATCTCTGTGGGGACCTGGGCATGTCTATAATCACACACTATCTCTGTGGGGACCTGGGCATGTCTATAATCACACACATTCTCTTTGGCGACTGTGGTATTACTATAGTCACACACCATCTCTGTGGGGACTGGAGCACTCCTGTAATTACACACAAGCTCTTTTTTGGCTTGAGCATCATCAGCTTTGCATTATCTGTACGCGGCTTTGTGAATACTGAAAAGTAGTAAAGTTAGACTTCTGGTCTAAGTTAACATTTGTGAAACAGAAAAGTTAGATTTTTTTCTCTAAGCTTACCTTTGTGAATCGGGCCCTATTTTAATGAGGACTTAAACACAATCATCTTCATGCACTATCTCTGTGGGGACTTAAACATCGCTATAATAACACACTATCTTTGTGGGGGCTTGAAAATAACTATAATAAAACACTATCTTTCTGGGGACTTGAACATCACTATAAAAAAATACCATCTCTGTGGGGACTTGAGCATTCCTGTAATTAAACACAAGCTCTGTTTCGACTTGAAGCACCAGGGGGTGCATGAGGCACAGGGTCAAGACTGATTTCCATATAGCTGGGTCTGAACTGGGGTGGCGAAGTGAGCTAAAGAACGATGATGGATTCAACCCAGATCTGTGACTGGGGGGGTGAGTGACTGAAAAGTTTCAGCACTCCATCCATCATCTCCTTGTGTTTGCTTTGTTCACCCTAAGTTGGCAGGGTATGCCCAGGCGTGGATCCCTTGCTCACTTTGCCACTGGATTCAAGCTAGCCTGGCTGATGAGGGCTGTTAGCCCGAAACCGGTCCCAGGATGCTTGTTTACGGTCCAGGGAAGACCTGGCTTGGTAGTTTGGGCTGGACTGTTCCCATGAGGCACGGGGTCAAGACTGATTTGCATATAGCTGGGTCTGAACTGGGCTGGTGAAGTGAGCTAAAGAACCACGATGGATTCAACCCAGATCTGTGACTGGGGGTGAGTGACTGAAAAGTTTCAGCACTCCGTCCATCATCTCCTTGTGTTTGCTTCGACTTGAACATCATCAGCTTCACATTCTCTGTATGGGACTTTGTGAATATTGAAAAGTAGTAAAGTTAGACTTTTTGTCTAAGTTTACCTTTGTGAATTGGGCCCTATTTTAATGAGGACTTAAACACAATCACCTTCAAGCACTATCTCTGTGGGGACTTAAACATCGCTATAATAACACACTCTCTTTGTGGGGACTTGAACTACACTGTAATAACACTATCTTTGTGGGGACTTGAACATCACTATAATAACACACCATCACTGTGGGGACTTGAACATCTCTATGATAACACACTATCTCTGTGGGGACTTAAACATCGCTATAATAACATGCCATCTATGTGGGGACTTGAGCATTCCTCTAATTACACACAACCTCTGTGTGGACTTGAACATCATTAAGTTCACACTCTTTATAATGCGATTTAAGCTTTGAATGTGCACACTATTCCTATGGAGACTTAAACACAATGATCTTCACCCACTATCTCTGTGGGGACTTAAACATCTATTTTGGCAAAAATGTAAGCAGCTAATCAAGCTCTGGGTTCCACTAGACCATATTCCTTGGTTCCATATGTTAATTTCTTTGTGTTAGTTCTCTTAACTCCTAAGATTTTAAGCACTAATAAATAGGTTAAATACAGCTTTAAGTGTCTTTCTTTAAGCATGATATGATATTTTCTGGCACATTAACATAATCTGGGTTTAATGTATACCCTTAGTATATATGCAGCAATTCATATATGAATAGATTATAATGTTGTTTGTGTATGTTATTGATAAAATATACATTTAGCCATGTGCCTTCGACTGTATTCATTCACAAATAGTGTTACAGACTAGGTCCCCACAAGGATGGGGCTGTGCGCACGATTAAATAACAATATATTTGCAAATTTGAAGCAGGATCCTGTATCATGAATTTTTTCTTAACATTTTTCTGTTATTAGTGTATTTTAAAAACATTGGGAAAGGTTAGTCCCCACAAGGCAGGTATTCACACATAGTCCCCACAAGGATGGTAACGTGTGTGTGTGTGTGTGTGTGTGTGTGTGTGTCACTGTCTGTATATAGCTATATCTATACTTCCTTCTGCAAGTTACATATTCGCTTGCTTTTCTTTTTCTCCTATGTGAACTATACATTGTTGCCGATTTCTGTGGTGTTACATCTCTTCTTGGCAGTTTTTTTCTCAGAACAGCAAATAGTGGTTTTGTTGCCTTTGACATATATCTGTTCGGGCATTATTCAGTGCTCTCTACATTGTGGATGGGTCCTCGGATTTCTTCTTCTGTGTTTCTATGGAGCAGGTTTAGCTGCTTAATGAGTTTCTAAGGCAAAGGGCTATATCTGAGTGGCATAGCCTGCAGGCTTTGGTTCCCCAAGTCAGGGCTGACCGTAGTGTAACCTTATCATCGGAGTGCATCATATTATGTTTCGGTTGAATGTTCTCTTCGAAACCATTTTTGTGTTTGTTCCTCTGCCGTGGGTAAAGTTGTTTTCATGCTTTGCAATGTCTTTAGGGCTTTAGTTGCCATGGTTCTTGCCACAGTTCTTAAGGTGAAGCGTATGCTTTTGCTCACCTGATTTCCTAAGACCATCCAGTCTCTTCTGCATTATTATAGACCGGCTACTTTTATTCAGGGATTTTTGGCAAGATCAGTTCGCAGACCCTCCTCCGGGGATGGTTTTGCTATGGTACCTAATTCAAAGGTAAGGAATCTGCAGAAATATCGCTCTATAAGATGAATGTTACTTACCTTCGGTAACGCCTTATCTGGTACAGTCAGAATCTAGCCGCAGATTCCTTACCGACACTCCCATCTTCCCCGTTTTGCAAACTGCTTTTTTTTTTTACCTAAAAGATCCCTTTCTTGGCATTGTGATGCCTTTCATTACTACTTTGTAGTTGTTTAACGCAAAGCTGTCTCTTTTTTGGCACACTGCTTTCACATGAAGTTTCTATAAGTGGCGCAGAAAATAGTCACGAGAGAAACTGACGCCAGTGTATCTGAGGAGTGCTTATATGGACTCTGACCTCACATCTGGTGGTCAATATTGCTACGGAGTCCCAAGGCGCCCTCTAGCGACGCGCAGAGGTACTGCTGTACAAAAAAAAAAAACGGATCCAGTCTGGCTCCTGGGGCTTATTCAAAGTTAAGGAATCTGCAGCTAGATCCTGTCTCTACCAGATAAGGCGATACCGAAGGTAAGTAACTTATTTGTTTAGGTCATCACTGGGGAGAGAAGAGTCTGTTAATGAGGCCGTGGAGTGATTTGACGTCTCAAATCTTTCTCACACTGTTTAGTAGCAGAAGGGTAGGGATTCATCGTGCTTGAAAATTTCTATCAAAGATATCAACTTAAAGTGCTTTACAAAAATAGTAAGCTGCATTGCAATGCTTTTGTTTTAGATCGCCTGAAATCAAATGTTTTATCAAGCCTGAACAATTGTTTGTGCTGTACCAATATAAAATTGAAAACTTTCCAAAAGAAACATGTGCCTTTGTATTTTTGCCGTCATTGAGCTTTATATTGAGATTTTTAGTGCCGGGGACAAGGCGTTCATGTTAGTATATACTTTATCCAACTTGGATAGCAAGAAATGTGATGGAATTGCTTGAACACTCATATCTTAAATAGAATAACTTTTAGTTATGCCTTTGTATCAGAATTTAGTCTATTCAACAGTGTTGAAAAAAACTTTAATGTGGTCTTTGAAGTCTCTGGCTGCATGTTTTGGATGGTTTCTAACAGTGTCATGGTCTTAATGAGTGCCCAATTTTCACTAGAATTTTGAGTAGTCTCTTGTGAGATTTTTTCTGGTTATCTATTTAGTGATAAGAAAGCGGTTTCTGTTTTTTCCTCTTTTTAATATAATTGACTAAGGTTCTACAACCATTTTTTTTTTAATGCCTTCATCTGTATCACCTTACGAAAGCTACAGTTTCTGGCTACAGATGGATGTTGTCATCTATGCACTTTACAGTGGTTCTATTTCTATACTGTGAAAACCCATGAAGAGCCATTTTATGCAGAGGAATGAGTCCCATTAGTATTTTTTTCTGTGAGTGCACATCCCCACTAACACTCCGTGGGTCCCTGCTTAAATGATCACGTTTTTAGTATGGCATTAATTAGAAAGGGGTAGGGTATGCTCAATTCAGACTTGGTTGAAAGAATTCCCGTGTTTTGATGGTGACACCTATTAATGGGTTCAAATAATACTACAGATTGTATGTTTTTCCATTCTCTCCTTTAGGTATCAGTGCTTTAAGTCGGCATGGATGTATGAGGTCTTCCATACAGGCTTTTCTTTCCCACTCAATTACAGCAACTTGAAAACTGCTCTACAGGTGTATGACAAAGAGGTACAGTGGACCTTAGGAGCAATCCTTTACAGAACACGATTTTTGCCTTTGAGGTATTGTATACTCGCCCCTCTATTTTCTTTTCTTTGATTTAGATGTAGCGGAATGCATGTAAAGACAATGAATGATTCACATTGATGTTCTGACCTACAGTAGCATCCCATGTTGTCTTACAATGTATACTCTGTTGCATTGCATCTGGAATGCTGATGTATGCAGAGATCCCAGCATTTAGTGACCGGTAACTGAGTTTGCTGCGGAAATAATCATATACAACTAGTCCTTTCTAGGGTGCCTGATTACCTAGTAGAAATTATTGCTTCAAGATTGTCTTCTACGTTAGTTCAGGGCCAACTGCAATTATTTTATGATTGGTACTTCACTTATCCTATAGACTTCTTTTTCGCTCAATACAGCTTTCAAAGGACTTTCATTTGGACCTTTATTTCACAAGTAGGGCTGTGTGTTGGAGCACTGCAGGCCTATGAAACAGTGGTCACTTAATAGAACAGTGGGACTACAAGATTGCCTCTTTGATGTCTGTAAGGTTCAGGACATGTGCTGTGGCAGCTCCTTTTGTCGAATAACCCTACCCTTTGGCACGTTCTTCCCATCGTAATCTTCTTATTGTGGCCGATCACCACGATGTTAAATACAGTTGTCTTCCACAACCTGCATACAGGGTTCCTAGTACAACTAAGCTTTGTGAAACAAATGCAAAACGTGTTCAGTGAATGTTGATTATTGCTTCTAGTTTGTGCGGTATACTACTGTCTTGGGTATTTTTACCACAACAAAGCGATCAAAAATCATTATGGGGAAACAACCTTTACCACGCAGTCATTACCATCCATTACCATGCACGCAGTCATTACCACCCTATGCCTTTACCGCTCAAGTCTTTACCACACATGTGCTTTTACCACAGCATGCCATTACAACGAAAATGTAAGTATATGCCAAGTAAGTGAAATTATATATTAGAAATTAGAGTAAGCAAATTTTAAGGGCTTAGTGGTGGGTAAGGGTATAGAGTGGTAAGGGTGAATTTGGGGTTTAGAGGTGGGTAAGTGTATTGGGTGGTACAGGTATTTTTAGGGTTTAGGTTAGGTAAGAGTATTGGGTGTGTTTACGGGTGGGTAAGGGTATTGGGTAGTAAGGATGTTTTTAGGGTTTAGGTGTGGGTCAGTGTATTGGGTTGTAAGGGTATTTTTAGGGTTTGGGATGATTGTGTTTAGGGTTTGAGGGTTAAAAAATATATATATTGTGTGCTACCCATGACACATTGTGCTTATGAAATTTTCAAACCGCTTCCTTACACCGGCACCTGATAGTTAGGCTGACATTTTACGCGTACAAAACCAGAGAAATTCAGCAGTTCTAGTTAGCTGAGCTAACTATAACTTATGTCCCCGTAATGCACTGCTTATGACTTCACATATTACATCACTCATGGCATGGTCAGTGACATCACTCATGACATCAATGATGATATCGCGTGGGTTCCCTTGCAAACTAAAATACACTGCCCCCGGGATTTGGGCCACCCGGGGCCTTTCCTATCCTCTTGTCTTTTTTTTCTTTTCTTTAATTTTGCCACGGATCCGTGAGTCAATCTGCGAATTTGCATCAGAATTGAATTTAAAAAAAATGCTTTTAACCCCCCGGCGGGACCTCCCCACCAGGATCCGGGTATTTCTACACTGCCCCCTTTTCTTTATTTTTTACATTTTTGTGGGACTTGGCTTCAAGCTGAGTCCCAAGATGGCTGTCAATACTTCCTGGTTGAAGTGTTGGCAGCCAATCGAATTTCAGCGTGGGGACTGTCGATTCCGCAAGTCCACTGCAAGGATCCGAGTCCCCCAGATATCTATATTTGTTAAACTTGACTATCTCTAAAACTACTCAATGGATTTACACCAAATCACAAGAAAAACGTTTTCTGGATCAACATCTAGCTTTCTGCCAAATCTGGTTTAATTCCGTTCAGTGGTTTGGGCTGTAGTCGTGTTCGAAATCCATATGGGAAAATGCGTTTTGGAATCCCTGTTTTTTCTCAGCCCCCTGCTTGATGGATCACCCCGAAACTTGCAACACAGCAGCTGCACTGGCTGTAGCAAAAGTTTTGAACATTTCGTAAAGATTCGTCAAGCGGTGCCCAAGTTTTATAAAAAAAAAACCTTTCTTTATTGATTTTTATTGCGAGAAGTCAGCAAGCAGCACATTATACATAAACAAAATATCACAACCGTGGAACGTATCACTACATATACAACACGCCACCCCCTGTGTCGATGCTGTTTAGAGTGCATCCTGCATAGACTTGTGCCTACTTCTGCATGTTTGCTAATACAGTTCCCCTCCGTCCATATCATGTATACCTTCTGCATCTTTGATCCTACCTCACCCCACCCTCTTATCTGTCGCTTGTACATTATCTGTTTGGCTAGGGCCCTCCTGCTCCGTTTCAGTAGTTACACTGCGTGCCATATAAATCTGATATGGTCCCCATATATCTTTTGGCCTACATTTTTCTGGAATTAGGGCGTTGTAGTTGTCTGACTGCGTGGAGCAATACGCCAAATCTGATTGCCAGTCTGATAATTTGGGCGGCGGCCCGCGCATCCAACGCATTACTACTCTGCGTTTTTCTAGTAACAGACTAATGGCCGTCAGTTTGTGACCTCCTTTGGGTAGGTATTTGTCGTTCCCCAGAAGTGCAACCAGAGGGGTCTCTGGAATTGGGGATTCCAACATCTGCTCAAGGAATGTGAACACCTCCCTCCAGAATGCTTGGACGCCAGGGCATTCCCAAGCCAAGTGTAAAAAGCCAGCATGAGCGGTCCCGCATCGTGGACACCTGTCATCTTCAACAAGACCATACTTGTATAACCGAGATGGAGTATAGTATGCCCTATGTAGAAATTTGTAATCTATTAACCTGTCGCCCATTTTGCAAGATGGATTTAGTGTATGCATAGCAGCGTGCCCACTGTGCTTTCCATACCGAACTCCTCTTGCCACTCATACTGTGTTTTATGCGGAATCAGGTTAACCTTCTTCCTACTGAGTGTGTAAAGCATTGTGATGCCGCGTTGTGGGGTGTTAGCCTGCAGCAGATAAGTCAGGGCCTTCACCTCCTGCGGTTCCGTCATGGTATCTCCCAGAACGCCATGCAGCACCTGTCTAGCCCTGTGATACTGGTATGCATCTAAAGTTGAAGTCTGGGGCATTTGTGCTAGTATTTGCTCCCACGTTTTCGTTACCCCTTTGTGAAAGAAATCCCCCATCTGCACAATTTGTAGTTTATGGAGCGTTTGTATGGCTGCTCTGTCGTCACAGAGCGGAAACCAAGCACACCACTCAACTGGCCATCTTGGTGAGTATAGATGTGTAACACATTGAGCAGCTGCCAGGCTTCTCATTTGGGTACTTGTGCATCTTATCAGATCTATACCACGATGACTCCTCCTAGTGTCACTGACCAGAGTCTTAGGCAGCGGTGTAGGGCCAACCATATTCTTTTCGAGGTGTAACTGTGGTAAATCCTGGGGACCATTTATCCCGTAATGGGCATGCAGTACCTGCGCACCTCTGTAGTATCCTTCTAAATTGGGGGCATTTAGACCACCCTCACTGTAGCTTTTCGTTAGTATCTCCCATTTTATCCGAGGCTGCTTGCCTGCCCACGCCAGCCATATTAGTAGGGTGTGAAGGTTTTGAAAAAATGATTTAGGCAATCGAATTGGGATGTTAGTGAATAAAAAGAGAAAACGAGGAAGCACAATCATTTTCATCAAAGCTATGCGAGCTATTAAAGACAATGGAAGTCTAATCCACTTATCTATGGAATCTTTCAGCTTTTGTACTGCACGTCCGTAGTTTTCCCGCAATATTATCTCTGGGTCCGTGTGAACCTGAATTCCCAGGTAGCACACCGGCTCTGCAGTCCACTCAATTGGATAGTCTGTCTGCGTGGGTGTGGTCCCGCTAGTGAGTGGGAACATCACCGACTTATGTCAATTAATGTTCAGGCCTGAGTGTTGCCCAAATAGTGTGACTTCTTGTATCATTGGATTTAAATTCTGTTCAGGATTACGGACGTAGAGCAGCGTGTTGTCCGCGTACGCCGCAATAACCAAATTGTAATGCAATGACCAAATACCTCTATGGGCAGGGTATTCGCGCACGGCGCAAGCTAGGGGTTCCGCCACTAGGGCGTATAGAAGGGGGGAAAGTGGGCATCCCTGCCTTGTGCCTCTTGAAATCGTTAACTGTGATGAGAATAGTCCATTAACCCTCACCCGTGCAATGGGATCAGTATATAATACTTGTTCTAGTTTCAGGAATATCTCTCCCACACCTACTCTCTTAAGGACGGCGTACAGAAACCAACATTCCACAGAATCGAAAGCCTTCTCAATATCTATAAAAAGGGCAGCAGCTTTAACACTTGGATCAATACGTGCTATAGTACCAAAAAGGGTTCTTAAATTACACGTGAGGGAAGGTCCCGAAACAAATCTAGTCTGCTCCTGTCCTAACAGTTTTGGTAGCAGGGGTGCCAATCTGTTGGAAAGAATCTTGGCGTATAGTTTAGCATCTGTGTTCAGTAGTGAGAGGGGTCTATAAGAGGAGTGGACTCCAGGTGTTTCAGTGCCTTGAGTAGAGTAATCAGGATAGCCCTACGCATCGAGGGTGGCAAATTCCCTCCTTCGCCATTTCTTCAAAAAGATTCAACAAATGGGGCGTCAGGCGATCCTGATAGGCTTTATAGAATGTAACCGTCAGGCCGTCAGACCCCAGAGCCTTGTCATTGGGCATGTCCTTTTATGCAGCAATGATTTCCATGGGACGTAGGGGAGCCAACAGCCTTTCTCTGTCCGAGTCTGAAAGCCACTTCATTGCTATATGAGTGAGGTAGTTTTCATCAGTTTCTGATGTATTGGGTGCGCGCGTGGTGTATAATTCCTCGTACTAGTCCCTAAAGGTCTCAACCATCTTAGACACGCTACCTACCAAAGCCCCATTTTTATCGCATATTTGCGCTATCTCATTCTCATCTCTGGGGGGGACGTGTTAATCTAGCCAATACCGAGCTGGGTCTGTCCCCTTCAGCATAAACCCTCGCTGTAGCGTATTTCCCCAGTTGCTGAACCTCTGAGTGCGCAAGCTCATTGAATTCATCTATGTTTGATCTAATTATGGATAGTATTTTAGGGTCCCCACTCTCCTGAAAGCGTTTTTCTAGCTCTGCCAGCGTGTTTTCCACTTTGCTTAGTTGTGTTCTAATTGACATAAGCACCCCTGCATGCTTCGATATGGTCATACCTCTAATGTAAACCTTCTACGCCTCCCAGATAGTGCTCATTTTGGGTATGCTCCCTATATTGGTGTCGAAAAACTCGTCAATTGCCATGCCTAGCTCCTTCCGAAATACGGGGTCCAATAACGAGTATTGTGGAAAATGCCAAATGGGTGTTCTACGCTCGAAGTCCCCTATGGACAGCGTTAGCACAACGGGGGAGTGGTCTGAGAGAGTGCGAGCCATATGCTTATATTCAGTTATTAGAGGCAATAATTCTTTTGATGCATACCAACAGTCTATTCTGGTATGAATGTCGTGGACTGAGGAATAATGAGTGTATTCCCTACCCAGGGGTTTGTTATGCCTCCAGACGTCTGCCATGCCTTCCACCTCTGCCATGTCAGCTATTGCTCTAGCAGCTTTGGATGGGCGCCTCTGGGGACCTTTTGATCTGTCTAGCGCTGGGTTTTGCGTACAATTAAAATCACCCCCCCAGAGTTGTGGTACATCTGAGTGTCACGTGATTTTGCCATGCAGTGAGTGGTAAAACTGGGGGTCATCGTAATTTGGTCCGTAGATGCCAATTAGTAACACATGGAAGTTGTCTTTATGGCATCTTGCCATGACATATCTCCCATCTTTGTCCACTTCCACCTCCTGTATCTGTAATCCAGAGTTCCTACGCACCCATATCAGTACACCTCTGGCATGTGTAGTGAACCCCGAAGCTATACTTGTGCCCCTCATTCTCCGTACTGACAACAGGCCTGTGTCTGGGGGAAGGTGTGTCTCTTGGAGTATAGCTACGAACACCATGTGTCGTTGTAGATAAGCCACCACTTTCCGAATTTTTCTATGATAATTTAGGCCCCTTACATTCCAGGACATGAATTTTATATTGGATGTGGTGTTAGAGGTATGCGCGGCTGTCACTGTCCATATTTTGGTGTCGTATGTCCACAGTGATACACCTTACTAGCGAACTGCGTGATCTAAACATACGCGATCTAACTCTGCTTGCTGCCACGCTGATTATAAGAACATCCGCCCCACGCACGCAGTGACCTTCCCTGGTGTCATGGCTTAGCGTTAAACCTCTGGATCCTACCCTAACCTCAACAAGAACCAACCCAAGTTAAACTAACTCCCGGTGTGTATTACACTTGGGGGCGGTGGTTGCCCACCTACTTGTCCCTACTGGTGGCCTCTGTCTGCCATACAATAGGATTCTAACCAGGTCATTATTTGCTGTTAACTCTTGATACTGCAGTCTTCTATGTCTATCTGCAATTATCAATCACATATAACATACGTGCATTTTTGCGATGCCCCAGCGCTTGCATTTCTAACAGCGTATGTATTGTCATATCATACATTATCGTGCTTTTATCATGCCTGTCTAAACCTCTGTTAATTTCTACATATTATCCGGTGATACCAGTTCTATCAGTCAGGTTAGTCAGAGTTGACTCGTGTATCACCATCCTCGCCCACCGGTGTCAGTGAAGATTTTTTCTTATTGTCTTTGCCATACTTTTTGAGTGCTTGCTGTAGTTCTTGAGGGTCATTATATATCCTGGCCTTACTCTTCATAGACACTCGCAATGTGGCCGGGTACAACATAGCATATTAAAATGTACTCCCTCAGTTTGCGTTTCATGGGTGCAAATTGCTTGTGTGCTTCTTGCACTTGTGGGGTGAAGTCCGGGTACAGTGCCAACTCCGAGCCCTCGTATTTCAATTTTCTCAGCTCTCTGGCACGACAGAGAGCCTCGTCTCTGTCCCTGTAATTAAGTAATCTTGCTATCAAGGGCCGAGGGGATGCCCCGGGAGGCAAATCGGGGGCAAGCGAACGGTGGGCGCGCTCAACTATGAACATTGGCGAAGGGATCTCACATCCCAGCAGAGTCACCAAGAGCTGCTCCGTGAAGGACTCCATGCTGCCAGCTACTGTAGTTTCAGGTAGGCCTAAAATGCGCACATTATTGCGCCTAGAGCGCGCCTCCAAATCATCGGCTTTGTTGC
The DNA here is from genome assembly GCA_963921515.1 of Calotriton arnoldi. NCBI lineage: Eukaryota > Metazoa > Chordata > Amphibia > Caudata > Salamandridae > Calotriton > Calotriton arnoldi. The sequence goes on from CAWUFW010003570.1 coordinate 905,989, forward strand.
GTAGTGTCACCAGCAATTTGCCCATTTGTTTCTGCGTTGTCCTGGCTTCAGTCTGTGCATCCTCCGCTTCTGACACCCGGCGTTCTACCATGTCAAGCCTTTCGGCGTGCTTATCCACCCGCTCTGATATGCGGTCCAGTCTGTACGATAAGGAGTCAATCTTGCCGCCTATTGAAGTCAAGCTGTGCTGCATGGGCGTTAGTATTTGTCTGATATCATCACCAGCCTCGACGGTCGCGTCTTCTTGTTCTGGGGTGGATGATTCAGTTCCGTCCTCCCGGCCCCCAGTGGTTTTCCTCTTTTCAAAGGAGATCTTGGGCTGGGCCCGGTCAGTCTTCCCCATGCTTGAGTCTGCACAGCACTGCCACCCGTGGGGTGGGGGGAGGGAAGCGACACTCCGGGAGGCCCTCCAAACACACGTGCGTGATACTCCTTCACAGTTCCCTTGTAAGTGTCTGCGAGGGCCCGCTGGGTAGATGTGGGCCTGCAAGTGGTGCGAAATTACTTAGGGTTGGGGGGGGAGTATTATCGAGCACACCAGTGATCCAGCACTGATACTAGGACTCGTTGCGCAGGACGCTCCAAAGCACAGGACACAGTTGCATGCCCCCCCAACCTCCGATCCCTGCAGACACCGGCGAGGTCACGCGGCTTCACCAACCTCTTGTCTTTATTGTATTTCACCTTTTCTCACCGCGCGGGCCCCAGCAGCGTCGTACTGCAGTCTTCCTCCGATCACGGCCTCAGGCGCCCAAGGATCTGCGCCCTAGCCTCCGCCCCCCCTCGGGCACACAACAGCCGGGCTGTTCAGTGCCATTGTCTCTCTCCAGCCGTTAGTCGCGCTTGGGATCTGTGACTCCCCTGATGCGTGGTTCTCCGTCCGGCGCGATGCATACGTCAAGGTCAGTGCGAGGTCGCATACGCCGTACGCGACAGTCCCGGAATCCACGCAACACTAGGCCGCGCCAGGCGATCACGCTGCGTATGGCCGATACATGCACGATGGTCGACAACAAAGTATATTTGGCCCGTGCTGGTCTAGCGGCACCTCACCCGACTCAAACCTGCCGAAGTTTACCCTGGATTCACGCTAATTCCTGCAGTATTGTTCTGGCGGCTCCAGGAGCTCGCTCAAGCTGCAGCCATTTTGTTGCTCAGCAAGCTCCGCCCTTCAAGCGGTGCCCAAATTATTGGCAAACATAAATCGCTTTACCTATGGAAACGTGGTCCTAACTATAACTACCTACTTGCGACCTCCAGTTAAAAAAAAATATATAATATCAAAACTGAAACAAATCTTGTACGGGCATATTAAAACGCCGAATTGAACACAGTCCACTAATGCTACTTAACGATTTTTATTGTGGTTGCTGAGTCTCAGTAACGTGTTTCGGTTGCAGTCACGACCTTGATCACACTAACGCGGCGGCGCCATTAATGGAATCTATATAGCATTAGGTAAGTGCATAGACATAGAAAATATATATTGCCCCCGATATTCTATTACCTTTGGTAGGTGTTTCTCCACAATGGTTTTGGGCAAACATTAAAACTTATGATGACAGTTGCTGCACAAGTAACATCACTTAATGACCCTCATCCGGCCGCGTGTTCCCCTTCCTTTACCACCTACCCGCAGACGCTCGTCATCGTGATCCAAGCGCCTGTCCATTTTGTAATGTCCCAACCAGTTGGCGGGGGGTGGCTCACTATTGGGGTTGCGGCGGTTCTGACAGACTGCAAAAATAAGATTCACCAAATTGCCACTGACTGCTGTCGAACTCTTCGTAAATGGGTGCCTCCGTAGCGCGTGTGGCAACGCGTATTTAAATTATTCACCAAAGACGGAGCACTCGGCGGGTTCCAAGTATAGATTTATTAGCCCAAACAGACGCGTTTCGGCATCCTTGCCTTTATCAATGTTTGTATGGCTAGCTGATGTCACATTTCAATTTAAAAGCAGCTTGCCTCTCTCCTATTGGGTGAAATCTTAGAAGAAGGACTATTAGTTCACAATAAATAGTCTATATTAGTCTCTACCATCTTTGCATGTAATTGAAAACAATGCGTTTTGTTGCCCCCGATATTCTATTACCTTATATATATATATATATATATATATATATATATATATATATACATACACAAAATGCCTTGTTTTTTCTTTCTTTTCTCTTTTGCTTTTTGCAAAGAATTTTCAATTTCTTGTTTTCACATATATCACTAAAAATAAAATGTAAAGCAAATTATTTTCTATTTGTATGTATACATATATATATATCTCCAAAATCAAGTTGCCTGGAATGAGAGGGCCCACACGAGGAGTCAATTGTTCGCCACTTCTTTGATGGGGGATGCAGTGTGAAATACAGTAGATTGCTTCGCTGAAATCCGGTCCAGCCCAATGCGTTTCGTGCTTGGCGCACTTCCTCATGGGCTGAGGGCTTCAAAAGAGTTCGGCCACGGCAATTTTATCCAGCACCAGTTCACAAAAAACATCTTTCACCCCGCCCAGGTGGGCGTGGCCACCCCCGTGGCCTGCTGGTACTTGTGGTGCCTTCAATTTCCCTCCTGTGAGTCGCCGGGCCAAACTCACTGTAACTGTCTAAGGTAAGTCCCAAGTGGGTTGTGAGCACATTCTAACTGCTCTCACACCTCTGTTTCTTCCACCACTGGCCACCTCGTCCATAGGCTGCCTCGTCGTTTTGGCGCTGCAGCAGGACTGCACAAGTGCAGCAGGGCTCCTCCCGCGGTTTAGGCGGTACCGCTACTAATCCAAAATCAAGTTGCCTGGAATCAGTGGGCCCACACGAGGAGCCAATTGTTCGCCACTTCTTTAATGGGGGATGCAGTGTGAAATACAGCAGATTGCTTTGCTGAAATCCGGTCCAGCCCAACGCGTTTCGTGCTTGGAGCACTTCCTCATGGGCTCAGGGCTTCAATAGAGTTCGGCCACGGCAATTTTATCCAGCACCAGTTCACAAAAAACATCTTTCACCCTGCCCAGGTGGGCGTGGCCACCCCCGTGGCCTGCTGGTACTTGTGGTGCCTTCAATTTCCCTCCCGTGAGTCGCCGTGCCAAACTCACTGTAACTGTCTAAGGTAAGTCCCAAGTGGGTTGTGAGCACATTCTAACTGCTCTCACACCTCCGAACTCTTTTGAAGCCCTGAGCCCATGAGGAAATGCGCCAAGCACGAAACGCATTGGGCTGGACCGGATTTCAGCGAAGCAATCTGCTGTATTTAACACTGCATCCCCCATTAAAGTAGTGGCAAACAATTGACTCCTCGTGTGGGCCCTCTCATTCCAGGCAACTTGATTTTGGATATATAGATATATATATGCTCCAAGGCCACTTGCATTTATGGTCGGGTGCTCGGTCACGCTAGGGTGGACTTGCGGGTACATATCAATGCTCCAACTGTAAAAGACGACCAGCACTTTCTGGGTAGGTGAATCGTTCCTTTATTGAAATGTGTAGAAAGACACGTTTCGGCAAGCATCTTTATCAATGACATTGATAAAGGTGCTTACCGAAACACGCCTGCCTTCTACACGTTTCAATAAAGGAGCGATTCACTTACCCCAAGAGTGCTGGTCATCTTTGACAGTTGGAGCATTAATATATATATATTATATAAAGGTTTTCACTTACCTGATGTATACTTTCATTTTCATTGTAAAGGTATACGTGGTAAAGGCATTGCGTGGTATTGGCATGCGTGATTCCATCACAGATCCATCATTATGTCTAGCACAACCACCTCTCAATGGTCAATGTTAGTGGATTAGCTAAGACGTTCTAGGCTCTCGCAAGCAAAAATACAGGACCCTGTGCGACTTGGTCACACACACTCAACTTGGAATGGACTTTTTTGAATATTAACTGAACCACCCCTCTAATACAGTAACTGTTGGTGGATTACCCAGGACGTACAAAGCTCTTCCAAGCAAAAGTTGAGGACACTGTGGGACTTGAGTGGGACAGTTGAGTATGAACTGTGTTGTTTCTTTGTCCCTTATTTTAAAATCGATTTTCACTTCTGTGAGTGGGTGACGTGCACATCTTTCCATAGCTGAAAAGTGTTCGAGTGTCCAAGACCATGGTTTTCAAACCTCAAAGTGTCCTACTGTCAAGAACAAAAACGTTTCGAAATCTTACCCATCACCCACAAAGCTCTTCAAAACATTAAATTCTACTGCACTTAATGCACTCTGTGCTCGACATAGAGTAGCCTAATGGTCTTTCTTGTCTCTTTCTTTTGGTGAAAAAATCTAATAAAGAATGACCCACCTATTCCTTCCCTCACTAATTACCAAAATTAGTACCTTGAGCTCATTCCAGAGGAGAATGTTAACAAAAGCATTTGGCTACTTTAGAACCCATATCCGTTCCTGTCTGCTCTGCCGGTTTTCCCACAGTCATCTTAGTCAGGAGTCTGGAGACTCTAGCGATATGTTCCGCTTTTCAAATTCTCAAAATAAGTGTACTGGCTTTCTTGTGTTTGGATTTCATTGGTACCCTGACACCTAACGGGTGCACTGGAAGTGCATGTTAAGTCTGTGAAAGCAATGCACAGACAGTGTCTTGCCTGTGTATTCACAAGCACACCACCCTACCCCCATTCCCTGCAGGGACGTGCTTACCGGTTAACATGCCATCTGAAAATTCAACTCTTGAACTTGAATTTTGGAAGGGCACAAACCTTGTGCAGCATTAAACGTGTTAGACTAGGAAATCCTGCCATTATATTGGTCAACAAAAGGGGCATGGACATGTACCATGTGCATATACCGATACAAGGTACATACAGTTTGATGAGCAGACAGTTTTCAGCAGCGCCATTGGTGGCTTCATAGCTGTTGATTAGTAATTGGAAACCCTTTGACTAACATTCAACAGCGTCACCATAGAGAACCACTCTTCCATAATCAAAAAGATCAGCAAAACAACTTTAACTGGAGTAGTCCCTAATATATATGCACACAAATACAGTTTGAAGCAGTTTGCAGTTCAGTGCAATGGATGCATTATGTGGAAAAAACAGTCATCCACTGTATCAGCAAATCGCTTTTCTAAAAAAAGGCACATTTCGGAAACAGAGAAGCTGATTTACACGTCCTACGCAATCTAGTATTTTTTTTATTTTATTTATTATTATCCTTTATTCGGTTTATATAAACCATAAAAGCATAAACAATACAAGCAGCATAATCCCAATACATTACATACTCTATTAGATGTGGCTGTAGTATATTCAGCTCAATTTCGAAAATACAGTCATTTGACACAGAACACCGACTTATTATGTTTATTCCCTGCATAATACTTCTAGCTGTTTGTAGTCCATTAATCTTTTTTTTTTTTCTTTCAAAAATATAAAATTTGTCTAAAATGTCATATAAAATTGAACATAAAACAGTACAAATGCTTAAAATGCCATTATCACAGCTGGCAAAGATATTAGACAAAGTGCTGCGTGTATTCAGTCATAGTGCTTTATTTAAACTAGCAGCATAATTCAATAACTTCTTATAGTCCCCAGCTGGTTTCAAATTATCTAGGAATTGTGCATGAACACGTAAGCACCACACTTGTAATTATATTGCAGTCGTTTGATACAGTACTCTAATGAATAGCAGTGTATCTAAAATCTGCGTGTGCATTAAGGCCAATCGGCCCAGTTATTGCTAATTACCACAGCTATGAACATTCAACTAGTATCAATTCATTACAATAATACGACACGTTGCTAAATGCCTGTACAATAATTCGTAGTTGTAATGACTTATTACCCTTAGTTAAAATAGTGTTATATACTATACAAATTAAGTCACAATATTCATGGTTAAAAGTATTTGAATAAACCCCTAAAGTGCATAATAAAATAATTATCAAGGACCTAAATCATATTTCAGTGCATTACATCTCAACCGCCAAGCACACAAAATATATCTGGGGAGTGCAAAGACTATTCACTCAGTACCATCACTCTTCATAATCCTGAGTGCTTCCTTCAGATGTCTCAAAGATAGCATACAATTTATTGCGATAATCCATGACTTCCTAAATAGATTATAGGCAGGGAAAAAAAAAAAAAAAGTGCTCCTCTGGCTCATTACCAGTCAAGCAAGAGGGGCAAGTAGATTGAATCTGACTCCCTTTCCATCTGCTACGAAAACCATTAATAGGCATAATGCCATACCTAAACTCGAGGTATGAGGATTTGGCTTGGGGAGTCTCAATTTGGTTCAGGAATGTTTCAAACAACAAATTGTCATTGAGATCTAAGAACCTCGCAGCTACCACCCCAACATTCTTGCTGCATAACAATTTCTCATTGATATGGGTCCAGTACATCTTCTTTATTAATGCCAGTGTATGTTTATTTAGTCCAGGGGTCACTCATACCTAGTCTAAATAGCCAGTTTTTAATATGTTTAAACCAGGTTATACTTCACCTTAAAATCTAAAGTTCTTACTTCATTAAACGATTGCCTCAGGTCAAGAGGAGAGCTGCTGGTCTAATGCCTCAGCTAAAAGGCTAGTGGTGTAAATTCTGCCACATGCTCTATGTTCTTTAGACCCAAATCTAAACAATTGGAGTTAGGGGGGCATTCTAGTAGTTACGGAGTTAAGGAAAGTCCATTTTACTGTGTTAATCTTTCTGACAATCCACCTTAACTGCCACCTGTTTCCCTGGTTCTTCCTTTATGTCTTCTCTATCCACTCATCTTTGTTGAAAAGTAATTATTAGACCACTTTACAGTAATTCTGCAACCCCATTTTGGTTAAAGGGTTTTGATGCTAGATGCAATATCAGAGTTCGCTTTGCCCTATAGGAAGACTTTCTCACCCAGTGCAATAGCTGCCACATCTGGACACTGTATTTGCGGGCACCTTTTGAAGAGAGAGCACAAATTTGCAAGGTTTTTGGTACTTTATTACAAGCACCTTCTTAAAGCCTGAGTGGGTCCTATCCGTGCCATAGAGAGTTGCTCCTGCCTCAAAACTCAGCGAACCTACTGGGAGCATTCTGGGGTCATTCATGTTCCCAGAGCCACATTCCACAAAGAGGAAAACTCTTGCTTCAGAGGTTGAGGTTGGTCCTGATATCAATACATCGCTGCTGCAGTCTGATGTGCTGGTAAGTTTTTATTTTTTTATTTTTTTGTTTAAACTTCCTTAACTTGATCAGTGCTATCTTTGTATCCAGGAACTGTTGAGTTGCTGAGTGTCCAGTATCAAAGACACTATCTCAGCCTCCATTATACAACTAAAATGCAATAAATATGACAAATGTATAAACTGTTCTTTTTTCCATACCTCTAGGCCAGAAGTTCAGTACTTCTAGTAGGGAATCTGATTATTCTCCACTCATGTAGTTGTGACAAAATAATGTAAACTCCACTCATTTGGATTGTTCTGCTTCAGATAATGACTTCACCTTCCTGTAGCAGTGTTTTTACATTTGCCACTTGTTGTTTTTGATAAACATCCAAGTGCCTTGACCAGTTGTGGTTTATTTTTTATTTTTTCTCTATTACTTCTGGTAAAAGCTTTGAGAAATTGCCGAAAACCCTATGTAGGTTGTCCTACCATCACTGTGTGAAACAGCCCACTCTGCTCTGCCATTCTGCTTCTGACAATAACTGGATTTTTGACTTCCTTTAAACGTAGCAATAATTTCTTTAGTCCAAGTCTCCATTTCAATTGTAGGATGCTTTGTTAGAAGTTTAACATTTTGCACTAAACTACTGGCTTTTATAGCTTAGGACATTCGCCATATTTGTGCAAAGTCTCGGTTACAACTAAGCCATGTTGTCTAGTAGCATTTAACCAGTGCTTCATTTTAGCCGGTGATTGCAGGTGGGGCCCACCGGCACTCATTTTTGGGGACTGGAACTTATTTTTCCTCATCAGATTTTCACCCAGAGCAAGAGAGTGAAAAATACGCAAGGGGGAAAGGAGGAAGAAGAGAAGGATTGAAAAAATACACCAAAGGTAGAAAGCAAGAACCAGTAAGAGTGAAATAAAGGGGCAGGGGTATCCAGTCCTGAGGGTCGGGCCACATAGAGCTCCTGCTATGTCCTATGGCTGATGGACTGCTTTCGGGTGATTGAAAGCCAAATGGCACAATCGTGTCGGCAGCCGTGATGTGGAGAGAAGGCTGTCCCATCTCACCTGGTCTCCTCCCTGCCTTCCTGCTCCCTTTCGCCGCAGCTTGCATGGGACAATACCCCCTTTATGTGCTGCTTTGTCGCATCGCATCGGAGCCTCGTGGACAATGCTGACAACACCGTAAGCATAGCATCCGTCGATTCTCTACCATAGCACGCTCACTCAGTTTAGCAAACTGCTGCAGGGGCCCGCATCATTTACCCAGCGCACGCCATTGCCGCCAAGCAACCCGCCTTTGCTTCTCCAAATAAATCGATCTACAGAGTTCTGGCAACCCGCCTAAAAGTGCCCTAAGCACTTAGAATCGTGTAAGATGGTCAGTGGAAGCTGCGAACACACTGCAAGGTTGAAATAAGCTGGGCAAGTGGGACAAGCTCTTTATACTCCGTTCTTTATCATTTTTTTAATGCAACTGCAGGAGCAGGGGATACATTTCACCTTGTTGGGCAATGTCAGGTGGTTCATCTGAATGGAATGTGACAGTTAGGCTCACAACCTAACTGAGATGTTATGGACATTAGGCAACAGACTACAAATCATTGAGTTACTAAGCCGGTTAAGAAGTTGTAATTGCGCAACTCAAAGAAGGTCCTGTTTGGCCTCATTAGGAGCCTTCTCAAGCTAGGGAGGCCTTGGTGAGGTTGCAGAGGCGGTGAGCATAGCGACAGATGCGGCTTGTGACCCCCTTGAGGACCCCCACTTACTTCCTGAACACTGACACAGTTCAGTAGGCAGCAAAATGTTTTATAGGTGCCTGCAATTATTCTTCCCCCACTTCTGTAAGACTGTTCCTGGCTTCTTTAGGAGACTGCCATAACTCAACCTTCATGCATTCATTGGCAGCAATGAAGCGACTCACGAGGGATGTAACAAAAGTCCAAGTGCCCGGTAAGAGAGCGAGAGGTACTAAGCATCGTACTAGTTCAACCTTTGTTCCAATATCGGGCCCCAGCAGTCTGGAAGGTAAAGACCAGGCACATGGCACAACACAACTGAGGCAAGAGACAAACCCTAATGTTAGTATATCAGCAATTTTTGGAAGTTCACCAGTGTCTGAACTGGTGCTCAACAAATCTAGCCTGAGTACTCCTTCGAAGGCAAACTTTGTTTGAGATATGAATACATTTGAAGAGGCTATACAACCCAAGGGGATGTGCATGATTGAGCTGTCTGGGACACCTTTAGCCGACCCCTTTGCTGCTCTCATTACATCTATCTTAAGACTAGATCAACAGCCTCCTTCCGATTCTGGCCTGCCTGGCCAGCCCCTCCTTTTCACCATCCTTGGGCATTGCTTCAGGGCCCAAAAAGCTTCCAATCTCCACATTGGGTCCCAAGGGGTCATTAAGGATGTAGGTAACTCTTAGTGAAGGCCAAGTTGCTCCTCAGGCCTCAAATGATTCAGCACCCCTCCCCCCCCTCACCCCCTCCTCCCCCTCACCCCTCCTCCCCTCCTCCCCTCCCCCCCTCCCCCCCAACACTACATGCCCAGAACCATCCTCGGCTGCACACTAAAATCCCATGGAAAGATTAGTCCAGCATAAAATGGTTGAGGTTGATGATGGGGAGGGTAGCAAGTCTGTTTCGCCGCCTATCACTTCTCAAAGACAGCTTCCTCCCCCCTTGGGTCTTATACCTCAGGCATAGCTGGCTGCTTTTCCACCAATCAAAGTTATTCTACAGCAAATTCTTGGTGAGATTCGCAAGATGAAGATATCGCAGGATAAGGTGCACTTGGAGACCAAAGGTCAGCTGGAATAGATTAATACCAACATGCAACTACTTCCCTCATGAGTCCTACAGCTCGAGCAGAGAGTGTCTGATCTGGAAATTCCAGGAGCACTCAAAACTCTCTCACCTTGAAAATCCAATCAGAACTTTCCAAGCTACAGTTGAAGCTTGAAGGAGCAGAGAAAATCACAATGTTCCAATCTACGCTTTATCGGGATCCCTGAGGGCCAAGAGAGTGGTCGGTCTGTCGCCAACTTAATCTCTGATCTAATTGTCAAATACGTGAAACCTGAAGAAACTGCAAAGGAACGCGATCTTACTATAACACTTGCCCACCATGTACCGGCATTTCAACTTCCTAATTCCAAGTATCCCAGAACTGTTCTGATGAATTTTGGTGACTTTTGGGTGAAGGAGTGGGTTCTATCTAACGCCATTCGGGATAAAGTCTATCACACTTCCTATTAACTATTCTCTTAGAATTTTTTCGGACCTGTGTACTTCTGCAGCCCGGCACCGCAAAGAATTCAAGTCAATGATCGACAATTTTAAGAGCTTAGAGGCACCGGCAGGGATAGCACAACTGTCTAAATTGAAAATTCTGTATTAGGGACAATCCCGGATTTTCTACACAGTGGAGCAGGCCAAACAGTTCCTACAAGACATTCAGAAGCCTGATGTGGGAGGAGGGGGGGCGGGCGGGCCGGAGCCGAGCTTGTAGATTAGTGAGAAGGTTTTATTGTATTTTCTGTTTTTGCATTATTATTGCTTGTTCTTTGTTAGACCCAGGATCCCTGGTTGGCTGAGGTAGGTACCTTAGGCCAAATAGGGACCCGCGTTTCCACGTCAGGGAAAGGAAGGTCACCTTTGAGATAGCTCCCGCTCACCCCCTCGGGTGCTTGGCACAAGCAGCCAGGCTTATCTTCAAGGCAAATGTGTAAAGTATTTGCAATCACGCTCACAGCAACCCAATGATGACACCACAAATGGACTCCACACGAGTTTTATAAAAACGAGTATAAATTTATATAAAAAGATATACGATAAGACCACACAATATAAATCCGACATATGTGTATTTGTACTATTCTTCCTGGACGGTTGTTAGGCCAGCCAACCCTTGTAAGTTCTGGCGATATTAATGAGCACTTCTAAACAATCCACTGTAATCCTTATACCATGTTATGCAGTTCGTAATGCTAGAATCAGGCACTTGTGCAATGTAAAAATAATGCAAGGCGTAACGCAACAATCAGGCACTTTGCAATGTAAGAATAATGCAATGCGTAATACAAACACCAGGTACGTCGTTATGCAGAAATAAGGCAATGCGTAATACACTAATCAGGTAGTTCGTTGTGCAGGAATAATGCAATGCTTAATGCGCTAATCAGGTAGTTCGTTATGCAGAAACAATGCAATGCGTCATACGACAATCCGGTAGTTCGTTATGCGGAAATGATGCAATGTGTAATACGACAATCAGGTAGTTCGTTATGCAGAAATAAGATAATGCGTAATACACTCTGGCACCGATCACAGTGCCTTAGGCGGTCTCTCCGCCACTCCTTCTGACTCGCAGTCAACCTCTGTCAACAGTTGCCCCCAACACTGGTATGGTGTAACAAAAAATACAGCTCCGCACTCCGGCCTCGGTACTGCCACTCCCTTGGCAATACGGGTCGCGATACGAGCCGAAGCAGAGGCTCGCGCTGCTGGACTGAGAGAGAGGCCGAGAACGTCTCCATCCGAGCCCGCACCCCGCCCCAGGAGTCAACACGCGTTACCTGGGGGGCGCGAACTCACTCTCCTCGTCCAACGACTTGGGCCTACGATGCAATCTTTGTGAATTGGCAACGGCGGGCTTGGGCCGGCAGCTCAGCTCTTCCGAGGCCGCCGGTCCCGTCCGCTACTGCTATGAAGATCTCAGGCTGCCACAGGGCACACGCACACAGCGTCGCTGAGACTCCCTTGAGCTTCGGGTGCACGATCACTGGGCACTCCACACGAAGGTCTCAGGCTGCACGAAGTTCACTCGCATAGCGTCGCTGAGACTCACTTTAACTCCGGGTGCACGATAACAAGGCAATCCTCACGAAGGTCTCACGCTGCACAAAGCACACGCACACAGCGTCGATGAGACTCACTTGGGTTCCGGTGCACACGATAACTGGACAATCCTCACAAAGGGTTCAGGCTGCAAAAAGCACACGCACACAGCGTCGCTGATCCTCGCTTGGACTCCAGGTGCCCACGATCACAGGGCACTTCTTACGAGGGTCTCAGGCTGCAACAAGCACACGCACACAGCGTCGCTGAGACTCTCCTGGAAACGTTTGTGTTCCTGAGTTTCCGCAACAGGGAGCCAGCTCACCTCAGGCCCTTGGGGATAAGTTACTTCAAGACACAGCACAGCAAAGTCCTTTAGCCTTTCCTTGGTTAAAACTACAAACTGCAGGCCAGCCCCAGAACACACAGCAAGGGTCAGTCCTTCAGTCTCTTCAGTTGTTTCTTCCTTGGCAAAGGTTCCTCTTGACCACGAAGTAGCTCCAGTCTTGTTCAATCTTGATCAAGCCATTCTCCAAAGTTCAGGGGCTTCAGCTCTCATAGTTATACCCCTCAATGGCTTTGAAGTCTTTGTGTTCGGGGGCACTGACCCCTGTTCAAACCAGTTCTGGGTGCCTCCTGCCAGTGACACCTTTATTCCTTTGATAGTGGGGGTCTGGATCCTCAATCACTCAGCAGGGGCCGGAGCCATTGGTTTATGGCTGCAGCCCAGGCCTCTTAACCTCTAGGGGCTACTCCTTCCCCTACACTCCAGATGCAGGTCAGCCTGTTGGTGTCTCACCTCCTCCCCTGGGTCAAGACATTCCCCAGATCCTATTGCTTTCAAATCCAGACAGTCAATCCACAACAGGCAGAGACGCACAGAAATGTCAGAGCACAAAAACCCAGCCACTTCTAAAAGAGTGGCTTCTAAACACACAATGCAAAAACCACCTTCATAAAAAGATGTGTTATTACATTGTGAGTTCAAGCATACTAAACTTCACCTCTCCATCTTAAGCCTTTGGGAAGATAGGCTGGAAAACAAATTACACAGCCTCCCCATTCTGTCCTATGGGCAAGATGGCCTTTCAACAGTGAAAAACGAAATGGAGATTTTTCACTGTCAGGACATGGTACACACCTTAGTACATGTCCTACCTTTCACATGCACTGCACCCTGCCCAGTGGGTACCTTGGACCTACCATAGGGGTGTCTGATGTGCATAGAAAGGGAAGGGTAAGGTCTGGCAAGTGGGTGCACTTGTCAGACAACATGGCAGTTTAACAAACTGCGCGCAGGCCCTGCAATGGCAGGCCTGAGTTCCCTTTTTAAAGCTACTTGTGTGGATGGCACAAATAGTGCTGCAGGCCCACTAGTAGCATTTGCATTACCAGCCCTGGCACACATGGTGCACTTTACTAGGGACTTTACTAGTAAGGCAAACATAGCAATTATGGACAACCAATTACCATTACACTTTATACAAGGAGCACTTGCACTTTGACACTGTTTAGCAGTGGCAAGGTGTCCAAAGCATCTAAGTTGGCAACACAATGTCAGAAAAAAGGTCTAGGGGGAGAGCAAAAAGTTTAGGGAACTTTAGCCAAAAAGGGCCAAGTCCTACATTCTTGCTTATACCTTGCAGTGTTTTTGTTGATTTTTAAATGCTCTTTAATTTGAGTGTTAGTATGATGGCAGGACATTTCAATAGGCAGGCAGTTTTCGATCACCGATAGCAGTCACATGAGTGCCATGCCAAAGTACTCACTTAGGGGCTGGGGTGGTAAGGGGGGGGAAGGTGGGCACACTTAGGGGGTGGGGTTATGCTTTGCAGGGGGGCTGTGGCGGTTAGGGCTCCAGGGGTGGGGGGATTGGAGGGAGGGTCACTTTAGGGCTGATAAATCCTGATAGAAAAGTTCAGAAGCATTTCCCTTTGTATTTTAGTCTACAGTCTGTTGGGTTAGCAAGTCTGCTTAGCGAGAGCCGTTTAGTAAGTGGGGAGATAAGCAAGCCAGTGATGAGTCATGAGATCCTCAACTTTCGCTGTTTGAGGGTAGTATCCTGCAATGCGAACAGAATAAATAATCCTACAAAGTTCAGGTCCATCTTGGCATGGCTTACATCATCAAAAGCGCAGGTCATCCTCGACCCATCTCAAAGCTTTGGCCAAGCAACCCAGTATCCCGGAGTTTATCCATCATCTTTTTAGCTTCCCATTGGGCCAATATTGCGATGAGTCAATTGTTCTATGCCCTTTTGATGTGTTATCTGAACTGTCATTGCTACATTTTATGGGTTTTTTTGGTGGAGTTTTATATAGTGCGAACTCGATCCGAAGATATCCGAGCGCTTTACATGAGCACCAGTTACGTTACAGACAAACGCATTCATTTTTTTCTTAGGCACTAAGGCAAATTATGTAATTTTAATAGTTATAATACAAATAATATATTTAACCCCGTTGCTTAGAAACCATCATTTTAAGAGATCTAGACGTGCTCTCTGTTTCTTACGGACGCTGTCAGATCAGGATAATTCTTTCACTGTAGGATCATTTTTAAAGTCAGTGGTGCGCCTTTGCAATTCAGTGATGTTTTAGTTTATATTTTGTGCAGTTGTTATTGCCTTTTATCATTATGCTTTATAATCAAATAAAGTTTTTCATTCATGATCATTTCTATCTATGGATTTATAAGCTAGTCACTCCGACGAATGTCCATTTGTTTTACATTCTATGACCACAAGAATATTGACACCACAGTATAAGTACTTTAACTTGACGTAGAACGTCACAGAATTTTCACATTTTACATTTACCATTGCCTTGCCTCCTCCCATGCCTCTGGGCTGTGACCTGTCCCATCAATAGCTATATAAAGTTTTTTAGAGCCAAGACAATCCAACAAGCATTATTGTGTATATATGAGACTGTGCTAAAGTTCTGGTAAAGTTGTTCACGCTCCAGAAATCTGTTTTGTGATAGTTTTGTAATGTAAAAGATTAGTCAACTAGTTGGTGATATTGAGGCTAGGTGTTAAATTGATTTTTTTGTCTTCTGTGAGTAACTTCCACATTCTGTCCAGAGAGGACATAAATTTCAGCTGCCGACCTTGTCCTCTTTCTACCTTGTTTTGCTCTTGCTAATTCTTGATGCTTTCTTTTTGATAATTTACTTCGAAATAGTATTTCACATCTCCACATTAATGACTGGATGTTTTTGTCATAAAAGTTTAACTAAAACATCTTGTTTTCTATGCCTTTTACTTTATGCAGTGTATAGTCTTCAAGTAGCGGGTATGTAGAGGGCACTTTAGGGGCCTATATCTTGAAGGGAGCGTGTGCAAAGTTTATTAAAGGAGAGATAAATCCTTGTATTGTAAATCATTTGTTTGTATAGAAATATAAGCATTAATTTGTTTTCTGTGTTCTGAAGTGTGTTTGCTCTTCTGCAGAGATATCCAGCAAGAAAACTTCAAAGGTACTCACCCTCACTGGAGAAGCTTTTCTTTCGTTTACAATCACTACCTGTTCTCGGTATGCTTTTTAGTTGTGCTACTCTCCATTCTCCTCTACTTGTTGAGGCTGCGGAGAATTCATCGTCGAATGCAACGCAACACCTCCTCGTCTGCTCTGTGGCTGGAGGACGGCCTTCCAATCCAAAAGGTGCCAAGTGCTATATGAGTACAGTGAGACTTTTGCACAGGGATTCTTAAAGAGAAGAAAAAAGCCATTTTGTTTGCTCAGGTGATTTTTCTCATTCCAGCTCTAAAATACATCAGAGAAATATTCCAGCCACGATCTACTCAATATCACTGGAAGGATTTATGACGCCTTGATCAAAGGTCATCTGTGGGCTTTGGATAATATTACCAAGTGTCCTCAAAAACGTTTGTTACAAGCATATGCACTTTCCATGTAGAGGGCAATGGATGTATCTGAAGAAACATACACTAACGTAGAAAATGGCACAGCGCTGAAGGGAATGATCTTTCTTTTTATTAGTCCACTTCGTTCCTTCTTTCTTTTCTTATTGTAAAGAAGCCCTCTCATAGTAGTGGATCAGAATCTTTCCCAGAGGACTTGCAAATTTGGGTTGAGCCCAAATGACTGGGAAAGAGAAAACTAAGATTGGAAGCACAGGTGGACATGCCAAATGTATAAATTAAAATATGTAGTGTCTTAAATTATTATTAAATTTGGTGGCAGCAGTTAGAAAGACAAAGTCAGTGTTTTATTCTGTCCTTAAAAAAAAAAACTACTGATATATGTGCTACTTTTTCATGCTGATTACATGTCTCAGATGTTACAATTAGATAAGACCATACAATTTCAGGTTGGCCAAAGAACTCAGAAGGCTGTTGGCATTGATGGTTTTACAGTACACTGGAAAAATAGCTACATACTGGCATATTCATTACCATTTGGATCTTCGTATTGCAGAAGGATATGGTTCTTTTTATTTTTATTTCCTCAATTCAACAAATTATCTTTTGTCTGTTAATTTATATGTGTATTTAAAAAAAAATTCTAGAAAGCAAAGTGGCATTTCTCTGAAATATTTTGTCCATTAAAATAAATGTACTAAAATCAAGCCTTCCTCAATACAGTTACACTTGTGTGTGTTTGGTCTTTGTATATACAATTGGTGTTAGAAATTGGGTCTCGTGTTGGCAGAGGTATACATCCTGTCCAAGTAGTGACCACAATCCTATTCAAGGTAAGTCCGTTACAAACCATAAATTAACCTGTGCTCACCCTCGCGTAGCTTGGCACAGAGCAGGCAAGCTTAATTTAAGAGGTAATGTCTAAAGTATTTGTGCAACACTTAACAGTAAAAACATCACATGAAAATATACCACACCTGGTTAGACAAATAGAGCTTAATGTATTGAACAAAACCAGACCAAAACAACAAAAATCCAATAAGTAGAACCAGAATTATGAATTTTTAAAGGACACCTAGAAATATAGTGCTTAGAAACATAAAGCGCCAACCGGAGCTATCTGGTCATGCTTGACCGGGTCAAATCTGAAACTTCAGTCCGACCGCAATTGAGCGCAAGTCAGACACAAGGACCAACCTTGTCCCGCTGAAAAAGTACCATGGATGGAGGATGCATTGACGTAAAAAATCATGTGCAGGGAGCAGAGGAGGGGATGCGTCAGTTCAGATCCATGCAGTCGAAGATTGAAATATAGTGCTGAGAAACATAAAGCGCCAACCGGGGCTATCTGGTCACGCTTGACCGGGTCAAATCTGAAAATTCAGTCCGACCGCAATTGAGCGCAAGTCAGACACAAGGACCAACCTTGTCCCACTGAAAAAGTACCATGGATGGAGGATGCATTGACGTCAAAGATCATGTGCAGGGAGCAGAGGAGGGGATGTGTCAGTTCAGATCCATGCAGTCGACGATGCGTCATCGAGCCCTTTTTGATGAAGGTGATGCATCGTCATAGAGCAGCGAGGCCATTGATATGATGTCCTCGAGCAGCGATGCGTCAAAGGAGATGCATCGGTTACGACCAGCACAACAGCAGCGATATGTGGATTTTGCTGGTTCAGCACAGAAAAACACCACTTCCTAGGGCCCAGGACTGGATTAGCATCACTTGGCGGGGTAGAACTCACAGATGACAGAGTCCAGATGCTGTTGCAGGGTTGCCGGAAGTCTTTGATGTCCCTTAGACTTCAGAACAGGAGGCAAGCAAACAAGCCCTTGTAGTCACTCTGGTTTCAAGTGGTGTAGGTCCAGCAGAGTGCCAGTCCAGTAGCAGCGCAGGAGTCCTTCCTGGCAAGGTATCCACAGGTCAAGAAGTGTACTCCGGGGCTTTGAAGTGCACAGAGGTCCTCCCTTCTTACCCTGGCTCCAGACACCCTCCAGGGGGTTAAGCAGTCCTTTGTGCATGAGCAGGACACAGCCCATTCAGGTGTAAGTGTCAGCTCCTCCATCCCATCCTGCCAAGGATGACCCATCAGGATGTGAATGGCCCACCAGGCACAGCTAAGCTTTATTTGTGTTGTGACTGCCTAGAGGAAATGCAAAAGGCCCAGCTTTCACCCACCCCAGATGTGTATTGGCGACAAGCAGCAGGCACACAGGGCTTAAAAGCAGAAAAATGTCTACTTTCTAAAAGTGGCATTTTTAAAGTTGTAATAATAAATCCAACGTTACCATTAATGAGGGGCTATTATTACAAGTACAAAGGTACCACCCATGACAGTTCTACTTTTCAATCAGAAATTACATAAGAAGTCATTCCCAATGATAACCTATGAGAGTAGGCCTCACAGTAGTGAAAAACGAATTTCCCAGTCTTTTCTCTACCAGGACATGTAAAACTAAAACGTATATGTCCTGCATCTTACTTATACAGCACCCTGCCCTCTGGGCTACCTTAGGGGTTTCTTATGTATAATAAAGGAGGAGTTTAAGACTTGGCAAGGGGTTGTAAATGCCCAGTCGACATGGCAGTCAAACTGCACATACAGGCTCTGCAGTGGCAGGCATGAGAAATGTTTAGACAGCTACTTAAGTGAGTGGCACAATCAGTGCTGCAGGCCCAGTAAGAGCATTTAATTGACAGGCCCTGGGCACATATAGTGCACTTTACTAGGGACTTGTAAGTAAAGTAACATGCCAATTGTGGATACACCAATTATGTCATGTGTTAGGGGAGTGAGCACATGCACTTTAGCAATGGTTAGTAGTGGTAAAGTTCCCAGAGTCCTAAGGCCATCAAACACAGATCAGCAAAAAGTGAGGCAAAACGAGGAAAATGTTTGGAGGAAAACCACCCTAAAGCTGGCAGGTCTAACAGCCGGACAATATGATGCTGAGAAGAAAAAGCATGTTATTTATAATGACTGGTAAAATGAAGCTCAGAGCATGTACAAGTTAACATTCTATTTCAACTGTGAAACAGTCAACTTGAGCAATGAATGCCTTCCTCAATGTAACCCTCAACAGTTTTATTGGCAGTCACCCTCAAAGGGTGGTACTAGTAAATTAGTGTTGAGAGGTAAAAGGCAACCAATTAGAAAATAAACAAAAATATAGGATTTCTGTAAATAAACTCTACTTTCAAACCAGCCATAGATAAAGTATATGTTGCTATATTAAGTGACAATCATCCTAAAACAGAAAACAATCCTCTTTGGATCTCAAGCAGATGAGAGCCCTCTAAATGCTTTTCCTGGATGGCATTGCTGGGAACACAGATACTCTTTTAGTTTCCTTCCCACTATATAGCACATTTGGTTGTACATCAGAATATGGTGCTCAAAAAAATACTGTACTGAAAAAAAATATTGTACTAAAGTATACAAAAAAGTGATAGATGGAATGCTTGAATTAATCTCAGTCACTGGTATTTGCATGGGTTGCTTGTGTTCCGATTCAGGGAGACCTGGCCTGGCTGTTCAAGCTGGACTAATCCTATTGGAGCAGGGTCAAGACTGATCTGCATACGGTTGGGTCCAAATTGAAGTGGCATGGAGGGCGAAAAACAATGGAATGGGATGTGGCCTGAGTGATTGCCAGTGGCTGAGATTAATTCAAGCATTCCATCCATCACCTTGTTGTTGTTGCAAAAAATGTTGTAGCCAAAATATCTCATCTTCAAGGTAGCTATATACAGGAAAGTGTAGGTTCACAGTCCTTAGCACCACATCTACATGCCGTGAGGATATATGTTATATTTAAGGCTCCCAGTTTTTACATTTTTCTGATTTTTACAGATAAATACAGATGGAAAGTAGTGTTTCCTGCATGTATTTATTCTAAAAGCGGACAAGTACAGATAATTGGGCTTCTTTTGAGCAACTCTCTAAGCTATCGTTCATGAATTACAGGCCAATAGCTGTGCAGATTGACAGCAGAGGGAGTCAAATAACAGTATGAGATTCTCTTAAATAGGATGAGATTTCCTTAAATAATGCCGAATCTCAACATTTGTTTGTGCTATTATGCTAATATTTTAATTTGGGTGTATTGTTTTATGATATTTGGCTTTGTAATGTGCTAAAACCATGAATGTGTCAAAGTATGTATGCACATTTATCAGTAAAATAAGCTTGTAAATATACACGTTTCAACTTCATTTGTTAATAAAAACTAAAAATAAATATATATAAATAATAAGATGGCCCAAAAATATATATGGCTAAATGCAGACCGAAATGTTCCAAAAATGTATACAATAAAACTGGCAGTCGTCAGTAGGTAGTTATAGTTAGGACCTATTTTCCATAGGAAGAGCGTTTTTTCATTTGCCAATAATTTAACGCCATTTGATGAATCCTTGCTAAATTTTCAAAACTAGTATGACGCTCACTTCAGCTGCTGTCTTGAAAGTTTTGTGATGATCTGTCAAGTGGGGGCCGAGAAAAAGGGGAGGGGGTCCCAAAACGTGTTTCCCCATGTTACATTTCTTAGGAACTTTAGACATAGCTACAGCCTGAATTGCTGAACGGAATTACAGCAAATTTGGCTGAAAGGTGGATATTGGTCCAGGTAAGTGCCTTTGTCTTATTTGGTGTAAATCCGTTCAGTAGTTTCGGAGTTATTAAAACATTCAAATTTGAATATATAGTGACACGGATCCTCCGAGGATCTGACAGTCCCAGTGCTCAAATCTGATTGGCTGCTAACACTTCAAACCAGGAAATGTTGGCAGCCTGCTTGGGACTTGGCTGCAGCCGCAACTCCTGCTGAACAAAAAAGAAGCATGGGCTCCCACTCTTCTTTACTAATAGATCCTGGGTGTGCCAGGTCCCTGGGGCATGTGGCAATTATATGAGGGGGTAAACGGGCCCCCCTCCTGGGGCTTACAAAAGCCCCAGGGACCACCACCTTCCTGGGGCTTATGTGTTCATAAAGGGGGGGGCAGCTTGGACCCCCCCCCCCCGGGGACCACCACCTGCCCAGGGCTAAATGAAAGGTAATGGGGGCACGTGGACCCCTGGCCACGGGGACCACCATCTCCCTGGGGCCAAATTAACTTTAAAACTGGGAGGGGGCGGCACGGCCCTCCTCTCCCAGGACCACCTCCCTGATGCCGGCCTGTCTACTTCAAAGGAGGGGGGGCTGCGTGGCCCTCCTGGAGCCAATAATGGCCCTGGGGACCGCCACCCCCCCCCGGGCCTGCTCCTGCTATGTCCCAGGGTGCCCACCCCCGGGACATAGCTCTTTGCTGTGGTTTGGTGGGAGCTTTAACCACTCCCGCCCAGCCACAGCAAACACTCCGCTTCCAGCAAGCAAGAGCGTAGAAATGCTCTTGCTTGCTGGAAGCAGAGCATTCGTCTGTTTCCCTGCCTGCTGTCAAGTGAGCAGGAAAACAGACAAATTGCTTCAAGACACAGGGAACTGCATGTTTAGCAGCTCCCTGTGTCTGAAAGCAATGCCGGCTCCCGCAGAAGGCAAGGAGCCAGCAGAGACTGCTGGGGCCTTCAGGCTCCCCCGCGGCCCCAATACAGACTGGGTGCCCTCGGTGCACCCAGGACAAATGGCCAGGCCCAGGGGATGGGGGTCCCCAGGGCCAAAATCGGCCCGGGGAAGGGGGCAGCACAGCCCCACCCCCATTTCTAAATGGCCGGGTCCTGGGGGATGGGGTTTCTGGGGCCCAAATCGGCCTGGGGAGAAAATTTAACAGCCAGGCCCTGGGAGATGGGGTCTTCAGGGCCGAAATCGGCCCGGGAGGGGGCCCATGCGGCCTCCCTCCCCTAATGAAAATAAATTAAAAACAAAATAGGCCAGCACCGGGGGAAGAGGTGGGCCACGTGGCCCCCCTCTATTACAAATATATATATATTTTTTTTAAAGGCCGGGACCTTGGAAATGGGGTCCCCATGGACGAAATCAGCCCGGGGAGGGGGGCCACGTGGGGTTCACTTCCTTGATAAAAACAAATATTAAAAAAGGCCACCCTGAGGGAGATCGTGGGAGGCCCTGCCCCCTCTCTCAATCACTCTGTAAAGGGGTCTCATGGCACACAACTGATTGGGGGATGAAGTCCCCTTGGCTGCTGAGGGCCCTTGGGGGGGAGAGGGGGTGCAACAACCCATCCTGTTACTTCCAGAGAGTCACACACAGAGGGATTGCTGAGAGGTCGTCCGAAGCCCCACCCCCTTTCTCCACCATTCTGCAAACGTGCCTTTTGGCACACTACTGGTTGGAGGATGTTGTCCACTTTGATGCTGAGGGTCCTTGGGGCCAAGAACCCCTCCTGTTATCTCCAGTAAGGCCCACACAGTGGAATTGCTGAGAGCTCATCCAAGGCCCGCCCCCTTTCTCCACCACTCTGCAAACACGCCTCCTGGCACACTACTGGTTGGGGGATGAAGTTCCCTTGGGTGCAGAGGTTCCTTGGGGACCAAGAACCCCACCTGTTACCTCTTGTAAGTCCCATATAGCGAAATTGATGAGAGTTCGTCGGAGGCCCCGTCCCCTTTCACCACCACTCTGCAAAAGAGCCCTTATTCCTTGAACACAAATTCAATTAATTTTCTTATTTCATTATGTATTGCATATTCCGTGTGTGTTTTAAATCACCTCATGTGCTCATTGTGCCACATTTTCAGTTCTATTGAGACGCCCCAATGGGCAATTCACCCATTATTCCAACCTTTTCCTATGATGTTTGCGTGTACCTCACATGTGGGTGCCTTATACCATACTTAAAACACACATTGAGTCCTCGGAGCTGATAAGGTTCATTTTAACTTAAACTAAAAATCAAACCAGCTTAGGTGCTGTCTACTCTCAGGGCTGATTCAGACGATGCTGAGTTGACAAAATTTCTGCCATTACACGGTCCTCTATGCTGTGATGCGTCCGAGCTTGTTTTCCTATAAAAGAAAACACACACATATATTTGCACCATTAAAAACAAGATTACTAGATGTACATATGATCTCAGGAGCTGGCTGCTTGGAATAAAGTTAAACATAGAGTTTGAACATAAAAAATAGGATTACAGATGTACATAACGCTCTTCGTCAACGTTTAACCGTAGTGGTTCTTTACAATCCATTTCTAAAATGTATCTTGATTCAAGCCTTCTGAGTCTAATTGAAAGGAACCTTTATTGTTGTATTGTTATACAGTGGCCGGCGTAGCGCTGTCTACGTTCACCGGCGGGGGTCAGGACGCCCGGGGCAACATGCCAAAAACAAGGGCGTTTTTTTACTTTCTTGTATCTTTGTTGCTGTTTCACGAATCTTGACATAATTTTCCAAACAAATTCGACTTTCACTTCAGCTTCTGTCTGAAAAGTTTTGTGGTGATCCATGAAGCGGAGGCCAAGAAAAAGGGGGGGGAGCCCAAAAGGCGTTTTCCCCATGTTAATTCCCATAGGGATTTTGAACACGACTACAGCCCGAACCACTGGACGGAATTTCACCTAATTTGGCAGGAAGCTAGCTTTTGGTCCTTTTTGTGATTTGGTGTAAATCTTCAGTAATTTTAGAGAAATTAACCAAAATCCAGATTTGTATATCTAGGGCTATGGATCCACACGCGGTGGATCCGCGAGTCCACGCGCCAATGCAGGGTTCTGATTGGCTGGCTGCTCCTACATAGAAAAGTTGAGGCCTCCATTTTATATCTAGGTCAATGGTCCTCGGGGCTGAAAAGTAGCTTGCATACTAATTGAAGGGGCCAGGTGAGAGCTTCCCTGACCCCTTGTGTATGTTAAAAATGAGGGGCAAGCATGTGTACTGGGGTAAAAATACCTCCAATTTTTTTTCCCCCACTCACGAGATCCATGCCCCGTGTAACTCCACAATGGATCCACAGAGCTAGCGCTACCCAAAAAATAACTACTTTTACACCCCCTCTTACACTCATAGAGACACTTACACCCTCTGACATATCCATACAGACACTCTCATGCCCACACTTACATCCATACAGACACTCTCATACCCACTCACATACCCATGCAACACTCTTACACTCATACATACAGTCATACACCCACAGACTTACCCATTCCAACACGCCCACACTTACACCTGTACAGACACTCTCATATCCACTCATACACCCACAGTCTGTAATACCCAGTCATATACATATATAGATATTCTCACACACAGTCACACACCCATACAGACCTTCTCACACCGATTCGCATAGATGCATTCAGAAATCTTTACAAGTGAATGCTAAAAGGGTTGTTTTCTATTGAAAGTGGGCTTTTGGTTTGCAGATCCATGACGGACCTGCGGAGTCGAGACAGTGCAATTTAAAAAGGATTTACAAAAAAAAGACTAAGTATTTGGGCAATAGGGTGGCTGTGATTAGAGCCTTTGTGTTTCTTTTGTGTATGTAATCACTACACATAAAACAGGATGCAGTCTTTCAAGTTGTTCAGCAACACCCTGTTGCCTTTCTCTGTGAAATACACTCCGTCAGGTCTGTAAATCCCATCCATGTCAAAGCGTAGGTTGTTATTGTAGATAGAGCCCATGTTATTGTCTCTGAGGAATGCTGAAACAGTTTTATTCACATGTTTCCTGGCTGTGTCCATCTGTGGACAGAATTCAGATGACCACTTCCATTTCTGCCTCTGGCATATGTTGGAAAACACCAAGGCAGTGTGAGGTAAAAGTGCCATTAGTTTTCTAAAGGTATCCTTCATTAGGATTTCCAATCCTACTCCAGTAAGATTGCCCAGGTCATTGCCACCACAGTGCACAATCATGAGGTCTGGATGTTGCAAACCATAATGCTTTCAACCAATGGAAGCAACTGATGCCACTTTAAGCCTGTCTGACCAACCCAAGTAATATCCACATTAGGGAAACCCAAGTCCCTGTCGATAGTACTCTTTCTAGCAGACTCTCTGGCCCAAATCACATAGCTATGGCCCACACTCCACACACTAACCATTTTCAAAGGAAGGAGCAGTAGCAAGCAGGAGAAGGCTGCTGATGAATGACACAGATTCGAAAAACAAATCCGTTAAAAAGATGCCTAGCCACTAACATTTAAAAAAAGAAATGTTATTGGCTGCTATAAATATGGTAGTGGTTAAAACTAGGTTGTGTTATTTTGATCAACTTAAGCAGATGTGTGATTGGCTTTTCTGATATTCACAAAAAGTACTGGAGTATGAGATATGTCTCTAACTCCAAACACTCAACCCCACCTGCTACAGCTGGCTTAGAAGTTAGCATGCTGGTCTAGAAAATGTTGTGAACTTGTGGCCTACTGCTAGCAGAGAATGTTACAATATTGGCCACCATAGCAACAGAGCTACAGGAGCATGGGTTAAGGGTAGGTAAATGCCTACAATGTAAAGGTGATTGGAGAGTGGTAGGAGAAGAAATAGTGAATGAAGTGTGTTTGGGTCCACATTAAGGCATTAATCCCGATTGTTTTGTAAGTGATAGTCATTAGGAGTAGTTTAATTAAAGGATTTTGGTTTCCCACGTGGATCCGCAGATGCACTGCAAGGTTACATGGGGTGGTCTCGCTGAGTCCTGTGGTGCCGCCCAAACCAACTACCGAATTGGGCTTTCTTTAAAGGAGGGTAAGAAAGAGTTAACAATTCTGACCATTCAGAAGAGTTGTATTATTAGAAAAATCTAAAAGCCTTTTTGTTGCCTGTTCATAGCGTGTGTAACCTTGAAAACAAAGTTGAAAAGGTTGCCATTAATGGTTCCCTTGTAGGAGATAATCAAAGTCATACTGAGAAAGAAAAATAGAGACTAACAATCCCACTCAACAGATATGTGAATTAAGCTGTAGCATAACAA
Organism: Calotriton arnoldi; assembly: GCA_963921515.1. Lineage (NCBI taxonomy): Eukaryota > Metazoa > Chordata > Amphibia > Caudata > Salamandridae > Calotriton > Calotriton arnoldi. Next base: position 931,718 of record CAWUFW010003570.1, read on the forward strand.
AATATTTGATCGAGAACAAATGAGTGCATATAAGGTGGATGAAACTGAGTAGAATGCTTTGAATAACTAAAAGGATGCATAAAAAGAGAGTATATGATGCAAATAAAGAAAAGTACAGTGATTAGCAAAGGGGAATACAAGTTTGTTAAGAGTAGCAAAATGCAGATGTACACCAATGTAGCCACTGACACAAGCAGTGAAACACTAAAGAAAGAAGTGAGATACTTGGGCATTTTCACAAAAAAGTAAAAGGGAATATAAGTGGAGGGCATGTGATGAAACAAAGGAAACGTAGAGTGGTTAGCAAAGGAGGATTAGAAATTTCTAAGAAGTAACAACACCCAGGCATACACCAGTGCAGGCACTGCCACATTCACTGAAACACTAATACATCCAATATTACACTCAGGCACTCTGTCATTTATACACTGACACACCCATGTATACACTGATGCATACACTGAGACACCCAGGTACCCACTGATCCTTACACTGACACACCCAGGTACCCAATGATCCTTACACTGACACACCCTGCGTACACTGATGCATACGCTAACATGTATGTGCTTAAAAGAGAAGACATGCATTTTAAAGTTCCTGTGAGTTAGACACAAACACACACCCATGTGCTCAGTTATACATCTAGTCTCCCACCCATAATGAAAGTTAGATACCTATTGCCAAAAGCATAGATCTACTCCTACACCTACTCACACAGAGACAGAGGCACTTACACACCCACCCACTCACTCACGCACACAGCAGTCAGGTATCCAGCACTAACAGAGTGACATCCACACACTAATGCAACCAGTAAGCAATCCATATAGGTACTTGCATGTGCATTTAGAGACCCATACATTTTGTAAGATAGCCAGTCTTATAGTGGTATAGTTACTTACATATCCATCTACAGATGTACATAGGAAATGGTACAGTCACTCAGATATATAGTCCAAATTTGACACAACCAAGTTAACCATCCAGACAAGTTGCCCATTAAACATATTTTAGGCCTGCTACTGCAAACCCTGTATGTGCATATTTACTTGTTTGCCGACTTGGCATTTATAACTTCTTCCAAGGCTTGCAATCCCCTTTTCCTACATATGTCACTCCTGGGGTAGGCTGTAGGTAGGCCATATGGGAGGGTGCTATGTGCTTAAAAGGTAAGATATGTAGTTTGAAGTTTCACTGAGTTACATGCGCGCTTACATACCTATATGCCCAGTTAAACACCCAGACTCCCATCTCCTTGAAACTCAAACTTATTTACAAAATCATGGAGACACTCATACACCTGGTCAGACAGAGACAGACGTAATTACACATGCATTTACTCAATCACCCATACAGCACTCACATATCCAACACTGAGAGAACCACTTACACACACAGTTACACACTCCGAGAGTGTCTAACACAGCCAGTAAGCAATCCCTACAGGTACTTACATTCACATTTGTAGACGCATGATGTTTCTAAGATAGATATTCTTATGCCAACATAATAAATCATATATCCAGTGACACACGCAAAAAGGAAATTGTGCACTTGCTTAGATATGTACTCAAATACTGAGACAAGCAAGGCAGCCATCCAGACAAGTTACTCATTAAATGTCTCAGGCCTTCCACTGAAGATGCTATGTGTACAGTTTTAAGGGTAGGCTGAGTTGGCATTTAAAATATCTTTGACAAGTCTTAAACTCTTCTTCTACTACATATAACTCACCCCTAAGATATGCTGTAGGACAGGATAATTAAAAGGTAATACTCTGATTTACCCTAAAAGGTTACTCAGATACACGTGCAGTTACAGACTTATATGTTCAGTTAAACATCTAGTCACCCACCCATATTGCAACTCATAAACCTATTTACAAAATTATAGAGCCACTCACACCCCTAGTCAGACAAAGATAGAACCACTTGCACATTCACACAGTAGTTATGTATTCAGCACTAGCAGAGCCACTTGCACACACAATTACACACCCCAAGAGTCCCTAACACAGTCAATAAGCAATCCATACAGGTACATATGTGCACATTTTCAGACCCATGCAGTTTCTAAGATAGCCAGTCAAATAGTGATATAGTAACTTGCATGTCCTGTTACACATGCTCACTCACTGAGATATGTAATCAAGTACTTACACAACCAAGGGCCCATATAGATACTAGGCCAGCCAGTGACATGCATACATAGTTACTTACACCTCTAATCACATACCCAGAGAAGGACTGATACATCTATTTAGATATATAGTAAAGATGTGACACTCTAAGTCATCCTATTGAGACAAGAAGCCCTTCAAACAGGTCTTTTTGCCTGCTACTGCACAGTCTGTGTGTGCTGTTTTACTGCCAGGTTGAGTAAGCGTTCAAAATCCTTTGCCAAGCCTTAAACTCCCTTTATTTTACATATGTGACCCTAGGGTAAACTGTAGGGAGATATGCACGGATGCATATACTCAAACACCCAGACACACTCTAAAGTATACAGTAGTACTCCCAGACACCCACTGGTGCATACATTCTTTATTCGATCCATTTAAAACACAGATCATAAAAGTATAAGAAGACATTTAAAAAAAAAAAAAAATTAAGCATTTGACACAAAAATCATTTCTAGATAGAGAGCCCCTCAATGAGGTTCAAATTTTGTCCTGGTGTACTGGGCAGTACTGAAATACTTCATATCATAATGGCTTGTAAACACAGACGCCTCATAGTCCCAAATTAGAGAAGACTAGGGTACAAAGTTTTCCATCTTCTTATAGAGGCCCATAAAAAGTAGCTATTATTGAACAACATATAAAAGGGTCGGAAAGTCTCTTTAAAAAAAATAAAAGTGCTACACAGCATTGCTTAAACTTAAAACATCTTAAAATTGGGAGGATAAATCTTGCACGTTCTTCCTTGTAGTAACCACCAAATATAAGTATATGGAGGTCGGACTGCTTTGATACATTATCACAGCGGCAGGATGATAAATCAGAATGGCTAAACTTCTTTGCAGGAAAGCCCAGTATCGGTGGGATTAGATTCATGCGGAACCTCGTCAGGATGTATCTATGCTGTGGTGTTCTGGTGATTTCTAAATAAGAATTCTCCCCCACTGAGATTGAAGGTGTTTGTTGGTGCAATATAACTGATTTCTTTACACGGTTGGCTTCCTGACGATCAAGGGCAGCCTTATTTAGGTAGATGGCCTTTAGTTCATGCTTTGAAAACTTCCGGCATGCGCTAGGGTCATCAAGCAGTTCCATTAGCCCAAGTGAGGTCAAAGTTGTCTTCACATACTGGAGAAAAAGTAATTTTGTGAGTGTGGTCTAGTTTTAGGCAATTTATTTTATAATAGACTGTTAAGTTTACTGTGTCCCTGCACCATATAGAATGCCATAACATGATCAGTGCTAACTTAATACAGTCTGACATGTAAGGCAATCCCAGCTCTAGATGGCAAATAAAGTTTGAGGAAGATCTTGGAAGGGCAACTACACTCTTAAAAAATCTGTCTTCCAATTTTTGGAGTTGATCTACAGGAGCCATACCCCACACTCCTGCCCCATAGGAAACAGCAAATACTGTCTTTGCTTGATATATCTTTTTGATTGATTCAAGAGGTTTTGGTCCCAGCTTCTTGATGAAGCACGAGATCACTCCCATACTCCTTTCCCTCACTAGGGCCCTGTTATCAACCATGCTTGACCAACACTGATGTTTGTCAAACATAATCCCGAGGTACGGGAAGGACTCTACCACCTCTAGTCTCCATGTTCCTATGTGGAAGTGAGGTGTTTTTTTAGTTGATGGTGCCCCTGTTATGAGAGCGAAAGATTTTGATTTGTTAACCCTCAGGTCCAGAGAGGACATAAAGGCTGCATATTCCTTTATTAAGCATTGGAGGGACAGCCCCGTTCTGGTGATTAAGACCGCATTGTCCGCGTAAACCAGTATTGGTACTTTAAGCTTGTCAAAGGCGGGAACGTCCAGAGTAGACCCCATAAGGGCTGATAGACCTTTGAACGGACAGTGGTATTGAGTTAGGTGAAACGGCGCCACTCAGGAAAATCGCACATATATTAGTTTCAATAGATCCTAAATTCTGAACGGTGCTGTAAGGTTAGGAGAACCACCAACCTCCCCCAAAATTGCGGCCAAGGCCACTGAATACACAAAGGAAATCCCCAGCACACATCTGTAGTGCATCTAAACCTTTATCTGCACATTGCATGCATAAATATTAACACAGTATTTTGAGTTTCTTGATTTTCTTTCTTTATTCTTATAGTTTCTCTTCAGCCGACACATGTTTCGTCGCATACACTGGGAAATCGTCCCGCGACTTTCTCAAGGCTACACAATCTTTGGTAAATTCTTTTCTTATGTGGTGATAATTCCAACCCACAAAGGGTAAAATATCTGTCTTCTGCTTTAAAATCGGTTCTTCATTCAGGAAAGGACTCCGTCTGACCAATCCACGAGCTCGTACGGACAGCTCTGTCATCAACGTAGTCCAAAAAGACTCTCGAGTACGAGAGTAGACCCCATAAGGGCTGCCTCGACCCCGTTTGTATAGATTGAAAATAAGAAAGGGGCGAGGACACACCCTTGCCTTACTCTCCTAGTGATCTTAAATGGATGAGGACATTCCCCTTTTTTTTACCATAATGGACACATGCTGTTGCACTGGAATACAGTTGACGGATGAAATTTATTATAGCAGTCACAATCCCCATGGTCTCCATTAAGTTCCATAATTTAGAGTGGCTCACGGAATCAAATGCAGCTATTAAGTCCATGAATGCCATGAAAGTCTGGCCTCCCTTTGACTAAGACAGGCAAGCGCACACTCATGCATACAGTAATACAGCTAGGCACAGACTGATGCATACACTAACACACCCAGATACACACTTATGCATACAGTGGCATACCCAGGCACACACTGATGCATACTCTCATACACCCAGGCACACAGTGATGCATATAGTGACACAGTCACAGATTTACTAATGCATACACTGGCGCACCAAGGCAAACCCTGATGTATACACTATTGCACCCAGTCACACACTGATGCATACTCTAAAACATCCAGGAACACACTCGCATATAGTAAAATACACAGGCACACACTAATCTATACACTGACACACCTAGGAAGACAGTGATGCATACGCTGATACACCTAGATACACACAGTAGGGCACCTAGGCTCACACATATATACACCTACACACCCACATTTTCTCGTCTTTCTTTGAACAAGATTGTTTCTCTGGATGGGGAAGTGCACCATTCCTGGAGGTACTGGAATACCTGGTTCTGTTCAACTATCAATCACATTTTGCTCTGACAACCACACCATTAATAGTACTTTTCCTATGTGCCGCCAAGTATTATGAAGTACATATAATTTTTATATTGGTGTTGAATCAGATATTTAAAAAATTGGGTACTATACCGTAAATGGTTGTATATCAATGAATTTTGTGTGAACTCCGGGACTGTCACCAAATACATAGCTGTTGGCCTCCGTTACGCTTAAGAAGAATGCAAATTGGAATATGGTTCTAAATAGCACACACGTGCCCAGTAATCTTGAACACTCTGGTGTTCATTATACATGAAATTATAATGTATAGTTAACCGGATTTCTTATGATTTAATTTGTATGAATTAAGATGTCATTTTTATAATTTTCAGATATATCAAGTGCCTAAAAAGAATTAATTGAAGAAAGGAACTTGTGAGTCTGTTTTCCATGGTTGTTGTAGACGCGCCCTGCGTGACGCGCTATTTATTCCCGTCGCCGGGAAATTGTGGTCATGTGACCAAGACCGAACTGGTCGGAACGCGCCATTTTCGTTTGCCGATAAAATTAACTAAAGCGTGAATAAGAAGCTCTGCTGGTGTGGCTGTTTCTTCTTTAGTCGTAAGGCGAGTTCTTGGAATGAATATATATATATATATATATATATATATATATATATATATATATATATATAATCAGAAGTGTGGTCGAGTGCTCTTTCGATGCTCCAGGGCAATTGTTAGATTATATATATATACATATATATATATATATATACTAACAATTGCCCTGAAGCATCGAAAAAGCACTCAACCACACTTCTTACCTCGCGGTCCTGTATCACCTCTTTGCAGCCTGCTCCTCCGTTGCCATAACAGTCTTTTCAAATGAATACGAGGTGAGCCGTCGATGCTTGATGTTTTGCCCAGGAAGAAGAGGCGCGGGATGCCTCGAAACACGTTGGCACTTGAAAAGACTATGGCAACGGAGGAGCAGACTGCAACGAGGTGATACAGGACCGCGAGGTCAGAAGTGTGTTTGAGTGCTCTTTCGATGCTCAGGGCAATTGTTAGTAAATTATCTATATCTAGATATATATATATATATATATATATACATATATCTATCTCCATTGCACGAGTTTGCCAGTTCCAGAGCAATTGGCTTTTGCCAATCCTTTTAATCCGGTATTTTCACCATCCAATATCAGTTTCAAGAGCACATACAAAAAATATAACTGGACTATTACAGAATAGTAGACAAATAAAATATGTGACTCTTGTTTGAAAGTATTTCGTACTTGTCACTTAGAACTTAAAATCTTTCACAGAACAAGTGACTCATGAAGATAAGGAGATAGGAAGCGAGGATAACAAGCTTTGGCAAAGTCAGTCGGTCAGCCTTTTGGATTTGCCAATGCAGACCTATTGGTTTTGTCAATGTTCTTTTGCTGATGTTGTTCAGCATTGGCAAAAGTTAAAAACAAGCATTTGCAATGTGTAGGAAAGAAGGATCTGCTTTTATGGTTACCCCCATTTTTGTGCCTGATGCTATGCTGTTTCTGACTAGTCTGACTGGGATCTTGCTAATCAGGACCCCAGTCTCTGTGCTTTCTCACCTAAATTGGTATGGTAAGTACTTAGGTGCATTCCAGATTGGACACTGGTGTACCCTTATCAGTCTCTAGTATATGGCACTGAGGTACCCAGGGCATAGGTACACCAGGGGTTCCCCATTGGCTGAAGCATGTTTTATGCCACCCATAAGGGACCACTCAAACTGTAACTACAGGCCTGCCATTGCAGCCTGTGTAAGCTGGTGCTACCACCACTTACGAAAGATATAGGTTTCCCTACATCTAAGGTCACTGCACTTAAAACCTATAAGTCACCCCTAAAGCAGGCCTTTCAATCCTGAAGGCAGGGTGTGTGGTTCTAAGTGTGAGGGTGCCCCTGCATGAGCAGGACACCCCTACAACCTTCGGTGTCCATTCTCCCGGGTTGTAAGTGCATCAGCCATTAAGATACATAGAGTGGCCATGCTTCATTATGCAATGTCCATCTCTAAACTGGCTGTAATGAACCCTATCATGTTTGGTATCAAACATGTTGGAAATCATATGATTCCATGCACTGTAAAGCTCCTCCAGGAGGCCCTCAGTGCTTCCAGTATCAGTCTTCTAGACCCGGACAGCACAATATGGATGCTGCTCACCAGAGACACGATTCTGCCCTCCTGCTGCTGAGTCCAGCTCAAGCAGGGGAAGGCAGAACAATAGGTGTCCTGTCACAGGGAGGTGTGACCACCTCCAAGACAGGGTTTAGTGTACTGGGGCCAGGTGGGACGCTTGCCAGCGCCACTCAACTGCTTGAAGGGCACATTTGGTGCCCTCCTTGCATAGTCCAGTTCAAACCAGCTCAGGGAGCCGTTGGTTCCCACTCTGGCGCGAAACTGGACAAAGAACAAAGGAGTATCCACCTCACTGTCCGACCCCTCCCCTGGGAGGGAACCCTGAATCGTCCCAACCCTTTCCTTAGGGTACTTAAGGGCTTACCTGAGGGTGGGTCTGGGCACTCTGGACTTCGCTGGACTTCGCTCTGGGCATCAAGGCTGCAACTGGGAAGACTCCTGCTGCTCCTGGTCTCGTTGCCCTTCTCGTCTGCTGCAACGTCCGTGCCTATGCTTCATACAGGAACCTTCCAAGGCCTGTGGGCATCCAAGACACCTGAAGGAATCTCCCTTGAAGTGAAGGAGTCACTTCCCTGCATATGCAGGCACCGCAACTAAGCTGACTCGTCTGCTGATCCTGGGCTCCCACGGATTCCGAAAGGCACAGCAACACAGGTGGTGTTTCTTCACATCCCTCGAAGCCTGCCCTGTCCTCTCACCAAGTTTGAAGCCAGTATTCCTCATCGGAGCTGCAGGAACCGAACCCCTGTGCACCACGTCGACTTGCTGTTGCAAAGGCTTGTTGGCTACCTTCCATCAAGATCTTCGGGCTCCAAGTACAATCCACCTCAAGCATCTCCTGTGACCAAGAACTTCATCCTCACCACATCACTTGCACCGTGGGCCTGCATCTTTGGTGAGCTGCTCGAGGTCCTCTCGCGACTCCAGTGCCTCTGGCCTGTGGGTCCTCTTGAGGGTCTTCTTTGATTTCTGTGGGCTCCCCTGATTGTTCGGGCCTGCACTGACTCCCCTGCTTGTGGTGAGTCACCTAGACCTTGCTGGTCCCAACACTGCACCTTCTTTGCTTTCCTCGTTGTTTGTAGTTGCCAAGGCTTGCTGGTGCTCTCGACGGACACCGACCCCTCAACTCTTGACATCCAACGTGGGACAGCTCATGAATGGCTCCTGGTCTTCCACAGCATCGCCTGGTCCTCACAGCTGCAGCTCCAAGGTCACCATCCACCCTCCTGTAACACTCGACTTCAGTGGGCATTAGTCTTCCGGGCCGCCTGGTCTCGTCCAAGTGGCATAGACTCTGTCCCCTCTGCTTGCAGGTATTTCTTGACTTGAATCCACCTTTGGGTTCCACCGGACACTTTCACCTTCTCCAGCAGGGCATCTTCCTGAAGTCTCCCATTGAGTTTGACGGCGGTTTCCTTTTTTTTTTTTTTTTTTAAATATTTTTATTGGATTTTTAAATGCACAGGATCAAAATTCATTACACGGTATGCTGCTTAGGGGTCGACCCACTTAATTAATACAAATACTTAACAAAAATTCCATATCATAGCCATAACATAATAATATACAAAAATTCATTCTATAAAATAGGACAACATTAATTACGCATTTCTTCTTTCCAGCTGTAGATAGGGGCCCATATTGTCCTACCAAGCTTCCTACCTCTTTTACCTCTCCTCTCGTATATTCCTTTCTCAAGGTTATAGATAAACAGTAGTTTGGCTAACCATTGCTGAAAAGTAGGGGCAACCCGATCCAACCATGCTGAAGAAATACATATACGTAAAACAGCCATAGCGATGAACCAAAAATACCTCACTGAATCTTGCAAACCAGAATTTCTCACCCCTAATAACATTAAAGCAGGGGACAGAGAGCCGCTTAGTCTGAGAGTTTGATTAATACATTTTTCTATATCTTTAATCAGAGTTTCCAATTGCTGACAGGTCGCAAACATATGTATTGCATCCGCTGCTAAACTACCACACCGGGAACATCTAATCCCCTCTTGTCCCACCATTGCGCAATTTTAGCGGGTGTTATATATAGAGAGAAAAGAGTCTTATAGTGCTGCGCCTGAAGTCCCGCTGAACACAGAATGGTATTACCTAGCTCAAGGGAATCAAGAAAATCATCCCTATCAGTATCAAGCTTCTCAGCCCACTTTTCCCCCATGCTTATCTAGATCATCTGGTTTAAGCTGGGTCAGTTCCGCATATATCCACCTAATAGTACAATTCTCCCCTGATCGAATATTATCCATAATTCTGATTCTTCCAAAATGATATGATCCCCCTTTTTTCCTTTTAGAAAGCTAGCTAATTGCAAATACTTAAAAACTCCTCTTACTTAAACCATGCACACTTTGTACTTCGTTAAATGATTTTATTCCATCTTGCCCCAGCAAATCACCAATCATCCGTATTCCACACTCATCCCATACCTTCATAGTCGTATCTGCAAAAATCCCCGGGAAGGAAGGGTTCTTATATAACTGAGTATAAAAATGGATTCTCCCAAGACCCAGGCTCTTCTTGAATGCCGTCCAGATTTTAAATGCGGCATTTAACGTCTTAAATCTTGTCTTTTTAAAATAGCTAGGTTCGCTAAATTTCATAAAGCAATTCTTGGCTTCTTTTCCTAACAGGTATTGATATAGATCGGAGGACTCTGTTTTAGTCCAGCAATCAACCTTACTTCCACCCACCAGATTAATCATATATTGCAAAGCCACCGCCCAATAATACAATCTAAAATCAGGGACCGCCCAGCCCCCTCTATCTCGCGGCAAGGACATAAATCTCAGAGCCCTTCTGGTTTTGCCATGCGCCCAAATAAACCTATTCACCATATGCTCCAGGACCCTAAACCAGTGTTTCTCAAATTCTAGCGGTATAGCTCTGAACAAATACAATATTTTAGGCAAGAACACCATCTTAACTACGTTACAGCGTCCCATAATCGACATATGCAGATTATTTATTCGATCAAAGTCTTTCTTAGCCTTGGTAATAATTGGGTCGATGTTTTCCCCGACTAGTTTCCCCAAATCAGGCATTATATTGATGCCTAAATATATTGCTGAATCAACCACCCGTGAATCATCAAATTGAACCCCTTATTTAAAACTATTTGGGTCTTAGCCCTATTTAGCGTGTATCCAGCTACTAAGCCAAAAGCTTCTGCTTCCCGCTCTATACTAATTAAAGCGGCTGCTGGATCTGGAGTTACCACGGCAACATCATCTGCGTATGCCATTATCTTAGCATCAAGCTCATGAAATCTAATTGGTCTAATACTGTTGTTAGTCTCTAATTTCCTAATCAGGGGGTCAATATATAAAGCAAACAAAAGGGGCGAGCATGGACACCCTTGCCGTGTACCACGATTAATTCTAATAGGTAGCGTATATCCCCCATTAACTCTCAATCGAGCCATTGGAGCTTTATACAAGGCCTGCACTGCCTTAATAAAGTCAGAGCCCAAACCATACTTATTCAATGCCTCCCAGAGGTAGTCCCAGGAGACCCTATCAAATGCTTTTTCGGCATCTAGTAAAATCAATGCCATAGGGTCTCCTGAGATCTCGGCTGCGTCAAACAGTGTAATAACCTTACGAATGTGTTCCGTTGTCCCCCGGCCAGGTATGAAGCCATGCTGATTTGAATGAACTAAGTTCCCGATTATTTTATTTAGCCGGGTTGCCAATGCCTTGGAATACACTTTAACATCGCTATTCATAAGTGTTATCGGCCGGTAAGAACCGGGTTCTTCCGGGGGTTTCCCTTTTTTTTTAAATACTATAATATCTGCCCCTCCCCATGAATCAGGAATTGAGCTCCCCTGCTGAGCATGACACATTGTTTCCAGTAGATCCGGCCCTATTACTTCAGCAAAGATTTTATAAAACTCGACTGGAATCTGATCGGGTCCTGCTGCTTTCCCAGAGGGAAGACTTCGCAATGCCTCCAAAGTCTCATCTAGGGTTAGTGATCTCGCCAGTACTTCTCTATCATTGACATCTGCGCCTTGCAAACCTACTGTACTCGGATCATTCTGGCTGAGAGCCTGATTGAAAGCCAATTTTTTATTCTTATCCTCAGAGTAAAGTTTTTCATAGTAGAGGCGAAAAACCTCACGAATCTCCTGCGGGTCTTCTACTACTCTCCCATTGGCATCTAAAACCCCTCTAATCTCGGCCGCGAGACTCTTTTGCCTCAGTCGCACTGCCAGGGTATGCCCAATTCTTTCATTATACTCATAACAGTGCTCCCTTCTAGTTAGAAACCTTTCTGCCGCTTTAGCCGTAGCTAAATCTCCCAATTCAGCTTTCGTCAAAGCTAAATTGAATAATATCCCGTCCAGAGAATCATTCCTACTAACCCCCGCTGCCAAATCCTCCTCTAGCTCCTTCAATCTGTTATTCAACGCTTTCTCCCTCTGGTTTTCCTTCTTACGTCTGAATAAGCTATAACTCATTGTTTCACACCAGCCTTAAAGGTGTCCCATACTACCCCGGTGCTAGCACTTGCCCTATTAATCTCCCAGAATGTCTTAATCCATTTGGTTATATGCCTAATATATTCAGGATCTTTTAATAAACCTCTCTCAAATGTCCAAGGCCGCACTTGCTTAGGTTTCCCCCCCAGATTAACAGTAAGCACTAGCGGATTATGGTCCGAGAGTAGTCGGGGGGTATTTCTCAATTTTACACCTAGGTATTAAAGAATATGTGACAAAAAAATAATCCAGTCTCACCAATACCCGATGAGGCGCCGAAAAATATGTACTACCCGGGTCTTTAGGATGCTGGGATACCCATACATCCTTGAGTGCGTTATTCTGCACCAAATTAGTAAGCGCCTTATATACCCTCTTCTTTCTACCCCTATAACCTCCCCCATTTTCCCCCCAGAGACCACCCATGCCATTAATATTGTAGTCACCGCACATAATCACCGGGGCGGGCCAGGAGGCTAGCTCCACATCCAAAAATTCAAATAGTTCGGAATCATCTCCCGTTGAACCATAGAGAGAACATATTGTGAAGGCATCCCCATTTATCCAACCTTCAGCCAAAGCCCACCGACCCCATTTATCCGCTACTTTCCTTCGGAACACAACACCTTGCCCCCGGGACATAATAGCCACCCCTCTTGTTTTGGTGCCCTGGTTGGTATTAACTACTAACTCAAAACCTAGCTGTTCCAAAACCTTACCACGGCTGCCTTCTATATGAGTTTCCTGAAGGAAGTTTGACGGCGGTTTCCGATGCCATTTCCCACCTATGCACCCATCTTCCCTGGTGTAGGTATCATGGGTCCTGGGGTATCCACGGGTGGGGTGGCTCTCCAACCTTCTGTCTTCCACAGGGTTTCTTCAGGGTCCACTGAGAAGGGTCCTTCTTCTTAAAAATTGCAACAGCGACTTACCCATTGACTTGCATTGATCCCGCAGTCATGTTCCCACTCTCCACATGGCCTCCATGGGGCTCCTGGTTACTTACCTCGGGTGGTTCCTTGGGTCCCCGGCACTTCTACGTCTTCTGGGTATAGTCTTGACTCGAGTCGTGGTTCGCAAACCACTATTTTAGTATATGGTTTGGTCTCCCCCTGGTGACCATTGTGTATTTTGTGCTACTTACCTGTTTCTATTGAAAAGTATTGTGTGCATTGTGTATATCTCCGGCTAGGAGATATCTGTATGTGTTAGTGATTGTCTTATAATAAATACATATTTTTATAAATACACTTTGTGGTTCTTTTTCACTTCATCTATACCTATAAGATTATGTTCTGGTGAAACAAGCTGCTTTACACTCCTTCTGGACTAAGCCTGAAGGCTGCTCTCCACAGGTACCACTTAGAGAGCTTTCTAAGGTTGTCTAAGACCACTAAAAATCACCATAAGAGATGTCTGGATTGGTGCAGGGTGCCCACTTACCTAAGTGTGCACCATATACCAAGCCAGCTTCTCACACAATGCAATAGGTCTTGCATTACTGCAAGTTTGAGCTATTGGCGTTGCATTATTATTTGCAAGCCAATATGTCAAGCTTTCAGTAAAGCGAGACCTATTGCATTGCAAATGCTTGTTATGGGATGCAGTTGCAAGCTATTCTTGCTCCCGTTTGTTGTGGTGACTGTCAGAGATTTATTTGGATTGAGGAGAAGAAAATTTCAGGTCGTCCAAGGGAGGCATTGGGTGTCAATTTTGTGAAAGGAAATACAGTTACATTTTGGCTGTGTCTTCTGAATGTACGATTTATGGTTAAACATGGGTGTGATCTCAATGGTTTCATTACTGACAGTAAACCAGATATCCTGTTCATCAATGAAACTTTGCTCAATGAAGCATCTAATCCAGATATCGCTAATGCTGTATCTGAGGAATTTGTAATTTCACATGTGAATACATTGGGAAAAAGATGAGGTTTAGCTATTATTTTTCATGAGAGTTTCCTGTGCCCCACTTTCAGCCTGGTAGGATTTTCAGGTATAAAAGGTCTTGGATTCGATCTCAAAACCTCACACCATAGCTCTTTTGCAGACGCTTTAATCTATAGACCTCCCGGACTACCTTCTAACTTTGTTGATTCATTAGCTGTTGTCATTGTCCAACACTGTATTCCAATATACTACTTTTACAGTGCTGGGTGATTTTAACATCCCCTAGATAAAATGGATGATGCTAATGCTCAATTCCTCTTGGACACATTTTCAGACTTAAATTTGAATCAATTAATGTAATCACCCACACGTTACAAGACACATATTAGATCTAATTTCCACCAATCAACACACCCTACAAATAGAAGAATTAGTGGAACTATCTTAGCGAGATCACAGACTAATAAATGTTAGTTGGGAGGATGTTAAAGTTAATATAAGAGAAATAACCAATGTGGGCCAGGTTACACGGAAGTGGAATCAAATGAATGAAGTAGACTTAACTTACAATCTGCAAAGTTCCCCACCGATCTTAACAGGCGACATGGATTCTGACGGCACAACGTTGTCTCCTGGTTAGATCATTCCATGACTTTGCTATCTCCTTCTGTACATCAGACCACTTAAAGAAAAAAAAAATACTGCTCTCTGGTTTTCCACTTAGAAAATACCAGTGGGTGCACTGTTAAAGCACTCCTAGTGCCGCTTGTAACCGACCACATTCTCCTGAAACCGCTGCCATCTCCTAGTATATATCGTGTTTACACACATTCCTGAACAGGTCATGTTCGAGAGAGGCACTCTGGAGACTTTAGCAGTTTCAGGAGAACGCGGTTGGTTGCAAGCGACACTACTGTGGTGTTGTGGGCCCTAGGCCCACATGCTACTACAATCACAACACAGACACTAGATGTATACTTAGGTAGCTGGCCCAGGGCACATACACCCGACCCCTTTTATTAGCAGGGTCACCTGACTGGTGATACCGGTGATGGGTGGGTGTAAAGTGTGGATACAGCACAAGGCTGAACACTAGAACGTGTCCAGCAGGACATTACATCCCTCCAAAACTTTATTGGAAATGAAACAAACAAAATTCCAACCTATGGGAAAAACAAACAATACACTGCACCATTGAGTCTCTTCAGGCCATCTGCCGGGCAGTGCTGGATCTCTGGACCGCACGGTCAGGAGGTTTTAGTCCACCTTGGCGATGTAGATTGGACCAGCCTGGTCTCACAGTGTTGGAGACTATTTACACGGTTCAATAGGGGTGCATCTGGAGCGGTGGTGGAGTAAATTTTCCTGCAGGTGCTCAGGCTCCGATGGATGGCAAACCTGCAAAGTCTGAGGATGACTGTGGTGGATGAGGGCCTTCCTTGAAGGCGATGGTGCTTCCCAGTGCCCACTGGTAGAGCAGCGTCAGACTTCCCTCTCCTGCCTGGACTCTTCTCTCACTTTCCGAAGGGCTGCTACGGGACCATGTGGACTCTCGTAGGCCATACAAAGGCATCGCTGAGGAACTGCCAACAGGACCACAACCAAGTCGCTCTGGCAACCACAAAGGGTGAAGTCTCAGGGTCTGTGTGCTCTGGCCATCAGGACTCGGGTTCACATGCCTTCCTCAGATAGTCTTTAGGTGACCAGTCTTCATCCATGACCTCCATGCTTCCCGGTGCCTGTCGTGGAGCTACTGCAGATGCATCTCTCATGTTGCGATTCCCCTCTCAACGGAATTCCCTTGCGGCCCATGCCCCTGGATTGCCATGTGACTGCGTGGGCTGTGTGGCCTCTCATAGGCCTCCCTGAGGGGTCGCTGCAGAACTACCAACAGGGCCATGGTCTATTCTTGTGCAACCCTAAAGGTGGATAGTCCAATTGTCGAGTATGCTCTCTTCGGCAGGCCTCAGATTCACTGGGCACACAGAAGGTTTTTAGGTGGCTAGCCTTCCATGGCACCAAGAATGTCTCATTGGTCTCCGGATATTTCAGGCGTTTGCATCTACTCTGGTGGTGCGATGCTCCTTAAGTGTTTCTGGTGATTCACCTGGGTAACGAGTACGATTACCTTCGTACACTTGGGTGACAGGTGAAGATATCTTGCTTGAGGCAATATCATGGAGTGAGGAGGACTGGAGGGACTTTGTGACCACTTACGGTTATCTTCTGGTAGGTGCACTTGCTAGCCATGATGCCATTGAGGCCAAGCAGCCGTTGACAGGTGACTGGACGGTCGCACAGTGAAGCGTGGGGCCTGGATACATATCGCGCTTGCTAGTGCCTTACGGTTGGTCCTCCCACGAAGCTGTCTCCAGCGACGTCTCTGCACCCTGGTGGCTGGCTTGTGTTGATGAACACCTTCTCCGGTGCTGGCGCGAGTCCTCTGTCTTATCGCTCTTCTCTTGCATACCTGTGGTGATTGTTCGCCCTGTGGCATCGTGCCACTCTTCTCCTCCTTTGCGATGTGGTGTCCTGCCTCGATCTTCCTTACTTCCGAACAGGTTCCTCACTCTGATGTGGCGTCATGCCACATGGACATCTCGCTGATCACGCCCTGTTCTTAGGACTGTGTCTTTTCTTTGCTGCGGACCTGTCACAGGCCCGTCCTGTGCATTGGACTTGCTTCTACTCCTCGTGGACCTCTCGTAGGCCCCCTCGACTCCTCAGGGATTTTCACGGTGCTCCTCTACCTGGATGGAGGTTCCTTCTTCCATCTTTTCCGCTCAAGGGCATAGGGTTTGCGCCTCGAGCCTGTGCCGTTGTGGCGCTTGCTCCTGCCTCCGTTCAGGCATGCTTGGCAAGGTCGGTCACCTCGTGTGACATGCTCCTTCTTGCTTGCAGTGTGATGTGGCGTCCTGCCACGTGTCGCGTGCCTTCAGTACACATGCTGCAGTGGCCGCTTAGACTGTGCGACTCGTCTCTTGCCTGTCTTGGGCCACTGGCCACTCCGTCTTGAGGCAATGCGAGGAAGGACACTCTGTGCTTTCTTTGGCCCACTGCGGGTCTTCGCTAGTGCAGTGGAGATGTAAAGGCTCTCCTTCCTGCACACAGGCCATGCTAGGCCTTTCCTCCCTTCTTGACTCTGGGTATCTCCTTAGTGGTTTGATCGGTAGATTGCGGGTTGTCTCCGTTCTGCTTCTTCTTTGTTCGAGGACACACTGCTTGCGCATCCATGCTGCGCTGCCACAGTGCTAAGACCTGCGTGTGTTTGGGCGTGCTCCGCAGGGTTGGTCACTGTGACATAGTGCAAATGCTGGGCCAAGGGTGGCCATTCTGTGTCATAGGCGGCCGGCAGGCGCAGCCTCTTCATGTTCAGCATTACTTCCTTTCTGCAGAGAGGTCTCTCTCTCTCTCTCTCTCTCTCTCTCTCTCTCCTGGGCGCTTCCGGGTGCAGGCTTCGGCACACCTTTGACTTTGTGCTCTTGGTTCTTCTTAGTGGGTAACCTCGGCTGGTGCTTGGGGAGCTCGTTCTCCTGGCTTTTGGTGGTGGTCGTTTACCACTGGGAGCGTGCAATGCAATTTCTTCGTTTGCTGTGGCATCGGACAGCCACTGGGGGTTGCACGCTCTGTGCACGTTCTTCTCGTACTTCATGTGGGGCTTGCTGTCTTCTTGGGCTTTGCTGCTCTTGGCTATTTGATGCTTGTCTGGGCTGGTGCAGCTTTGGGCTTCTTGGGGCTCTTGGTGGGGTGTAACAGTCTTTCCCCTTCCAAAGGATAGGCAGCCCATTGGAGGCGTATGGTGCTCTCTAAGCCAGTCTCTTTCTTAAGGTGGCAGAGCAGTAGTGGCTGCAAACATAGGTTTGTTCAATATTCAGCTACTGAAGAGAAGAATGTTCAAGGGTCCTGGAATCCCTTCTGCTGGGGCTAAACTCAAACACTTGCTCTTGATGCTTCCCCTGTCCTGGTACAAGGTCACAGGGAACTGCAGGCCTTGTATACATGCCGGGCAGCATGTCCCTTTAAACAGGATTAGCCACGGGCTGCTCAAGGTATTTATTTATTTTTTCACGTGCGGTGTGGTGAAGCGGCAGCTAGGTGTTGCTGCCGATGCGTCCATACAATTCCATGCAGCAGCAGTCTTCTCTGGAACCGCAGGCCGCACAGGGTTCAAAATGCAGGCTGGAGCTCGCCCTGCAGGTGCGGCTAATTTTCAGTGTTGATGTCTGTTGGGGCTTCCACTGCTCCGTGGACCGGTCTCCCCTCCCTGCTAACGGTGTCAGCCAGGAGGCCTCATTGGGGGGGGCAAGCTCTGCTCCTACTGCGCTGTGGCAGGGTCAGGTAGCTTTCTGTCAAGGCAGCCTTCCGTCATGCTGCAGGCCCGCATGTCTCTCTCGGGCACAGAAAGCATTATAGGAGGCCACAACAGCTTTCCATCATGCGGCGGGCCTCAGAGCCTACTGGAGATGCCGGTTTCTCACTGCTGGTGCCTCCACTTGGCTCTTCGTCTCCATGGCAGATGGCAACAGGCAGGGCAGCAAGGATTGCGCTGCTGGTGCAGCTTGGCGGCTGTCCATCCATTGAAGTCAATTTCGGCCGAGATGTCGCTCACTAGTCGCTTAGGTAAGTGGCGCTGCCACTTTACCTAGAGACCATGGCATTTTCCCATCGCTACAGGCCATGCTTACAGTGGTGGGCACTGTCTCCATCGCTGCCTGGGGGTCTTGCTCACGCTGGATACCCCCCTACTGACCACGCACCTCTCGTGGTGAGGAGCAGGGCACTGTAGATGTGGCGCAATTACCGATTGCCTTTTCTGTCCGCAACAGCTTCGTGGGGGTACTGTAAATGTCAGAGCGGGGGAAGTCTTGGTACGGCCACCTTACCTCTAGGCCTGACACTGACTTCATGCTGCGGGACGTTTCTCGCCCCGGCCGCAGCACTTCTTCCCCGGGACAGATGGCGGCAGGTTTTGGGTATATCGGAGCTGCTCTGGCACGCTGGGTGCCATCCGCTTCATTGGGGAGGGCGCTCCTCCCTTCTTTTCGCACTGGGGGCAGCTTACTGGTGCAGCATCATGCAGGGGGAATGGCAGTGTGTGGGCCCGTCATACTTCTGTGGGTCGTGGTGCACCTGCTTCATCAGCGTCCTGCGGACAGCACTATACGGGCTCAGTCATGCTTCTCACCAGTTCGCTCAGTCTCGAAGTAGGTGAACGGCAGCTGGGCATCTGGCTGTAGGGGACAAACAGTCTCTTCTCTGCCACCTCAGGGTCAGTCAGAACGGTGGGCAGCTACAGGGCACCAACAGCAAACTCCGTTGGATTCCCTCTCTTGGGCCCTCTTGCCCTGTCCTGCCTCATGTGCTGGCGCACTGGCAGCCAGTATGGGGGTGTCACATACTCTGGCTCCTTTTCTCTCCATGAGGAATGTTGGAGTGTCTTTCAGCAAGCACATGGGGTCAGACCCGCCTCGTCGCAATTGTGGTGTTGTAGGCCCTAGGCAACATGCTACTAAAATCACGACACAGACACTAGATGTACACTTAGGTAACTGGGCCAGGGCATGTGTGCCCGGCCCATTTTATTAGCAGGGTCACCTTACTGGTGACACCTGTGATGGGTGGGTGTAAACTGTGGGTACAGCACTAGAACGTGACCAGTAGGACACTACAACTACGAGCACTTTAATGGTGCATCCACCGGTATTTCCTATGTAAGCATGATTGTTGTCATTGTTATAGCAAGCACTCAGTGGCGGCTCCTCCGCTAAGGCTGAAATATCCCCTGCATGGTGTGCAGTTGTGTTCCCCTGCCCTGAGTGCCCGACTGCAAGTATCTTGTATTCTGGTTTTAATGTTGGCTTCAGTCTTACGATAATCTAATGTGTGCACGAAGGCCTAGGCCTATTCCTTAACAGGAATGAGGTCCTGTGACCTGCAAGAGTGCACCAAGTGTGCCCTTGGTTGATTGACAGTAGAGTAGCCTCCCTGTCAATGGTTTACTATGTAGTGGGGAGGTGGTAGCATACTGTTTTTTATGAGTCTGTAATTGTGACCAGGCTTTTATCTGTGCCACTAGAGTGGAGGCCTGCTGGCCTAATTGTGTGAAGTTAGTCTTCCATGCGGTAACAACCCAAGTGCGTGTTATGGGTGTGCATGTATGTGGCCTCTGTGGTGTGCATCGACTGTGTGTATGAATGAGCCAGAGTTGTGTCGGCTTGAGGGTTCCATTTCAGAAGCTCCTGGTCTGGTCCTGTGGACAAGATGGAAGTGAAGTTGTTTTCTGAGTTCGTGGAAGTGTAACAATGACGTTCTTGAAGCTGGAGGGAGGAGATATAGACACTGAAGTCAGGAAAGAGCATACAGGGCTCTTTTAGAAATTGTCTTAGGTCCTTTTGCTGAGAGGGGCCACAGACTAGTCTTCTTGTAGCACTGCCATTTGGTAGATGGTGGGAGTGAAGGGTGTGACTGCAGTTTCTGTTGTTCAGGGTGAGAAGTGTCCTTTATCTGAGGCCAGCCGTTTGTCTCTTTCCTGATCACTATTGGTGTGGTGGCTGTTGGTGCAAAAATATCACATCTCTTGCTACCTCTGTTGTGGGTACGTCAGACTGGAGACCAGCCTGCTGTGAGGCGCATTGCATTGCACAAAGGCTGTTTCTGCAGAACAGGCAGGCGATAACAATGTAAAGAGAACAAATCCAAACTGGTTCTGAAAGCGCAATCAGGGAATCCACAGCTTGTCTGCTTAATATTTATAAAAGTGACAGCCATTGGCCCACATGTTTGGGGTCTAAGTTCTCTTCAACCAAGTTAAAGGAGTGCTTCACAGAGTACTTAGCAGTCTACTGCACAGCCAGAATTGATGTCTCATTGACAGCCAGCTCCCAGGGTTTTGGGGATATCACCTGGAATGTAACCCTGCTGGAAGAAGCAGAGTCTGGCCTGAAGTCGAGTGAAACCAACTTCCTGCTGGGGGAGAGAAGTAATCTGCCAACCCTACAGATGTGTGACTGGCCTGAAGAGCTGGAACAGCTTGACCTCTGTTGCTGTGGGTTCACTAGCAGAAGGAAGGCAGGGGGAGCAATCTGTGTGCCCTGAGGCTTGTGGGTTTGCAGTTTCTCTGTAAGACCTATTCCAAGAGGGAAACGCGGTCATCGCCATTCTAATCAATAGTTTTGTGCGTGTGTCGAAGTGAGCAGTCATGAGGTTTCTGCCTGAGCCAAAATGTGCCTCCAAGAAAGCTCTGTCTGAGGCCGAGTGTACCTCCAGGAAGTTTGTACCTGAGGCAGAGAATGCCACCCTCTAGAAGCTGTGCCTAGGCTGACCCTACTGTCCCCATCCAAGCGTGCACCTGAGGTGTGTGCTGCTGCAGCAGAAACCCCACTACGGCTGCCCTCATGCCACTGTGACCTAGACTATGACAGTCCGCCTACTGCACGTCACTGGTGACCAAGAAGAGGGTTCACTGTTGCCAGAGTGCCTGCCTGCCTGTCTGTGTGGACGTCAGATGGTGGCTCCAGCTGTTGACGTGCTGCTGCCCTTCCTCAGATTATCAGTCAAGCCTCCAGCTCACGAGTCTCCTCCCAGAAAGTGGAAGGGAAGTGAGACGTGTGCTGCAACTCACTATTGGTTGCTGGAAAACGGAGTTTGAGGCTTGCATTGTGGTGAGATTGTACAGTAGTAAAGATCTGCTTGAGAACTGAAATCTTGGGTAATCTGTAATTAAGTCTTGATACATACCCAAAGGACACACAAACCACGGGGTTAGCCTACTTAAGCCTCCAAAAGGGCGTGGGAATTCGCGAGAGAGGAGTAGAATACAAGGCACATTTGCCCAACCACCAGTACAAGAAAAGTGACTGTTTTATGTGCTGTGAAGTATTATGTTTTAAGTGTGCACATTCAAGTACTTTTCTTTTACCATAGTAAAGCACTGAGTTGGACATTCATTTATTGTGCTGATGGGTGATTGTTGAGTGCTGAGTATTTGCACCCCCACATTCTCTTCCTCAAACACCTGTCACTGCCCACCATTGTTACCACTGTCAAATGATGAAAGGGGTTGTGCTTGGCCCAGTTGCAGAGCCATAGTAGGATGGATCCTGGGACATCACGCTAGTGACTTCCACCCCTACAGCTGAGGCCCAGTAGCTTCTGCTTGCCCCTTGGCCTACTGAACAGTCTGACACCTCAACAAACGTTTGGTAAGACAACATTTTTCCCACAGTATTCTGGTACTGCACTGTCACAAATGGGAACTGGAGCAGTGGGCTCTTCTAATTTTTTCAGCCATGTTATGCCCTTGGAAATGCCACTTAGCCATCACATCTACCTCTCTTGACCTATTTCCGAAGACCTAGTTGAGCAGGGTGCAATTGAAACACAATGGTTCAGGATGGCTTAAGACACCTAACTCCATCAGGAACCATGTTGTATTACCAAAAACACGTGAGCAGAGAGTCCTGTCCACAGTACTGAGCAAGATGGGGGCCTGTCTGCTCTCTCTGTTTTTAATTTGTTTTTAATTTGCATTGCTTTTCTCCCTCTTTTACATTGAGTCTCATCTCATAATGGTAGCCAGGCTCATTTTAATGAAGGGCCGAAGCCCAAGATGAAGGGCAGACTCTTCGTTTACTTGACGGGCTGGGTGAGCTGCGTGCTCTTTGCAGATATGCATGTATTCTAAAGAGACAAAACTCCAGTCCTCAAGCAAAAATTGGAAACTGTTGGAAATGAAAATGTCCCTAACAAGGCCCTGAAGGATGTGAACCCCTGCCTTGTGTTCATCAAAACAAGTTCCATAGGCATTTGCATTTTTTTGCTCAGCTTACAAAACAATCATGCATGTTCACTGAAACTTCTTGGTGACATCGAAAGTGACTCAGAGGGAGTGGTACTTTCTGGAGGGGCACACCATGTGCACTCACCTTTTACTGACACCAGGCTGATGAGGGCTAGCAGTGATGGCAGCAACAAATTATAGTGGAAGGACAGGACTTTTTTAAATTTACCGACTGACCTCTGCTGTACTTTTTAATTGGTCTTCCAGTCTCATGCAACTTGGGCCTTTACTTTATCCATGTGGAACATTGATGATGCTGATGTACGTGTAACTTTGATATGTTTAGATTAAGGAGTGGAGGGGGGTAATGTCTATGTGGATGTAGCTAGGAATTAATCCCTTTTGATTTTCAATGTCCTGAATCCAAGTGGTATCTGAGATGGAGGTTGGAGAGAGTAATAGACACTATCATAAATTACAAGGCACCTCCAGGATATTCCTGCGCTCTTTTGTACTGGGTTAGGCTTTAAGGTGGAGAGGAGAGAGATGGCTATTTTGACATGTAGGAAAGCCCCATGCCCTTTGCTGTCTCATTGTTCCCAAGAAGCCCAACCCTCTCCAAGTTAACAGGTAGATAAGTGTGGCAGCCTCTTCCTTGTTGTTTTGGGTTTCCCTTGTCGAGACGTCAACTCCAACCTGTCTTCCTCCTGACACCTAAAGACAAAGGCTCCAGGTTTGTGACCAGAAACTTGGGAAGTTCTACCACCTGCCAGAAGAAGCTACCTTGGAGCCTGCCTTGAAAGAAGAAGTTGAATAACTGCTTAAGTGAAACATTGGAGGTGCTCCTGCATGAGGAAGAGGCAGCATACGTGAGAGGGACTAAGAAGGAGTGGACGAGGCAACAAACTGAATCAGCTGCTGTGATTCTGGTAAGGTCTGAATTGTTCAAACCAGAGGGTGTGTCTGGGTGACCCTTGATGTCCATGTAGCATGTGCTTTAGCCAGGGTTCCCGCGATTGTGGGTACTTTAGAAAAACTAACTGCATGAATCGAAGGCGTCCCACTTAAAAACCCTTTGGTCTAGAAGTACATGAGGTGCTGAAGGCATTATACCCAATATTTAGTGGTCTCAACCAATGAACCTGAGAGCTGGAGGAAGAGTTATTCCAAGGAGGATGGCATCCATCTTTGACAGACTAGACATTGATAGACTCCTTACCATCACCGCTGTGACAGGGGGTGGGCTTATGTCTGGGCTCAAGTAGGATCCAGTGGAGCAAGAGCCACTGCAGCACCGTCGCTCTACCACTGGTTATGACACTGACAATGCACAGCTGACTAGACATGCGCACCTGCCCACAGTGCAGACCACAGTAATGTCGGCTGGGGTGAAGCGGAGTCAAGGCAATCTCTACTTTGTGGGACCACCTGCACTTTCTCGCTGGCCTGCATCTCGAACACCAAAAGAGCATACAAGAAACTTCAACTCGGAGTCCAAGAGGGAAGGGAACTATCACTATTGGGGAATTATCAAATACAATTCATGGACAAAGCGGTCATGCAAGTCGAAGAAGCTCCTCACAAACCGCTCTCCCTTAATTTCCCCAAAAAGGCTAAGTTTCAATTTGGAACAGGTGGCCAATTAATATCTCTCCTGGAAGAATAGCTGAGCCTGTTCCCCAAATTCACTGTTATTACTTGAAATACTAGTGTGACAATTGAAATGCCATTTGATCATTTTGTATAGTATTGTGTTGTGTGCAGAAGTAAAGAACGTTTTTCTATCTGAAGCAAAATAACTGGCTATACATTAAAGTATTGATTGGCACTGGATAGCTTGAGTCCTGCATATTTAATCCTACATCACCTCCCTGAGTACACATTGGACTGCTTGTGTTGCTACCTTTAGGGTCATGTGCTAAACTGTACCCAGTTTTGGTCTTTGTGGTCAAGTTAAGACCCAGGACACCAGTGATAAAAGGTACTTAATGTCACAGTCTGAGCTCCATAACATCTGTCTGCCCTGGAACTATTGAGAGAGTTCCACAATAACTGAACCATTTCATTTTAATTTCAGGGAGGTGGCGATGGATGAATTTAGTGGAATAGTACAAGCAACTAACACAACAACGTGCAAAGGCGACCATTATCCATTCCACACCATTACATATTGCATTAAGTACTGTCTTCTTTTTCAGCACACTATCTAAATGAATCTTTTGAATCTTTCAGAACAGGACATATAGCAAAGGATTTAAAGATATCTTGGATAATGCACCTTTTTAGAAAGAAAGACCTGAATCCCCTCCATTCTTAAAATGACTACCCATCTCAAATGTACCTGTCTATTGAAGGTGTTACAGCCACTGCCCACCTACAGGGTTTTTGGAAGAAAGGTGTAAGTTGTGAGAGTGAAATTAGGGGTTCAGGCTGAATCGAGGTAAAGAGTGTGTGCTATAGGATGTTCAATACAAAATCCTGAGCTTGATGGATAAACATAAGCCTGTTGTAGTAACAACACCAGACATGAAATTGACTAAACTTTATATTTCCAACAACCACCAAAGGGTTTCAGACCACTTCCTTTGTTCACCTTTCCACACTCGCAGCTCCCACCCACAGAGTTCTCAACTCCACCCTCTCCCTCCAAATGTAGAACACCTAACATAATAAAACATTCTGCAGTAAAAATGAAAACATTATTTCGAAACTTCTTTTTAACGTGTATCTCCAGCCATTAGTGGCAGCACTAGCCGCTATGGACTCTCAAGTATTTAATTATGCAGATGATACCCAACTTATTCTGCAGATTAATAACTCCCCGCAAGCTCAGTCTTGCGTACAGAACATTCTTAGATACACTGTGAATTGGATGACAGCCAATTCATTAAAAGTCAATCCGGACAAGACTGAGATCCTTGTAATTTCTCCTAAGGGGAACCCCTGGAATGACCTTTTTGGCCTCAAGAGCTCGGCACTGCCCCTAGGCCAGTGCCTGTCGTTAAAAGCCTGGGCATTAAGATCGATGCCAACCTCTCCTTGACCAATCAAGTGTCCTCGGTGGTATGGCACCTGCCTGGGCCTAATGCGACAGCTGCAGAAGCTGGCCCCCTTGCTCTCACCTACCACTCTACAGATGATCGTATCTGCCATGATCGTGTCCAGATTGGACTATGGCAATGCTCTTTATATCGGCCTCCCTGAGAAACTAATTAGCAAGATGCAGGTGATCATGAACGATGCAGCTAGGCTGATTTTTAGGCCCCCCCCAGATGGGCTCATGCCACCCCTTTGCTGCTTAAGCTGCATTGGCTCCCGGTCAAACAGAGAGCCAAGTTTAAGGGCCTTTGCATTGCCCATAAAGCCATCTTTGGCCAGACGCTGGGCTATATTAAGGAGCGCCTGATGAAATATGCTCCGGGACGCACACTGCGATCGTCCACGGCAGGCCTTTTGGCCCCCTCACGAGCCAAAATGGCATCGAAAGGTGGCAGAGCGTTCTCTGTTTTAATTCCCCAAATCTGGAATGAATTACTGGAGAACCTTCGTAAGGAACCCACCCTCCTCCTTTTTAGGAAGAGTCTTAAGACTTATTTGTTTAGGGAAGCCCTGGCTATAGTCTAATACACTGGCTTGGTGCGTTTCTGGGATATCAGTAGCTACCTGAACTTTCTCTACAAGCGCTAAGAGACCTGCTGGTGATTACGTGCTATATAAGCTACAATTAACATAACATGCATATACTGCTCATATGACGCATCCATTTATTTCCTAATTCAATAAAATACATGAATAAAAATTCTGAAAGAAAATAAACAATAATATTCATATACAGTAAACATCTTCTGTGTTATAACATTAACATTTTCCTATTGAACATAAGAACAATCCTACATTTCTAACTACGGAAATGCTTTACTGGTATCTGCAAACTGTGCAAGTTGGGCAGAACACAGCCGCACGGTTAATCTGCAACCTTCCTGCACGGACTCCTTCTGCCCCCATATTAAAGAAATTGCATTGGCTGCCTATCAGAAAATGCATAGTCTTCAAGCTGTGCTTTCTGACGCACATGGCATTTTATAAATCCTTACATGTCCTTCTTTATTCAAGACTCAGACACAACCAGCCTCCTAGACAACTAAGGTCTTCTTACAAGGCTCTTCTGCAGACCCCTTCACATCCGCTCAGCCAGATTTGTTGTTAGGTCTTTTTCATACTTGGCCCCTTATCATTGGAACAAACTCCTTTTCATATTCGTACCTGCCCCGATTTCCAGAACTTTAAGAAGATGTTAAAAACATGGATGTTTTGAACGCACCTGCCCTTGCCTCTAATGCAAGCGCCGAGATACTCCTTCGGGAATGAGTTGCGCCCTATACAAAGAGCAATAAATAAATAATTTGTTATTTGTTTTAATTCTCCTACTGAAAACTCTTGGTTTGTAAACCTTTCCACACGTCCTAGAATGATCTTCCAACATATTCCTGGAATTCTCCTTCCTTGATCAGTTTTAAGATCAATAAACTGGTCCCTACCTCTTGCAACAGCAATTCGATTGATATGCCATATCCCAACATGATCTAATTTGACACTGTTGTACAGAATTTTCACAATTATTTTTGGTTTATTTAATCCACTTTTCCCTTTTGCAGCCTTTCTACTGCTCTTCACTCGTACCCATTGTCCTACTTTGACCTTCACTTCCTTTACCCCATGTTTAGCATTGCAATTTGAACTTTTTTGCTTTGAGAAGACAATACATTCCTTAACCAAGTCCCATTTCACATTAGAAGTATGTCTAACTTGTTGTAAGATTCATTTGATAATCCTGTTGGTTCTTTCAGCAATCCCATTCCCACTGAAAATGTTGTAAATTCTTGTTTTATTCCAGAGGCTCTCAAAAAATTAATTATCTCATTAGATTTAAATTTCCTTACTACTTTATCTTTTTAAATGGGTGCAGGAAAACCTTAATTCAAAAACACACTATTGAATAATTCAATACTGGTCCTAGGAACAATTTTATCAACAACCTGTAACTCTATGTACTTAGAATCCATGTCTACTAGAATAAAGATGTTCGACTCGACTACGGCAACGCATTCTATGCCGGAATAAACAAAAACCTCACCCGCAAGCTACAGAACATCCAGAATGCCGCCGCAAGACTGGTCCTCAACCTGCCAAGACACTGCCACATCTCCCAGCACCTGTGCACACTCCACTGGCTCCCCATCGAGGCCAGAGTCAACTTCAAGATGCTCACCGACGCACACAAGGCCCTCCACGACACCGGACCAGCATACCTGAACAGCCGACTCAATTTCCACGCACCCCAAAGGACCCTTCGATCAGCCCAGCTCTCCTACGCCATGGTCCCCCACACCAGAAAGACCAGATCGGGAGGCCGCTCCTTCTCCTTACTCGCGGCCAGAGCCTGGAACGCCCTTCCGCTCCACCTCCGACATACCACATTGTTTCCCATCTTCGCAAGAAACCTCAAAACCTGGCTCTTCGACAGACCCCCTCCTTGATGGACTGGAACCTACACCCCACCTACCCCCAGTGCCTTGAGACCCTTACGGGTGAGTAGTCGCGCTTAACAAACGCCTGATTGATTGATTGATTGATGATGTATTTAACATTACCATCTATCCCATGTAATCAATCCCATTATATCATGTTCAACATCTTAGGGAAAATTCAAACATCCAAGAGAACCTAAAGGTGGTTTCAAGATGTTTTGAGATTCATGAGCCTTTTCACAATCTATAAATTATCTTTAATACCTTTCAATTTTCGTATCAATTTTTGGCCATCAATACAAATCTTTTATACAATGTTTAGTGTGACTAATACCAAAATGCCCTTCACATCACAGGGCAATGACTTTTGTTTTGATGATGAATGATGATCTTTTCTTTAAATAAATTGGCTATCAACACTAAATTCTTCTCTCACCTCTCAAAATGCTTTCAAATTGCAATCAGCTTCATTTTTGCAATTTTTCAACCATCCATTTTCAAGTTCTTCTTCAACATTTAAAGGCTTGTCTTGATCATAAGGTTTCATCCATTCTTCTTTACTAAAAGTACCATGAGTATTACCTACTTGAAATACTCCTGCAATGCAAAAAAATGTTATGGATCCAAATATATTTCTTCTAAAGGTAGAGGCATTCTGCTCAAAACATCAGCCGTGAAATTTTTTTCCCCTGGTGCATACTGAGCTTTGTATAAAAACTGCAATCCTTACCAACGCCATCAGGAGTCAACAATTTTGTCAATGGCTTGTGGTCAATCCTCAATATAAACTTCCTTCCTCAAATGTATTTGCCAAAATGTTCACATGCCCACAAACCCCTATAATTTTCCTTTCAATTACTGAATATTTTTCTTCAGTGGGCGAGAGTGAACGTGAAGCGTAAACAATAATCACTTTCCTTACTAGTGATTTGTGTAACATACGTTGTGGTCAAGGGATCACTTCCTTTCAAGTTAGGAGCTATACATATTCCATTCTTTATTCTTACAAATGATATCTGTCACTCCTCAGACCATTCTAATTTAGACTTATTTTTCAGAAAAACTCTCAAAGCATACGTTTTCACAGAAGCGTTTACTTCAAACTTGGAATCAAATTCAGCCATGCCTAGAAATGAACTAAGGTCATTCTTAGAGTGGAATACAGGAACATTAACAATGGCTTCAATCACTTTTTTCGATTTATTCCTTGATTACTTAGCTCCTGTCCAAGATAGGTTACATGTTTTTGGAAAATTTACATTTCGATATTTCCGCATTAGACATTTGTCTTTCAACACCATTAAAACACTTCTTAATCTGGTATCATGTTTGTTGGGCCTGGCCCTTTCTGCATGGTTATCCCCAAACCTTTTGCCTTCTTACTCTTATTTTTTCTGACCTGTTTTGTGTTGGCTTTAGGACTCTGGGCACTTTACCACTGCTAACCAGAGCTAAAGTATATATGCTCTGTGTCTAAATTGTATTGGTGATTGGTTTATCCATGATTGGCATATTTGATTTACCATTAAGTCCCTAGTAAAGTGCACAAGGCCTGTAAATCAAATGCTACTAGCGGGCCTGCAGCACTGATTATGCAACCCACATGAGTAGCCCTACAAACATGTCTCAGGCCTACCACTACAGTGTCTGTGAGTGCAGTTTTAAACTGCCATTTTGACCTGGCAAATGCACCCACTTGCCAGGCCCAAACCTTCTCTTTTACTACATGTAAGTCACCTCTAAAGTATGCCCAAAGCAACCCCATGGGCAGGGTGCAGATCATTTAAAAGGTAGGACATGCACTGGTGTGTTTTACATGTTTAATATTGAAATACTGCTACTTTCTTTCTTTACTATTGCAAGGCATATCTCTCCCGTAGTGTAACATGGGAAATGCCTTGAAATGTCTTTTAAGTGTAACTGCCCATTGGGAGCAGATAGAGATTTGGAGTTTGGGGTCTCAGAACTCACAATTTAAAAATACATCTTTTGGTGAAGTTGGGATTTAAATTGTGTGTTTGAAAATGCCACTTTTAGAAATTGGGCATTTTCTTGCTTTACCATTCTGTGTCTGCCTGCCTATGGATTCAACGTCTGGTTTAGACTGACAGTTGGGTTGTTTGTGTATTCACCGAAGACAGTCACAGAAAGGGAGCTGAGGTGAAAATGCCACTGTTAGAAAGTTGGCATTTTCTACCTTAACCATTCTGTGCCTCTGCCCATCTGTAGAATACCCATCTGGGGTGGGTGACAGTTGATAGGCAGTCCCACAAAGGAAGCTGAAGTGTGCCTTGCATATCCTGATGAGTCATCACCAGGCTGATCAGCCTTCCTGAGCTAGAGGGGTGGGAGGAGTTGGCACTGACACCTGAATAGGGCTGTGCCTGTCCTCACACACAGCTGTCTTCACCCCCTTGTACTGTTTCCGGAGCCAGGTCAGGGAAAGGCAGGATCTTGTGGACTACAAAGACTTTCCTTTGAAGTTTGCCTACTTCAAAAGCTGAAAGGGGTATGAGTATTGGACCTCTGACACCCCAAAATCAGAACACTTCTGGACTGAGGACATTCTGCTAGGAAGAAGAGCTGGATGCTGTAGGAGAGACTGCCACTCTACCTGTTGCTTTGTGGGCTGACCTGCTGCTTGGTGCTTCTGTCCAGGGAGTAAAAGGACTGGTCTTTGCTTTCTGTATCCTGCTTCCAAGGTTATCCAAGGGCTTGAGTTGAGCTTGCCTTCTGACCTTGGTGCTATTTTGTATTATACATTTGTGCTGTTTGTTTTTTCTTTCAGGCTTGAATGCATTAGCCGTATAATAGTGGAGCGTGATCTAGATCACCCCACCTAGTGGAATCCTCTCACCATAGACTGGTAAGAGTGGAGCCCGTTTTTCTAATTGTCTAGGTCCTGATGAATGCCATGGACCCTACTGGGCCAGCGGGCAGAAACATGTCGACCATATACATCACGGTGGGGGGACAATAGAATCCCCAACACACCGAACATTCATTTTAATTACCATATAGATGCCAGTTATATTAAATTTGGTTTGACATTTATAATGGCCTTTTAATTTCACTTTTTGTTTGTAAGGGCCCCCACTTAGTTTAGAAGTGCATCCCTGTCGTCAGGTGTATGCCCGCCCTCTATCAAACCAAGTTTTTAGAGGGCGAGGACTGGTCAATGATGAAGCATGACACCTGGTGGTGTGTGAGACCAGTCTTTCACTTTTTGTGAGATGCCTGCATCACAAATTAACACTGTAGCACCTAGGTCACCTGACTGGAAGCGGCTCTATTTGTGCTAAACAAAAAGTCTCAGGGCCATCAAAGACTTCACCTGACAGTGTCTGGGCTCTTCTGCTGACTTACCAAGTGGTGCCAAATCCAGTTCCTGGGCACTTGGAAGTGTAACCTGGTGATCTTAAGGAGAAAATCCATGCGTTGACTCCCAGCTCCTGTTTTCTCGATGAAGTGCTGCAAAAGATCGACGCATCACTGCAGCCTGTACCGAAGCGTGGTTCCCGCTCGACGCACCAACCACAGCTTTCACTGCAGGCCCCAGTGTGCCATTGCAGCGCGTCAGAAAAATCGCCATAGCATGTGTCCCGATTACCATGTCACCGATGTCCATGACACACGCTCCAACTCCGACGCAGCACCTGGTTAACGGATGTGGAATCGCCTGCTTCGTGGCTGTGAAATTAACGCAGCACCTTCATCACTGCTGTCGCATCGACGCAGCCCGTCTGGATTTTCAACCCATCGTCCCTTGACACCGGTTCTTCATCGCCACCGCGCCGCAGTAAGGAACCAAGGCGGTGTATCCGGAAACAAATGCATCACCTCCCCTGCCGATATGGAAGAGACGCATCACCTCCCCTGCCAGTAAGGAACTGACAAATCACCTCCCCTGCCTAGCAGTAAGGCACCGACGCATCACCTCCCCTTCCAGTAAGGAACCGACGCATCACCTCCCCTGTGTAGGAAGGAACCAACCCATTGATTTGCTTTTCTGGCACCTCACGTCCCCTGCGCCTTGCACCATCTTTGATTTTTTACGCATCTAAGATACTTTGTGCTAAAACGAGCACATCCGTTGATTTCTATGGACTAAACTTGCTTAATCTTTAAAAAGGGATATTTTAAATTGTGTATGTTGGATTTTTGTCATTTTTGGTCTTGTTTTATTCAGCTAAATATTGGCAATATAAACTGGTGTGGACTCCTTTTGTAGTGTTTTTACTGTGTTTTTGTGTGTGCGTGTACAAATACTTTAAACGTTGCCTCTGAGATAAGCCCGACTGCTCGTGCCAAGCTACCAAGGGAGTGAGCAGGGATTATCTTAGCTGTGTGACTCTCTTACCCTGACTAGAGTGAGGTTCTCTACTTGGACACTGCCAACTAGAGACCCCATTCCTAACACTGTTCTTTTCTGTTTTGACCAAATATCAAAATATCACCTTAAAAGCACACTCATTTCGGCATATCGCGAAATAGTTCCATCATAAGTCTCTGGAAAACCACAGTAGCAGATGCAAGCCCAAAATGCATGCGACAGAACTGAAAACATCAAAATGGTGTACAAAAGGAAATGAAATTTGATGATATGCTGAAGATTGGTCAATAATAAAGAACCATTTAGCATTGCGAGTAAAGAGAGCATCTGATCAGTTCTAGGTAAAGGAAATTGGTCAACTACTATGTTGCTATTATGGCATCTAAGGTCCACACATAGACTTCTTTTC
Source organism: Calotriton arnoldi (assembly GCA_963921515.1). NCBI lineage: Eukaryota > Metazoa > Chordata > Amphibia > Caudata > Salamandridae > Calotriton > Calotriton arnoldi. The sequence continues at coordinate 964,674 of CAWUFW010003570.1, forward strand.
CTATTTGCCTGTCTTGCCACTACTACTAGAGAAATCTACGCTGATGCTTCGATCAGTTCAATAATGTGTAACTCCTGTAGTTTTCTAAGTTGGTTCCTTACCTTATCTCTGACTATATTGAGAATGTTACAAGCTTTGTGTATTTTGTAGTAGCATTGTCTTTTAATCTTATTTGATGAGAAAAACCCTTTAACTTCCCAATCTTCCCTTGAACAACACTGAGGAATTCAGTTAACATCCATTCCCTTGTGTCCTCGCTACCACAAGCTACTAATACTTGCTTTGGACTGTTTGGGTGAAAAATAATATGTAATGCTCTTTGTTTCCTCCTCCCAAGAACAGGTGGACTTTCAGCAGCAACATATAATTTACACGTGGCATGTCTAAATCCCAGCATATCAATTTTTGACTCCAGTGTAACTTTCTGGGCTAATATCTGTCGACTCAAGATTGGGTCCAATAACAAGTGCAAACTTGTTTTACCATTCCAAACGTGAAATTACAGTATATTTTGAGTCTGCTGCTACATGTAAAGGGTCTCCCCCAAATGATATCAAGTGTAAGAGGTTATTTCTTATATTTCCACTAATAATCAAAAACACTTTTTCTCTCTCTTTGTAAACGTGCATTGCTCATTGGTGTCATTGTTTGATGAATCAGTGTCACTTTCTGCAGTGCAAGCAATAATGCTTTCCGTTTTTTTCTACATACTATAGCAAAATGCCCAATTGTACCACACTCTAAACACTTTACTGTCTTTGCTGGACATCTGTTGAATTTTGCAGAATGGAAAGTACTATCAAAATGATACCATGCTTTATTAACTTTTTCCCCTTGTGATGTATTTACTTTATGGTTCTCACGATTCTCGTTGTTTCTTCTGTATCTCACTAGTTTTTTCTTTTCCATCACAAATTTTATTAACTGAACCATACTTTCCTTAAGGTCTTGGGGTAATGTTGCTTTTGCACACCGTTTTGCTTTCTTTACCAAGACAATTAAATCCTTTAGGCACAAAACTCCTTCAACCCGTAGTCTTTCTTGTATACCTTTATTTGTTGAATACATAACATTTTAGTCTCTTAGTCTTAAATCAGCTATATTTCGGCTTGTTTGAACCATAAAAGTACCCAATTCAAAACCGTATATATAGTTAAAAACATTATAAATACTCATCCCAGTTCATAGCAATAAATAAATTGTCATACAACATCAATTGTCAAAGGAAATGCCACAAAGCTCAGATAAAACCAATGGACAAAAACCTTAAAAAAAGCTCGTAACGGTCCGCTAAGTCCCCCTGGGATATCTAAGCAGGGAATCAACCGTATTGAAGACAGTCAGTACTGCGATGAAAAGCAGGAAAATCGATTATATAAAATTAAAATAAAATCCATTAAAAACCACCTAAAATTCCTAAAACATCATATAAGAACAGTAGCCCTCTGCTTAATGGCACATAGAATATATGTGGTTGCAGAAAAGCAGACTTTAAGCGTGGGTAAGGTTTGCAGGTAAATAAAGGCAGCTCTACAGTAACGAATGTTGGCCTCCCTGAAAATGGGCAGCAAGTAGCGTTTCCTCAACAACGAGTAAAATTTACAAAATAGGATAAAATGTAAGGTGGTCTGTGGAGATTGGTTGTCACGTGGGTATAAAGGAAGTTGTAAACAATAAGTGCATTGTGAAGGAAAAGCAGCAAGAAAGTGCACCGTACATAGTCTGAGTCTCGTCAGTAAATATTTGTGGTGTAAATTTCCCACCCATACCAAGTATGGCGCAGGACATGCGACCGGACAGATACCCATATAGGTCTGGACCGTTGGTTTGTCTACAGCACTCCGCATTCTGTTCTCCAGGCATCCCTCTAAACACGCATACTTCAGAGTCCTATTAGAGCTGGCTAATGCAGTGAAAGGAGAGGTAAACAAGTCCTCGCGTACCATGCTGTAACATAAATTCTGTATGTACTTCAACCAAGGAATTCTCAAGCAGTGGTTGAGTGTTAAGCAGTCTGCAATCACAGCCCTATTAAAGGATGTCTGGCTTTTGGTCCACATTCTAAGCCAGAAAAGACGGGGTTGAATTTTAATAAGGTCGCTAATATAACCAATCCCTACCTCAGTGTGGCAAACGAAGGAACCAGTGCTTTGGGGACAGCTAGCAATCACTTGATGAAACTATTCTTGATTTTTTCCAAGAGCACCCTGATCTTCAATGCCACACACCCCTGCCCCATATGAGGCAATAGCACAGCATTTGGCTTTGTAGACTGTCAAGAGTTCCTTTATTGGTTTCTGACCAAGTTTGCGGGCAAAATTAAGGACGGCCTCCATTGATTTGGAGAAGGCAGCAGCTCTACTGGTCTTCAGCGGTCCACATAACAGTTGTGTATCAAAGGGGATGCCAAGGTAGATAAAAGTAGGAATAGAACCAACCTTCTTGCTATTCACTGCAAAGGAAACATTATCCTTCTTCCTTTTCCCAAAAAACATTATGTGAGTCTTGTTTTGGTTGACCATAAGATCTAAACTGGCCATAAACTCGCAAAAACCGTCAAGTCGTTTGCAGTCCTAGCTATAAGGACTGTATCGTCCACATAAATTAGTGTGGGGATACTCTGAGCGCCTACACGAGGGCAATCTACCCTAAGATTAACCAGTTTATATAAATGGAAAACGGAAAAGGAGCCACAAAGCAGCCCTAGCGTGCGCCTCTTGCCAGGCTGAAAGGTGGTGTGGTTTCTTCACCTGGGCTGTACGTTATGCTGGCATTGACATCATTGTGCAGATCTCTAAGAAAGTTAACAATATAGAGATCTACCCCCATATCAATCATAATGTCCCACAATTTTGACCTGTTTACAGAGTCGAAAGCAGAAAATCTCTAATCCATAAAAGCCAGATACAATTTGCCACACTTCACCACAGTATGTTTGGCAATTAACAGATATAGATTTAAGGACTGTTCAACTGTACAAAGGCCAGAGCGGAAGCCGAATTGAAGATCCAAGAGTATGTTACGTTCCTTGGCCCAAAGCTGCAAACGGTCCAGCAGGATTCGACCCATAATCTTCGCTGTAGAATTAATCAGTGAAATAGGGCAATAGCAGTGGGGGTCATTTATTTTAGCCCTTTTTGAAAATAGGAACAATGGTTGCATGCGACCAGTTCTTAGGAGGGCCAGTCACTAAGGTGGCATTAAGGATGTTTGTTAGTAAAGGGGCCCACATTGGGGTGTTAGCTTTAAACATATCTGAGGAAAGCCCTTCTGGAACAGGAGCATGCCCAACCAGACAACTAACCACAGCCCGCATAACCTCTTCCAGTTCAATGACTGGACCCACAGAACATTTAGCGGAATGCTGGGGTACGTTTGAGGTGCTGGTCTGCAGCTGAGAGGGGACTAAAAGATCATAATCGGGGATCTCTTGGTTCCCTGAATAAGGGTCAGCATAAAGCTCGGTGAAATGGGCAACCCAGGATTCAGATGGAATAACAGTGTCAATGCCTGGTTCTGTTTTTGCCTCAAAAAACTGGGATTAACTGTTTCCCATAAGGTCTTACAGTCCCTGAGTTCACGTGTTGAAAATGCTGCCTCCCTAATAGCATTCTTTCTAGCTTTTAGTCTCGATTGAGATCACCACATAAAATTCTAAATTTATGACTGGATGCCCGTTTTTTTAAAGAGGATACCTAGTCCTTAATGATACTACGTTTTTCTTGTTTCCTTTGGAAGAAAGCATGCCTGGTAACAGCAATACACACTGTGGTTGAAAAAAGTTCATCTAAATCCAAAATTGCATATGCAGTGCTTAATTAGTAAAATAATGAGTGCTGGTGCCCAAAGTTCTGCCAGAAGCCTGCAGCCATGCAGCTAAAGGTCTGTGCCTGAATACTAAGGCTGCGTAGTCCTGAATCCACTCCAGGCCCCTTTATTCCTTTACTAGACACTCCCTGCCCCTTTATCTCTTTCTTGAATGTTCCTGCTTTCTCCCTTTGTGACGGTTTTTCCATCTCTTTTCCTCCATCTCTTTGCTTAATTTGTTTTTTTCTTTCTTTTTTTGTTTAAATCTTTTTATTGACAATTTTTCATAAACATTCCGAACAAGAACATTAGTGTAGTGACATCATATATCTTTATAACATTAGGCTATTGCAGCTCATGATACAGAGTACGATGATACAGTAGTAACCTGCGGCTGTGGCGGCTTAGATTATTACTTAGCGAGTATCATTACGGTAGTAAAATGATTTCAGTGAGATGTTGCGGTATCCAGTGTGCCTATCAGCTGAGCATGATGCCCCACTCGTACAATTTGTTTTTCTCTTTCTTGATATCATGAAATGTCTGATGTGAAAAAATAAGTGTCGGTCCCCAAAAATAGGTGTCGGTGGCCCCCACCAGCTCATGTTAAGCACTGGATTTTTGTAAAAATATTAATATCACCTGCACCTCTGTTATTTTGCATCTAATTGTAAACGCAAAGACCTTTGTCCAAGGCAGTGTATTAATATTTTCTTTTTTTTCTGTCTGGAGATAATGTACTGCCCTTTTTCTATTCTTGTTTCTTTTTTTTCCCCGGAGGTTTATATAGCACGAACTTGACCCGAAGGTATCAGAGCGCTTTACATGAGCACCAGTTGTGTTACATAAGGACACATTCATTTTTGTTAGGCACGGGGAGATTAAGTGATTTGCCCAGAATCACAGGATGTTGAGCGTCGTTGCCGAGACTCGAACCGGGTTCCCCAGATTTGAGGTCGACTGTTCTAGCCGTTAGGCTACATCCTCTCACCATCCTCTCTGCCCTTGTCCTCTAGAGTGGCTATGTAGTTCAGAATTTTTTCCTTCCACTCTGACCATTTAATGCATGGTTCTCCTGGAAATGGCATACATTTATTTCACAATTTCTACAATTGGGAAGCAGAGTTGAGCAGAAAAATGATAACCTGACAATAAACAAGTATTCTGCTTGTGCAAGGTTTAAATGGGCAAGATACGCATGCATCTTCCATCAAACAGTATCAAGAATAAAGCATGTACAATTGGTTTATTTGATTTGTATTCCACAGTACAATGTAAATGAAACTCCATTATTCCTCATAGAAGCGGCTAACGTATAAAAGAACCTGGTTGCCAGGGCAGCATATATAATCAACCATAGCACCATGCTGCACCATTACCCGAGGGCCACCACAGACAGGGATTTGACCCAGGACTAGATTTAATAGACCAGGACCATACCATTAAGAAGAGATCTGAACCATGATAATTTTTTCCAATGAGCCTTGAGAAAGCCCCAGGCTGAATAGCCACAGGGGGTGAAACACGTGTCGGCGGTTTGTACATGGCTGTTTGCATATCAAGTGGTACATTTTGATCTCTGTCAGAATATTGAAATACTTATCCAAAAATATAGAAACACATATAAAACAATGAAATTATGGCATTTTGATTTATTTTGAAAGGGAGGGCACTCCTAATACTTTTTCAAATATATCATCAACCGTTGATTTCCCCACAATCCTTTGCACTTTACGTACAATCTACATTGAAGCGATGGGCACGGCTGCAGCATCATACATCCGCTCCTCCAACAGCAACTAGTCACCATGTGCAAATTTCAATCATGTGTTCCACCAACAACAAACTTTCATGTGCATAAGAAAAATGTGATTGTGTGCTCAGCCAACGGCGAGTGACCCACTACATGAAGGTAATCCTTTGTATTAAATATGTCCTAGGCACAATATTGAAAATGACAGTACCATGGTCATACAGGACACTTCCTGCATAAGCGATTCAGGGCCAAGTCTTTTGATAAGCTGCTTAAAGATTTGCAGCTCTACTATTTGAGTCCTGGGTTCTGGAGCTTGTTGGTGCCAGATCACGGTGCCAAATTCTCTAGTAACAACACTGCACATGAGATGTCAAAGTGTGAACTCTTTGTTTCCAATAACCTCCAAAGGGTTTCAGCCTGTACACCCTACTTCCTTCCATCCCCTCCCCACCACAGAGGTCTCTATTCCACTCTTTCCCACCAGAACATAGAACTTCTAACTTAATAAAACGTTGTAGAGCAGTGGTCCCCAAACTTGTTAAAACCACAATCCACTTTTAGAACAACAAACTTTCACGAACCATCTACATTCAATGGACATGGGGAGGGGCAACATTTGAATGTAACTAAAGCATCATGTGGTAGTGCATTGTCATTTATAGACAGCACATTTTCCATTGAAATGGCCTCCAAATTTGCACAGACATACAATTTTACTGATAAAACTATATAGCACACAAATGATACTGTGCGGAAATCGGGTTTGTGTGAATATTTATTTGTGCCTCACCTAGTAAGTGTCTTGATTTATTTTGATCCTAACAAAATCTCTGTTTCCAGCACACTTCAGAATTACAAAAAAAAGTGCTTATTTTTTGCTTGACTAGCTACTGGTTGCATAGAGTTCATTTACAGGTATTTTCATTTTGTTGTTGTTAGGTTTGTCATCCTTAGGGTGGTCTTCCCCTAAACATTTTTCCTGCTTGCCTCTACTTTTTGCTGTATTTTTTTTGTTGCCCTTAAGATTCTGAGCACTTTACCCCTGCTAACCAGTGCTAAAGTGCATGCGCTTCTCCCATAAACATGGTGATATTGGTGTATACCTGCTTGGCCTATGTAGATTATCTATAAGTCCCTTGTAAGGTGGCATACCATATACCTGGAGTCAGTAATCCAAATACTACTAGTGGGCCTGCAGCACTGGTTGTGCCACCCCCCAGACAAGTAGCCTTTACAACCTGTTTCAGGCCTGCCACTGCAAGGCCTGTGTGTGCAGTTTACTGCCACTTCGACTTGGTATTTAAAACCACTTGCCAAGCCTTAAACACCCCTTTTATTACACCTAAGCCACCCTAAGGTAGGCTCTAGGTAGCCCGAAGGGCAGGGTGCTGTGTAACTAAAATGTAGGAAATGTACTCTTACGTTATACATGTCCTGTTAGTGACAAATAGCTAAATTTGTTTTTCACTACAGTGAGGCTTACTCTTCTTGTAGGATAGCATTGGGAATTCCTTAAACACCTTTAAGCTGTAATTCCTGAATATAAAGGAGTAGCTGCATCATGTTTCATATCTTTGGAATGGTAACGATAAATCCTCTTATCTGGTAAAGTTGGGTTTAATATTACTGTTTTAGAAATGCCACTTTTAGAAAGTGGAATTTTCTCTGCTCTTACAGCTCAGTGTGCCTTGCAGACTGTCTCCAATACATGTCTGGGATGGGTGACAGCTACACTTTGTTCATTCTCTCTAGACAGCCACAAACACAGGAAGGGTGGGTATGACAGAGAACTCATCTGCATTTATCTACATTCTGATTGCTCCGCCTGGGCAGGAAGAGGGAGGGGGCTCTAACACTTACACCTGAATAGGCAATGTCCTGTGCCCAACACAAATGGCTGATTACCACCACAAATACCCTGGCAGACAGGGCTGGATCAGAGGGGGACCTGTGCACTTCAAGGGCTTGCTTTGAAGTCACCCCCACTTCAAAGCCACATTCTTGTAGAAGTACTGGGGTACTGACCCAACCAAAACAGTACACTACTGAACCTGTGAGGAACTCTGCCAGGAGTAAGGACTACTGTGCTACAAGGTTTGTCACTCTGCTTGACTGACTGTTCTAAAAGAACCGCTTCTCTGCTTTCCTGTGCTGCCCGCCTGCCTGCTGATATCTTCCCTGCTGAGGACAAGGACTGGACCCATCTCACTTGAACCCAGAGTGACTCGAAGGGCTTGCTGTCTTGCCCCTTGTTTCTGAAATCTCAGGGCCATCAAAGACTTCCTACAACCCTGCTGCTGGACTCTGCCATCTGTGATTCCTACCCTGCCTGAGGTGCCAATCCAGCCCTGGGCCTTTGAAGTGGGTTCCGCCGCTGTTTTGCTTCAAAATCGATGCAGTGTCGACTTTGCGCCAATCAGAACCAACGCAGTGCCCTTCGCTGATGCAGTGCCAATCTGAGGACATACCTGTGCGACTCGACGATGACGATGTGGGACCCGACTGCGAGGCTCAATGACAATGCATGGACCCCGACCACGTGAATCAGAACTGACACATCAAGTCTTGGACGCTGACGCTTGCTCCTTCAAAGGGACTTTTTCAGCAGGCCCTGAGTGGATCCTGTAGCCGGCCTGCCCTCCTTCACAGTCGGCCTGAACTTTGAATCTACCCCGGTCCAGTCTGACTTCAAGTAACCCCTAAGCGCTATTTAACTCTAAGCACTACTTATTGATTTTTTTTTTTTAATTCATAACTCCGGTTCTACTTATTGGATTTGTGTTGTTTGCTCTTGATTTTCTCATAACAATATTCTCTATTTTTCCAAACCTGTGTGGTGTTTTCATTATGTTACTGCGTGTGTTGCACAAATACTTTACACATTGCCTCTTTAGACTGCTCTGTGCCAAGCTGCCTAAGGGTGAGCAAAGGTTATCTTTTAGTGTGTATCTAGCTTACCCTGACTAGAATTGTAGTCCCTGCTTGGACAGGGTGCATACCTCTGCCAACTAGAGAACCAATTTCTAACAGCTGTATATTGCAAATAACATCCTACGTTGTCACATAATTCACTGTAAAAACTCCTCTCACTTTGCAGTTAGAGAAAGAAAAGTAAACACCAACCCAGGTTAAAAGAATAAAGCAGCCTGACATTTTACCACTGTATTTGAATCACCAGCAAGTGTGACAAATAAACACAGAATTTAAAGGCATCTTTATTTATTGCTCTGGCTTTCTCCACCCACTAAAAATCAGCTGGGTGGTGACCCACAGTTTGGGAAACACTGTTCCAGAATAAAGATGAAAGAAGTATTTGGAAGCATACATATACTGCAGATATGACACCAGTACTGCTAATGCTGTTAGATTTTATAAGCAGCTTTGACACCCTTACTCATGATGTTCTAACGCCAAACATGCATGAGGTGGCGGTGGTGTCAGACCAGGCAGGGAAATGGGTCACCTTATTTTTCTCTGATCGATATGCTCAAATAAATAATGGAAAGTATTTGTCAAGTATGCCCAGTAGGCTCTGGTTGCCAACCAGGATCATGCTTTTATCCCCTATTGTTTTCGCGACCACTTTATTACCTGTTCGGCGACTTAGGACTAGGAGCATTGTTCCACATTATTGTGGCCGATGTAAATTCTATTCCTATTGTCAAGAAAGATGGAGTCCGATCAGCACATGGTCAATTCGATCGTTGACACGATCCAGCAAACTTCATCTGAAAATTGGTTGTCTAAATAGTGAGAAGGAGTTTCTTGTCACAGAATCTGGCATTTACCGAGAAAGAACAAAGTAACTTCTCACATAGTTAAGGTTGATGATATAAGTATCCCCATCACAGATAAACCCAGGGGCATATTAGCAAGAACATGCGATAAATATCGCAAACCTTGCTTAGCGCGCCTTTTTTTATCGCCGGCTATCGCTGGATATTACCGCGGAAATAACATGCTATTAGCAAGGTTTATCTCCATTGCGATAAAATATCCAGCGATAGCGCGAAGCCCAACTTTAACGCGACAAATCCAGCGATAAAATCCTATCGCTAATTCTGGGGACTTAACCTTACAATCCACCTCCCATTGACTTTCATTGCTAAGTCATGTTTTTATCAGTACTAAAAAACAAGCGCTAATCGGGGTTAGCGCGCATTTTTTTATCGCTTCGCGGGTATTGCTAATAGGCGATAGGTATGTAAGCGACTGTTTTCTGTCGCTTTTAGTTGGGAACGCCTACCTTGCATGTCATTAGCGATAATTATCGCTGACATGCAAGGCGATGTAAAACCCGGCCGCTATCGCCTGAAAGCTGTCGCTAACGCCTGTTAGCGACAGCTTGCTAATAGGGCGTTAAAAATATCGCCGCTAAAGCGGCAAAAAGTGCCGCTAAAGCGGCGATAAAGCCCTTGATAATATGCCCCTCAATTTTATATGAGACCGATAGAGGTGGCTAAAACAGTACTTGGAGACAAAAAATGAATTATTTCAATTATGGTCACAGCTAAAAAAGTAATTTTCAAATTTCAGGTGGTGTAAAGTGAATTGCGAGAGCTGTAAAAAAAATTAAAAAAAAGAATCATAGCTCCCAGATCCAAGTCTCTGCTGCTGGCAATTGAGTTCCAGATTTCCAGATAATTACCTGACAAATAACAGAAATAGTTCCTGGTTTAATGAACCTCAAAGGTTATTGATGCCAGCATTCCGCATTTCACAGGGATTGGCTGCCCCCGAGGAAATATATTTTTTTGTCAACTATCTCGAGGAGCTACAATACATGGCGTTATGCATTATTCATGCAATTTTAAATTACCATCTCTGGGGAAACAGTAGTGGATCCTCAGAGCTGGCATGATGTGCTCAGAATGTTTTACTGCTATGATGAGGTTTGCTGCTGAATGTATGTATGTTATTCTTCATAGGAGCAAGGAGACCCCTCTAAACAGGGCATTTCCATAATCCAGTCTTAAAAGGACCTGCGCTTGAACCACTAGTCTGAAGTAGGAGACTAGCAAAAAGGATTTTATCCCTCTTAGTGGTTTCATCTGGTGTTGTGCTGTCTTTGTATTGTCTTTATATGGGCTTCAAGGTTCACATTCATTGCCTGCACTGAGATCGAGCTGAGTGGCGCGTATATGAATAAGGGGGGTTGAGCGTTAGCATGGACATCATTTAGAGCATGGGTACTCTCAAACTTTCTCTCGAGGGCCAAATTTACAGTGTGGTTTGTGGCCGAGGGCCGCACCGGTGGGGGCGGGGTCAGTGGGGGAGGGGGGCGGGGCTAGAGCACCAAAAAAACTATGACCTTGAGGTTGAACACAGGCCCCTGCAGCGGACTCCTTCGTCCACTGAGCCACCAGACCCGGCATACACACATCTCTCTCTCTCTCTCTCTCTCTCTCTCTCTCTCTCTCTCTATCTATCTCTCTCTCTCTCGCTCTGTCTCCCTCCCTCTCTCTATCTCTCCCTCCCTCTCTCTATCTCTCCGTCTCCCTCCCTCTCTCTCCGTCTCCCTCCATCTCCCTCTCTCTCTCCCTCTCTCTCTCTCTCTCTCTCTCTCTCTCTCTCTCTCTCCCTCCCTCCCTCTCTCCCTCTCGCTCTCTGTCTCCCTCTGTCTCACTCACTCGGTTTGTCTCCCTCTCTCTCTCTCTGTCTCCCTCCCTCTGTCTCCCTCCCTCTCTGTCTCCCTCCCTCTCTGTCTCCCTCTGTCTTCCTCTGTCTCCCTCCCTCTCTGTCTCCCTCTGTCTCCCTCTCTCTGTCTCCTCTGTCTCCCTCCCTCTGTCTCCCTCCCTCTGTCTCCCGCCCTCTGACTCCCGCCCTCTGTCTCCCGCCCTCTTTCTCCCTCCCTCTTTCTCCCTCCCTCTGTCTCCCTCTATCTGTCTCCCTCCCTCTGTCTGTCGCCCTCCTCCCTCTGTCTGTCTCCCTCTGTCTGTTGCCCTCCTCCCTGTCTCCCTCTCTCTCTCCCTCCCTGTCTGTCTCTCTCCATCTCCCTCCCTCTGTCTCCCTCCCTCTGTCTCCCTCCCTCTGTGTCTCCCTCTGTCTCCCTCCCTCTCTGTCTCCCTCTGTCTCCCTCCCTCTGTCTGTCTCCCTCCCTCTGTCTGTCTCCCTCTGTCTCCCTCCCTCTGTCTGTCTCCCTCTGTCTGTTGCCCTCTGTCTGTTGCCCTCTGTCTCCCTCTGTTTCCCTCTCTGTCTCCCTCTGTTTCCCTCTGTCTCCCTCTGTTTCCCTCTTTGTCTCCCTCCCTCTGTCTCCCTCTCTCTGTCTCCCTCCCTCTCCCTCTCTCTGTCTCCCTCTCTCTCTGTCTCTCTCCCTCTGCCTCCCTCTCTCTCTGCCTCCCTCTCTCTCTGTCTCCCTCTCTCTCTGTCTCCCTCTCTCTCTCTGTCTCCCTCTGTCTGTCTCCCTCCCGTCTCCCTCCCTCTGTCTGTCTCCCTCTCTCTGTCACCCTCTGTCACCTCACCCCGCGTGTGTGTCAGCCCGGGCTGAGACAGCTTCCCCGGCACACACACAGCCGCACCCGAGTACGTCACAGGTCTTTAAAAGACCATTCACTTGTTAATGAGGCTTTGTTGTATTTCACCTCTTCTTAGCGCCCCTGCATCTCCACTCAGAGTGGAGATGCAGGGGCACTAAGAAGAGGTGAAATACAACAAAGCCTCATTAAAAAGTGAATGGTCTTTAAAGAATCGCCCGGCCCCCATAGAGCGCTGCTGCAACCGGCAGTGTTTGCTGACACCTAAAAAAAAAAGAAAAAACACAGGTAGGATATCTGCAAGGTCCGCGGGCCGCCAAGGAAGGCTTGCCGGGCCGCTGGCGGCCCGCGGGCCGTACTATGAGTACCAGTGATTTAGAGGTTGGCAGGGGTCGCAGCTGCGACCTCGGGCTTGCCTCTTGCTACCCCAGGCCCTGCTTTTGCCACCCTTGGCCTCAGAGGTGGGAAAATCAGTGCCTGGAGCACAGGGGCACCTCTTACTAATGGACGCTGGTTAGAGCTCAACTTGCCTGGTTTCTGTCAATTTTTTTTATTATACAAATAGTGAATAATATTTTTTACTATTAGTGTAATAGAAAATGGTGTACAGTAGCTGGAATATGACGCTATCTGGAAGCTAAAGTAAGTAAAAATGCTGTTAAATGTATGTTGTATGCATGCTTTCCGGTGAGAGTGTGTTTATGTGCGCGAGAGTGTGTGAATGTGTTAGTATGTGTAAGCGTGTGTGTGAGTCAAAGTAAAGGTCAAATGGCGTGCAATGTCACTTCCGCTACCCCTGGTATTTTGGTGAATTTTCGTCTATGAGCGTTAGGTGGTGAAAAACTATCCAGGGTTGAATATCTTCTAGAGTCTTGCTGGGTAAGGTCCACCGGGACAAATACTTGTAGGTAAAGTTATGCTTCATCGCATAGAGATAATTAAGTATGTGTGAGAGTTTAGTAGCAGAGTTCTTCATATAGACCAAACTGAGGGACCGTCTCAGAAAAAGTCCTTTTATCCAGTGGTATAATGCAAAATGTCGCCCGCCCCTTGCAAAATGGGTGAGGGGGCCCGAGTTTCTCATATCTCATGGATATTCATTGGCCTTCAGCTGAATACGGGCCCCCCTGAAGGGTTAGGCCCCCCTTGAGGGTTGGGACTGGGAGCCCTCCCTCCCCTCCTCCATCCCCCCCCCCCCTCCCCTGCACTCCAGGGTCCTGCGATGCACCCCTGCTTTTATCCACATTCTTTCTTTAAGTTGCTGAGTAGTGTGTTGTTGTTAACCGTGTCAAAGACTGCTAACAGGTCAAGATAAATTAAAAGACGATTTGACCATTGTCCATCAGACATAGTGATTCATCCACTATTTGAATGGCTGTTTCTCTGCTAAAGCCCAGCCTGCATTCTAGCTGTAGATCATAGAGCAAGTCGTTTTTAATGGTGAATTGAGAGGCTATGGATCTTTCAAGTATATTCAATAGGAAAACGAGGTGTGTTACAGGCTGTAAGTTATTAAGGACCTCAGAATTTGGTCCTGTTTTTTGTTTTTTCAGGAGTCGCATGACATATCCTGTTTTAAAGCAGTCTGCGACTACGCTTTGTGATAGATGTGTTGCTGAGGCTGGTTCAGTCCGGAGTGATATTTCTGTTCACTTCTTTTAGTGTTGAGGCAGAGATAGGCTCATTGAAGTGAGATAATCCTCTAGCACTTGAAACAATAGTTACTAGCTCACTTTTAATGATTGTTGTGTAAGAGTTCTACCTTGCACTGTTTTTCGGCTTTAGGTTGTTGAGTGACATTTCCATGAACTGTGGCTGCAGGGAGAGTTCTATCTTACAAATCATGTCTATGAAGAGGCAAATTATTCTTCATATCTTTTATTTGAGTTTGTAATGCCCAGCGAGGAGGACATTTAGTTTGATATGTTACCAGATCATAGAATTTTTGGGCTGATATAAAGTTTTAAAGTAGAGCCGGCTTTGCAATAAAAGTGGTTTTCTTATATATTTTCCTCTCTAGGCATAGAGTGGTCAGGGTAGGAGTTGCAGGGCACTATCTCCAAGTTTTTTTGCACTGCTCTGATTTTTCTGTGTTCATTGAGATCTTTGAAAAATACTTGTGCCGGTACGATAACCATGATTTTCAGTCATTTTAGTGGGGCTGCATCGTCCATTATATGCTTTGTTATATCAATTCAATTCAAGGATCTTTATTCGGCACAATCGTAGTGGCCATAAAAGCACATAAAACACATTATCAATAAATACAAAACATTAAAACAATATCAATAAAAGTTCAAACCAGTGCTAATAAAAACATCTGAGCCTCCCCTTTACTGTTTGCTAAAATATAATACTATTCCTCAGGTGTATTGACCCCCATATAAACAGCACAGTGTTGAAGCTTACAAAGGGATTCCCAAGGGCAAATAAATAGAGCAGAGTAATTCTATTCTCCCAGATGTTCTGTGCAAGGAAGATTGGCTTTAAATAATATCTCCTTAAATACTCGTAGAAACTACAAAATAAAATAAAGTACAGTGTGCTTAGCTTCTATAAGCCATCACAAGGGCAAAGGTTGGTCTTTAACGGTTGTTTTTTTTTTAATCTCAGGGAAGGCGACTAAGTGATGTGCTAAGCCCAACCGCAATCTGGTTAAAACATAACGATGCTGGATATTGGTCACCCAAGTCAAATAAAATTGGCATCCCTCCTGCAAATCATTCGATATATATGAAACAACCATAGACTTCCTAGACTCTTTACGCTCTCTGCAATCCTGTCTATAATTTAAAAAAGAACCCTTTATTACACTCTGATCAAGTTCTATGGGGGTTGTGCAGTACAGGTGTTTTGAACAGCAGTTTGAAAAATCCATTAATATAGGAGAGCCAGGGGATTTTAGAAATCTAATCTAAAGCTAAGCAATCAAAAATAATTGATTTAGTAAAACCTGTTTCAGCTTTTCCCCAAATAGAATACCAAAGTAATAGAGGTTTCAATAAAAGCAAGTCTTCCAGATAGTGGCACCCACTCTCCTTATGAACAATGAAAGATGACGTGGAGGATGGTGTACATAACAAGCGCCTAAGGAAGCAATTCTCCTTGACCTGAAGGGAGCTAATGGTTGCATAGCCCCACAGGCCTCCACCATGCATAGCAGTTGACAACCCTCTCGCCTTGTATATATCAATCATTTCCGTAACTAGGTGACTCCCAAGTTTATGACAGAACCTAAATACTCCTTCACAGATTCAACTCATTTTCGACCAAGTATTTTGAATCTGTTGGGTCGATGTGCCATTACTAGTAAATAAAATCCCTAAATAACAAAATGAGTTTACTCTCGCAATTAGTGAACCCCCAATATAAAATGTCCTGCACTTCTGATCTTTTTTCTCACAGACCATCGTGTATGTTTTTGTCTTGGTAATCTTCATTTTTGTAGCCTCCACAAAGTCACCAAATGAGTTCATCAGTTTCTGCAGACCAACGGGTGTGCTTGATAGCAGGACAGCGTTGTCTGCATACAATGGTTCAGGAACTGAACGAACAACGACAGTGGGCGCCTCAGCCGGCTGCAGAACTTGAAGGGCACCATCGACCCCATTGATAAAGAGTGTGATCAGAAAAGTTGCCAGTACACACCCCTGCCTGATCCCCCTCTTAATTTTAAATGAAGGGGAACATTCCCCATTAGGCCCATACCGGACCTTTGCAGACATGTTTTCATACAGCTGTGAAAGGAAACAGACTATGGGCCTGATTTAGATCTTGGCGGGTGGGCTACTCCATCAGAAATATCCCATCTGCCGTATTAAAAGTGCCATAGGATATAATGTACTTGTAATACAGCGGACGGGATATCCGTCACGTTTGTGACGGAGTATCCCATCCATCGAGATCTAAATCAGGCCCTATGTCCTCCGGGGCAACAAGGGAAATCAAGGTAGGCCAGAGGATCGAATGGTCTACCAAATTAAAAGCGCTGCTAAGGTCAACAAAACATAAGTAAAGAGACCCTACCTTAGCTTTAGTGTACTTCCCAATAAGCAGATCAAGATTCACACACTGTTCCACTTTCCCCAGCCCTTTCCTAAAACCAAACTGTACCTCCGACACAATGGATCTATCCACTGCCCACTTCTCTAGTCCCTCCAAAAGGATCTTTCCCATTAGTTTGGCTGAGGAGTCCAGGACGGAAATAGGGCCGTAGCATTTAGGCTCAGATTTATCCCCCTCTTAAAAATGTATACTATCATTGATTCAGCCCAGGAATAGGGTATCGTACCCTCAGCGGTCGCGTTGACCCGGGTCAGAATAGTGCCCCATAATTCCATCAATGCTTTAAATGCATCAACAGGACCTCATGCTTTCCCCCCTGCACTCTGTTCTAGGGCATGGAGAACCTCCTCCAAGGTCATATATAAAGAGATATCATACAAACACAATTCCCCCTCGCCCATTCCCGGCTGAATATCCTCCTTATTGGAATCTAAAATACCTGAGAAGTGGGCGACCCATGCTTGGTGAGAGACGAAAGAAGTGAGTTCAGGGAATGAGTCACTTTTTAGGAAAGGAGTTTTTACTGTGCTCCAAAACAATGTCATATCCTTCATCTTGGCCACCTGGGCCAGGATTGACCAGGCCTCCTCTTGTAACACCCTCTTCCTTGCAACTAGTGCCTGGTTATAGTTCTTCCATAGGTGCTCAATCACTGAGTAATCCCTAGTGGAGCCATGTAGGCAAGGTCGGAGAAGTTTGGATGCCTGGGTACATGAATGAGCAACCCACCTGCAATTCCTTGTTATATTTGGTATTGAGGGTTGCATGAGTAATGTGCTGAGTGTTCTAGTGATCTGCCCAAAGGCATACAATAGCCTATCATGATCTCTTTCTTTACCCAGGCAGTAACTGAACTCGGCTGGGTTCATATTTAACAATTTCTGCAGCACACTACATGGATCAATCCCAGCCCATTTAATACAAACTCTGTTAGGCCTGACTGGAATTTGCGATACATGCAGTTTCTTTAGCACCTTTAACCTAAAGGGACATGGATATGACTAGTGGGTTATGGTCAATCACCGCTGTTGGGATAATACTGGGGATACTGGCCAGATTACTGTCAGAGGAGGAGCTCAAAACATGGTTGATAACAGTGTGTGCATCTCTCCCAATAAAGAAAGGAATCTGTTCACAATCATCCGCACATCTACTTTCCAGTAATATAAGGTCATATTTGAAAATTAACTAGTTCAATGTCTTCCCATACTCAGTATGTGGGAAATGCAAAATTCTGAATATAAGAATCCGTTACAAAAACAAATTAAGTATTTAGAGTGAATTGGGTGCAGAAATACTTCCAAGCCTGCATCAAGGCCATGATCAACAGCACTGCGGGAAGGGTCAAACACATTATTATAAAAATTCACCACCACTAAATCAGGACCACCCTTAATTGATAACCAGAGGAGTTAACAATGGGGGTGAGACAGACACCGACCTTCTAGTGGTGAATGATAGCAGGTTTGATATTAGAATCTGTAAATCTCCTTTGGCCTGCCCTCCTGGAGATGGTATAGCTGCACAAAAATAGGAAGAGAATCCTTCAACATGAATTGGGTCCACACGCCAGGTATCCTGGATGCAAATTACATCAGAAACTGAGATAATGTGAAACCAGTCTGGAGAATTCAGCTTATTTTAGAGCCACACACTTTCCAAGTAGTAAAATGGCATTCTCCTACATAAACCAGGTGATTTCCCTTTGGAGATAGATCTTGGGGGCTAAGTGTGTCTGAAATAGCCAACGGCGAGTGACCCACTACATGAAGGTAATCCTTTGTATTAAATATGTCCTAGGCACAATATTGAAAATGACAGTACCATGGTCATACATGGTCAGACTAATGGCACTGAATGGAAACAGGGACTTTGAGTGTGGTCGTACTTGTAGAGTCATGGCCTAGTGACTGTATAACCTGGTCACTTATATTGCCCACGCAGTTGCCCATGCTGGTAAAAGGAGAAAGCTCATCTGTAATGTAAAGTTAGTCATTCCCCTGGAGAGTGCTCAGAACCTGAAACCTATTAGACAAAGGAATGTGGGGCAGTAAGCAGTTGTTCAGGTGATCGTCAGTGGGCAACTTTGGGGCTCGACACAGATGGCGATACAAATAGCCCAAAGGAAAAAGCGCAATGCTTCCACCAGTTGGAGTAAGCGACACTGATCTTGACAAAGACTCTCCCGGCCGATCTGGCATGCTTGAAATTAATAATAACGCAGACCCCTTAAACGTTTTCTTAGCTGGGCCAATCCATCCTATTCTTCTTGTCAGCAAAATTTGATCGGCTTTGGCAATTGGAAATATAAACTTGAATTGAAGCCAAGGTAGAACTTTGTTCTTTAGCTTGACTAGGGTTTCAGATGTACAAGGACTCAGACGAAGAACGTTGACCATTACTGCCACACAAGGGCAACAGGCCAGAGGCAGATTGATGGCCACTGAGTTGGGAAAGTCCTCTGCTATTTCTACTCCCATTTCCTAGGGTCTAGTAGGGGCCGCCAGAAGAGAGTTCAGACGATCGCTTAGCACTTAGGTTCCGCGCCAGGCTTTCAGTAGCAGTTAATTGGGGTTGGGGCTGGGGCTGGGGCTGACTGAACTGGGTTAACTCCCTCTCTGAAATGGGAGGCCCTCCCATATCACATGGCCCAGGAGAATATTGAGCTTGACAAGGACAGTGCAGCAAAGAAGCACTCCTGCTTGTAAAGTTATTATTAGTGCAATTGGAGGGCAGGTTTTGACTACTTGTAGGATTTACATATGCTGGTTGTGCAGTCCCTGATTGGGGGAATTGATCACCTGGACCAGCAGAATGCAAGCTCTTAAAATTGTAAAAAAAGATCTTCAAAGTCTCCCAGTCGTTTGGCAACCTTTACACCATCCAGGAGTCTTCCCTGGAATGTGTTTAGGTCCCCCCTAAATGTATAGTAGTAAGAGCTGGGCCACTGGCAAAATTTGTAACAGCATGGGAGTCCAAAGTTGGGATAAATGTCCTTGCCCCCTGACGTCTTTTGAATTTTCTCACGGAGGCGCTATCATGTGGCGATGCTGGCACAAAACGGTTATCCTGGTTAAGGTCAATAGGGATAGCTGCTGCAAGAGATACTGTATGCAAAATTTGTGAATTGACCCTGATAGGGGGTCCAATGCAGTTATGGGGGTAGGCTCAGTTCAAATATGTAACGTTATCTCTGGAGATCACTATAGCCCAGAGGCCAATGCAATAGTGGCAGATAGGCGTCATTCGGCATGTTCAATCTCCTTATTTAGGATGCCCACTGTCTTTTTAATATAGCCATCCAATGTGGATACATTTTTCTCCAGCATTTGCTATATTTGCCTTGCGCTTCACCATCATAAAATAGGACAGTAGAACAGTGACTAATGAAATAAACTTCACTGTACCTTAAGTAGACACCAGAAAGTGAAATCAAGGGGGGTGGCACAGCCCGGCCTCCTCAGGGCAAAGACTCACGGGCCCTTGGCCCAGGTGCATCCTGCACAGCTGGAGTGAGTGCGGCACTTTCTAACACCTCTGAAGTCAAGCAGTCCTCCCCTGCAGGTCAGCTGGCATGTCCCGGTGCAAATTTCTCTAGGACCTGGAGCCCCGACGACTGATGCTGCCAATGGATGGAATCCCCTGCAGCAGGAGTGAGTGTGGTGCTTTGTAGTGCCTCTGATGTCAAGCTCTCATCCCCTGCAGTTCCACTGGCATCTGCTGGCACAAATTCCTCTGGGGCCTGGTGTCACGACGACGGATGCGCCCAATGGACTGAGTCTTGTGCAGCGGGAGTGAGCGTGGCGCTTTGTAGTGCCTCTTCTATCAAGCGCTATTCTCTTGCAGGCCATTGGTGCCTACCGGAGCAAATTTCTCTTGGACCTGGAACCCCAATGACTGATGTGGCCAATGAATCTTGTAGGACAGGGTGCATGGTACTTAAAAAGTAGGAAATATTTACTTACGTTTTACATGTCCTGTCAGTGAAAAACTCCAAAAGGCGATAACTGTAGCATGGCTGGCTGTTCCATAGACTAATACTAGATGATCTTATTACACTTAATAAGTGATAACCTCAATTTTGGAGTAGATAAATACTTATTCCACTCATTTGAATTGTAATTTAAAATCCTCTTACATGGTTAAGTCGGACTTTAATTTACTCTTCTGAAAAAGCCACTTTTAGAAAGTTGGAATTTTCTTGCCTAAAATAAATGTGCCTTTCTGCCAGTGCCACATGACTGTTAATGGCTCTCTAGGGGTGTGATGTGTATTCCTTCCAGCTGGGACAAAAGGGCCTTGGCTATTGGGAAGGGTGTTTCTCTCCTGAGCAGGATGGCCTGGGGGGTTGTACACACCCCTTCCTGAACTTCAAAGTGTAGCCTGAGGACTGTGCCCGCCCTCCTTCCAGACTTTTGATGATGCCTGGCCTGTCAATGGCAAATGCAGCCCAAACTTGAACCTTTCTGCCCATTGTCCCCTATAGAGAGATTGGAGTCAAACCCAGGGAATGAGAAATACTGAAGAATCAGTTCAGAGTTAGGCTAAGGGGATGGCCCCGAAACAAAGGCTGGCACTGGGTATAAAAGCGGCACCCTCAGAATCTATCATCAGATCACTCTTGGTCCTGATAAGACTCAGAAGAAGGACTAACTGCTGTCTGTAGAAGGACATTGGACCTGTTTGTCTTGAACCAAGGATCCCTGAAGTGACTCCAATGGTTAGTTGGATGACCTCCTGTTTGAGTTACAGGCACACAACACGCTTCATGAAGCCACAAGAGTTCGATCAGGATTGGGGTGGGATGTGATCATATTTCTTAAGGCCCTGGATGAAACTTGCTGCAGCATATAGCAAGCCCTTAAGAGGTGCCAGTGTGGTGTCTGGGAGGCCATGGAGTAGGGTATTACCACAATCCATATGTGAGAGTACAAGCAGTTGAACAGAAGTTCTAAAGTGGCTTTCTGGAAGAAATGGTTTGACTTTCTTTAGAAGAGAGCTGGTACCAAGCTGTATTTGGTTTTTGTAGTGTGTTGAGGGTGAGGTTCGTGTCCAGAATGAATCCAAGTGACGTGGCATTCAGTGAAAGTTGCAGTTCAAAGCTATCAAGGTTCTGTTGTGTAGTTCATATAAATCTATATAGGATCTGCACGTTTAGACAACGTAAACTATGGGACTGGTATCCAGACTGATTCCAGATACCCCCACAGGATAGGTTGGTCTGTAATCCTTCTAGCTCACAGTGCCCCTATGCACCCCTCTTACCAAGGAATTAATCATTTCTGGAAACTATCGAACATGACAACCCTGATCCCTCAGAATAGTGGAAACAGTACAGTACTTTTCGCTCAGTCACTCGTGCTCACTTCATCTCAGAGGAATACACAGAATAAACTGTGGGGACGTTTTTCAATAAGCATTTATTGAACCAGCATCATTCTAATGTAAAATAGGTGTGCTGAAACAACCATAAGACAGAAACAAATATAAATGATTGTATGCACCAATAGAGTGAAAGGATGGTAGATTCCTACCTTAGTGCTAAAACAATGGATATGGCAAGTATAAAAATACATGACAGTAATAAATGCGTACTCCTACGATGCACTCCTAACTAGATGTATCTACGTGTACCTAGCATGTATGTAGGTGTAGAGCCAAGATTTCCTCTAGGATAAAGCCAACCCCATTACCTGAAGTGAGAGACTGTGGGACCCCGTCTTGGTCTTGAGATAGACACCCTGCGAGGGATGTCAGACCACTGCGAGCTGGAGTGTCTGAGTGCAGGAACCTCAGCGTCTTGCATCAGTGTGTCAGCATGGAAGTCCTTTTTCTCCTCTCTCTGCCTCTGCAAAGATATGGTGTTTATATACCCAAAGTGGTACCCTCAGGGGATCTACCTTGCTGTGTCATGTCGGACTAGGAATGACCCTTATACATAGTTATTATGCAGGAGATGGTAGTCCTGCTGAGAATCCAAGAATCCTCATGCATAATGAATGAGGCTAGTTTTCGGAGAAAACCCCACTTCATTTAAGCAGTACCGTAACTAGGTAAAAGGTCAGTACCAAGAACCATTATGTAGTGTAATCGCAGGGGAAATATAGGTGAAAGGTTTGGTTACTACCTGAGCCTATATCGGGGTACCTGTATGAAACATAACAGTTCATGTCATTGAGCCAGTTTTGTATTGAATCTTGTTTATTGTTCTTGGCAAACACCATGAATACAGTCTTGGTTGGGTTGAGCTTGAGGTAAATGCTGGACATCCAGGTCTGGATGATGTGCAAGCAGTGTTTGAGATGGTGGATGTCTGAAGTAGAGGAGACTTTCAAGTACAGTTTACGTTTCATCATCACATTGGTGAATCTTGATACTGTTATCTGTTTATAAAGCACCAAGTGGCTTTATGTATAGGTTTAGGATGACAGGAGACAGTATGGCGCTCGGGGGGACTCCACAGGTGATAGGGATCTTGTGTTACCTGAAAGTGCCAGCATGAACAAACTGATATTGGTTGGAAAGAAGGAGAAGAATCAGTCAAGGACATTACTGGTGATTCCCATTCAAGACTCAGCAAGTGCATGAGAGTGGGATGGTCGACTGTGTCAAAGGCAACTGAGAGGTCCAGCTATATCAGGAAGCAAGGGGTCATCTTCATTTGTGGTCATTAGGGCATTATCTAAGATGTGTTAGGTAGCGGTTTCTGTGCTGCAGTGTGATCTGTAGCCAGTTTTGTGGTCGTGCAGGAGATGGTTAGCATTGATGTGGTCTGGAGTTAGATTTCCTAAGCCTAGAAAAGATCCGAGTGAATGTGGGTCACTTAAACGTATTATTCTATTAAGTATTGATTATGAAATAGTTAGGACAATTATTTCCAGCGGAGTAGCAAGATTAGTTAGACAATTTATGTTGCCAAATCTAACTTGCTTTATTGAAGGCTGACTTTTATCCGTCAGTGTACTCTGTATATGTGAGGCAATAGTTATAGCCAAGACAGAATCCATTCGGATTTTGGATGCAGTAAAAGCATTCAATCTCACCAATTGGTCCTTTGTACAGCATGCACCTTGATGGGGTTTCCCAATGAATTCTGCATACTCCTCATTTTCCTTTATCATGCATCCCTCTTATTATTAATGTTATTATTATTATTCTAATTATTATTATTATTATTATTACTATAGTTGCTTCTCTTGGACAAATAGCAGTTGAGAGGGGACAAGAAAGGATTGTGCATTATACCTAATATAGTTTGCCATTTTTGTTGAAACTTTATCACGTTGTACGTAAAAGACATGTGATAAGTCACCCCTGAACTTGCCCCGGCACTGAAATTATTATTGTATGTCAATTAAGTAGTTATCTTCCTTTCCACAGAATTTGTTATTATTCAGAACACTATCTCTGCCACTAATAGGCTTAGCAACAGCAGATCAAAAAATGGTCAGACTAAGAGTTGTTAAATATTTAGGAGTTCTTCTAAATGTTCGGAATTCTGATTTGTAGAAACTAAATTATTTAACTGGCATATATTGAAAAGAGCCTTCAGAATTGGCGACATATCCCGCTTTCAATGGTAGGGAGAAAAAGATCTGATAAAATTAAATATCTTGACCAGTTTTTTTTTTTTGCAGTGCTCTCCCTGCAGTCTAGTGAAACCTATTTGTAATAAGTTATATTGCTTAATCAACCTTAAATATTTGGTTAGGTTAAACCCCTTTTGTTTCAAGATACATGGTTTGCAGTACATTATCTGAATATGGTTGGGCTTTACCAGATTTTGAGTTTTATTATCTAGGTTCTCAAGCTCAACTCGAAGAAAGATTGTCATTCCAGCCCCAATAAACCCTTATTTCACTCATTTAAATGATTACCTGAGGGGAAAACTTGTAATATAGGGATATGCTGTTAAGTTCAATAGTCTGAAATATTTCAAGAGAGTATGATTAAAGATCCTACAAGAGATGTCTAAAATCTGTAGGTATGGTTTAAGAAATGTAAAGAATTAAGCTTACAGTGATTGTGTACCACTAAGGTAAACCTATGCTCCCTGGCGGCCAAAATCAAATCGGGTTCTCCGTTAGACCCTGCGCCCCCAGCTATTTTGGAACGTGGGCTCACTGCTCTTGCTCCTAGATTATGCGCCGTGCTTAATCTGTCATTTGAAGCCGGTTCACTTCCAGCAGAGTGGAAGCATGCGATGGTGATCTCCTCAAAAAACCATCTCTAGACTCTTCTAAACCGGAGAACTTTCGGCCAAGTTCCTTGCTTCAATTCCTGGCGAAATTGGCTGAAAAGCATGTCAAATTTCAACTGATGGAGTTTATTACAGAGAACAGTATCCTCCATGAGACTCAATCTGGTTTCAGGCCACAGTATAGCAAGGAATCTGCCTTGCTTTAGCCTCTAAGACGCTACGCAGAGTGGCCGACGAAGGAAAAACTGGTGCTCTTATCATGTTGGACCTCAGTGCAGCGTTCGACACAGTCTCGCATGCTGTGCTGCTGGAACGACTGTGGACACAGGGCATAAGGGGAAGAGCTTTTGATTGGATTGCAGATTTCCTTCAGAAGCGCTCTTTCCAGGTAATTCAGTAGCCATATACCTCTGACATTATCCCCTTGCAGCAGGGAGTGCCACAGGGATCAACACTGAGTCCTACTCTTTTTAAATTGTATCTCCGCCCTTTTGCGGACGTAATTGAAGGCCATGGCATGAGAATGGTGTCATATGCTGATGACACTCAGCCAATCATCACATTAGTACACGTTGACGGAAGTGCTGCAGCGAATTTTACATCTTGTCTAGCTGACCTGCTGACATGGATGCAGGCTAGCTGTCTGAAGTTAAATGCGGACAAAACAGAGGTGTTGGTGGTTGAGAAACAGTTCTCGATTTGGTCCTCCGCATGGTGGGCTGTTGAACTGGGCCCCACCCCAATCCCTAAACCCAAAGTGAAAAATCTGGGCATACTTTTTGATGTACAGCTATCATTTGAAAGTCAGATCAGGGCCACGGTGGGCACCTGTTTTGGAGTGCTGAGGCTGTTGAGGAAGATTCTAGGGCTAATACCGGACTCAGCACAAAAAACGGTAACCCAGGCTCTGTTGGTGTTCCGACTTGATTACTGCAATGTGCTATACTTGGGGATCTCCAAAGGCAGACTGGAAATGCTTCAAAGAGTACAAAATGCAGCAGCCCGGATGCTACTGAGAATTACGAAATCGATTGCCATTAGTCCCGGTCTGGCTGACCTACACTGGCTCCCCATTAAGCACAGAGTCTCCTTCAAAGCTCTCTGTTTTACACCCAGGATACTGAATTGGAGGGGTCATAGTTACCTTTTTCCCTTGATTAAAGCTTACACCCCTTCCAGAGATCTTAGATCTGGGCAAGCAGCTCTGGCAGTGATTCCTAGAGTGCGTCAAACGCGACTGGGGGGTAGCTCCTTCAGTCTCCGTGCGGCCAAGCTGTGGAACTCAATGCCACTCAACCTGGGACTCGAACCTTCAGAGGCAAGTTTCCAAAAAAACCTTAAGACTTGGCTCTTTAGGCAGAGTTAGTAGGAGCACAGGGCCTAACTGTTTCTGACTCTATCTGACCATGATATAAGGCTACTGCTTAGTGCGGGGACACTCCTTGGGAATAACCAGGTGCTCTACAAATTCTAAATAAATAAATAAGGGTTAACCCCAGCCTCTCAGTAAATCTCACAACCGGATATTCTGAATGGCATCATTTTGGCATTTAGTAAGTTGATCAGGTATTTGAGAAAAATGTTTTTGTAGATTTCACTGAGAGACATGGAAAATTTGTGATAGGATTTCGAGGTAATTTTTGTAATACAGAAGATATATATCTAAAACCAGCAACTATTAGACCCATACAAAATACAAAGCTAAGGGAGAAATGGAGGGAAGATGTTAATCTGGGGCTCACTTTGGTTAAATGGGCTGATTTAAATACTACTATGCATTATCTACTCGTATTCTCAAAGCTCCAGACAAATTCAGTATTTTGTTTTAAATTGATTATTTTATACTCCAGTAACACTAAATAAAATTCCCCTCAAAATAAGTAAGTAAAAATATTATAGAGCTCACAAATGCAAAGCCGTTTTGATGCTAGCGTCACAAAACAACAAGCATTGGAAATGCAATAGGTCTCGCATTTTTTTAAGTTAGAGCTATTGGCATTGTAAATGGCAATGTCTGTTACCTACTAAGGGAGGATGGAGGGAGCAGTTGGTGTCGGAGTGCCAAAATGCTCTGTTGGAGAGTGACTGGCCAAACGTAAACCAAACAAGCAGCGACTTTTAAAAAAAGAATGCATGTGTGGACCGTGTAAGTGTGCAGCTATGAAGCATATTTTTAACAACTAAGCTTGGGGAATACTTGGATATTACTTTGTGCCAGGGAACAAAACAGAGCCCGATAGAGACCCGTTTCAAGGCCCCCTTTTAAAAACTTCCGGTGCTCAGTGAGACCCGGCCCACTTAAAGCCCTGGGTTTTGCACTCTAATTGTGGAAATAATCGTAGGTATTGGTGCTTGGGTACCAACTCATGCACGTTTTCCATCCTAACCAGGTGGTTTTCCCATTAAATGATTCCTCCTTGGGAAATGTGAATAGGAAAGAAGGATGGCAGCACAATTCAAACACACTACTGCAATTCCGGTGAAAACAGGTTTTTCTACCCACAATGGTATCATGAAAAAGCCCGGAGGACGGGCCCTTCAAGTACATGACCAAATGGTTGTGCAGTGGTTGCCTCTCAGACAGTGTGTTCTGGACTTGTAAAGTCTAAGTTGGGCAAAGGCGGGCGCATGTCCCGGTGCTGGTGCCGTGGGGAAGGTACTAAGTCAGTTTTCCCAGTGTCAAACACCAAGGAGTTAGCCACTGAAGTAAGCGTACTTCCTTAGAAGGGTGGGAAATACACTATACAGTTGGACACACAGGATAGGGGATACCGGCTGGACGGTATACAGGTAAGGGATGTGGGAGAGGGGACTAGAGTCCAGAGCCATAAGGTGATAGAGGACAGAACAGGAAGCTGGCAATGGGGCGAGAAAAGAGGAGGACAGGAAAGAGAGCAAATGGACAATAATTGGGGCCGAGCACCAAGCAGACACAGGGGCAGAACAGGACATAAGTAATAGCGATGAGAAAGAGGAAAGAGAAGGGCAATTAATTAGAAAGGTACATTGTATATACACACGCACACACATCCCCACATGTTATTTTTCCATTACGAAGAAATGAAAAAGTATGAGCAATGTACACAGGAACAAACTTGCATTGTATTGTAATTGCATTTATATAGCGCTTACTACCCCTGACGAGGCGTCGAAGCACTTTTTCGGCGAGTAGCACGCTACTCCGGGACCCAAAGAGGATTAGTGTTGAATTTGTATAGTGAAACATGCAAGTAAATTTTAAGTGGTGGATAGGTTACTCAGTTATTTGGATTCGGAAGGATAGCAGAAAGATAGAAGAGGAAAAAAGGTTTGTATTTATATAGCGCTTGTTACCCCTGATGGGGTGTTGAAGCACGCTACTCCGGAAACCCATAAAGGATTTGTGGTGAATTAGTATAGTGAAATATAGAAAGTAATTTAAGTGGTGGATATTAGTCAGTTATTTGGAGTGAGAAGGATAGGCGGAGGGATAGAAGGGGAAGAAAGGTTTGCATTCATATAGCACTTGTTACCCCTGATGGGTGTTGAAGCGCTTTTCTGGTGAGTAGCACGCTACTCCGGAACCCATAAAAGGATTAGTGTTAGTGTACACACAGTCTCTCACATACATTCACAATGCACACACACACACCTGTAAACACACACTCAGCCTTTCACATTCATACCTTCACACAGACGCACACCAGTACATACAAACACACACCAAATACACACCTGTACACACACAGCCTCCTCAAATACACTCACACCTGCGCACACACCAGTAAATAGAAACACACACCTGCTCGCGCCCAGCATCTCACATACATTCACACAGACACTAGTACATACACACACCTGTAAAAGCACACTCAGCCTTTCACATTCATTCACACCTGCACACAGACGCACACCAGTACATACAAACACACACCAAATACACACCTGTACACACACAGCCTCTCAAATACACTCACACGTGCGCACACACCAGTACATACAAACACACACCTGCTCATGCCCCGCATCTCACATACATTCACACAGACGGACACTAGTACATACACACACCTGTAAACACACACTCAGCCTTTCACATTCATTCACACCTTCACACAGACGCACACCAGTACATACAAACACACACCAAATACACACAGCCTCTCAAATACACTCACACCTGCGCACACACCAGTACATACAAACACACACCTACTCGCGCCCAGCATCTCACATACATTCACACAGATGGACACTAGGAGCGGGGGGCGAGGGAGCCTGCCGTCTGTGCCGCGCGCTGATGTGGGTCCTAGACACGCGGAGCAAAGGCGGGACATGCGCCCGCCTTTGCCCAATTGCGTGCCGTTTTTTTTTTAAAAACGCACGCTACAGCCAATGTGGGCTTCCGAAAGCAAAACCACACGCAGGAGCGTGTGGTTAGCTTTCTAAAGCCCTTTCTAGAGGCGGCTTCATTGCGCATCCATCACAGAGCTGCTACTCGGCCGGTAAGTGGAAAAACTGCAGTGCTCCGGCGGGTGGCTCGCCATGCCCTCCTGGGACTTTGGGATTACCTGCTTTCAACTGGTGGTATCGGCCGGCTGAGGGAGAATCCCTGTGTGTGAGCATCACTCCATGCGCGAACAGCCCAACACCAGCTGCGCCAGCCCCTCCCTCCCCGAGCCTGCACATGGCAGCAAGTGCACCTCACAGCAGCGACTCTTCATTGCTCTGTGCCCTCTGCCCTCCCGCCTTGATTCCTTCTCCCTAGTGCCTGCCGGCAAAAGATGGTCCAAAAACACAGAGATGAAGCTGTGCTGTCCCCTCAACTCCAAACCCCTCGCTCCCCGAAGTCTCCTCCCTTCTCCTCTCACTGCCACTTGGTGCTTGAGGTGCAGAGTGGGTGATGTATCTGCCGCAGCCGCTAGAGGGCGGAGAAGATCAACTTTTCGCTCTTTACGGCTGAAGCGGAAGATACTAATTTTAGACCGTGTTGGTACTTAGCAGTCCCAGGTAGCATTCGGCTCAGACTTCTTCTGCTGAAGGCACTCACCTACTGAAAGTTTTTATAACACACAGGCCTCGAAAAAGAGCAGCTCTTCAAAGAATGAACAACCCTCGTAATGATGCATGTTACAGGATGCAACACATGTTTTGCATAATGTATGGTCTGTCATGTAAAAGAGATCAGACTGTTTCAATATAACACGCGAGGCAGATTAGAATAGTCGATCTCACGGCACTGCGAATATCCAAACAGAGCCACCTTAATCCCCCTCCCCGCTCCAGACGTGAACTTTGACCCTTGTTGCACCTGGTATCAATTATGCGGGGGTCGCTGAAGCCCTGAAGCTGCCCTTCTGAAGTGAAAACTCGCCGTTTGCCGTGTGACAGGCTCGTTCAGGCTTTATTTACTCCATGCACAGACAGCAAGGGTCCCCGAAGACACTTGCATGCATTCCTCAATAATGCAAAAATGTCCCGGGGCGTTAACATCCAGCAGGAACGCTGCGGGAAGGCACGTGGAGTCTGTGCATGTAAACTAAGGGTAACAAGCACGGAATAGAAACCTGTGGTGTGCGCGCACCACAGAGGAGCCGAACGCGAAACCAGTGGTGCGCGCGCACCACAGAGGAGCAAGGGGGAGGAAGCGCGGCAGCGGCAGCGAGACGAACGCGCGCTGCTGCGCGTGCTGGCCACCAACGGGAATGTGCGGAGCTAAGCGCGAGACCTAAAAAGTGAAAGCCATATAGAAACTACTTAGTTAGAGAGGAAAAGAGCCAAGTTTTTAGCAGTTTCCTAAAGTGTGTACGATTGGGTTGCGATCTCAAAGAGAGACGAATAGTGTTCCAAAGCTTGCATGCCAAAAAAGAGAAACTTTTGCCTTCCCATCTACCTTTGTGAATTCTTGGAATGTCCACTAATTTCGCCACACCAGATCTAAGATTGCGATTAGGGACATGCCACACAAAGATCTTCTGAAAATACAGAGGGCCCGTTTTGTGAAGTGCTTTGTGAACAATACACAAAGCTTTAAATTTGACCCTCTCACAAATAGGAAGCCAGTGAAGGCCAGAAATATGTCTGTGAAATGGAGCTGAATTTAGGAATTTTTAGAAGCAGACGAGCTAGCGCATTTTGCAAGGATTGAAGCTTCGGTTGCAAGCTTTTTGAATTCCTAAGTAGGTAGAAGCAGTAAGATGTGACATGATTTATTTCCTTTGAGAAATAGATTTGTCCATAAAGATAACACCCAGATTCTTTACTTTCCAAGCTGGAGATGAAAGAGGCCCAAGATTAAAGGACCGCTATGAGGTGTTCAAGAATGAGGTGTTATTTGCGAAGAGGAGCACCTCTGTTTTCTCAAAATTCAATATGAGACAGTTTTCCTGCATCCAAGTTGCAATATGTGCCATACAGTTATTAAACTTGTTGGCAACCTCATTAACATCAGATGAAATAGACACAACTATTTGTGTGTCATTGGCATAAGAGACTGCAGAGAAACCATGGAACCAAGTGACTTTCGCTAGGTGGGTAACATGAAAAGCCTGGGGCTTAGCGATGACCCCTATGGCACCCCACAGGGAAGAGAACAAGGGTTAGAAATAAATTCCCCAAAGGCCACTGTCTGCTCTCTACTAGATAGGAAAGAGCTGAGGCTGGTGAGGGCTGTGCCTCTGATCCCACTTCCCTTTAGCTGATTGATAAGTAAAGATTGGTTCACCGTATCAAACGCGGCAGAAAGATCAAGAAGAATAAGCGCAACCCTCCCTTATCTACTAGTATTTAAATCTCCTCAGTAGCAATGGCTAAGGTGGATTCTGTACAATGCTGGGGTCTAAAGTCAAATTGTGATGAGTCCAAAAGGTTGTTGGCATCAAGAAAGGACACCACGTCCTCATTAATAGACCCCGCTAGTATTTTTGGCATGCAATTAAAAGCAAGAAATGGGCCAATTTTATTGTCACTAGGGTTCAAGTAAGGTTTCTTTAAAAGAGGAAGTAGTGACGCCTTTTTCCAAGCTGCTGGAAATTGGCCAGAGGTCCAAACATTATTTAGGAGTTTTGTAAGATGCACATAAATTGTACTGGAGACCATGTGCAGTATGTAGGGCGGGGAAGGGTCCAAGGGAGAACCTGACTTAGCTGTCTCCAGTGGTTTCCAACTGTCATAATACTCTATCTTCAGAAAAAGCAGTAAAATTATCAAGGGTGTTTGAAATGGCATCCACATTAAATTGCTGATCTAAGGAGGTTTTAGGAAAGCACAATGAAACCACTACAGGATTAGCCCCCTGATTAGAGGAGAATTCTTCATAAACGCTATTTACCTTCAGTTAGAAGAACTCTTCCAACTTATTACAAAAAACTTGAGATGGGGTAAAAAACTTACTATTGCTGCAAAGTGATGACCTTAAAGAGTTCTCTTGAAGAGTGTTTGGCCGTATTTATTTTATCTGCATAGTATTTCGTTTTTTCTGAGAAAATTAGAACTTCGTACTCACTAATAGTTAATTTGTATTTATCTTTCTCTCCAGAACTATAATTTCTCCTCCATCTCTGTACTTAGGCCCTACATTTTTGTTTGAGTTTTTTTAATTCGGAGAGACAGGCTTTTCCTATGAAAACAAGTATTTTATGCACTATGTGTACTCAAGACACTGATACATGGAAGCATATGACATGGGACTTGTTCCTAGATCCGCGTAGTTTGGATTTGCATATGCACCTTACTGGAAAAGGCCTTAGAAACATCCTTGGATTTCAATCCACATGAAGTCTTAGGAGGTGCCGTGCTCACAGAAATAACCCGACCAATAATCCCTCATAGTTAAAACAATCATTGTACAGGATAGATATCTAAACTGAGAAAAATCATGACTTCAGAATAACTTTTCTTTCTCTGTAGGGTACAAAAAATTGGATTTTTCAAAATGTGGGGGAAAGTCCTTGGATAAGAATTCAGTGAGGGACATGTTTTTTATTGATTCCAATCACCCTGAATACATTCTGTGTGTCTATTGCTCATTTTATGTATGTTTGTAGGCATGAAGGGCATATTTCATAGTTTTTAGGGCTTTTTTAATTTGTCCACAGAAATGTGTAGCATATAGTTAGCAGTTGTGTGCCTGTAGTATGTGTTGCCAAATCTGATCTTAGAGGGAGCCATTGTTGTGTATTGCATTTATGCATGTTGTGTTTCGTTGCATTTGTATTGACCCTAAATTCTGCGTGGGCAATATTAGGGCCGATTACAATATCGGTGGGACCGATGATGGAGCAAGGTTTCACAAATGAAACTTGCTTGTACGTAATCCTTCTCATAGTATTAATTTATTAAAATTTGTATTGTCTAATCTAATACTTGCATACACTACATGAAAATAGAGACGCTTGCCTATGTGTTTTACTAATGAATAACGCTTGTCCGTAATCTAAAATGGCCGCTAAAGCGCGGGAACCTCTCTGCGCATGTCGCAACCTGATCACATGGTGTGACGTCTTTCTTTGCTTGGTGGGAAAACTTTGCTTCTGCGCAGTGTGTTTTAAAATGGCTGCTTAATGTTTTCACATGCTTCAGCTTGCTCTTATGTCTTTATTAATTTGTCGTTTTCCAACGCTACTAATGCGGGATAGAATTTAAAATTAAATGGGAATAGAGTAGAGAAACTGGGTATACAGTGAAACATTTTATTTTGTAATTTTAATATTTTCTTCTTGCATTTTATTAGTTTGTAAAACTTGGGCCTGGGTTGCTGATCTGTAAATCGAGAGACGATGGTTCTGCGCATGTGTCCTGTGTGCCTGCCAAAATGAAGTCAACTTGGACATCTCCCAAGGCCGTGAACTAGTGGCCGAAGATGCTGTACTTTATGTTTCCGTTGACAAATTTGATACTTTTTCCCTGTAAATTGTATAAAATTTCGTCGTGAGACGGGTGGGAAATAAAGTGAATGTATTAATTTGAAGGGGTGGGAATCTGAAGACAATAGGCTTCACAATTTAAGCCAAATTAGTAATGGTGCGAGAATCCACCCCCTGTCCCTGTCCAATCATAAGTAGTGGTCCCATATTTTAGCAACATTAGTGGGAGGTACATGGTGTAGAAGGGTATAATAGATATAGAATTAGTTAGCTTAGAGCTCCAGACTGTCATGCTGACCGGTTGATGACTGAATCGCTGTCCGGAAGAGGTCCTGAGGAGGGGGCGGCGGAGTCCATTAGACGGGAGAAATCGAGGAGAAGCTGAGTACCAGAGAGGGGAACGACGCAGGCGTCGTAGGTAGAGAGGTCACCGGTCCTGTCCTGATCCTGGAGGAGGTCTTGCTCTTCATCCTTCCTGGGTCCCATCTTTCCAACTCCTTGGCTAAGGGGTTTGGTTCTCACACTTAGGTAAATATATGCAACCTTTAGTTGCGCTGCTGTCTCTATCTTCTCTTTTCCTGAGGGATCGTCATTTATTAGCAATAATTATTCTATGCTTTTTCATGGATATTGCGATTAAGTACCGTGTTTTTCTGTATTTTACTCTGCTAAACTTTAGATAAACATTTTAAAACTTCCTGACTCAGTGGTTATTTCAGGATTTATGAACTGTAATGAATGTCACTCATTTTAAACTTCCCAATTAGCAAAGGATTCATTGGTAAGTCATTACTCTTCAATCAAAAGGTAATTGGTAGCAGGGATTTTGATAAAAGAGTATATCTGACACCCAGCGTAAGTATTAGCGTAGTATGAATGTATGGGCCCAAGTGAGTGTTTTGTGTATGAATGCTGTTTGCTAATATCGCGCTGGATCACCGACACTGACATCTATATCGGCAGTCAGACTGCCGCATTACGAAGCGGGCGATCGGACTGCATTGTTCCAGGGATCTACCGACAGCTTCCGACGGGCTCAAGGAGCCCGTCGGGCGGTCAGTCAGTCAGATCGCATTCCCCACAATGGAGGAGGTGCCTTCTCAGGCACCACTGTGGGGGTTACGAGCCACCTTTCCACCAGCCATTTCATGTTGATTCTTCTGACGTGAAAAGGCTGGCAGAAAGGCTGCATTGGGGCCCCTAGCAGGGCCCCTGTCCCCCGTGGCCCTCCGCTAAGGGCCCTGGGGAGAACCTATGGTGCCCCCCTAAACATCCCTGCATCATGTGGGAGGTCCTGCATGGTGCCTGCCACAGGGTGCAGGGATGTTTAAAAACATGCCTTTTGACATTGGGACTTTTGCTGCAACCCTTTTCCAGGCCGCAGCACAAACCTCAATGCAACGAGGCATGTTTCCGACTGCCTCCACGGCGGTTGGATCCTAATTTGGCGGTTGGGACCACCAACTACTCGTCAGCCGGTCCCTTTACCACAGCTATGCCGTTTGGACGCTTGTCCGACTGCCATCGTAATCGGCCCATTGTGTTTAAAGGTTGCATAGTATCTCTATGAAGATATCTGCTGATTTTTTGCTCATGTGTTTTTAATTACAAAAGTACCACAAAAAAACAGTTCATAAAAATACTAGATGAATAAATTACAATTGCGTAAGTGCGCCTTAAATAGATAAGATAAATTCCCTCTGCCTTTCATATTCATGTGCTTCATATACTATCCGGTATAATCAAGACTAGATAAAAGTCCCCCCCTTTTTAAAAAAAAAAATACTTCTGGTGTAAAATCAGGATTTAGCGTGATCACCCAGTAAATAATAGGGTCTCTCATTTTCCTAAGCTTCGACTGATGAGGGCTGGATTGAATAATAGAAATTTCTAAGCCATTTTAAAAGATGCGCCCTGGCGGACCACATCAAAGCGAACTCTAACCACAGCAATTAACTCTTCAACATTGTCAGAGAGTTCTCCTGCCCTTCACTCACCTAGAACATGATCTCCCCATCCCAGGACCTCTGTAACACCCTGGCGGACTACTTCCACAACAAGATAGCCACCATCTACAGAAACTTCGAACCCTAACCCACCGACTGTGACAGCCTACTCACGCCAACAGATGCCACTCACGACCAACCGCTCACCACCTGGCAACAACTCACCACACAGACCAACACAGCCATCATGAACTCCATCCACTATGGAGCACCGATGGACCCCTACCCCCACCACCTCTTCAACCTCAGGAGCAAGGAAATCAGCTGCAAACTCGCCTCCATTCTCAACACATCCATCGTCCCAGCCACCTTCCCTAACCAATGGAAACATGCAGAAGTCAGACCCCTCCTCAAGAAACCCTCTGCCGATCCCAGCAAACTCAAGAACTACTGTCCCATCTCTCTGCTCTCCTTCCCCACCAAAGTCCCCGAGAAGGCCATCAACGATCAACTCACTGAACACCTGGAGAGCAACAACCTGCAGGACACCTCCCAAACCGGCTTCCACGCCGACCAAAGCACTGAGACTGCCCTGATCGCTGCCACTGACAGGACCATCCTCGACCAGGGAGAAACAGCGACTCTGATCCTCCTTGACCTCTCAGAATCGTTCCCACCACACTTTCATCAAGATACTCTATCACATCAGGATCCAGGGAGATGCCCTCAAATGGATCACATGCTTTCTAACAGGACAAACCCGGAAAATACGCCTTCCACCCTTCACTTTGGAATCCAAGAGCATCATCTGCGGCATCCCTCAACGCTCATCCCTTAGCCCCACCCTGTTCAACACGTACATAATACCTCTGGCAAACAACGTCCGAACCCATGGCCTCAACATAATATCCTACGCAGACAACACCCAGCTCATCGTCTCACTCTCAGAAAACCCCTCCACATCTAGGACTAACTTCCACAACTGCATGAAGAGCATCACGACTGGATGAAGACCAAATGCCTAAAGCTCAACACAGACAAGACTGAGATGCTGATGTTTGGGAACAACACCTCCCCATGGTCTGACACCTGGAGGCCTTCCAAACTTGGACCCACACCGACAGACCAGGCCCATAACCTTGGCATCATCCTGGACAGGACACTCACCATGAAATGCCAGATCAACACAGTTGCCTCCACCTGCTCCGACACCCTCTGCAAGCTCTGAAAGATCTTCCGATGGCTCACCGTCAACACCAGGAAAGCCGTCACTCAAGCCCTAGTCACCAGCCAGCTGACTACGGCAACGCACTCTACATAGGCCTCCCCACCCAACTCTTAAAGAGACTCCAGGCGATACAGAACTCAGCTGCCAAGTTCACCCTCGACTTCCCCAAATACACCCATGTCACACCCCGCCTCAGGAACCTCCACTGGCTCCCAATCCAGAAAAGATGCCAATTCAAGATGCTGATACATGCCTAAAAGGCCCTCCAAGGCCAAGGACCATCATACATCAACCTCCGACTGAACTTCCACTCACAGGTGATTAGCCGCGACCTACAAATCCGTAGCATTTCACGAATGTGTACACTTTCTTCAACAATTATAGCTGAAGCTTTGGATGGTGCAATAAGTTGTCTATTTATTAATTTGTATGTGGTTTTAATTGAAGAACTACTTCCTGGTGTGTGTGTCACTGCTGTCTCTCCTCCCAAGCACTCACGTGACACACCCTTGTTCCTGATTGGCTTCCTTGGTATTTTTTGTTAAGGACTTCTTTTGTCATTGGTCAAGTAGCACAGGATTCAGATCCACGTGCTGCTTTATCTCCTTCTTTCCCAGTACTGAGCCCCTGCTGTTCTTCTGATCCCTTTTTCTTTGTGTTTATGCGCTGAAGAGTGCGTATCTCTTCCCGCTTTCTCTTTTTTAAATGCTTTCCTCACCCCCCTCTGCTGTGCTGTGTGCTCCTCTCTCCAGCCGTGTGCTTTCTCCCCACCAGCTATCTTTCGCCCGTTTGTTTTCCCCCACCCCGGCCCCATGTTTCCACCTCTGGTCCCTATGTTGCTTACTCCTCGTCCCCAGGGTTGCTTCCACCTTTCATCCACAACCCCCACAGCCCCGTTTTTTTGGCAACTAAAAAGATTAAAAGCGTCCAGGTAATTTCATAGGCATGCATATGCATGTTGCACGCAACTATAAAATGACGTGGCCAGTAAAGGATCTTCAAGTAGATGAGACGGACACGTAGTAGATTTACAGCGGAGGTTTATTAATTAACACCTCATCCATCAGCAGCAGGGCAGCAACTGCCAGATGAGAGACAGAACCAAATATATTCCAAGTTCTATGTTCCATAGAACTTACATCACAGAGATGCCATGAAGGAAGACACCAATGCCGGCAGAGTATAAAAGTTTTAAAAGGTTCTTTAGCCGTTCAGCATCGTGGATGCGTGCCGCATGACTAAAACCATTGGAAAAGCCAATTGCCCAAGAGACGAGACCTATTGTCTTTGCCAGTGTTTGTTGTATTTTAGCAAAGCGAGGCTATGTTTACAGAGCTTTCTTTCAGCTTTTGGACTGAGCAGCTTAAGCAGCAAAGCAGTGGAGCCTTCAGCTCCCTCTTCTACTGTTCTGGACTGAGTGGTATTTTTGGCAGTTCTCCCACTTTTCTTTCTGAACAACAACCATGGCAGGTGCAGAAAGGTGGCTAATCCCCCCTGCTTCCCTGCCTTCACCCTACCTCTGCATTTCTTTATGTCAGTAGTGTGCTTGCACTGCCCTTAGTTCAGTGATGCTGTTCCCTTGCTTACTCCAGCATCAGTGCTGGAAAGTAGGGGGATCCCGGCATCTATTTCTGTGCCCAGAGAAACATGCTGAATTTGCCCTGGTGTAATTTTCCGACACTGGGATATAATTCAGCAGTGCCCTCACATTGTCTGCTTTCCGTTCGGAGCAGCAACGTGCATGCGGCGAGAAGGTTTTCTTTGTTCCACTTCCACCTGGGCCCAAAGCAATGGCCTGAGTTAAAAGGCCATCAGCTTACCGTACCCATCATCAAGCGATGCATTGTTTCTTTCCACCTTACTGTGAACCATGTTGGTGGGGCTAAACGACATCATTCATTAAGATGATATATGAAGGGGCTGCGCTTCCTGTGGAAAGAAATCTCCCTGACATGCCCTAAAGGGATGACCGTTTCTGTTGCTAAATTATTGAGCTGGCATGATCTCTGGGGTGGTTCTGCTTAAAACTCCAAATGCAGTTTGCCAATGTTTTTTTTGAATTGCTGTCGTGCATAAACTATTAAATAAGCTGCTGATCTCTGATATCTGAATTGGTAAAAATAGACGTTTGATTTGTAATACGTTGCTCTGCAGGTGTCCGCTTTTGGCGTATAGGGCTCACAATTATTATGATGAGATTTCTGTTTCTCATCAAGGACAACATTGAAGCACTTTGAAGTTTTTCCTTAATTGGTCGTGAACCAACAGCTTTTTCTTCTTTAAAAATTAATGTTTCTCCCAACTTCTGCACCTGCCCCAATGTATTATCAAAGCAGGAAATTCTTATTTTGTGGAAGCAGTCATATTTTGTTTAAGCAATATGAAACCACCCATACCTTCTAGAACACCTAAATGTTTTGATGCTGTGAGAAGGGTTTTAGAATAACATTTTGAAGGTTACCCTTATGAATTTTAAAGCTTTATTTTGCTATGTTAGCTAGATATGGCTGGCAACTGAAAATCTAATAAGGGCTTTTCTCTCTTGTTTAATGTACTGAAATGATTTTAATTATCAGAAATATTTTTGCTTTTGAATTGCTAGTCCTACTTGACACAATCTTCCCTTTACTCCCCCTTCTTCTTCCCTCATAAACAAAGCGGATTGCTCTATACTTTGCAACCCCTCACTACACGTCCACCTTCTTATATGAGAAAATACTTACTTAATTACTTATGCCTAAAACCTCTCCTAAGGTATAGGCCACCAACCAGGACTATCCAGCCATCTCTGTCCTGGGCTTTTATTTCAATCTGACTCTACGTGTAAACCATCATCTTGTCGACCGCCTCGAGGCCTCGGCACCAGGTGTTTCTTGGCCTTCCAATTTTCCTTTCTACTTGAGGGTTTAAGGTCAGGGCGTGCCTGGTCGTGTTTGATGCGGGCTTGCAGTGTGTGTGACCTAGTCAGCCACAGCGTCTTTTCATGATTTCTTCATGAGCAGAGAGTTGGGAAAGTCTGCTGCCATAGGTCGTTGTTGCTGATGGTGTTTGGCCGGGGGATTTGGAGGATTTTCCTCTGACAGGAGTTGATGAAAGTCTGGACTTTGTTGGTGGTGGTCACTGTTGTTCTCCAAGTTTCTTCTCCATACAGAAGGACCGATTTTACGTTGGTGTTAAAAATCCTGACCTTGGTTTGCAGTGTTAGGTCCTTGGAGCTCCAGATCTACTTTAGCTGAATGATGGCAGCCCTTGCTTTGCCGATTCTTGCTTTGACGTCAGCGTCTGTGCCGCCCTGCTAATCGAAGACACTGCCCAGGTAGGTAAAGGCCTAAGTCTCTTCCAGTGCATCGCTTGCAGTTGTGCTGGCTGTGTTAGCCTACAGGATCCTGTTGATGTTGAGGCCAAGTTGTGTTGATGCGGCTGCCACATTGTCGGTCATCTCTTGCATCTGCAGGTGGGTGTGAAGAAATGCAGCAAACCATCATACATTTGAGAAATGGAAGGCAGCAGCACCTGACAACATTCCTGCAGAGGTACAGAAGGCAGACATTGAAACATCAGTAGACGTGCTCTACACCATGCATGGAAGGAAATGGTGCCATTAGACTGTAAGGAGGGATAGCTCATAAAGATCCCCAAGAAATGTGACCTGAGTAACTGTGCAAACTGCAGAGGGATAACTCTTCTATCAACCCCAGGCAAAATATTCAACAGAGTCATCCTGAACAGACGAAAGGAACAGGTAAACACTCAGTTGCGAGACCAGCAAGCTGGCTTCCGCAAACATAGATCCTGCGCAGACCAGATTGCAACTTTGTGCATCATCATTGAGAAGTCGATGGAACAGAACTCCCCCCTATGCCAACTTCATTGACTACGAGAAGGCATTCAACAGCATGGATAGAGAGCCCCTTTGCCACCACAGTGTGACAGATAAACTAGTAAGAATCATCAAGAACTCTTACGAGGGAATGACCTGCAAGATAGACCATAGAGGACAACTCACGGAAGCCTTCCAAGTGAGGGCTGGAGTCCACCAGGTTTGTTTGCTATTCCCTCTTCTCTTCCTGCTGGCCACAGACTGGATTATGAATACATCCACAGCAAGGAGATGATATGGGGTCCAGTGGACACCTTAGATGCAGCTTAATGACCTGGACTTTGCAGACGACCTGGCCCTACTCTCCCATGAGAAAATACACTTTTGTGCACATGCTTCTCATGACCAATGATTGAAACATTTTAAAATTGAGTTCAGTTTTGAATTCCCAGAATGTGTAAACAAGGATCCATCTACTTCTTAATAATATATAAAGAATAAACTAAAGAATAAATATGTTAACATTTTAAAACTACACTGTACTACCCTATATTTTGCAAATATAGGGTAGTACAGTGAATTTTCTATTTTTAACATATTTGAATTTTCACAAAAAAGTCTATGTGGTACCGCCGTAATGCCTAGAAATGACCATGCTACTTAAACATTTTTTAGGAAAGGCTCAGTTCTCCCTAAACTGCCATAAAAATATATACAAAATTATAAATTAATTTATCTATCTATTAACAATTTGATAAAGTGGTAATAAGTAGGGAACAACAATAAAACCTAGTCCTTACCTATATCTAAGACCCTAACCCAAAACGCAGTGAAACGCAAAACACAGCCAAACTATGTTGAAAACTGCATGGCTGTGTTGGTACACAAAGCTATTAGCCAATCACATACTGGCTTATCATGTACATGTACCACGGTATAACGCAAACTTACCATGACAAAATATATAACTAAGTATTTCAAAGCTTAAAATTCTAACACTACTTATATCACCGACACATGCTACCAAAATTAACATTAACCTTCACAACTAATAATGTATTGTCCTGCCACATTACATATACGTCCGTTCACACATTTCCATGCTATGTCTATTACCCCACTCCACTCTGTCACTCCACTCTATGCCACTCCACTCTGTGCCACTGCACTCTATGCTACTCCACTCTGTGCCACTCCACTCTACACCTCTCCACTGTACGCTATTCCACTCTAAGCCACTCCACTCTACACCACTCCAAAATACACCACTCCACTGTAAGCTATTGAACTGTATGCCACTACACTGTACCTCACTCCACTGTACGCCGCTCCACTGTACACTATTACACTCTACCGAACTACACTGTACACATCTCCACTCTTCGCCACTCTACTGTACTCTATTCTACTGTATGCTACTCCACTCTACTCCAATGATCTCTACAACACTCCACTGTACGTTATTCCACTGTACGCCACACCACTGTACCCCAATCTAGATTTCGCCATTCTACTATTCGCTATTCCCCTGTACTCAACTACCCTCTAGGCCTCTGAACTCTACGTTATTCAACTCTACGCCACTCTATTCTACCACACGCCACTGCACGGTATTCCATTTTATGCTACTTCACTATACCCCACTCCACTCTACATCACTACACTGTACGCTATTCCAATGTACACCACTCCAGGGCCCTCAAGTGTACCCCACTCCACTGTATGCCACTTCACTCTACGCTACTTCAGTGTATACTGCTATACTGTACATTATGTCACTATATGCCGCTCCAATATATGCCACTCCCTAGTACGCCACTCCCCTTTATGCTATTCCACTGTACACCTCTCCACTCTACAGCACTCCACTGTGTGCTGCTCCAGGACACTGTAATCCATGCTATTCCACTGTACGTAAATCCATTCTATCCATTCACCCTCCTATTCCACTCTACGCCACTCCACTCTTTTCTACTGTACGCCACTCCACTGTACACTACTCCACTGTACGATAATCGACTGTATGCTATTCCAAATCTATGCATTCCACTCTACGGTTCTCCACTGTACTCTATTTCATTGTATGCTACTATACTGTACGCTATTCCACTGTATGCCACTCCACTTACGCCACTCGACTCTACATCACTGCACTCTATGCCACTCCACTCTATCCCACTTTATTGTACGCTATTCCACTGTAAGCCACTTCACTCTACACAACTGCACTCTAAGACTCTGTACTCTACCCAATTTCATTCTACGTAGCTCCACTATACCCCAATCCACTCTATGTTATTCCACTGTATGCCACTCCACTCTACACCACTCCACTGTACGTTATTGCACTGAATGCCACTCTACACCACTCCACTCTACTCCACTCCACTGTACACTATTGCACTGAATGTCACTCCACACTATGCTGCTCTATTCTATGCCACTCCACTCTACCCTACTCCACTCCACGCCACTCCACTATGCTCTGCTCAATAACACTATACGCCCCTCCACTGTACCACATTGTACTTCACTGTATAGCATTACACTGTACAACAATTGACTCCTCTCAATGTCACTACACAGCACTACAGTTTACTCTATAGCACTTTACAACAATCTACTCCACTTTACGCAACTCCCTCTATGCCGCTCCACCTCAGTTAATATAGTATATTCTATGAGATAATACTCTACTGTACTCCACTCTAACCACTACTGCAAACTACGCCACTCCACTGTC
The DNA here is from genome assembly GCA_963921515.1 of Calotriton arnoldi. Classification (NCBI taxonomy): domain Eukaryota; kingdom Metazoa; phylum Chordata; class Amphibia; order Caudata; family Salamandridae; genus Calotriton; species Calotriton arnoldi. Next base: position 1,007,555 of record CAWUFW010003570.1, read on the forward strand.
CTCTACTTTAAGCCACTCAACTCTACAACAGTCTATCCCACTCCACTCTACCATACTGTACTGCACTCACGATCATGGATATGGTACAGCGGGTATGCAAACTCCTTTTGTTAAATTATAGAATTTTGAGCACCATAAAACAACAGGAAGCCTATGCGTTTCGGCAAAGTACTTCAACCTGGCCAATCCTTTTCCCATTACCACTGTGTCTATATACAGTCCTTCTTCCATTGTGTTACCACATGGTTTTAACAACTAGACAGCCACCTCTACATTTCCTCTGTCCATACATCAGCACCATGACAGTTACAACTTTTTGACTTTGTCATACAATATTTGCACTAGAGTTATCTAAGCGTGCATTTGTTGTACATCCCCCACCCCACTCGTTGCAATTCTTATCTCATGTTTCTGTTCGTATTCCGCTCACCTTCTCGGACCATGTCCCAGACCCTTCAATGTCAAAACAGGTGACACCAGTTGCTATCCACGTATCACCTCCATGTTAAAGACAGTCTTTATATTATACCAATTTGGTGAGATTCTTTACATTGTATCTACATATAAAAGGGAGGGAAGGAAGTTATGAAGTGGATTCTGTTATTGTCTGTAGTCCTTAAGTGGTCCAATTACGCAAGGCTCACAAATAGCACTGTTCCAGCCTGCTTCGTTTGCATTCACTTATCTAATTTCACAGCAGCAATCAGCAGCAGTTGGGTTATGTAAAGTGTCATAGTGCAAAATACATTCCTAGTCACAACAATTCATACACAATCCATAACGTTATAAAATGTCATAGTGCAATGTAGTTCAAGCCACATTTACTACCCAATTCTCGTGCCTACAGATTGCATAATGGCACATAAAACTATGTAGGATCGGCTTTCTAAGTGGCCCCTTCTCATTGTGTGGCATGAAATCATTATCAGAGCACTTGTAGAGCATGATACTGGCTCACGTGATGGATGTGTAGTAGCATATGTGCTATCAACAACTCTAACTGTATCACAAAGAGGGTTTCCTTTGGACTTATAAAATAAAGCTAACGCGACCTCCTTATCACATACTCGAATCATCAAATGATCATACTAGCTACCAGTATTTCAGATTCTCCGTACACCCAAGGGGACTGTAACAATAAGCCCAAAATCAAAATACACAGTTTATAAAAAATATAGATCTATTTATTAATGAGTATGACCAAAACAATTGTTTACATAAAGAGCATAAATCACTTCCTGCATTAACCCCTTCCGTGCTTCCGTCGGCCAACGGCCGTCGCGAGCACTACCTCGCTAGTGCTGCGCACGTCCGTTGGCCGACGCGGCCCCGCCCACTCTTTTAAACTGCCGCACCGCGGCGGAATTCGCGCCGCGGTTAAAGGGTTAAAACCAACTTACTATCTATCTAATATTTAAAAACAGCTATATTTATCACAGCCTATGGCACACCGAGTAGCATCCGTTGCCGAAATACATCTGTGACAGAACTAACACAAAGTCTATCGGCAATACATAACACAATATTTTGCACAATACACTAACATATAACTACACAGAGAGTACATACAAAAAAAGACAATATACTTTGTCATAAAAACGAACAGATCTGTGGTAAAACAATAATGAAGGTTAGAACCCGATATTGCCGTAAATTAAATAATCTGTGGTTCCAGCCTTTCCAAAGATTGTGTAATGGAGCGTTGACGCGTTTCGATGGAAAAAAGATTACACCATCTTTATCAAGACTGTATTAATGACTCTCTTGCATATTACAATTTACCAGGCACAGTTGGAAATACCTGTGTGGTAAAATATACATGACAATATACGTAAAAAATGCTACGTTTTTAACTTTGATTGTCATAGTCATGCATTAAACAAAGACACATAAACATTTGGAAGAACATTTACACAAACATGTGCATAATAGCCTTGGCACCACAGAAAGTAGTGTGCCCTTTGTTTCACAATACTTGGGTGCTTTTATAAACACAACTGTATACAATCTTAATTATTTTTTTTTAAAACCTAATGTTATGAAAAATGATAAGAACATCTAAAGAAGAGATTTTGGGCTTATGTTCCAATTCCCATTCACATTGTGAACATACTGTTTCCTAAGAAGCACCACCCAACTGGGAAGACACATATTGATCCCCCTTCAGAGCCATGCCAACTCCCTTCAATCATTTATCACATGTCTTCGATCTCAAAATATGCATCGTCACTCAGTCATTAAAAACATTAGAACAAGAAAGTCACTACCATACCACACTCACAGTCTCTAATTTTATAGAAAGAATGCTTTTAACCCGAAGTCTGATTAATAAACGGGGAAGAGGAAAGAATAGAATATCCCATCCTGGATGATGCAGAACTACTGCTAGCTTCCACTGTAGTGTGGGGTTAGAACCTCCATCCAGTACTTCGAAGTGTCCTAGCCTTCAGTCTCAGGGTGTCACTAGAAATAGCATATTACTATAGTTATCATGGAGTTACCATTCACCTAACTATATGCCTGGATCTCTCAATTTAAATTATCCTTATTTTCTATAATATTCCTCACCTGCTCCTATGTGGTACTCGGCACACATGGTTTTGCCGTTATGTCATTCGATGTCGTCTCTCAAATTGTTCTTTTATACAAATCTATGGGGATATGACATAAATATTAGCATGTATACTGCATGCCCCTATCTGAAGCGACTTCACTATCCCCGATTTTTCCAGCACGCATCAGTCACATACCTCATGGGCGGAGCCTGCCACACTCCTTATGAATTTCTTATCCTGCCGATATGGTCACGATACCTCCCTTCAAAAGGTTATATCTAAAAAAGTACAAGGGAATTTTTAATCTCGCATTAATCACCTTTACAAGCAAAAGTAACTACCTTCATATCTCCTGATTGTCGTCACATATATTTAATGTGGCAGTTGTTACAAGACCACATACCTCAATAACGGAGCCTGCCACACTCCTAGCAGTTTCCTTTTCTTGCTGCTATTCTCGTACAGCCACCCTTCATACAATTGGGTCTATAAGAGTAGAAAAAAACATTTTTTTCGACTTCTGTTTGCACACTCTTCAAAACCGTTTTAATACTGACCCCCGTCCTACTGACAGTAGCCTCTGTTTTCTGGGACAATTGCAACAGAACTCAAGGGTCCTTTTATTCTTTAGGGGACAACTCGCTTCCCATAGTTACATATTTTTTCTGTCATTTACTATAAGCTTTTACTACAGTTGGGATTAGCTACTAACTATAAACATATCCCCAATCCCATGTACGGGATCACTGAGCATAGCACTTACAGAATACCGCATTCTGTTTGGTCATACGATCCTACCCCACGTTGTTGGAGAGCGGTCCCCTGCTCGCACCTCTACATAATAATAATAATTAACTGGACGGCCAAGGATTCTAAACCAACTGCTATCGTATTACCAATACTCTAAACAACATGGAGGGCCACCCACACCCAAATGTACCTGTTGGAAGCCGGAGTCCCAGTCACACCCTACTGTCACAAATGCGTGACCCGGGACTCCCAACTCAACGTTAGGCCAAGTAAGGACACCGTTTGAGATAGCCCCGCTCACCTCCTTAGTACCTTGGCACGAGCAGCCAGGCCTATCTCCAAGGCACGAATGTACAGTATGTGCAACCACGCCCACAGCAACCCACTGGTGACACCACAAATGGACACCACACAAGTTTGATAAAAACGAGTATAAACTTTATAAAGAAAGATATACGATCGGACCACACGATACAAAAGCCAACATATAATAATGGGTAATATTCGTTACGGCGGGCTGGGAGCTTCCAATCCCAACGGCCGCTTTCACAATGCTATGCTGGTCGTAATGCTAGAATCACACACGTTGCAATGGACAAACAATAGTGCGCTGCGTAACAATACAATCCTGTGCTGGGCAAAGGAAAAATAATACACTGCACAATGATACACCCCGGTACCTTGCACTGGGAGAAATAATGCAATGCGTACCGCTACAATCATGCACTGCGCAATGAAGGAATAATGCAATGCGTCACACCCCAATCACGTACTTTGCAATGAAGAAATAATGCAATGCGCGCCGCCACAATCATGTACTTTGAAATGAAGGAATAATACAATGCGTAGCTACAATCATGTACTTTGCAATGAAGAAATAATGCAATGCGGGCCGCTACAATCCTGTACTTTGCAAGGGAGAAATAATGCAATGCGTAGCGCTACAATCGTGTACTTCGTTATGCAGAAATAATGTCAGGCGTCATAAGACAGTCCGGCAGTTCGTTAGCAGCAATATTGGCAATGTGTATTACGACAGTCAGCCTCTTCGATAACAGTTGCCCCCCACATGTATCAACGATGACATAAAGTCCAGCTTCTCACTCTGGCCCCGGTATCGTCACTCCTTTGGTCAGTACGGGCCCCAAATCTGAGCCGAAGCAAAGGCTCACGTAGCCAGAAGGACTGAGAGGCCGAGAGAGTGTCCTTCCGAGCCCGCACCCCGCCCAGGCAGTGATCCACGTTACCTGGGGGCGCGACCCCACTCTCCTCTCCTCCTTCAGTGAACTGGGCCTTCCATGCAGAACTTTCTCAATGGGCCTCAGCGACTTGGCCTGGCAGCTCAGCTCCTCTGGGCTGCCGGTCCGGGCCGCGACTGTTATGAAGGTCTCAGGCGGCCGCAGGGCACACGTACCCCACGCCCCTGAGATTACGTTACTCCGGGTGCACGTTCACCACAGCACCCTCCGGGTCTCCTCTGGCACGAAGCCACACACACAACGCTGATGGGACTTCACGTCGACTCCGAGTGCACGTTCACCAGGCACTCCTTCCTGCGGTCTCAGTTGGCACCAAGACACGCACACCGCGCTGCAGAGACTCACTTTCTTCCGGTGCACACGATGATCAGCCGATCACCTCCACAGTCCCAGGTTGCACCAAAGCACGCACACTGCTTCACTGAGACTTACTCCAACTCCGGTGCCCCGATATCCAGGCGCTCTTCACCAACGCCTTCGGCCGCACCCCGACACGCTCACCGTGTCCGAGCCTCACTTCTCCTCCGGTGCACTCGATGACCAGGCGCTCTTCACCAGCGCCTCCGGTGCACCCCGACACGCACCCTGCGCGTCCGAGACTCACTCCACTTCCGATGCACACGTTGACCAGGCGCTCCTCGCCAACGCCTCCTGTGCACCACGACACGCACCCTGCGCGTCCGAGGCTCACTCCACTTCCGATGCAACCGCTTACCCGGCGCTCCTCACCAGCGCCGGCGGTGCAACACTACACGCACCCTGCGCATCCGAGTCTCACTTCACCACCGGTGCACACGCTGACTAGGCGCTCTTCCCCAATGCCTGCAGAGCACCACGACACGCACCCAGCGCGTCCGAGACTCACTTCACCTTCGGTGCACACATTGACCAGGCGCTCTTCACCAACGCCTCCTGTGCACCACGACACGCTCCCAGCGCGTCCGAGTCTCACTTCACCTTCGGTGCACACGTTGACCAGGCGCTCTTCACCAACGCCTCCTGTGCACCACGACACGCACCCAGCGCGTCCAAGTCTCTCTCCTCCTTCATGTGTCCAAGATCACAGGGCACACCTTCCGAGGGTCTCAAGCTGCCACAACACGCACCCACCGCGTTGCTTGAAACTTCTCTGGAAACTTTTATGTTCCTGTGTTTCCAAACAGGGAGCCAGCTCACCTCGGGCCCTTGGGGTTACAAGACACAGCACAAAGCACAGTCTTCTTCAAGCAGGGGGACCCAGGCGCACAAAGCACAGTCCCAACAGCCTCTTCCTTGGTTAAAACAGCAAACTGCAGACCAGCCCCAGATCACGAAGCAAGGGTTGGTCCTTCCCAGCAGTCTCTTCAGTTGTTCCTTCCTTAGCAGAGGTTCCTCTTGACCACGAAATGGGTCCAAGCCTTTTCAGTCTCAATCCATTTCTATTCCAACGTTCAGGGGTCTCAGCTCTCATAGTTATACCCCTAAATGTCTTTGAAGTTCGTTGTGCTCAGGGGTCCCTGACCCCTGCCTAAATCAGTTCTGGGTGTCTCCCTCCCAGTGTCACCTTTCTCCCTTTGATACTGGGGGTCTGGATCCTTAATCACTCAGCAGGAGATGGGTCAATTGTTTTATAGCTGCAACCCAGGCCTCTTCACCTCCCGGGGCTTCTCCTCGCCTACTCTCCAGATGCAGGTCAGCCTGGTGCCATCTCAACCCCTCCCTGGGTCAAGACCTCCCCCAGCTCCTCTCCCCTCTCAGATCCAGACAGTCAATCCACATTCAGCAGAGACACACAGAAATGCTTAAAGCACAAAACTCAGCCACTTTCTAAAAGAGTGGTTTCTGAACACACAGTGACAAAACCACTTTCATAGAAAGATGTGTTATGACACTGTGAGTTCATACATACTAAACTTCACCTCTCCATTTTAAACTTATGGGAAACTAGGCTAACAAACACAATACCCAGCCTCCCCCATTCTGTCCTATGGGCAGGATGGCCTTTCACCAGTGAAAAACGAAATGGAGTGTTTTTCACTGTCAGGACATAACACACACCTCAGTATATGTCCTGCCTTTTACTTACACTGCACCCTGCCCAGGGGTTACCTGGGACCTACCACAGGGGTGCCCACTGTGTACGCAAAAGGGAAAGTAAGGCCTGACAAGTGGTTGCACTTGTCAGGACAACATGCTAACTTAGCAAACTGCGCGCAGGCCCTACACTGCAGGCCTGAGTTCCCTTCTCCGCGCACCTTTGCATTACTAGCCCTGGCACACACAGTGCACATCACTAGGGACTTTACTAGTAAGGCAACATACCAATCATGGCCAACCAATTACCATTACACTTTACACAGGGAACACTTGTACTTTGACACTGATCAGCAGTGGCAAAGTACCCAAAGCATCTAAATTGGCAACTCTATGTCAGGAAAACGGTCTAGGGGGAAAGCAAAAAGTTTAGGGAACTTTAGCCAAAAAGGCCAAGTCCTACACAACCCCTCCCAGCCAAAAGCCAGGGTAGACCAATCATTACCTTGATGGACTTCCCGGCTTCGGGCGATAGAACCAGGACGCAGGCCCTCTACCACAGGGACACCCTCCTGTTCCACGCCTTCCTGAACCCAAGGGGGTCTTCTTGATCACTACTCCCTGAGCCAACAATGCTGTTCCATGGATCCCTCCCGGCCAGGGGGACCCCTCCAGGGGTGCTGGTCCCATGCCAACCCCACCCTGGAGTGGTACCCTGGGAAGGCCCATCGGTCAGGATACTACCTCCAGTCATCCTGCCCTCCAGGTTAAAAGTGGGTTTACCCTGGTCACTTCTAGGGGACCCAGCCCCACTGGCTGGACACTGTCCCACGGGTGTTCCCACTGGGGAACACAACCCTCTTTTATCCTTCCATTTATTTTTCTGGGCCTGCCACTTAGGAATGGCACCCACAAACTTCAGGACGGCAGGAGCTCTGGCTACAGACTCCCCACGCCCTCCTGACGCTAGGTGTCCTTCCTCACACCTCTGGCAAGTAGGCACTAGGCCTCCACCCGGGGGCTCTCCTACGGCCCCCCCAGTTTCCTGGGTGGTGCTGCTGATCCCTGGGGGTGCTGCTTACTCTTCCTCCCCCTCTTTTGAGACAAGAGGCTAGCCAGCAACCCCTCCTCACTACTCTGGGATCTCCTTGCGCCACTTGGCCCTTCTTCCCTCTCTGGGGCCTTTTCAGGCCCCTGGACCCATGACCAGGGGTCCGGTTCTCGTGCAGGCTCCCGGGAATCAAGGAGCCCACACCTTAACCCGGGGTGGCGCAATCCTGGAAAATAATTTCTGAGCCTAGGCTCCCCTGGGGCCAAATTGGACAACCCCTCCAAATCATTTACCATGCTAACCACTACCCAATCTTCCAGTGCACACTTGTACTCATCCACACTTGGCACTGGCTGTGCGCTGCCACCATTCGAACTGGACTCTGCTTGTTTACCCTTAATGTCCAGTTCCCTCATGCTTAACTCATGAGCGAAGAGAATCCGTTTCTCTTCCAACGCGAGAGCGTTCCTGCTCTCCTCTGCTTGAGTTTTAAGTTTTAACACCTCCAACTCATGCAGTCTGACCCTTTGGTTTTCCTCCAACTCCTCTGGTGAAAAACTCCTCCCTGAATGGCTACTACCAGCCCCTGCGGCTGGTCCCTCCACTGGCAAATCCTGTGGACCAAATCCATTCCCTGGGTCATCCTCATCCACCTCAACATCACCCGTCTCCTGAGCCTCTTTGGCTTCCCACCAGGCCCTCAAGGCCACTTGCAGCTCCTCCTTCTTGGCGCTACCCTTCATGGGACATCCCAAAGCTCTGCAGAATTTCCTCAACTGATCAACCTTGTAGGTAAACAATGCCTCAATGTTAAACTCTAATTCTGCAGCCGCAGCCTCACCGGCTATCTGGCTCCCCTCCTGAGACATGATGTGTGGTTTAAAGGTTACTCAACAATAGAACCAACAATTCAAAACAATATGTTGTTGCGTCGTGGTCTGCGATCAATTTATGATGTACACCAATTACTGTGAGTGGTTTTGCACACACGCGTTTCAATTACGTTAGGATCGTATCCCACCGCTCTGCCGCCAAATGTTGGAAGCCGGAGTCCCAGTCCCGCACCACTGTCACCAAATGCGAGACCCGGGACTCCTCACTCAACGTTAGGCCAAGTAAGGACACCGTTTGAGATAGCCCTGCTCACCCCCTTAGTAGCTTGGCACGAGCAGCCAGGCCTATCTCCAAGGCACGAGTGTACAGTATGTGCAACCACACTCACAGCAACCCACTGGTGACACCACAAATGGACTCCACACGAGTTTGATAAAACGAGTATAAACTTTATATAAAAAGATATACGATCAGACCACACGATACAAAAGCCAACATATAATAAAGGGTAATATTCGTTCCGGCTGGCTGGTAGGTTCAAATCCCAACCACCGCTTTCAAAATGCTATGCTGGTCGTAATGCTAGAATCACACACGTTGCAATGGACAAACAATAGTGCGCTGCGTAACGATACAATCCTGTGCTGGGCAAAGGAGAAATAATACAATGCGTAACGATACACCCCGGTACCTTGCAATGGGAGAAATAATGCAATGCGTACCGCTACAATCATGTACTGCGCAATGAAGGAATAATGCAATGCGTCACACCCCAATCACGTACTTTGCAATGAAGAAATAATGCAATGCGCGCCGCTACAATCATGTACTTTGCAATGAAGGAATAATGCAATGCGTAGCTACAATCATGTACTTTGCAATGAAGAAATAATGCAATGCGGGCCGCTACAATCCTGTACTTTGCAAGGGAGAAATAATGCAATGCGTAGCGCTACAATCGTGTACTTCGTTATGCAGAAATAATGTCAGGCGTCATAAGACAGTCCGGCAGTTCGTTAGCAGCAATATTGGCAATGTGTATTACGACAGTCAGCCTCTTCGATAACAGTTGCCCCCCACACGTATCAACTGATGACATAAAGTACAGCTTCTCACTCTGGCCCCAGTACTGCCACTCCTTTAGGTCAGTACGGGCCCCAATCTGAGCCGAAGCAAAGGCTCACGTCGCCAGAAGGACTGAGAGGCCGAGAGAGTGTCCCTCCGAGCCCGCACCCCGCCCAGGCAGTGATCCACGTTACCTGGGGGCGCGACCCCACTCTCCTCTCCTCCTTCAGCGAACTGGGCCTTCCGTGTAGAACTTTCTCAATGGGCCTCAGCGGCTCGGCCTGGCAGCTCAGCTCCTCCGGGGCTGCCGGTCCGGGCCGCGACTGTTAGGAAGGTCTCAGGCGGCCGCAGGGCACACGTACCCCACGCCCCTGAGATTACGTTACTCCGGGTGCACGTTCACCACAGCACCCTCCGGGTCTCCTCTGGCACGAAGCCACACACACAACGCTGATGGGACTTCACGTCGACTCCGAGTGCACGTTCACCAGGCACTCCTTCCTGCGGTCTCAGTTGGCACCAAGACACGCACACCGCGCTGCAGAGACTCACTTTCTTCCGGTGCACACGATGATCAGCCGATCACCTCCACAGTCCCAGGTTGCACCAAAGCACGCACACTGCTTCACTGAGACTTACTCCAACTCCGGTGCCCCGATATCCAGGCGCTCTTCACCAACGCCTTCGGCCGCACCCCGACACGCTCACCGTGTCCGAGCCTCACTTCTACTCCGGTGCACTTGATGACCAGGCGCTCCTCACCAGCGCCTCAGGTGCCCCCCGACATGCACCCTGCGCGTCCGAGACTCGCTCCTCTTCCGATGCACACGTTGACCAGGCGCTCCTCGCCAACGCCTCCTGTGCACCACGACACGCACCCTGCGCGTCCGAGACTCACTTCACCTCCGATGCACCCGCTGACCCGGCGCTCTTCACCAGTGCCTGCGGTGCACCACGACACGCACCCTGCGCGTCCGAGTCTCACGTCGCCTCCGATGCACACGCTGACCAGGCGCTCTTCACCAACGCCTCCTGTGCACCACGACATGCTCCCAGCGCGTCCGAGTCTCACTTCACCTTCTGTGCGCACGTTGAACAGGCGCTCTTCACCAACGCCTCCTGTGCACCACGACACGCACCCAGCGCGTCCGAGTCTCTCTCCTCCGTCGTGTGTCCAAGATCACAGGGCACACCTTCCGAGGGTCTCAAGCTGCCACAACACGCGCCCACCGCGTCGCTTGAAACTTCTCCGGAAACTTTTATGTTCCTGTGTTTCCAAACAGGGAGCCAGCTCACCTCGGGCCCTTGGGGTAACAAGACACAGCACAAAGCACAGTCTTCTTCAAGCAGGGGGACCCAGCGCACAAAGCACAGTCCCAACAGCCTCTTCCTTGGTTAAAACAGCAAACTGCAGACCAGCCCCAGATCACGAAGCAAGGGTTGGTCCTTCCCAGCAGTCTCTTCAGTTGTTCCTTCCTTAGCAGAGGTTCCTCTTGACCACGAAATGGGTCCAAGCCTTTTCAGTCTCAATCCATTTCTATTCCAACGTTCAGGGGTCTCAGCTCTCATAGTTATACCCCTAAATGTCTTTGAAGTTCGTTGTGCTCAGGGGTCCCTGACCCCTGCCTAAATCAGTTCTGGGTGTCTCCCTCCCAGTGTCACCTTTCTCCCTTTGATACTGGGGGTCTGGATCCTTAATCACTCAGCAGGAGATGGGTCAATTGTTTTATAGCTGCAACCCAGGCCTCTTCACCTCCCGGGGTCTTCTCCTCGCCTACTCTCCAGATGCAGGTCAGCCTGGTGCCATCTCAACCCCTCCCTGGGTCAAGACCTCCCCAGCTCCTCTCCCCTCTCAGATCCAGACAGTCAATCCACATTCAGCAGAGACACACAGAAATGCTTAAAGCACAAAACTCAGCCACTTTCTAAAAGAGTGGTTTCTGAACACACAGTGACAAAACCACTTTCATAGAAAGATGTGTTATGACACTGTGAGTTCATACATACTAAACTTCACCTCTCCATTTTAAACTTATGGGAAACTAGGCTAACAAACACAATACCCAGCCTCCCCCATTCTGTCCTATGGGCAGGATGGCCTTTCACCAGTGAAAAACGAAATGGAGTGTTTTTCACTGTCAGGACATAACACACACCTCAGTATATGTCCTGCCTTTTACTTACACTGCACCCTGCCCAGGGGTTACCTGGGACCTACCCCGGTGTACGCAAAAGGGAAAGTAAGGCCTGACAAGTGGCTGCACTTTTCAGGACAACATGCTAACTTAGCAAACTGCGCGCAGGCCCTACACTGCAGGCCTGAGTTCCCTTCTCCGCGCACCTTTGCATTACTAGCCCTGGCACACACAGTGCACATCACTAGGGACTTTACTAGTAAGGCAACATACCAATCATGGCCAACCAATTACCATTACACTTTACACAGGGAACTCTTGTACTTTGACACTGATCAGCAGTGGCAAAGTACCCAAAGCATCTAAATTGGCAACTCTATGTCAGGAAAACGGTCTAGGGGGAAAGCAAAAAGTTTAGGGAACTTTAGCCAAAAAGGCCAAGTCCTACAGTACCCAATCCAGTTCTTCTCAATTGCGGTCCCGTCTAGGGGCATGCTTACCTTATAGTAGCACGATGAGTCACGTATATCTTCTGGTTAGTGCAGTCAGCAACTAGCCGGAACCTTACCTTGTGTTTTTATACCCTCGAGAATTCAATCCACCTGAGCGTGATTGACATGTCGTTCCTGGTATCTTCCGAGGTTCCTTGTTCAAGCGTATTCCCCTAAACGTCTCTTCTGGTTTGGTAATCGACATGGAAGAAGGATTTCCTAGTCTTCTACTCACAGCGTTTGTGAAAGGGATGGCTGCCATCTTAGAGCATGGAAAGGTCCTAAGTCAATCTCATAAAGTCTAAAATACTTTTTTTTCCAATTGGCCTAGCATGCCTATTGTTCAGTTGTGTTTAACCTAAACATTTAGTTCTATCTTTCGAGTGATATTAGGCCCTAAAACTAGATTCGCATTTGAATACCTAAATATTTAGCCCGTTTTCTAAACATCCATATTACTAATGCATCGGTGGTGTAATCGGCTCTTTGCTTAGCAAAGTTCAGGATCCTGGGTGTGGAAATCAATGCACTATATAAGATAGTACCACTCGTTTCAAACCTGTGTGCAAGATGGATACATTTTAGCTAATTCAGTTACACAATGAAGGACATCCAGTCTTCCCTTGAATTTAGACCTTTATTTATAGTATCTAATTTGCACATATACCATTGCTCGCGCTTCTTCCTATTCTTTTCTACAACCCCTCCTCGTCTGCTGATCTTCATTTTTTCCAAAATGTACCACTTGAGATCATCACATTTGTAATTGAATAGAATGTAGTGATCAACAAGTGGCGCACTTTCTTTTTTTGTACGTAATGTAGATTTATGTTCTAAGGGACGTAGTCGCAGCTCACGCCCAGTCTCACCTACGTAGCCTAAACCACATGGGCAGACTAGAAGATATACTACCATACCACACTCACAGTAGCAAAAACGTAGTATATCTTCTAGAACATCCATTTTAGCTAATTCAGTTACACAATGAATGAGTGACTATGCATATTTTGAGCTCGAAGACATGTGATAAATGATTGAAGGGAGTTGGCATGGCTCTGAAGGGGGATCAATATGTGTCTTCCCAGTTGGGTGGTGCTTCTTAGAAAACAGTATGTTCCCAATGTGAATGGGAATTGGAACATAAGCCCAAAATCTCTTCTTTAGATGTTCTTATCCTTTTTATAACATTAGGTTTAAAAAAAATATATATATAAGATTGTATACAGTTGTGTTTATAAAAGCACCCAAGTATTGTGAAACAAAGGGCACACTACTTTCTGTGGTGCCAAGGCTATTATGCATGTTTGTGTAAATGTTCTTCCAAATGTTTGTGTCTTTGTTTAATGCATGACTATGACAATCAAAGTTAAAAACGTAGCATTTTTTACATATATTGACATGTATATTTTACCACACAGGTATTTCCAACTGTGCCTGGTAAATTGTAATATGCAAGAGAGTCATTAATACAGTCTTGATAAAGATGGTGTAACCTTTTTTCCATCGAAACGCGTCAACGCTCCATTACACAATCTTTGGAAAGGCTGGAACCACAGATTATTTAATTTACGGCAATATCGGGTTCTAACCTTCATTATTGTTTTACCACAGATGTAGTTCGTTTTTATGACAAAGTATATTGTCTTTTTGTATGTACTCTCTGTGTAGTTATATGTTAGTGTTTTGTGCAAAATATTGTGTTATGTATTACCGATAGACTTTGTGTTAGTTCTGTCACAGATGTATTTCGGCAATGGATGCTACTCGGTGTGCCATAGGTTGTGATAAATATAGCTGTTTTTAAATTATTAGATAGTAAGTTGGTTTTAATGCAGGAAGTGATTTATTCTCTTTATGTAAACAATTGTTTTGGTCATACTCATTAATAAATAGATCTATATTTTTTATAAACTGTGTATTTTGATTTTGGGCTTATTGTTACATTCCCCTTGGGTGTATGGAGAATCTGAAATACTGGTAGCTAGTATGATCATTGGATGATTCGAGTATGTGATAAGGAGGTTGAGTTAGCTTTATTTTATAAGTCCAAAGGAAACCCTCTTTGTGATACAGTTGTATTGAACCCTATTCCTTTGGCTTGAAGGAGTCCCTCTCTTTTTCTGACAACTATTAACAACTCTAACATCGCTACTTGCTCTACTGAGGTTTGGCGCAGCGGCCAGAGCGGCTGACTCCGGCTCACGGTTCGATTCCCGGCGGCAGCTCAGCTCAGCATCATGTGACTCTGGGCAATAGCTCACTTAATCTCCCCGACAGCCGACAGCGCCTTGAAACCCTTATGGTGGTGATATGTTTGCGCTTTACAATTATGAATTACTGAGGATATGATTTATCCCTAAGTGTTCTGTATATATGGACCGATCTTTGTATATATAGATGACAATAACCCTGCCGTGTCTTGAGCTCTTGTATTTTTCAACATGAGACCTACATAGTGCGAGAGGTCATTATGTGCAAGTTCAGCAAAAATTGATTCATTCTCCAACTGATGTACGACATTATCATATATTTGTGCAAACAGGCTTTCTAAAGTATCATTGTGTGCTAAAAAATCTAATTCATAGTGGCGGTGGCCACTCTCTCCCATACTCAAGTACACGGCGGGAGCAGGAACGCTGGATTACAAGTCGGGCTCACTGGCCACCACATAAGGTACGGTGTATGCTGTGTCCAATGCACACTGTCGTTGGGACAATTTCAATTGATCATCATGTTATAACACTACACTCGTCCTTTTAAAATGATTGGCACATGATCATGACAGAAGAGAAATTAAGTGCAATACGCCACTACTAATTGAATAGCGACGTTGAGATACAGATGAGATATATGAGTACCATCTCTAAAGATTACTTCGAATTGAGACTGTTGTTCTACGTATCCATTAATTAATGCTTTCGCGGACATTATTATCGCCCTGAAGAAGTTCTGCGTACAGAACGAAACGCGTTGGCTGTGGCCTTTTAAAGAAACAAATAAAGAAGCAAGATTATATTTTTCAATACGGATTGGACACTTTTTTGAGAAACGATCTGACTGATTATATTTGGATAAGTGGTGCAGCTTTGATATGGCTTAAGTATTTGATTTACCCTGAGGTTAAGGGTGGTGCCTTTGGACAGAGGGCACTGTTAAAGCTTGCACAAAGAATCTTTTGGCAGTATATATAAGATTGGTTATTTTCGGAAGTTGGTGCCCTTTGCAGGCAAATTGGTCCACTGTCCAAGTTCTCTGTATTTACATTTCAAATACTCATCAACTTATGGACACTCAAAATGACAGTTCCAATGTTTAAAAGTGTGTTCAGCTCTTCAAGCAGTTTAACTCAATCACATGTCGACTGAGTGAAGATAGAGCACCTGTGATGCTCATATATATGTTTCTAGTCCCTGTCACATGGCCATTAGACTTGCATGTCCCTCATGGAGTTCATTCTATGTGTGTATATATATATATATATATACGCGCACGCGCGCACACAGGGACGCCCCCCACACCCTGAATAGTGATTGGTAACTGCTGTATAGGTTAAGGTACAAAAAGCCTCTTAAATAATATGAAATTTAAAAAGAAGGCAAAAAACAGGGCACGTTTGTTTTGCGCATTCAAGTTTGAGCACTTGGATGAGCACTCTTCCCACTCCACCTCTCATGTCTGTCTTTCCCTCGCCTTTCTTATAAACACAGAGAAGCCATTGTTGACTGATCAGCTTAAGTGACCTAGGCCCAGGCTCTGCACGTCACTCACGGGCCACCGCGAAGGTCACAGACTACGGGCCTGGGCTCCCTTTCATGCGATGCCTGCATGCCTTGTCTTTACTTAATGGATCCATGAAGGCCCATCAAACCTTGTTAAAACATGTAAATAAACATAAACACGTAAACCGAACCTTTGTGTCACTGAGGCCTGATCTCAGACCCAGGACTCAGCCGAGCAATGCAGTCTGAGCGCTGGCATTCCTCTGACGGGGGTCGTCTTTCACTCGGGTATTACCTTGCAGGGTGAAGCCCGGGGAACGCACTCAGCTGTTCCCCGGATTAGAAGTCGAATTCCCTTTTTCCTTTTGATCAGGCCTCTACTAATACACAGCAATGCACTTCTTTTAACAGAGCCACCACCATTCACCAAGTAAACGCCTGCGGCAACATTTTTTTACCATGAGAAGGTGAGGGTCTTGTGAAAATGGGAAACTGCCTGCTACCTGGAGCTGAAGTCTTCTGTGTGTGCTGCAGGGCTAGCGTTGTCTCTGTACTTTGCAAATTGTTCTTTCCTCCTCGAGACCAGCCAACTCACACGGTGCCACCGTGTGACACACAATTTCGACTTCTTCCACCCAGTGATGAGCCATATCACATGGCAGTAGGGAGGAGGGGCTGGAAATCACTGCACAGGGTGGGGTGGTGGATTTCAGTGCTTAATTTCAGCGGTGGTTTCCGGTGCTCGACACCGGCACTTAATTGTCAGCACCGGTACCTATGACAGTCTGCCACATGGTGGTGCTGTTTTTTTAATTCAGAGATCAGCACAATTGTTGTTTATTAATTCAATATACATTAAGAATGAGTAATACCTGCTGCCAAAGCCATTCTTTTAACTTTGGGGTCCTGAAATTGTCAGAATTGTAACACTTGTAGGAGTGTGAATTATTAGTTATGCTGATACTGTAATTGATAGTGGCAATGGGCAGTGCAAGCGGAAGTGGCCTGCTGACTAGAGCCCTTACATTTATTTTTTTTACAAATTAAGCACTGGATTTCCAACTTGTCTTGGAGGATCTGAATAGCCCAATCCCATTAAGGCGACTGAAAACACCACAAAACATCGACAGCCTCAGCAAGCTTTTTTTTGCGAGGAGGGGAAGTGGGCAGAAGTGCCTCTCAGATAGTTCTTGGCACGAGGCCGCTCCCACTCCAAGACCCCACCGCACATTGTGAAATATTTTTTAAAGTCGGCTGCTTTACTCTTCTGTGGGGGCCCCCATGGTTTAGTTGTCAGTTTCCTTCGGTCATAAATTGCTCCCCGGTGCCCCTCCTTCCGACCACAAATACTGAAAATTGTGAGATGTGCGGTACTATTCATGTTCGATGCCAGTGTGATGTCACGTGCATGATGGACAGCGAGGCAGTGCGGTTCTGCAAACTGATGCAATTTGTTCTACTAATTTGAAAAGGAGGCGAATTACCGGCAACTTTGAGAATTTTGTAGAGTTAGTTCATGTTTTATGGAAATTCAACATTTTGATGAATTTCCAATACTGTACAAAATATTCCCATCACTGTCCATTGGCTTCAGTTACATACTGGCAGTTTTCATTACAGTGGATTCTCCTTTTACTTAAGACAGTCCTTACATTATGAGAATCAGTCTATGTCTAGGGTACAGGCATGCCAAGTCACATTTTACACGCAGGCACATATTTTAGCTCCTCTTGCTTTCAGGATACCTGGAAATCCTTTCTTGCAATACTTACGCAGCATTGCATTGGTCAGAAACGTTTACCAAGCCCAGGGTGAGAGGCAGGGATTTCAGAACTGTTATGAATAAGAGTGAGAAACCGTATATTGAAGACCACCGATAAGCAACTGCATTCATGTAGCCCTCTCATTGCAGTCAGAAAATGTCCAGTCATATTTCACTTTAACAGTACAAGAGCGTCGACCCATTCTAAAATCCACAAAAAATAACTTGCATTGGGTCTCGATCAAGCACAGGTTATCGTACAAATATATCCACCTGATTGCATGATGTGCATTTCTATTAAATATCTTTATTAGAGTTTTCTATATAGACGATACCAGTATCTAACCCTTTGCACAAGTACAGTTTAATAAACTTCATAGCATCTGGATTAGTGCGCTTCATATCACTTCCAAAAAGAAATGTCAATTATTATCTTACTCAAATATTAGCCAAACTCCCAACTTCTAGTGCATCTGGTGGTCATAAAGTCGTTGGTTACAGTACATGATTTCTCTGTTCTGGTGAGATTATCAACTCTGTGTGGAAGTCTATAGTTCTCGCTGTTGGGTGGAGAGTGCTAAAAGTCTTATCTCTGCTTCTTTCACTCCCAAAAACTATAAGCTGAAGTTCTTCCAACACTCCTGGCTGGTCTCTACCATATCTTCTGTACTCTGCCATGATCTCCTCGTCACATAAATGTGAAATCGGGCATCTCCTCTGGCCCTGACTTTCTTCCTTTGGGCATCTCCTGGGCCCCCTGCTTGCTTCCTTTGGGCATCTCCTGGCCCCCCTGCTTGCTTCCTTTGGGCATCTCCTGGGCCCCCTGCTTGCTTCCTTTGGGCATCTCCTCGGGCCCCAACTTTCTTCCATTGGGCATCTCCTGGGCCCCCTGCTTGCTTCCTTTGGGCATCTCCTGGGCCCCCTGCTTGCTTCCTTTGGGCATCTCCTCGGGCCCCGACTTTCTTCCTTTGGGCATCTCCTGGGCCCCCTGCTTGCTTCCTTTGGGCATCTCCTGGGCCCCCTGCTTGCTTCCTTTGGGCATCTCCTCGGGCCCCGACTTTCTTCCTTTGGGCATCTCCTGGGCCCCCTGCTTGCTTCCTTTGGGCATCTCCTGGGCCCCCTGCTTGCTTCCTTTGGGCATCTCCTGGGCCCCCTGCTTGCTTCCTTTGGGCATCTCCTGGGCCCCCTCCTTGCTTCCTTTGGGCATTTCCTCGGGCCCCGACTTTCTTTCTTTGGGCATCTCCTCTGGCCCCGACTTTCTTTCTTTGGGCATCTCCTCTGGCCCCGACTTTCTTCATTTGGGCCTCTCCTCGGCCTCTGCGTTCCTCCTTCTGTGAAGCTATACTTCTGCTTCCAGTCCACTTCTTAACCTTTTTGTACCAATATCTGTGCAAGGGAGGATGTGTTACCTTCCACTCCATGGCTATGGCTCTTTTAGCCAAATTCAGGAACTTGGCCCCTGCCTTCCGCTTCTGCAGTCTGGTAAGAGACCCACCAGGCAACACTCCGGGGTACCTTATTCTGTCCTATGTAGTGAGCTGCTCTGTGACCGGCCCTAGAAAGGAGACACTATGGGGGCGGTCCCACACCATAGGATAAAACCCTGCCTCATCATTCCCACATCCCGGGCAACTGGCCGATGTATTATTATACATTCTGTTGAGCTTTCTCAGGGTTTTTTAGATGCATGATTTTCACAGTCCATGGCATTAATTCAGTCTCCCAGTTGTCGAGGCATTAACGGCCTACTTGCTCCATCATTCGTCGGTTATTTTGTTGTGAAAGTGATATCTAAATCTTGAGCAAGGTATGCTCCGCCTCAGCCTATGTTAATACATCTCTCTTGCAGCGCAGCCTACAATACTGTGCACAGATGCAGTATTCTAGCCCATCGTTGAGGTACGTGTGGCTACAAATATGACGAAATCAATGAATTTGCATTCCACTCATTCCTTTGTAGGCAGACAGGTCACCAGTTTACATAAATTAGATCTACTAGTTATAGAGATTTATTACTCTGCTAACATTTTCCAAAATGCTCCCAGGTTTGGGTTAGTTTAAACCATATAGAAAACAAGCATTGAAAATGCAACAGGTCTCGCCTTTAATTAAGTTAAAGCCATTTGCTTTGCTAATGGTATTGTATAGCATAGCAAATGGCTTTAACTTAATGAAAGGCGAGACCTATTGCATTTTTAATGCTTGTTTTTATATTTCTTTCAGTGTTACAGGCTTCTGGTACCGGTCCTCCAACCCCTTGAACCAGAAAATCCTCTTAAAAAAGGTGCTGAGATGGCGAAGACTACTGTTCTTTATGCCCATAAAATAAGCAAATTGCAGCAAGTAGTCTGCACTTTAAATTGATCATTTTGTCTAAGAGAGATCACAACTGTACGGCACACATGTTTTCGACCCCAGAAGGATGAAGGGATGAGTTGGCCATGCAGTCAATTGAAGCTGTTGTGCAAGTACAAACAACCATTGGTAAAGCCAATAGCTCATCCTTTTACAGCCAAGACCGATTGGCTTTGCCAACACTAGATGTTTTTATGGTAGGGTTGTGAATCGGAAAAAACATTAAAAAAAATCTTTTTAATATACTTTAACTCTGCTGGACGGAAGATATTAAATTACACACTGAGTGTGAACATGCAATCATTTTCGAAGACATGCCTTGAATGACAACATCATGTCCTCAAAAAACACGCACAAGCACAATAACAAACAGAAGCCTCGGACTGAGAGGCTACAAACTTCGGAGGACCGCGTTTTACGCCTCCCCCGTCGTGCTGTCCACGCTCCGAGGTGCCGTTTCACAACCTCGTGTGACAAAACACCTCACATGTATGAAGAAATGGGCATGTACCGATCAAGTACAGTTACTGCCGCGCTGCTACACTAATGCACCAAGCTCCCTTTCCAGGCTGGACGGGATCTCTGACACCTGTTCCCTCTCCTCCCAGCCACGCCCAGGGTGGGGAGCCACCTTCTTACCTGTATATCCTGCCCCCCACAGGTCCTCAGTAGGGTACAAGGGCAAGCGGCTGGCACCTTGGCAGCGAGGAGGGGGTTTCTCCCACAGCTCAGACGGTGGGTGGGTGATGTAGGAGGGTGGTGGAGATTGGGGTGGGGAGTTAGGAGTCAGCGGCTCTCTGTGCTGTATCTCTGACTTGCTGTGCGTGAGGGGAGGAGAGAGGAGGAGGAGACAGAGAGAGAGAAGGAAAAGAGCACGAGAAAGAGGTGGGGACCACGAGAGGAGAGAGGGTGATGGGAGAAAAGGATGAGATGTACACAAGAGTGAGCGAGGGGTGGAAGGGAGAGAGAGAATCGGACAACACAAGATTGAAAACGATGAGGTGGAAATGTGAAATGGGGGGAACGGAAAGAGTGTAAGGAGAGGGTAAAGAGAGGTCGGGATATAATGGCCTACATATGCTCGAGAAAGAACTCAGAGGTGACACGGGAACAATACAATTAGAAAAAGCTGTGTGTGAGCAAGAGAACACACAGCTGAAACGAGAAAGAGAAAAGTGTTGATGAATTCCACCGTGGGGTAGAAGAGGAGGGATGTTAGTTAGAGTGTGAGAGGTCAGATGGAAATAAGTAAGACGGAGAAAAACATGGTTTCCAAAAGGCAAACGGATTGTGTGAAAGGGAGATGTGTGTATGCGTGAGTGTTTAAGAGAAATTATGTGTAAGGATCATGTGTGCAGTTGTGTATGTGTGTAAGGGAGGTGAGTGTCTTTAAAAGGGATAAAGAGATAGGGAGAACTGTGTTTGTGTTTAAGAGCGGTGTATACCTAAGGGATGTGCACATGTAAGGGAAATGTTTGCTGTTGAAGCAATGTGTGCTTGTGAGTGAGATGTGCATGTGTGTGTTTGTGTGTGTCTGTTGTGTAAGGATGTTATGTGGTAAGGAGATGCGTGTTTACTAGCGATCTGAGTGCAACGGGGATCTGTGCAAGTGAGATATGTGTTTAAGTATAATGTGAGCCTCTAAGGGCTACACGTCTTCATGGAGACTATGTAAGAGAACGTTGTGTTGAAACCAGATGTATGTGTGTATGTTGTGTGGGTATACAATGCATGGTACAAATATGTAAAGAAGATATGTGGCCGGGTAAGCTGTTTGTAAATGAAGTGTGCGAGTGAGGGAGAGGTGCCTACGGCGGAGTGACCCATAAGTGCATTTTAGGGATGTGTTTTTTAGGGCATGACTTGACATGCACTTGTAAGGGAGATCTGTACGTGTGCTTCAAGAGAGAGAGAGAGAGAGTGCGGTTTAGGGGGCGTGTTGGTGTAGCTGTGATAGGTGGGCGTTTAAAGAGATGTATGAGCGTTAAAGAATGACGTAGGATAGAAGTTAAGAGGGGCGCCAGATGGGAGGGGTGTGTTTGTGAGATAGAGAGAGGAAAGTGGCTAGAAGAGGGAGTTGTGAAGAATAAGAGAAGTGGAGCACATGAATTAAAACGGAAAGGAAGAAGAACAGAAATAGAGAGACGATAGAGTAAAGGGTAAATGGGGGGAAGAAGTCAGCAAAAGGAGAAAAAGCGGATGATAAAGACACGAAGAAAACGAGAGAGTGTAAATCAAGAGTGTGTGTTCTTGCGAGTGGAAGGGAGATAAAAGGGATGGGGCAGAGAGATGGATTGGGACACAGAACGAGGGAAGGAGTTTAGACAATGATATGCAGAAAGAGGAAGAAGGAGTAGCGGAAGACGATGGAGGAGAATAGTGGGCAAGAGAAGGCACGGAAGAAAGAGTGAACAAAGTGAGCAGAGGAACAAGGAAGGAAGGCGGGACAAGAAAAGAAGAAAGAAGGACTAATCGGAAAAAGAAAGAAAGCAAGAGACAAAAAGAATGAAGGAGGGGAGGTGTGAAATCAGAAAAGAGAAAGGGAAACGAGGGATAATGTATGGAAGAATGAGAAGGATGGATACGCAAACAAAGACAAGACAAGCCCGGCTTCAAAAGTGGTGCGCGCGCGAGCGCCCGCAGCGGCGAAAGTGAAAGCAGCATATGTTTCTAATTAATGCGACGCAGCAGGGGAGGGGCGGAGGAGCGTTCAGACAGCAAGCCAGAGGAAAGCCAGATGGCGCCTGATCGGGTGCTGAAAGCTGGCGGCTGCGCGCGTGCATGCAATCGTGAACGCAAGCTGGAGGCCAGCAAAAGCGTGGGGTAGCACTTTGAAAACCCACTTACTAAATGTCTCGCAGGCAGCGCATGCGCTGGCTCAGGCGAGACCTAAAAATAAGCATTGTCGGCTGTACTTTTGGCACATGCATAAGATAAGTTTGCATTAGATGGAGTCTCTCTTGAGTTTGGTAGTTAAATTGAGACGGTTAACTCCTGTTCCTGAACATGTGCACCCTGTAATTCTTAGTCCAGTTTCTGTCTTCATTAGGAAATTCTAGTCCCTAGTCACACTCCCATTTATCTCTTGGGTAGTCAAGAACAGCATCGCTCTTGTGACCTCTAGGTTTGGTATTTTCGCATTTCCGGGCTAGTTGTAGCCTGGTAGAACGGCGGGCATGCATTAAAAGCTGCCCTAACGGTAGAGTTCTTCAATTAATTTGATATAAATTTCAGTGTCCTAGTCTTGTCCTTAGCCAGGTCTCGTCAGTTAGCTGTAATCCTTTAATCCTTTTCACTTAAAACGAAGTGGCACCAGAGAGGCAGGTCTTGGATGTACTCATACCTCCTGACTGTGGTCGCTCACAGAAGAAATACCAAGTAGTGAACAGTCTCCAGCCAATACCCTTTGACATCTACCGTCTCACCCCACACAACTAGATGCACCTGTGTTCTCACCAACCCATACAGAGCATAGAGAAAGTGAGACTCCCTCTAGAACAAACTCTTCAATACCTGTGTAACAAAAGGTCCTCTAGCTGTCCATAATTAGTCTTCAGACCCTATGGAGGTTTTCATTTAGTTTGATCTGCTGATTTCTCAAGCTTTAGTTTTCTTGTCACCTAAGGTTGACTTTGCTACTCTTGCAGTTTTTCGACTCTTGCTCGGATGGTCATATTGGGTGAGGGTATAGGTTAGTTTCACAGTGAATGCCGCATGAGGGACAAACTATGATCTACTTGGAAAGTGAAACCACAAAAAATGTTTGGCATATATGTCTTGCCCTAAATTTCAACCAAATAGCAAATTTCCTAATTCAATAATGTGTACATCAAGCCAAAGACATACTGCTGACACAGTCTGTCATGTCAATCCAAGAGGGGACAAAAGGAAGTGCGTTCAGTTGCTAGTGCAGGTGATTGAGGTATAATTGAATTGAACTATGGTTGCATTGTTCAACCCTAGTAAAACTGATGACATTTTAAGTGCGTAGCCATCATATTTCCTCAATAGAAAAAACCCCCATTAAAATCAACTGAAAAAACCAGGACACATGCAGTGCTTCTTTGAAGCTCCCAATTTGCCTGGTTCTCAGCCAAGACTGTTTACTGGGAACCCAGAATTTTGTAGGACGCACCTGCTCAACGGAAACATAACATCACCAAGCTATAACCAAAAGTAGTATGGCAATAATCAAAAACAAGGTAACAGGCCTTGTGCCTTAGAGGTTTCCCGTGTCTGCAACTGATCATGCAGAAACCTGCTTAGTTTTAATGAGTGATCCACCTTCAACTGCGTATTTTCACCACAGCCAGGGAACAAAGGTACTGAGAGTTGACAGCAATGAACCTAAAGCTGAAAGAAAACGAAATAATGTTCACCAATCAGACACGTCACTCACTGCAAACAACCTGTCTGAAAAAGACCCAAAAGGAGGCAAAAGCATGGTAAAAACTGCAGTTCCTGGCAAAGAGGAAGGTACCTCCTTTGTCTTTTCATTTTCAATTTACAAAGACATGCAAGAGACCCAGCAGGAAATATAGTACATTGTAAACACTGCTATTACCGACACAAAGCAAGGTACCTTTTTAGGTCTTGCTTACCAGGCAGCGCAAGCTGTCTGTTTAAGAAAAAACCTATTGTCTGCTTACAGTGGACTTAGAGCCCCCTCCCCCACTGCTTACTGTTGGTTGGCTTTATTGTCACTCTGATTGCTTGCTTCTTTTTAATGAGCTTTTATGGGAATTCTACCTCTACCTGTGTTTGTCCCTCTCCTAGATCAATTCCTCATTATTTGTGTCTTTCCACTGCTGACTTTTCAGGCACTACTTTTCTTTTTCTTTTTGGTTAAGTATTCCATGAGAGTGCATGTGTTTTCCAGCTGTCTCTCTTATGTACTTTTCTTCCCCCCTCCAATGCGCTCTCTGTTGGTCTCTCGCACCAGTGTGCCTCTCCTGTGCCCCATCCTTGTTTCATTCCCCCTTGAGTGTTTCTCCTCACCATACGTTGCTTTTTCACCCATGTGCTCCTCCCTCATAGTTCCACATTGCCCTCTCGTGCCTTTGTGCTTCTCTTTCTCCTCTTGCTATGTTGCTCTCCCATGACCTCCTTGTTGCTTCCCACCTGCCCTCTGTGTTGCTTCCCCTCACCCACGCCTTCCGTGTTGCTTCCTTCAGCCTACGCCAACTTTGTTGCTTCCCCCCACCTGTGCCGTCTGTGTTGCTTCCCCCACCTGTGCCCTCTGTGTTGCTTCCCCCCACCTGTGCCGTCTGTGTTGCTTCCCCCACCTGTGCCGTCTGTGTTGCTTCCCCCACCCGTGCTGTTCGTGTTGCTTCCCCCAACCATGCTCTCCATCTTGCTTTCCCCACCTGCGTTCCATTTTAGTTATGCTGTACAGCGTCACTAAAAAGCGTTGAAAAAGTTGTAACTGCAACCATGTAAAGTCTTCTTAGGCATGTAAAGCATGCTGGCTTTTTGCTGAAAACATAGCCATATGCCTGCTCCTCACACTTGCATTAAAAGTTGTGAATGGTATGGCACCCAAATACCTCTCCAACACCTTTTCCCGCTATATCCCAACATGGAATCTAGAGCCATTAACTATAACATCCTAATACCAAGTTCTATTCCTTTCTCCTTTTGAGACCTTTTTTTATAGCAGCTCCATATCAGGAGCTCTAACAAGCTATGAATTATCATTTACTGCAACCACAGGGACACACTTGATTCCTGGCCTACTCCAGTTATGGATATTTCATTTCTGTATGTTGTATTAGTTGAAGAAATTGTATATCTTATATGTAGATCTGTTTTCACCAATAATATCCATACATTTCACCCACTCAATCTACATCATAATTGCTTGTTTCAAATTAAATTAACCACCCTGCTCTCATTGTTCTAGCTAGCAACACCGTTGCTTTGTAAAATATTTCTGATCAAAATGTTATTGTTTCTAAATAAAATCAATAAAACTGATGAACCACTTTTCAAGCAAGTGCTTTCCCAAAGACTTCACATATACATTCATAGTTCGAAAGTTTATTGCCATTTCAGAAAACCTCTTCAGCAAAGGAGGCAACATCTTAACCACAATGCTGGATCTCGAAAGCAGGGAGAAAGCTTTACATTAAAAGAAGTCTTTAAATACTTGTCAGCTTTTGAAGGACTCTGTCTGACAATATCATTTTATGTTTGGTTTCGCTATTTAAAGGAATAGTTTTTGGTCCTTTAATGCAGGTGTTATTGTCTATGTGCTACTCTTTCCTCATTGTTTTTTGATAAACATTTTCATTCGATATTTAGTAAATAAAAATATGAATATTTTTGTAAAAAAGTGTTTGTCCCTATGTCGGAAGCATATCGTCAATTTGGAAACTTTTGGTTCTGTTAGTAAAGATATATCCTTGAATAGTGTTTCTAATTTGATGAATAGATATATGGTGAATGAAGTGACTCATCAGGAACTACCTTTGAAGCTGTTGTTAACTATCCAGACTCCTTGGGGACATCTGGGCTGCCCTTTGTTTGTTGAGGAGGATTTTTCCACCCTCTCATGGGTAGTCAATTTCTTCCAATCCTACAGAAGAGCTCATGCAGAGCAAAACTAATTTGCCAGGGGGCCAAGAAAATGAAAGCGTAGAAGATGCTAATAGTTATCAATATAATAAAATGAAATATTTGAAAAAAATAATAGTTGCCAAGCTTTGCTTCACTAAAAAAACTGTAACTTTGCAAAAGATGACCAGAATGCACTGGGAGGGCAATTGAGTCGTGTTTTACTTGAAACCCACAGCTGAAGGCTATTGGTGAGTGCCAATCCTGTTTTAAGTGCTGCCAAATGGAGGTGTATCTCTTAAAGGGCATAGACGAAGATCAGAGGAAAGGAAGCCATTGTTTGGCACAGGATAGAGACGGAGGAATGGTTGGGTACTTAGATTTTCTTAGAGATTTGCTCCTCCCTCAAGTTATACAAGGACTAGAAACTGAAGGAACAGCTTTGGCTGATCTCTTGGCGCTGAGTACCTCAGCACGCTATTTCTGAGATATATGCCTACAATATCAAGGCCCATCGTCAACTAAAAGAAAACAAAAAGAAAGCAAATAATCAATAGAGAAACCACAATGCTCTCAGTCTGTGAAACATCTAAGCGCAAGCATGACATGCATTTGTAAAAAGAAATAGCTTAGCTCGGGATAGGAGCAGCATTCAGCTTTCAAATGAATGCCTGGGCCTCAGGGAAACAGAAAACAGGAATATGTGGGTGGGAGGTCAGATGTGTATCCTCAAGGCAAGGGGATAAAGATTTGGGTTAATCATAAATAATTGAAGTTGTTTTTTGCATCTTGAGCACCGTCATGAAGTAAAGATTTTGGGAAAAGGGACCAAGGATTAATATCAGATCACTTTGCACAAATATCCCAATCTCTGTTTCCGAACATCCTGTCACTATAAAAACAATTTACCAGTAGTGCCTGAATACACTAAATGACAGCCCAGTGTATCCCATGTCTGTGCCAGGCACCCCCCCTCCCCCCCCACCTCCACAAGAGAGCGTGTGTGTTGAGCGGGACAAAGGGAGAGAGACGGACTAGCAGCAGCGGCTCCTCCGCAATGGCGGAGGAGTGTTGCCCCACTGGCTCAGAGCCAGCAGCTGAAAAAGAAAACGATATCTTACTATCATTTTATTTTTTTGCTGCTGGCACTGAGCCAGTGTGTGCAGGGATGGATGGTGCCGGGTATGGGGGGGAAGGAAGACTGGTTTGTGCACTTCTAAGTGCACACATGTGTGTTTGGCGGGTCGTCTTAGGCCGGCCAATCACACATGTGCACTTATGTTCCTCCAACCCGGCTGTATTGAACAGCCAAGTTGGAGAAACAGCACATACTCCCTGTCCTGAGCAGAGTGTCAAACCAGCCCACTCAGGCCAATCCCTGTGTTGCTCTCATACTTGTGAGAAGTGTGGGGATTGAATGCGAGTCGTGATGCTGTCCCAGGGATTGCTGGGACAGGAACTGCAGCAGAGGAGCATAAGGCGGCCGGCAGCACCAGGTAAGTGGTTTATTTATTTTTTATTTTTATCATTAACCCCCCTCCCGCGCGTTCCCCCCGCATGCTTCCCGCTGGCCCCCTCTTCCCGCCACCCGCCCCGCCAGTATTTTTTTGTGTCGGCCAGCACTGGGAACTAGGTAGGCAAATGTGGGCGAGGTAAAGAGAGAGAGACAGGCCGAGACACACAGGAGTCTTTAAAATGTGTTTAAAGCATTTTCTGTTTTAAGCATTAAATCGACCTGCATTCAAATACATATTCTGAACCAATGTTGCAAATACTTTCTTGTGAGCTTTGGACCTGCATAGTGGATTTTAAAAGTCGGTGAAATTGTGTCCAGTGCTAGTGGCCTAAAGTGCTTTAAAATGCACAATTTTCTGAAATATTCTCAAGGGGAATACGTCACCCCCTGTCTTTCAAAATGCAGTCATGGTCTTTCAAAATCCTATCACATTTCGACTGATGGTACTTGCCACAAATTTCTTTCTTGAAAATTTCATAAATACAAGAGTCCCTCGTGGACCTGAATACACCACCCCCTTAGAAGTGATTCCTCTCATTAAGCCTCACATTTCCCCCACATTCTGCCATTTGGGGTAACATGGGGAGGAAGGCAAAAGCCCAGGATATGTTCAGAGCTCCTTCCTAAAGAGTTCTTATGGCCTCTTTTAGAGTTCCAGGACATTATGTTAAATGCGTAGCAAATGGGTTAAAGCACATACAACAGCTTCCCTTCACACTGCAATGTGCAAATACCTCATTACATCATTGAGAAGCATGATCGTTTCTGCATACACCAAATGTGTGGTAATTACTCCGCACATATATGTGGAATACTTAGCGTAACCATGAGTACCTTAAGTTTTTCTTCATTATTGTACAGAAAGGTCCAATTGGTGGTAATAACACTGATTCAAAATGAGGTCACCTGACCATTGCATTTAGCAAAACATTCTGAATATGTGCCTTGGAATTTTTAGGTCTGACTACAATTATCTTTAGCTATTGCCAAAGCTCTTGTCATGATAAACAGCAAACAAGCACTTGCAATGCAATAGGTCTCGCATTTATTAAAGTTAGAGCTGTTGGCGTTGAAAATGACAATTTTTTTACTTTTGTATTTTCATTTGCAGTTGAATAATTATATTTGCATAGCGCTATTGCCATTGGTATAAAAAAGCAAAAGTAAAAAACATTGTCATTTTCAACGCCAACAGCTTTAACTTTAACAAATGTGAGACCTATTGCATTGCAAATGCTTATTTACCTGGCCATGTTGCAGGGTGCAGTACCCATGGGACCTCTTTTGGACTGGGTCTAGGGTTCCCAGATGGGTGTCAATGGAGCACGAGGACCCCTCCATGTTTAAAACTCCACATCTAGACTCGCTTGTTAAATATCTCCCACAGAGAAGGCCTTGCCCAAGCCAATTCCAGACGCAGGTAGGCTTTGTCAACCGGCCACCTTATTGCTTACTCGGGCAAGGGTTAACTCTTGGTAGGCTACAACATGGAGGTTGGTGATGGTAGACACACTTTGCTTTTTTTGTGGTTTGGATATGGCTTCTGTGTGTATTGTGGGCTTTGCATCTTTCATGTTGTGTTAAAAAAATTGTAGGTGTGCTCCTATAACCTCCTGTGCTTTGCTGATGCTACTGATCGATACAAAAGGGGATGATGGACGGAACGTTTGAGCCAATCAAACACTCACCCCCAGTCAACTGATCTGGGTTTAATCCATCATCATTCTTTAGCTCACTCCACCACCCCAGTTCAGACATGGCCATATGCAAATCAGTCTGACCCTGTGCCTCATGGGAACAGTCCAGCCCGAACTGCCAAGCCATGTCTTCCCTGGACCGGAAACAAGCATCCTAGGACCGGTTTCTGGCATTCCAGCCGTCATCAGCCAGGCTTGCTTGAATCCAGTGGCAAAGTGAGCAAGGGACCCACGTCTGGGCATACCCCCGCCAACTTAGGGCGAACAAAGCGATACAAAAGGGGTAACATGGGGAGGAAGGCCAAAGGCCAGGATATGTTCAGAGCTCCTTCCTAAAGAGTTCTTATGGCCTCTTTTAGAGTTCCAGGACATTATGTTAAATGCGTAGCAAATGGGTTAAAGCACATACAACAGCTTCCCTTCACACTGCAATGTGCAAATACCTCATTACATCATTGAGAAGCATGATCGTTTCTGCATACACCAAATGTGTGGTAATTACTCCGCACATATATGTGGAATACTTAGCGTAACCATGAGTACCTTAAGTTTTTCTTCATTATTGTACAGAAAGGTCCAATTGGTGGTAATAACACTGATTCAAAATGAGGTCACCTGACCATTGCATTTAGCAAAACATTCTGAATATGTGCCTTGGAATTTTTAGGTCTGACTACAATTATCTTTAGCTATTGCCAAAGCTCTTGTCATGATAAACAGCAAACAAGCACTTGCAATGCAATAGGTCTCGCATTTATTAAAGTTAGAGCTGTTGGCGTTGAAAATGACAATTTTTTTACTTTTGTATTTTCATTTGCAGTTGAATAATTATATTTGCATAGCGCTATTGCCATTGGTATAAAAAGCAAAAGTAAAACATTGTCATTTTCAACGCCAACAGCCTCTAACTTTAACAAATGTGAGACCTATTGCATTGCAAATGCTTATTTACCTGGCCATGTTGCAGGGTGCAGTACCCATGGGACCTCTTTTGGACTGGGTCTAGGGTTCCCAGATGGGTGTCAATGGAGCACGAGGACCCCTCCATGTTTAAAACTCCACATCTAGACTCGCTTGTTAAATATCTCCCACAGAGAAGGCCTTGCCCAAGCCAATTCCAGACGCAGGTAGGCTTTGTCAACCGGCCACCTTATTGCTTACTCCGGGCAAGGGTTAACTCTTGGTAGGCTACAACATGGAGGTTGGTGATGGTAGACACACTTTGCTTTTTTTGTGGTTTGGATATGGCTTCTGTGTGTATTGTGGGCTTTGCATCTTTCATGTTGTGTTAAAAAAATTGTAGGTGTGCTCCTATAACCTCCTGTGCTTTGCTGATGCTACTGATCGATACAAAAGGGGATGATGGACGGAACGTTTGAGCCAATCAAACACTCACCCCAGTCAACTGATCTGGGTTTAATCCATCATCATTCTTTAGCTCACTCCACCACCCCAGTTCAGACATGGCCATATGCAAATCAGTCTGACCCTGTGCCTCATGGGAACAGTCCAGCCCGAACTGCCAAGCCATGTCTTCCCTGGACCGGAAACAAGCATCCTAGGACCGGTTTCTGGCATTCCAGCCGTCATCAGCCAGGCTTGCTTGAATCCAGTGGCAAAGTGAGCAAGGGACCCACGTCTGGGCATACCCCCGCCAACTTAGGGCGAACAAAGCGATACAAAAGGGGTAACATGGGGAGGAAGGCAAAAGCCCAGGATATGTTCAGAGCTCCTTCCTAAAGAGTTCTTATGGCCTCTTTTAGAGTTCCAGGACATTATGTTAAATGCGTAGCAAATGGGTTAAAGCACATACAACAGCTTCCCTTCACACTGCAATGTGCAAATACCTCATTACATCATTGAGAAGCATGATCGTTTCTGCATACACCAAATGTGTGGTAATTACTCCGCACATATATGTGGAATACTTAGCGTAACCATGAGTACCTTAAGTTTTTCTTCATTATTGTACAGAAAGGTCCAATTGGTGGTAATAACACTGATTCAAAATGAGGTCACCTGACCATTGCATTTAGCAAAACATTCTGAATATGTGCCTTGGAATTTTTAGGTCTGACTACAATTATCTTTAGCTATTGCCAAAGCTCTTGTCATGATAAACAGCAAACAAGCACTTGCAATGCAATAGGTCTCGCATTTATTAAAGTTAGAGCTGTTGGCGTTGAAAATAACAATTTTTTTTACTTTTGTATTTTCATTTGCAGTTGAATAATTATATTTGCATAGCGCTATTGCCATTGGTATAAAAAAGCAAAAGTAAAAACATTGTCATTTTCAACGCCAACAGCTTTAACTTTAACAAATGTGAGACCTATTGCATTGCAAATGCTTATTTACCTGGCCATGTTGCAGGGTGCAGTACCCATGGGACCTCTTTTGGACTGGGTCTAGGGTTCCCAGATGGGTGTCAATGGAGCACGAGGACCCCTCCATGTTTAAAACTCCACATCTAGACTCGCTTGTTAAATATCTCCCACAGAGAAGGCCTTGCCCAAGCCAATTCCAGACGCAGGTAGGCTTTGTCAACCGGCCACCTTATTGCTTACTCGGGCAAGGGTTAACTCTTGGTAGGCTACAACATGGAGGTTGGTGATGGTAGACACACTTTGCTTTTTTTGTGGTTTGGATATGGCTTCTGTGTGTATTGTGGGCTTTGCATCTTTCATGTTGTGTTAATAAAAATTGTAGGTGTGCTCCTATAACCTCCTGTGCTTTGCTGATGCTACTGATCCAGCGCAATATTAGCAAACAGCATTCATACACATAACACTCACTTGGGCCCATACATTCATACTACACTAATACTTACGCTGAGGTGTCAAATGTACTCTTTTAATCAAATCCCTGCTACCAATTAACTTCTGATTGAAGAGTAATGACTTACCAATGGATTCTTTGCTAATTGGGAAGTTTAAAATGAGTGACATTCATTACAGTTCATAATCCTGAAATAACCACTGAGTCAGGAAGTTTTAAAATGTTTATCTAAAGTTTTAGCAGAGTAAAATACAGAAAAACACGGTACTTGATCGCAAATACCCAAGAAAAAAAACATAGAATGATTATTGCTAATTAATGACGGTCCCTCTGGAAAGGAGAAGATAGAGACAGCAGCGCAACTAAAGGTTGCAGTATATTTACCTAAATGCGAGAACCAAACCCCTTAGCCAAGGAGTTGGAAAGAATAGGACCCAGGAAGGATGAAGAGCAAAGACCTTCTCCAGGATCAGGACAGGACCGGTGACCTCTCTATAACGACGCCTGCGCCGTTCCCCTCTCTGATACTCGGCTTCTCCTCGATTCTCCAGTTCTAATGGACTCCGCCGCCCCCTCCTCAGGACCTCTTCAGGACAGGGATTCAGTCAGCAACCGGTCAGCATGGACGCCTATTCTTCTTTCAGCATCTCCTTCCTCAGACTTCCAGACTTCCGACTAAACTAATTAGCTAATTCTATATCTGTTATACATTCTGCACCCATGTACCTCCCCTTAATGTTGCCAAAATATGGGACCACTACTTCTGATTGGACAGGGACAGGGGGTGGATTCTCGCACCATATTAATTTGGCCTAAATTGTGGAGCCTATTGTCTTTAGATTCCCGCCCCTTCAAATTAATACATTCACTTTATTTCCCACCCGTCTCATGACAAATGTTATACAATTTTTATTCAAAAGTATCACATTTTGCAACGGAAAGGCAAAGTACAGCATCTTCGGCCAGCAGGTCACGGCCTTGGACGTGGTCCAGGTTGACTTCACTTGGCAGACACACAGGACACATGCGCAGAACCATTTGTCTCTCGAGTTTGAGGTCACCAACCCAGGCCCAAGTTTTCCGAACTAATAAAATGCAAGAAGAAAACATTAAGATCACAGAATAAAATGTTTCACTGTATGCCCACTTATTCTACTCTATTCCCATTTAATTATAAATTCTATCCCGCATTAGTAGCGTTAAGAAACGACAATTTAGTAATGACATGAGAGCAAGCTGAAGCATGTGAAAACATTAAGCAGCCATTTTAATGCACACTGCGCAGAAGCAGAAGTTTCCCACCAAGCAAAGAAAGACGTCACACCATGTGATCAGATTGCGACATGCGCAGTGAGGTTCCCGCGCTTTAGCGGCCATTTTGGATTACAGACAAGCGTTATTCATTAGTAAAACACATAGGCAAGCGTCCTTCCCTTTTGTGTTGTGAATGCAAAGGTTAGTATTAACAATACAAGTTTTTAATAAATTAATACTTTGAGGAGGATTGAATACAAGCAAGTTTCGTTTATGAAACCTTGCTCCATCACTACGTTGACACGTTTCCTGTGTTGTAAAATTTTTATGATTTGCGCAGACAGGAGGTTTTTACTAAGCAACAGAAAAAAACTGGAAAACAGGAGTAATATGCTGCCTAATGAAAAAAACCAACATTAAGTTAGTGACAGGATACGCACTTTCACCGATACAGTATTGCGAAATAAAATCAGCAGGGCTCGTTTTAGAGCCTTTACAGTAATCTTGTTTAAAGTATCCCGGTCGGAATGTCAATAAACCGGATCTCCTCCCTCCGCTACACAGGCAGTCGAGATCGCTCGGGCCCCTTAGTACCTGTATTTATATCAGTACTGCTGATACGTGCGATATTGGTGTGCCTCGAGGACGGGGCAAGCGCTGTGCATAATGATGACGTGAGGCACTCTGATTTTCAAAATAAAAAATAAAAACAGCGCAGTGTCCCTAAAGTGGGCACCGCGGTCATCAAAGTTTTTTTTTTTTTTTATTTAAACTGAACTCGGTGTCCCTACAGCGGTCGCCGCGCTCAGCATACAATTGAGAGCGCATAGCGCTGTATAAGAAAATCAGCCGCCATTGTCCCCACATTCAATAAATAAAATAGTGCTCACCCCCTTATAATGCAGACCGTGTAACAAGCCAAGTAAAAGGTCCAGTCGTTATGGGCGGTACCGAATGGAGACAAGGTGGTACCAAGTAGGGACTAACAAGCCTCATAATGAATCAGAAGCAAGCATTTATGAAGGACAATGACACAAGCCAATGACAAATGTGGGTGGAGAGTGGGAGGGGCTTCCAGTGCATACCCTAATACAGCATGCCTCGCAGAGCGAACAGTGCATGAGCGCTGCCGCTAGGCTCGACCTAAAAACATACACAGAGAGGGTTTTCGGTCAGCCCCCTTAAGCCATTGCTTGAAGAAAGTGCCATTTATATTGTGGGTCCAGCCAGGGGAGTATTTCAGTCTCGCCATTATCTATTGCTATTATGCGTGTTAGTCCAGATCAGGCACAGTTACAAGAAGTGGTAAGTACAAGGAAAACCACTATTGTACAACGGCAAGTGAGTATAGATATATGTTCATGAAGAGGTAGACGAACAGAAAATGGCAAATGTAGAAATCCTCCATCACAAGCAGAGGTAGGCACATTCACGAACAGACACGATAATATTAAGACATACAAATGCAGAAAGAGGCAGAAGCAAAATTAGATATAAGGATACATAGAGACAACCACGTGCATCAATAGACACTTATGTGAATAACCACCTTGCTGTGGTGGGTTCACCAAAAAACAAGACACAACAACATACAGAGACCCCGGCAGGCCCAAGTAGACATAGTCATTTACAGTGGCAGCTCTGTTAGGCAACAGATGCTCACAAAAGGAGACAGGTACAACTAGGAGGCGGCCTGTGGAAGAGCAGGCACAAGTAGCAATAGAAGCAATAGCTCTCAGAGACAAACACAAACAGGAGAATAAGGAGATGGCGAAAGCAGGCTGATGCACGTGGGTAGTAGGCTCAAGCCTGAATAGACATCTGATCAGGCAGACATGCACAGGCAGGTACAAACAGGAAAAGACACAATAGCATAATACCATGCTTCAGGAGGCACATGTAAAGATACATAGGACAGGGCAAATAACTACTGGTAAAGTGTTGCAATGAAAGTCTAGTAGCTGAGGTGTAATTTTATAGAAGATGATTTATTTATCTTAGTTGCAGATACGTAAACTCATAGTAGGTACTCATCTTGGTCCTTAGGATAGCCATGAGGATAGCCCCTAGAATAGCCCAACCAGGAGCAGCCTCCCTGCTGCTCAGACCTTACTCCAACTGGCACTCCTCACCTCACAGGCACCCAAACATTCCATTGCATCACCACCACTCCAACATTCCACACAGCACATTCACATTGGCTGAACAGCAAGGGCCAAAGCACCAGGGAAGATTTATAGATAAGTTCACAAGATATAACATGTACAGGCAGGTACAAACAGGAAAAGATACAATATACAAACATGCATCAGGAGGCACATGTAAAGATACATAGATTGCATACAGATACAGGAGCCAGCCGAAGCAGGTAAAAACAGATACATGTAAGAGTAAAACAGTAATTGGACTGAAGGCAAGGGTACATAATGAGAGGAAAGGGCAATTAACTACTGGTAAATGCCGGATCATCACCAAATCTGAGGATGGTGAGAGATGTCACGGGACCAGTAGTACTGATGGGGGGTAAATCAACGGATCTGAGAGTACAGCGGTGTCAGGCTGTGTTAAGACCTGTAAGTGCTTTTATATTGTTTACTGTTGCAAGCTGCTATACTGTTTTTAATGTTTTAAACTTTATCTCTGGGGCTGTACTTCGGGGGCGGCTCACTGCTGCGTGTTGCAGGGAGAGTCAACTCTACACTCTTGGGGGGGAA
Organism: Calotriton arnoldi; assembly: GCA_963921515.1. NCBI lineage: Eukaryota > Metazoa > Chordata > Amphibia > Caudata > Salamandridae > Calotriton > Calotriton arnoldi. Next base: position 1,044,058 of record CAWUFW010003570.1, read on the forward strand.
GTCTCTCGGTGATTTGATACTGTCCCTTACCTTGATCCCTTAATTGTTTTCAGAAATCCCTTGTTCATCACTGTACTGGCTTGAGGGCACTTGTAGCAGTATTTAAATTGTATTTTACCGAGCGGAGCGCTATTTCTACTCCTCTCGGTTGGGACATTCACTGGTGCCATTTTGAAAGGTGAGCAGTCCAGCTTTTTTTGGACTGTTCACAGGCACCTATTTAATGAGCACTGGTGCGATAACGTGCAGCGGGCGCACCGCTGGTGCGCCTAAGGCGTGCCTAAGGCAAGACCGTCTGCGCGGGTCCGGGTTGTGGCCAGCGCCAGTCATGCTGCTCAAAGTGGCATTGGTAAGTGCATATCCTGGCCACGAGATTCTCTCCTGGCCTTAAGAAGCAACCGGCGCCCGGAAATTCTATGGGGTGACTTGTATAACTACGCCACGTCTTACCATTGTAAAGAGTGTAATTTAAATTTGGAGATTCAGGACAGGGCCACCCAGAGCAGAGATAAGATCTTTAGAGCTCAGGGATTGACAAGTGGTGGGGTTCGAGGCTGTTTGATCAATTGTAGATCACTTCCCAAGCATGCGGACGATATTTGGTTATCTCTGATAGACAACACCTGGGATGTGATGTTGCTAACTGAGACGTGGTTAAAGGAGGACTCCCTACCCGCCTTGACCCTTGCTATCCCTCCCAGCTTCTGTATCTTCTGCGAGAACAGGAGTGGTGACAGACGAGGGGGTGGGGTAGCTGTCATTGTGAAAGAAACCTGGGATATTTCTACTTCAGAACTGAACATTCCAGGAAACATCGAGGGCCTAAATTTCTGTATAAAGCCGACCCCCTACTCTTTGCTTTGCCGGCCTTTTAATATATCAACCGCCTGATTGCGCAAATAAGCACACCATGGAGTTATGCAACTTGATCACCCTGAAATCATTACAGTATGCCAATTTCATAGCCCTTGGTGATTTTAATCTCCATGTTGATGATCCCACTTGCCCACAGGCCTCTCAGCTAGTAAGGTCACTCAGTGGAGCTAACCTCACTCAACATGTAAACGCCCCCACACACAGATCTGGCCATTCTCTGGACCTTATTTTCTCTAGCATCCCAACTATGAGAGTCGAGGCCCCCCTATGTCTGGTATGGACGTACCACCATATGGTCCCTTTCTTATTCAGCTTGGGGATTACACAGCATGAGAGAAGTAAACAGACGGTGCTGAGAAGAAATTGTAAAAAGGTTACAACTGATAGCTTGGGCCCTGTGCTCCTAGCAAAAAGACCACAGAGTACGGGCAATCCGAACGAGGACGCGGCCGCGTTCAATTCAAGGATTACCTCTGCCCTTGATACAGTGGCTCCTCTAAGAGCGGTGAGAACCGCGAGAGAGTCTCCATCAGCCCCTTGGTTCTTGACGGAGCTTAGAACTGAAAAGACTAGGTGTAAAGGACTCGAACGGCTTTGGAGGAAAGATTACTACGCGGAGGCCAAGATAGCATATAAGGAAGCCTTAAATAAACTCCGAAAAATGATGAGGGCAGCTAGAAGAGAATTCTTTATCCGGCGCATTGAAAGTGCGGAGATTACGAGTAAAGAGATCTTTAGGATCGTAAGATCCTTCACCAGTCCATCAGCTCTGGAGGAAAAGATTCCGTCCTCCCCGTGCCTATGCACTGACCTCTCGAACTTCTTTGATGAGAAAATCAGGAAAGTCTATGCCTCCTTTAAGGATGCAGAGCATACAGCGGCACCTCTGCTAGCGGACAAGATCAAACCCAGTGGATCTCTCTCGGAGTTCCGCCCTATATCCCTTCAGGAATCCTTGGCTGAAATCGTAAAGTGCAAGTCAGGTTCCATGTCAGACCCCTGCCCACCCAAGCTATTTAGATCTTTGGCTCCCTGGATCCATCCAGCTTTAAACCTCATCTGGAATACATCGCTATCTTCTGGCATCTTCCCTGATATTTGGAAACATGCTTTTTCGCTCCCATTGCTGAAAAAACCAAATGCAGATCCCAAGGAGCTTGGCAACTACTGCCCTATCTCACTGTTACCTGCATACGCTAAGATGTTAGAGAAATTGGTCCAACGGCAACTGGCCAATTTTATAGATGATCATGACATCTTACTGGATACTCAGTCTGGTTTTTGATCAGGTTGCAGCACTGAGACAGCTCTGGTGGAGGTGGGGGAGTCAATGAGCATGTCGGTAGATGCAAGCACATCCGCGATGCTGATCCTTTTAGATTTGTCGGCGGCCTTTGACACGGTCACCCACCACATTCTTCTGGAAAGACTCCAACAGGTAGGGCTACAGGACACAGTTCTTGCTTGGATTCGGTCCTACCTCAGAGATCGATCACAAAGAGTCTTTCTTCAACCGCATCCATCGGACCATAAGCCATTATGGTGCGGCATGCCACAGGGCTCTGCCCTCAGCCCTTTACTTTTTAATATTTACCTGGCGCCCCTCTTTACTATTATTAACACCTGGGAAGTGAAAGCAGTTTCTTATGCTGATGACACCCTGCTGGTGTTTTCATTTCAGGACCACTCTGAGGATTTGTTTGCCAGATTATCGGGGTGTTTAAAGGACATCGCATGCTGGATGAACCAGACCAAACTAAAACTAAATGCGGATAAGACCGAGGTCCTATTTTTTGGCCGGGTCTCACCACCTTCCACTGGATTGGTGGCCAGAGGAACTGGGCTCCCCACCAGTCCCAGCAAATTCTGCGAGGAACGTGGGCATTAAGTGGAACTCGGACCTTTCCTTCGTAACTCAAGTCCAGCACATCACGTCGTCCTGCTGCTGGAAACTAAAAAGCCTTAGGAAATTCCTGCACCAGAAGAAAGTCACAGGGTCGTAGTCCATGCCACAGTGACATCTCAGCTGGACTAGGCGAACAGTCTGTACCTTGGGCTACCTGCTTATTTGATCCATAGACTTCAGATGGTACAAAATGCGGCAGCAAGGCTCATACGTCGGGTACCGTTCCGCCACCATATCTCCCCACATATCAGGCAACTGCACTGGCTCCCTGTTGCAAAAAGGATCGAGTTTAAATCCTTAACCTTAGCCCAACGTGCACTACATAACAAGGGGCCTAGGTATCTCAGTCACAGGCTGCGCCCATACCAATCCAAACGCACTTTAAGATCAAACTCCCAGCACTTGCTTTGTGTACCCCGTTTTGCTAAGTCCCGAATAGGAGGCAGATCCTTCACCGTGAGGACAGTCAAGTTATGGAATGCCCTGCCAGCACATATACATGGTTTGGATACCGAACGGGAGTTCAGACAGATCCTGAAGACCTGGCCTTTTAGCCAGGATTAGCGCAAGGCCAGTCACCCTACCTGATTTCCGCTGTGGCGCCGGGACTCCTCTGTGGAGGTAGCTGTTGTGCTGTATAAATGCCATTATTATTATTATTATTATTATTATTATTATTATTATTATTATTACAGATACTGTGAGCTGCCAAACTAAGAAATTGGTGAATTTGGGATAGAGCAGAATACTGTAGCTCTCTGATGAGTCCTCACAGTATAGTCATTGAGAGATCACGGATGTCCATCAGAGATAAGTAACAGAGGCCTTGTGGTATTTGTAGGTTACCTCAGAGTTTGAGAGTTGACCAACAGAGAAAGTAGTTATTGTTTTCCGAACTGGATCTTATGCGGTGGGTGGCTTGGGGGATTTCTCTGGGGTGGTCCAACAGGGGCTCTGTGTCAACATCGGTGGAGCCAACTCTAGGGTGGCTATTCTAGGTGGGAAGTGGGAACTGTTTAGATAAGAAGATACTTAGGAGTTATTTTTTGTCCATTTCCCCCTTCCTTTATACCCTCCTTCGGAGTCATTAAGTTGATTATGAGTTTGCGGTAAGATAGGAAGGCTTCTTTGTTCTTCCTTGAGTTATATTTAAGTTCCTCTTTATTATAGTTGTGGTGTCTTGTGACCACTGAAACATATGTCCCTCTACAGTGTTTTATTCACGGTTTTATATATTTTCTGGACTGTTTCTTCACTAAAGCGTGTTTTGATTATAACTTTCGAGGTCAATGAACTGATGTTTAACTCCTCCTGAATGATGTTCAAGGGGAAACGGCCACTACAACGCGGCCGTTTCCACGCATAACCATAACCACGCATGGATAACAACGCATGCGTGGTTACAACAATAGCCTTTACCACGCATACCTTTACTACGAGATACGTAGTAAAGGCATGTGTGGTAAAGTTAAAAGAAAAAAAGGGGGGGGTTTAAGGGGGTCTCCACCCCTCCCCCCCCAAAAAAAGTGTGGGATTAAAAATGGGGGCTTGGGGGGGCACCCCCAAAATAAAATTTAAAAAAACGCACCTGCTTCCGTCGTTTAGAGAAAAAGATGTGGAGGCAATCGGCGTCGTTAGAGGAAACGGAAGGACACTTCCGCTTCCTCTTAACGACGTGCAAGGTCACCTCGGAAGATCAAGGAGAGGAGAGGTAAGGGGGAATGAGGGGGTGGTGTCGCGCAGGGGTAAATTTAAAGGTTAGGGTGATATCCTTTAACATGAAAATGCAATTAACATGCATATTTTAACAACGAAAATCGTTGTAAAAGTATGCGTGTAAAAGGCATTTTCGTGGTAAAGGATATGCGTGGTGATGGCATTCGCGTTGTAACGCATGCGTGGTAAAGGCATGCGTTACAACGGAATGCGTTGTAAAGTCATACAACCATGTTCAAGTATTGTTTTTCGGTTAAGAAAATCCAGTGCCCTAGGGCTGTGGGGAGCGGTCGCTGAGCAGTGAAGTGAAACGCAAACTTTAAGAAATGATGAGCTGCTCTTCCGTCTATATGTTGAGTCTCATTTAAAAGCCCTTCAAAGCTTCCCACGCCTTTCTTCACTGTTGTGCTTTGTGTGTTTGTTTCTTTCCCTGTCCACAGTTTGCTGTTCTCTTGCCACCTACAACAACAAGTTATGTTATTAGCACATGTCTATGTCTTTTGTTACAAAGTTTGTATTAGACGTTCCATACGGCTGAAGAACTTAGTTATTCTTTAAGTACATATTTATGATTTGATTTAAACAAAAGACCAATCTAAGGGCAGTAAGTGTTTTCAAGACAATAGTGTCTACTAAAACCAAGGGGGTCAATGCAAGGATATATAGTTCACATTACAGACACCACCTAACAGAAAAAAGCTCTCGAACTTTGGTCTGTGGATGGGGGTCGGGGGTGGAGGGGAAGAGGAAGGTTGCTCCAAGGCACAATGTCAGGATATTTACTAAGTAAATTACTACTATTTGGACTAATATATATACACATTTTTATTGTTTTTTTAAAGGAACAACAAGTCGCATGGTCAGTCATGATACATATCGTGCAATAACAAGTAAGACTAGCAGTAAGCTCATCAACATGATCAACCCAGCACTTTCAGGAAGAACGAAACCTGGAAATTGTTGCTTTCTCATTCTACTCCAGCGCCCACATCTGAATCCCCAAGCCATTTACCCCAGACTCTTGCATGATTACCAAGACAACCCCTGGCTTCATACACAGGCTTTTCTTGTAGCACGCATAAGTCCCCCCCCCATGCCTCTATAATGCCAGCAATGGCACCCCAGGATCCATCCAATGGGCAGCAATATCTTTCTTAGCCACTACAAGAGCGGTAACCATCAACCATCTATCTGCCCTAGAGCTCCCCACACCATCATCCACTCCCAAAAGGATCAACAAATGAGATAGTTCCAGAGTCAGGTCCAGTACGGCTGATAATTAAGCCACCACTGCTTCCCAATAACAGGTTATGACAGGACAGGACTAGACCATGTGAAAGAAGTCTGCAGGTGTTTGGGAACAGGGATAGCAGGTAGGATCAGTCACCAGGCCAGCACGAAACAGAGAGTAAGATAAGCAGTGTGTAAGTACTAGGTTTGTGCCAAATGGAGCCTAGACAAAATCCTGATTAATCTGGGGGTCATCAGCGAATCACGGCAGTCATCATCTTCTAAAGGCCCTATTCATTCCTCTCAATGGGTCCTGAGGGCGTCAAACGACTCAGGGGCATTAAGGATCAGGGTACGATAGTTCTGGGAGACCCCACCCCTGCCTAATGCCCCCATCAATATTTTGGCTTCCATGGGGCTAAATTCTGTGATGGGAGTGTTTGAGGGGATGAAGGTGTGCAATTTGTGGCACAGCTGTATAAATTTAGGGAACTGCGTATTAGAGAGTGAATAGATCTGTTGGAGATCCTGGAAGGAGACCATATGCGAGCCCACCCAGACATCACCTAAAATGGTGATACCTATGCTGTTTCAAAGAGCAAACCCCTCAAGTATCGCCACCTCTCCCAACCATGCACCATGCCATAACTGGGTATGCTGAATTTGTTTCTTCCACCACCCTGTATGCTTCTGAGCCACCCTCCACCCTGTAAATACCAGACAAGTTACCTCCAGTATCGTGGTCGGTATGGTGGTACCATAGGTAACATTATAATGCGTGGGAAACCAGCAGCTGCCGGCACGGCTCGTGGGTGGGGAGGGTCACGCGGTGGTTCGCGATTATGGGAGTGAGTGAACATAATTTAAACTAAATAAATAAATAAACAACACCTTGCCGCCGGGTCCCGCGTTTCTGCTCCTGCTCTCCTGCCTCCGACTTGAGGAAGAGGAAGCCAGGCTCTCTCCCCTAAGCCAATCACAACGCTGCAATACAGCGTTGTGATTGGTCTGAGGGCCATGACAAGGCGCTCAGCCAGGGGCTGGAGTCGTGGGCATGTTCTCCATGCAGGCTGTAATGCAGCCTGCATGGAGAACAGGGAAAGTGTGCATGACTGGTTTGTGCGACCCGAGAGGGCCGACCAAACAGTCATTGCGCACTTAGGAGTGGGCAAACCACTCCTCCCCTGCCCTGCTCTGAGAGAAGAGCAGCCCGACCACCTGCCCGCACGCAAAGCAGCACAAACATAAAATGATAATCATTTTATGTTTTTGCTTCTCGCACTGCTTGAAAGCAGTGGGGTGACGCTCCTCCCCCATAGCGGAGGAGCCACCACTGTGGGAAACTCAGTGTATTGAGCTCTAGTCTGTACGCCAGGTCTGACCAACCCCCAGTAAGCCAGTCATTATTAACCAAAAGATGAGTGGCCAGGTAATATAAATATAAATTAACCATTCCAAGACCCCCTTCATAGGGTCCGCTTTGACAAGTAGAAAGGGCCAAGTGGGTTGGACTCATATTAATAAAAGTATCTCATGGATATCTTGAAGTCTGGCACGTATCACCATCCAACTTTGGACAAATCTTACAAAACATAGCCCTGTAAAGCAAAACCCTTCATCTATTTCCAGGAAAGATGTACCATGAACAGCTGCAATGCAACCATCTGCACCCCACAGTGTGTGCAAACCCTGCTTTATGACAAGAGGACAATGCTTCACAGTCCATTCTCCTTAAAAGCGTGGTCTCTACCAAGACTAGGATTACAATTGGTGTTGAAATGACTGTTCCTGAACTGATATAAACTGAGAGTTTTATTTCAAGTCCTAAAGGCCACAAACCAGCAACCTGTTTATCCTGAATCTGCATCAAAGATGCTACAAAATTCCTAGAGTCAAAGTTTAAGTCTTTTCTCTAGGTTTAGGGTATATGGTTCTTGAAGGGTACTTATAAAGCTCTTATTCGCCATAGCATCATGCCTCTAAGAAGGTTTCATTTGACATAGAGCCTTTCATTAATAGACACTTTACAATTGATAGGTTTTATACATTTTCTAAAGTACATAAAATTAGGAAACTGCTAGAGGACACAAAAGAGTGATTTCACGCCTCATCAACGGTGGCCGGCACAGGTAAATGTGGTGGGCCGGTGGGGCGGGACAGGGCGGGGGGCAGAATGGGAGGGGGAAGTCGAAAGACGACGGAATAGGTATAATTAAATAAATAAATAATACCTATCCACCCCCGCAGCGCCCTGCGCCACCCCACTGCGCTCACCTGTGCCGGCCGTCGCTGCGCCTCATAACCGCAATAGAGAAAACTCACCCACCAAACGTTCTTGGACATGTTCTGGCAGCTGTTAGAAATCCTGCCCTATTAGATCGTAGACCTCTAGCTGGAGAACGCATATTAAATTTGTCAATACGAATTTTGGGTATTTTCTAGTATATGATTCATTGTGCAATCACCATAGTTTTAAAGAAGTCACTTTTTATTAGAAGTCACTACAATTTGCCAAATATAGAAGTAAAGTGTGTTCTTCTAGAAACATTAGAGATTAACCTGGCAGCAGCATTTTGAACAAGCTGTAATTGGTCAATCACAGACTCGGGAGCAGCTAAATAAATAGCATTCAGACAATTGAACCTAGATTGAATTAAAACAATATATATACAGTGATTTTATGGTCTGGCTCGATGTAAGGGAGTACAGCGTAACATTCTCAAATGCCAGAAGCAGGTTTTTGACACTTGGTTAGCCTGTGCCTTTAGTGATTATTTACCATCCACCAGGATACCTAGGTTTGAGACTGACTTTGGGGCATGAGTCAATGATCTCTGGCCAAGGAACTGAGGTTGGAAGAAATGATTGAGAGGAGAAAAAAGAAACATTGTTTTATCCAGACTCAGTTTCATATGATTCTTTGCCCTTCACCAGAGAATGATGGACAGAAAGCAGAACATAGAGCGTTGATCGTAAGGGGTGGTAGTTTTTGATAAGTTGAAAATAGGCCGTGTATAGTCTACATGCAAATAGAAAGAAGTTCCATGTTTGGACAATAATATTGTCAACAGTAGCACGTAAATTTTAAATAATTCTGGTGAAAGTATAGAACCATGAGGGTCTTCACATGAAAGACTCCTCAGGATATTTCAATGGTGTCAGTGCCACAATCTGCTTGTGAAACTTTAGCACAGGGGTCTCCAACCAGTAGCTCGTAAGCTACTTTAGCTCTCCAGCTACATCTGAATAGCTCACCTCTGTGCTGCCCAGCTTATTAAATTAGAAAGCTTTTGCTTGGTTGAATTACTACTTGAAAAGAAAGAGGGGGGACAGGGAGCTGGATGTAGGTCTAGTGGCTCATGCTCCCAAAAGGTAGATAGTTTACTAAGGAGAGTCACTGATCCTGAGAAAGTGGGAGTGGCGGAAGTCGTTTTAGAGAAAGGCAGGGAAACGTCGTGTAACTTTTGCTTGATGCCCTCACACACCCCGAAGTATGTCATGCTTCATCATTGGGCAGTGCTCCTTGTCGGGCCAGCGCTGCAATGCCCTACTGGTCCCCCGAAGGGTCACTTTATCGGAAATCTTTTGTTGATCAAGCCGTATGGTGTGTGCGGGTCAGTGCTCAATGAGTAGTGAAAGGTGAGTTAAAAAATGGCTAGAGGGTATCGAGGGTGAGTCAATTTTAATAGGTGAGATGCCTCTATCGTGATAAAAAAAAAACGGTTAGGTGCTGCTCAAGGGTAGTTATGGCCCTCAGTAGCTGAAAGGATATAGTGCTTATTAATGAAAGTGAAATGTATAGGGTCAGGTCGGCATGTTTCGCACTTTGATGTGGTCTCAGGAGGAGATCCTTAGCGCTTCTTCAGGACCAAGTGGGAGTGATAAAGGTATTGGAAAAAATAAATAAATGTGTATGGTGGCCTCGAAAATTGTAGTAGTGTCACTGAGGGGACCTAAAGGTTGGTCCAATCTATTATGTATAGGTAGAGTATTTCATGAGTCAAGCGAGAGCGTGCTGATCGTCACAATGGTTGTGTCGCCAGGCACAGGCACTCGCACCTACCCGACCTCTCGTTTGCTCTAAAACGACTTCCCCCACTCTCACTTTCTCAGGAACAGTGACTCTGGTTGATTTTAATTTAATTTAATTTTAAACAATGTCGCGTAGCATTTTATTTTTTAAAGAGACTGTCCGACCCATTTGTATGCTCCTCATTGGCCTCCTTTTTATGGGCTTGCTCTAGAAAAAGGAAAACCCTGCACCATAGTACTGTATAATCTATATTCTGAGCTGTTTTGCCTGCTTTCTGTACTGGCCTGACTTATGAATGTATTAGTCAGACTTGGGGCAAATTTTTCCTTGCAGGGTTTCTGCACTCTGGAATGGACTTTACACTTAGTAATGAATTCTCAGTTATCATGTTTACATATTTATTATCATATCTGCTTTTATTGGTATTTTTGAACTTTTATGATCTGTATTTTAAATGGATCGAATAAAGAATGTGATGATAATGACGATGACTCTGGTTGAATTATTATACATATGAAATTTTTTTAATTATACAACACTAATAATATTAGTAGCTCTCAATCCATTTCATTGAACATAAGTAGCACTCAGTACAGAAAAGGTTGGAGACCCCTGTATTAGCAACTCTATTGTCCAGGTATATGACACAGATGCCACATAGACCAGCCAAGACCTGTTTGACAAACTATTCACATGTTGCATTGGTATCATTCAGTAATCCAACTGGCATAACCATGAACTGGTGGAGAACCATTGGGATCAACTATACACTCTTCTCCTTAGCACCATGGGTAAAGACAATCTGCTCCCTTCTTAAACTAGGAGCTTGTCGGCTTAGGGTAAAGATTGACATCTTTCTTGGTTACTGCATTGTGATCTTGATTGTCCATGCATAAAAGTAGGTCCATCAACCCTTGCTATGGAATTATCATAACCGGTATAACCAACAGACTATGGGAGTGATAATCACTCCATTGTCTATAGTCATATATATCTTGGTCCTCATACAGTTGAAAACATTCTCTGACATAATGCATATCCTGCATGTCCTGCCCTTAATAAAAAGACTGTCCCAGCTGTCAATTTCATGGTTACAACCCAGTCGAAACACAACAGTCAGCAAGGACATGCTTGAATTCTTCAACAAGTACTTGCATTAAATGTTCTGGGCAGATTTTGAGTCGGCGGGGTGGTTAACTCCACCAGCTGATCTACACTTAAGTGATCCGCGCAGCAGGCAGACAGACCGCACTAGTGCTGTACTTCATCGCCATGCATTTATGCATTCCTCAGAGTTTTCCATCATGGATATGCCCATTCATAGGTCCTGCCTTTTCGGTGAAAAAGCAGTCTCTGCATTGGAGCACTTTCAGGACAGTAGAGCTATGGTGCGCTTATTGTGACCCCCTTCTTGACAGGTCCCTCATTAATTCAGAACGTTTAGGGGCTATTCCAGATGGCTGGCATATAGAGACTGACTCCCAAAACAGCATAGAAGGTACCCTAGTCTTTTTGAGGCCATGGACGTGGCTCTGGCAGGCAGTGTGCAGGCCAGTAGGGGCACTAGGCCTTCAATTCTTCTTCCCCTGCTACAACAGCCACTTAACCACTTTAATTTGCTCTTAGTGGGCCATGCACAACCATTGGGGGGCAAGATTCAACATTTCCTTCCAGGTTGCTGATCCATCACGTCAGACAGATGGAACTTGCAAATCGTTCACAAGGGCTATGCATTACCTTTTCTTTCTGCACTGACCACTAATCCTCCAACACCAGAGTGCATTTCCCATGATCACATCTCTATTCAGTTACAGGAGGTGCAACTTTTGCGCTCCAAAGGTACCATCGAAACTGTTCCAGACTTGGAAAGATGAGGAGGCTGTTACTCTTGCTATTTCCTCTTTCCGAAGAAGGATGGGGGCCTCAGGACTATTCTGGACCTCTGGCCTCTGAATGCCATCCTACGGAAGGACAAATTCAAAATGCTCTTGTTGACCCAGATCCTGTCTGCTCTGGAAACTGGACGGTGTCCTTAATCCTCCAGGATGCAAATGTTCATACACCCCTCCTGCAGTCCCACAGATGTTATCTGCAGTTTAGGACAGGACAGCTGCACTTTCAGTTTGCTGTGCTCCCTGTCAGCCTCACCAGCATCCCTACATGTTCTTGAAAGTGATGGCTGTGGTTGCAGCCCATCGTCGAAGGTCAATGATACCTGTATTCCTACAGAGGTTTTTATATAGCGCGAACTTGACCCAAATGTATCGGGTATCAGAGCGCTTTACATGAGCACCAGTTGCGTTACACAAGGACACATTCATTTTTATTAGGCACGGGGAGATTAAGTGATTTGCCCAGAATCACAGGATGTCGTACCTAGGACCATCAAGAGCACAATCAACTTTTTGTGGGGTTCACCGGAGTAAACAAAGAAAAGGCTGTGCAGAAGATGACTCTGTCAATGACCCTGTCACCCTGCTAAGGTAGATAGACCTCTATATTAAGATCTGCTACACACTGGGCAAAGAATGAGCCCCAGCAAGGTCTCAGAGTCCATTGCAACAGAGCTAAGGATGCTACCACTGCTCAGGTGCTTGTCCTTGATATCTGCAAGGCTGCGCCATGAGCATCAGTGAACTTCAACCTGGCGAGATACTGTTTTGGCATCCATTCCAAGGTGATGAATCTGTGGTTAGAAGCATGCATTGGAAGAACAAGTTACTTACCTTTTGTAGTGCTCTTTCAGGTGGATACTCTATCTAACCGCATATTGCCCACGGCCCTCCTACCATCCAGTACTGTGGCATGATCTCTTTTTTACATCTAAAAAGGTCCTAAGTTAGTATTCAGCACACTGGTACCAACAATTACTCACACTCCACGTCTGAGGTTGCAGAAAAGGAAAAAGACAAGAAATTGATGGCAGTGCATTGGGGTGGTGCATGTATGCTGCTCTGCGCCGTCACTTCTGGGGCAGTATGGAATCAGTGCAGAGCTGCATGTACTGCTTAATTTGAGCCAGTGGTTGAAGGTGTGTCCCACCAGCCCTCATTTTTGGGTAGAGGCAGAAATGGGAGAATGAATGGAGAAGAGAAAAATGGAAGGATAGTGATAAAGGGAGAAAGCAAAGATGAAAAAGAAGCTGTAAGAATGTGTGGTAAAGGGGCAGAGGGTGTACAGTGGTGGATTAAAGAGGCATGAGGAGGATTCAAGAGAGTTCAGCCTCGGTATTTGCTAAGCCCAACATATGGCAGTGCCACCAGTGGTCTTCTGAGAGAAAGTTTGGGGCTCTGGCACTTATTCTTTTACAAATTAAGCACTGGTTACACAGCACCACCTAGTGGCACGCAGGAGGACTGCTGTAGAAGGTTTCTCGATCCACTCTCCTGCCTGGGAAATATGCTAAGGGGAGAAATCTGCGGTTAGATAGAGTATCCACCAGGAAGACTGTTATCGAAGGTGAGTACATCGTTCATTTGGCAACCTAGGTATTTGGGCACATAAAATAAACTGTGGGCAAATGCACTTATTTTTTCCTATTAATCATTGATGATCTTTATTGCTTCTCTTGGATGAGGCAAACTATAGAGCATGTTTTTACGTATGGATAGATCTGGTTCCTTGTTAGCACTGTGTCCTTAAGATATGCAGTATCATTGCGGCAATGCCTATAAGTGTATTGCATGATGTTTATAGATGTCATGGACAGGGCTACTCCAATTGATAGTGTTTCCTGATGTGAATTATGACGGCTATGCTAGTTTCTGTCAATCAGGGGCGGCTCCTCCGTTAGGGCGGAGGGGCGTCGCCCCACTATTTTCTCGCAGTGCGAGAAGCAGAAACATAAAATGGTAAAACTACCATTTTATGTTTTTGCTTCTCGCACTGCAAGAAAGCAGAAGTGCCTGGTTGGGGGCGGGTGGGCGGTCCTGCTCGAGGGCAGGGGGGAGTGGCTTGCCCACTGTTGTGGGCCCTGACTGTTTGGTCGGCCCTGTGGGGCCGACCAAACCAGTCATGCGCACTCTACCTTTTTCTCTATGTAGGCTGCATGCAGCCTACATAGAGAAAAGGGCCTCCCATTAGGCGCCCGGCTGGGCGCCGGCCGCACCAATCACAACGCTGCCATTGCAGCGTTGTGATTGGCTTAGGGGAGGGGAGGGAGGCTGCCTGTGGTTTTCCGTTCCATTCCCGAGACCCGGGCTTCTCTACGGCGGCTCAAAGTCCGGCTCGGTCTTTTCCCAGACAGAGAAAAGTGAAAATCCATTTTTGAAACCAATTTCAATTAGGACCCTGGGGCTGTTATCGCAGGTGTCGCAGAATGGGCCCTGTAAGTAAAAATGTCGCCTTTCCTTTCTGAAATGGAACCTTTGGTGGCTTGGCTGTACCGGACTCGCAAAAGCCCTGCTTGGTTTTGTCCTGCAACATTTGCTGTACAGTACGTGAAACAGGCCGGTTAGGTTTACTCGTGAACCTGGCTCTTCGCATGGCAGCAACTGCGTATTTTAACTCTAAGGCGGCATGTGTGCAAGAGGGGTACACGAGACTGAACCAGCTCTCCTTTCCTGTCCTGTCTCCTCTTCTGTGACAGGTGAGCCTGATTCTCTCGGAGACAGGAGCAGCGTTATTATTGGGTGCAGTTCTAGTCAAAGACGTGCTCTTCACAATTCTTCGCGGGCCAGAAGTGCAGTAGACAGACTGGTTAGCCTTTTGTGTGCAGTGTGTGGAGAGACGAGCTAGATAACCTCTATTTCTTAAATCTTCATAATCTGGAAGGGCTAAACGAGTATTTCACTCACCTTATCAGGCGCTATGAAGATGGCCGGGGACAGCCTATCTGTAAATTACTTTTCTTCCCGTGTTAACTCTACCTTACTTCTGTCATAGGGAACCCTCCCCATTTGCTGGCAATAATCTATTGAGTACAATACGCGCCCACGACGCCCCCACGCCACAGGGACTTGCTTTTGCGCGCGGCCACTGCTGGAAATGGCCATAGTGGGCCAGCACGCGCATTTGGTTATATATCACTTCAGAGTTTTATGGTTTTATCACCAAAAGTACAAGAAAGACTGGCATTCTTAAGTATGCTCTCCCGCCCGTTGCACGCCTTGTGATTTTTCAAATGCAACCACCAAGGCCCACCAATTTCATTAATTCAGAGCCAACCAGCGAGGCTTTTCTCTCACATCACCGTCCAGACCCAGCCAGGAGCAGCAGGAGCTGAGGCGGCGGCACGTGACCCGGGGGAAGGTACGTTTTTTTTCATTGTAATTACCGTCCCGCTTCCTAAGCCACCCCCCCCCCGCCTCCGTCCACGCACGACCCCCCTGCCCGTCATGCCGGCCGCAACTGTAGTTAATGTGGCTTTGGGGGGGTGGCCGACCGCAGGGAGGCTTGCCCCCCCTGGGGTTTTGACCCAGTGGTGCAGCCCGAGCCCAATTGGGCTCTTTGGGCTACCTTTTTGGGCTGGGGGAGCGGGGTTTTATAACCGGACATTTTGTATGCTGTGTCACCATTTTTGCAAAGTGACACGGCAGCTGGTTGTAGGCCGGGATTTAAAAAAAGGTTTAGGTTATGGGCCGTTAAAAATTCGCAATTCCAGCTGGGCTCAGCGGTCTAAGAGGGTGATGGCGAACCGGTGAGTGCGTGCGGCCGCGATGCAGAGCGGCCGCACACGTGCATGGTATAGCGCATTGCTTGGGGCTTATTGTGGCAACGGGGTAAAAAGGCAAAGTGGGACGTGCAGGTGCGGCCGCGCGGTAGGGCGGCCGCACGCGTGGTTTAGACAGCGGGGCTCATGTGTATGCTGAGGCAACGTGGTGCGGCGAGGAGGGGTGAGCGGGTGCAGCAGCGCTGCAATGCGGCCGCATGCGTAACGCCGTGAAATGGGGGGCGGGGCACCCCTCACTCAATTCCACGAGGGGAGCGGGCGGGGGGTTACGGATAAGGAGGCTGGTGGAGGACCCCCCCATCCTTGGCGCCAAAGCGTCAGAATGGGGGGTGGTAAGATGTTGGCATCTCCCTGGGGGGGAAGGTGTGGGGAGAGGCTCCACGGCCGATAGCTGGGCTAGGGTGTCCTCCAGCAGCGAGGGGGGGCACAGCCAGCTTTAGAGCAGGAAACCAAAAACTAGGGGGGTCAGGTGGGTTTGCGGAGGGGGGAGAAAGCCCTGGGAGACAGTGAGGGATAAAGAGCAGGAGGGGGAGCGAGGGGCGAGGGGCAACCTGGAAATGGGGGGGATGGAGCGCCTGAGGCCCAAAGGGGGGGGTTTAACCCATAAGAATGGGTGGGGGGTGTAGTCAGGGGGCGGCCTCAGGGGGCTCAGGTGGGGGTGGAAGGGCGGGAGGGGCGTGAGGGGATCGACCACAGCCCCAGGAGAGTAGGGAACGGGGGGAGGGGGAAGACGGGGAACAGGGCATGGGGGGCCCGGCGTAGAAAGAGGTGGGGCCATTACCCGGCTTGCTGGACCTTACGTTGAATTAAGGGGCAGCAGGCGCAGGAGGTAACGGTCTCGGGTGAGTCACATGCAGCTCCACGTGACCGAGATGAAGAGATTGCAATGTCAGGAGCGGACAGCCGGAACATCGAGGGACGGGCAGGACGTAATGAAACGGTGAGCAGAGGAGTTAGCGGTGGGACAACAACCCCCAAAGGGTCGATGCGGCCACGGGGACAGCGGGAGATGCTGGGCAAGATCCCAGAATCAGAAGGGCGGTTTTCCCAGAGATATTCAAGTTAAAACTTGGATGAGCGGTTACGCAGCAGGAGGAAGGGGTGGAGAAAAAGAAAAAAGGGGTGTGGGGCATAATAACAATGTGCATAGTCCATTTCAGGTCGAAAAGAAAGCGGCCGGCCCAGGACAACGTGATGGAATCCAGGGACGACTGGTTAGGCGGCGCGATCCAGGGTGGACGCCAACCTTGACGCCAGGTACGGGCGCAAGAGGGGATTTCACTGTAAGGACTCGCAATGACAAAGGTCAGCAGGGACAGGAGCGTAAAAGGACGCAAATGGGGATGGGAGGGATCAAAAGGGAGGGGGTAGGACGTTCACAGGACGAGGGGAGGGAGACAGCGGCTGGGTACAAGGGGCCTCAGTACGACAGGGGGTGGACAACTTACAGTCAGGGAGTACACGCAAGACGGTAGTGCGGGATGAAGGGCTTAAGGAAGTGAAGAAGGGCGTAGGGAATGCCAGACGCGGAGGGGCATACAAGTTTGGGATAAGCTCGCCAATAGAAGTTAAGCCCCCCCACCCCCCCAAGAAAAAAAGAAAAAGGAACCGGGGCAAGTTTGGGGAGGCAACAATAGTTCATGGCCGAGGGGGGGGGGCAGGTCAGGGTTGATAGCGGAAGAAATGATATCGAGATCAGATTGGTCAGTAGACGTAACCTGAGGACTGGGGTAGGAACAGGGGCCCTGAGGGAAAAAAGGACATAAAGTCTGCTTACATTTTACTACCGGTACACCCCGAGGATTTTCAGTGGCACAGCATTCACTTCAGGTCAAATAAGTGTGGACAAAATGCTACCAATGGGATGGTACATATCCTGTGCAGGTGTGAGCGTTTCAGCTTTTTGCAAGGGGCCTTTCGGGGCAGACGAGAAAAGAGACGGTGACACAGTACCTTGACGACTTCTTCCTGGGGGCCAACCCGGTTCTGCGGACTGTCAGTAACAACTGACAAGTTTAAAAGAGCTCATGGGGCAATTGGGAATTTTCCCTTGGCACCAGAGAAGACACAAGGTCCGAGTATGGTGTTGTCATTTCTGGGTA
The DNA here is from genome assembly GCA_963921515.1 of Calotriton arnoldi. Taxonomy (NCBI): domain Eukaryota; kingdom Metazoa; phylum Chordata; class Amphibia; order Caudata; family Salamandridae; genus Calotriton; species Calotriton arnoldi. The sequence goes on from CAWUFW010003570.1 coordinate 1,061,592, forward strand.
TTGATTTGGACTCGGAGGTGATGGAGGCACACCTACCAATAGAGAAGAAGCTGTATATGGTGAAGGGTAAACAAATGTGGACAAAGCGCTAACAATGGGCTGCGCAGTATACGGTGCTGGTTTTGAGCGTTTCAGCTTCTTTTGGCAAGGGGCTGTCCGTAGCAGACGGAAAAGAGGTGATGACACACTACCTTGACGACTTCTTCCTGGTGGACCAGCCTGGTTCAATGGACAGGCGGCAACAGATGACCAGTTTACAAGAGCTCATGGGGCAATTGGGGTCCCCTTGGCACCAGAGAAGACACAAGGTCTGAGTACGGTGTTGTCATTTCTGGGTATTGATTTGGACTCGGAGGTGATGGAGGCACACCTTCCGATGGAAAAGAAGTTGCATATGGTGAAGGTCTTAAATCAGTGTGGACAAACAGCTAGCAAGGGGCTGCGTGGTATCATGTGCAGGCTTGTGAGCATCTCAGCTTCTTTTGCAATGGGCTTTTCGGGCAGTAGGGAAAAGAGACGGTGACACACTACCTTGATGACTTCTTCCTGGGGGGGCCAACCCGTTGGAACGGACTGTCAGCAACATCTGACAAGTTTGCAAGAGATTATTGGGGTCCACTTGGCACCAGAGGAGACACAAGGTCCGAGTGCAATGTTGTCATTTCTGGGTAGTGATTGTGACTCGGAGGTGAGGGAGGCACGCCTACCGATGGAGAAGAAGCTACACATGGTGATGGTGGTAGGCAACATGCTGGTGCGACGGGAAGTGGGGGGTAGAAACCTACAGGTGTCTATCAGGACAGTGTAAAGTCGCAGGTAGGGTAGTACAGACAGGAAGGACGCTATTAGGTGATGGAGAAGGTCGTGACCGGGCTTTACGTTGACACAACATGACATGCGCCGGTCAGCCGGGATGAGGAGGATTTGCACAGGTGGCAAAAAGTTTGCGAGGGTGCGGGGGGGGCGAACAATAGAGGGCAACATGGCAGCGATGCAAGTGGTCGATATGCAATTCCTGAGTTTTGCACAGGTACTCGAGTCAAGGTGAGGGTCGGTATTAAGTTGTCTGAAACACAATAGTGGGTGTCAAGCCAGGTAGGGTCTAGGGTGGTAGTACCCAGAGAGCGCAGGGATAAGCATAAGGGAACCTTTTAGAGAGGGGCTCGGGAGAGATTAGATAGGTGGGAAAGGGAGGTAGTCGCTGTACAGGGTATGGGGCAATGATTGACAGATGTAGTTGGAGGGCACTACTGCAGGCAAGGTGGCAGGGATGGTTTTCATGGGGCAAGTCGTTGCGAGGGTATGCCCCCTCGGCAGGTGAATGGGGCAAGCGCAGGGTAGATGGTGGGGGGGGCGGGGAGAAGTAGACTGGGCCACGAGTGAGGAAACAGGTGGCCTAGGTTTTAGATAAGCCTGTTTTCGCATGCAGATGAGTCGCTGGATTATTGGGGCTAAGGTATGGTTTCCAGCCTTGGCGCTATGTAGGTTCCCGGGGTCCTCCTGGGTTCTGGAATTGCTGGGTAGGAAGGGACAGCCAGGTGAATGATGGGGTAATAGGGATCAGGCAGCAGCGGGTGAAGCGTGCCCAGTGATTTGGGGCTGCTCATCGTAAGAAGGGGCCGGATAAATAAGGGGGAGTTTTTTCTGCAGGTTTTAGAACAACAAGAGGTCTGCAGCGCAGCTATGGTGGGTTATGCGTAGAACATCATATTTAGGGAGGCCCCGGGCGTTTATGGTATTCATCCTTTTCGGTCCAGGGTATCAATGGATGCAGCAAATCAGGGCTGGAAAAAGGGCAGGTTTATGTGATTGGGGCGAGGGAGTGCTGCCAGTTTTGCTATACAGCAAGTGTGGAGAGTCAAGGTTGGGGACAGCTTGTGTGCATATATTTACGCTTGTGTCTTTTCAGGTACCGTGGCGAGGCCTGCGTTGGAGGATATGTCTGCATGGATAGTGGGGTTTCCGTTGTAAATGGGCGGTGCATTGTGAAGTTGGAAAAGAAAAGGTTTGCCTGGATCGGTCACAGAGCGATTACAGTTTGGCGGAGGAAAGGTGGCATGCGTTCGCAGGGATGGCATAAAAAGATTAATAAGTAATAAATGATGTTAGACCTGTCAGCCCTAGGGTGGTCTTCCCCTACAATTTTTTTCCCTTTTTGCCTCGTATCTGACCGCCATTTTTGTTGGATATAGGACTCTGGGCGCCTTACCGCTGCTAAACAGTGCTGAGGTGCAGGTGCTCTCTCCTAAAAACATGGTTGCCACCGGCCCCTGCTACTGCGGTGAGGCCACTGTCCTGTCTGCGCACTAGTAGTTGGGATAAGGCTGGGACTTAATGCTACTGTAACCTTGACCGTGCCGCCTCTTGTCACCATAGACAGACACCACAGAGTCCCTAGATTCTTCCAGAACCTTCCAAACCCCCAACTTGCCGCCTTTTTGGAGGGTCACCTGACTAGGGGGTATAAAAGAAAAGGAGGGAACCCCATAGCTCAGTTACACTACTGGACCTGGGGAATCTCCGCTGGAGTGAAGGCTGCTGAGCTAGGGGGATTGCTACACTACTGAGGCTGACTGATCCCAGGAACTGCTGCCCCAAGTTAGCTGAGTTACCCTGCCTGCCTGCTGACCTTGCCCTGCGGGAGGGGAACCCGGGTCACCATCTCCAGTGTGTCTCCACAATAACTTCTTCTCCAAGTGACTAGCCCCCCTGCTTAGGGAGTTGAAAAGATTCTTAAGGACTACCATAACCTATTCTCCTGTAACCTGACCTGCCAAGCGCTGTGGGGGAAAGCGCTGTGAGCCTGGAATCCCTGCAGCCCCCGGGACCGGAATGCGCTGAGAAGCGCTGTGCAGGGGCTGAAGCGCTGTGGCAACGGGGCGCTGTGTGCCTATGATCGGCGCTGCTGAAGGAAGGCGCCGTGTTGCCAAGATCACCGCCGCAGCCCCTGAGGTGAGAGAGGGAGGGGCGCTGTGTGCCTATGATCGGCGCTGCTGAAGGAAGGCGCCGTGTTGCCCAAGATCACCGCCGCTGTCCGGGGGCTGTCTCTGGCCGGGAGATGCACTGAAAGCGCTGCTGTGCCCACGATCACCCCCGCAGCCCCGGGGGGGGGGGCGGAGAGCGCCGCGCTGGTATTGGGCGCGAGAGTGCAGAAGTCGCCTAGCAACCGGGACCTTGGGGGAAGCCTGCCAGGATCTCCCCTGGCGACGTCAGGCGAGCGCTGTGCGGTGATTGGGCATCAGTGGGAGGTGTCACCTAACGACGCCGGTTGCCAGGAAGAGATGAAGCGTGCTCCCCCTCCCACATGCCGGAAGCCTGCAGCGTCGGGGGAAGCCCTCGAGAGTCCGGGAGGCGGCCGGAGGAGGCCCCGGACTGAAGATCGCGCCGGAGCAGGCGGGAGAGTTCCCCCAGCCCCCCAGGTAACGCCCGACTAATAGCAACAGCTGCTGGGTTGCCTGGGCGGCCACAAGAACAGCGGAGACTGCCTCCCAGAACCGAGTCACGGGGGGAGGTAATCGGCAGATGGTGTCAACCGGGAGCCTATCTCCTTGAGAGACTGAACTGTTGGGTCGGGGAGATCTGGGGCCTACGCCCACTCAGAGACTCAGTCCTATCGACAGCGGGCATAGCCCCAGGGGCTCCTGGGGCCTGAATACCTGGTGAGGATAACCAGATGCGAGTGATACCTGTCTAGGAAATGGCCCCTGCTGAAATGTCTTCCCTGAAATTGTGTTGAACCTTTGCATAAGAACGGTTGCCTGTATTGAACTGATGATACCAGAATTGGGTGCCTTACATCCAGAGAGAAATGTACTGTTTTCAAACCTGACAAGAAGTTAGATAAAGATACTTGTTTTCCTACATAAAATTGGAGTAGTGTCCCCTTGATTGCTTGTGCTTTACTGTGTCAGTGTGGATGCGTGTTGCGCAACCACTTTACACATTGCCTCGTGCGTGCCTACCTGCCTCGCGCCAAGCTACCTTGTCGGAATCGGTGGTCCATACTTGGACTAGGGTGCAGGCTCTGGCCAACTGAAGACCCCGGTTCTAACCTTGGTGTTCAGCGTTGGGATTAGGGCTTGTGTTTGTGCAACACCCTACAGTGGCTCAGTGTGCGCCGCAATCTTACACCTGATATAATGCAAGCTCGAAATTCTCCCTGATTGCCTGATTTTAAGTGCTCTGGTTTAAGGCCTGTTGCCTAAGTCCTAGTGGTTTTCCCTGAAAACGTCCGAGGCCCTACCTAGCAAGATGGAATTCGAGCTGGGCAACCTGGAAGTGTACACGGTGGCGCAGCTTAAGGGGTTCTGTGAGGGGAAAGGGGTGTTCTTCAAGCGAGGCGCCAAGAGGGAGGAGCTTCAAAAAACCTTGAGAGCATGGGCATTGGCCCACCTGGAAGGGAGAGGGGACGAGGGACAGGTAGAGCATGACTCTCCAGGAGAGCTGGACTTACTGCATATAGATACTAGCGATAATGTATTGCCAGGAAGGCGTTCCAGGGCAGGCAGTAGTGTCTCAGTAAGGAGTTTGTCTGCAGAGGAGTTCGAGGACAGGAGGGAGGAGAGACAGCTTAAGCTAGAGCTTGCCAGGTTAGAGAAGGAGCGGGAAGAGAGGAGGCTGGCTATGGAGGAAAGAAAGCTTACCCATGAGCTCAGCCTGAAGGAGCTGGAAATCAAAGCCCTACAAATAGGGGCTAACAGCAACACAAATGGTGGCAGCGTACCTACTGAAACTTCATGGGAGTCCAGGTGCTATATGCCTAAAGATGTTGTGGCCAGTTTTAACGTGGGGGATGATATTGACAAGTGGCTAGCAGCCTATGAGGTGTCCTTAAAAGCCCATGGGGTCCCCAAGAGTTATTGGGGGGGGGGGTAGCCTGTACAGGTACATGCCTCCGGTGGGGAGGGACACACTCCTGACACTAGACAAGGCAGACCAGACCAACTATCCTGTTATGAGGGAAGTGTTACTTAAGAAGTTTGGTCTTACCCCTGAGAAGTATAGGCAGAAGTTTAGAAATAGCCACAAACTTCCCACCCAGAACTGGGTAGATTTCCTGGATTACGCCCGCAAAGCATTGGAGGGTTGGGTGCGGGGCAGCGAGGTAACTGATTATGAAGGGCTGTATGATTTGTTTCTAAGAGAGCACCTCCTAGAGAAATGTTTTCCAGAGCTGCGCCAACACCTGGTGGACCGCAAGCTGACCGACCCGAGGGAGCTTGCGGAGGAGGCGGACACCTGGGTCAGTACCAAGGTGTCCAACAAGGGATCCGGGGGGGTCCCCCAGAAGGGACAGGGTTTCCCCCAGAAGAGAGAGGGGGAGATAAAAGAAGGAGTTCTCCAAAGGCCCCCTAAACAGATCGCAAGGGAGAGGGTTTGGATCCCAGCCCCAATCTGGCTACCAGAAGCCTGCTTATCCTGACAAAGGTCAGCAGCCCAGAACTGTCCGGTGCTATGAGTGCGGGGAGGATGGACACTACAAGGTGGATCCCCAGTGTCGTAAAAGGACCCCAGCCCCTACTGGGGGTAAGCACCCCGGGGTGGCTAGTGTAGTGCTGGGGGAGGAGCTGTCCCTAGATAAGGGGGGTGAGTGGGCGGGATTTACCCTCGTATCCCTGGAAGACAGTAAGATGGTCCCACAGACCCAGGTACCCTCAAATACTGCCAAGTACAGGCAGAGGGTCCTTGTCAACGGGCAGGGGGTGGAGGCCCTGAGGGACACAGGTGCCAGCATGACGATGGTAAGGAGACAGCTGGTGTCCCCGGAGCAAGTGATTCCTGATGTATTCCACCCGGTTGTGATGGCTGACAACAGTGTGGGTCACTACCCCGTGGCCCAAGTTCCCTTTGAGTGGGGAGGGGTTTCAGGCCTTTTGAGAGTTGCAGTGAGCCCTGCCATGCCAGTCGACTGTCTGTTGGGGAATGATTTTGAGCATACTGCCTGGAAGGAGGTAGAGTTCAAAGCACACGCAGAGATGCTGGGATTACCAGAATGGACCTGTGCGATTACACGGTCCATGGCTGCCCGGCGAGGGAGTCAACCAGGGCTGGAGCCTGGGACAATGGCCCAGCCCACTGCTAACCAGGAAAACTCCTCGGAGAGCGCGTACCGTGAGATGGATGGGGCATCCACTGAGGGCGCACCGGAGTCCACGGAGGGTGACGTTGTTCCCGTGGGGGACTTGCCAACCCCTGCAGAGTGGCAGGTGGAAGGAGGGCCTACCCGGGAGGAATTCTGTCGGGCACAGAAGGAGTGCCCCACTCTTGAGGGCATGCGGCGACAGGCCGAAGCCCAAGCAGCTGGAAATGTGTCTGGAAATTACCACATTTATTGGGAGGACGACCTCCTTTACAGTGAGCCCAAGGCTCCGGTGCATGGGTCATCGAGGGCCTTAGTGGTCCCCCAATGCTATTGGGCCTTTTTGCTGGAGTTAGCGCATGAGATTCCCTTGGCGGGACACTTGGGCCAAGACAAAACCTTTGCGCGTCTAGTCCCGCATTTCTATTGACCCAGGATGAGGATTGCCTCTGATACTTTTTGCAGGGCTTGCGTGACCTGTCAAGCTAGCGGGAAGACAGGGACCAAATTGAAGGTCCCCCTGGAACCACTACCGGTCGTTGGTACCCCCTTTGAACGGGTGGGCATCGACATTGTTGGACCTCTAGACCCGCCGACTGCTGCTGGTCACCGGTTTATCCTGGTTCTAGTGGACCACACCACCCGGTACCCGGAGGCTATCCCTCTGAGGACCATCACTGCACCTGCGGTGGCGCGGGCCCTGATGGGGATTTTTACCCGGGTGGGTTTCCCCAAGGTTGTGGTGTCGGACAGGGGAAATAACTTTATGTCCGCCTATATGCAGGCCATGTGGAAGGAGTGTGGGGTGACGTACAAGTTCTCCACCCCTTACCACCCCCAGACCAACGGGCTTGTTGAGAGGTTCAACAAGACCCTGAAAGGCATGATCAGGAGTCTGCCTGAGGGCCTGAGGAAGAAGTGGGACGTCCTCTTGCCCTGCCTGTTGTTTTCTTACCAAGAGGTGCCGCAGAAGGGGGTGGGCTTCAGCCCCTTCGAGCTGCTGTACAGGCAACCTGTCAGGGGACCTCTCAGCCTGGTGAAGGAGGGGTGGGAGAAGTCTCCTAGGAGGCTTCCCCAAGATGTGGTAAGTACATGTTGGCGTTCCGCAGCCAGATGGCTAAGCTGTGGAAGGAGGCATCTGACAACTTGGGGGCCAGCCAGGCGGTCATGAAAGAGTGGTATGACCGGAATGCCCATCCTGTGGAGTTGGATACTGGACAGAAGGTGTGGGTCATGGAGCCCGGAGAGCTTAGCGCCCTCCAGGACCGGTGGACTGGCCCGTACGAGATACTGGAAAAGAAGGGCCAGTCCACTTACATGGTGGATCTTAAGACCCCAAGGCAACCCCACCGGGTGTTGCATGTCAACCGCCTCAAGCCGCACCATGAGAGGTCTGAGCTTACCCTCTTGATGGTAACAGATGGGAGCGAGGAGGAGGAGAGCGAGCCTCTTCCGGACCTTCTGGCGTCCCAAGAGAAAGTGGGATCGGTGGAGGGAGTGGTTCTCTCCCCATCCTTGACCCTTGAGCAACAGAGGGACTGCTGCCAGGTATTGGAGCAGTACTCTTCTTTGTTCTCCCTCACTCCTGGAATTACCCACCTGTGTACCCATGATGTGGACACGGGGGGACAGACCCCTGTTAAAACCAAGTCTTACAGGCTGTCGGATAAGGTGAAGGCCAGCATCCAGAGTGAGGTCGCTAAGATGCTGGAGTTGGGGGTGATCGAGCCTTCAAGTAGCCCCTGGGCCAGTCCGGTGGTGCTGGTACCCAAAGCGGCCCCACCGGGCACCACACCTGAACTCCGGTTATGTGTGGACTACCGAGGACTTAACTCCGTGACCAAGACGGATGCTCATCCGATCCCTAGGGCGGATGAGGTCATTGACCGGCTGGGGGCCGCCCGATACTTAAGTACCTTTGACCTCACGTCAGGAAACTGGCAGATCGCCCTGACGGACGGAGCCAAGGAGAAGTCTTCCTTCTCCACCCCGGAGGGCCACTTCCAGTTTAGAGTGATGCCCTTTGGACTGAAGAACGCTCCTGCCACCTTTCAGCGGTTGGTAAACCAGGTGCTCTCTGTCCTCGAGACCTTCTCCGCTGCCTACCTGGATGACATAGCCGTCTTCAGCGGCAGCTGGAGGACCATCTGGAGCACCTCCAGGAGGTGCTTCAGGCCCTGCAGCGGGCCGGCCTGACCATCAAGGCCAGCAAATGCCAGATCGGACAGGGATCTGTGGTCTACCTGGGACACCTGGTGGGCGGGGGCAAGGTGCAGCCCCTCCAGGCCAAGATCGAGACCATCCTAGCCTGGGAGCCCACCAAAACCCAGACGGAGGTCAGGGCTTTACTGGGCCTCACGGGTTACTACCGCCAATTTGTCAAGGGCTATGGCACCATTGTGGCCCCTTGACCGAACTAACCTCCAAGAAACAACCAAGGAAAGTGATTTGGACCGAAGCTTGCTTCCCTCAAGCAAGCTGTGTGCACTGCTCCGGTGCTCAGGGCCTCGGACTTCTCTAAGGAGTTTATTGTTCAAACTGACGCCTCTTAACATGGCATTGGGGTGGTACTCTCGCAACTCAACGAGGAGGGCCTGGACCAACCCGTGGCCTTCATATCCAGGAGGCTACTCCCCCGGGAACAACGGTGGAGTACGATCGAAAGAGAAGCTTTTGCGGTGGTCTGGGCCTTGAAGAAGCTGAGGCCATACCTCTTTGGCTCTCACTTCCTGATTCAGACCGACCACCGGCCCCTTCGTTGGCTCATGCAAATGAGGGGCGAAAACCCTAAATTGTTGAGGTGGTCCATTTCCCTCCAGGGTATGGACTTCAGGGTGGAACACCGACCTGGAGTAGACCACGCCAACGCTGACGGTCTCTCTAGGTTTTTCCGCCTTAGTGACGAGAACTCCCTGGAGGTTGGGTAGATCTCCCCACTTTCAGTTGGGGGGGACGCGTGTTAGACCTGTCAGCCCTAGGGTGGTCTTCCCCTACATTTTTTTTCCCTTTTTGCCTCGTATCTGACCGCCATTTTTGTTGGACATAGGACTCTGGGCGCCTTACCGCTGCTAAACAGTGCTGAGGTGCAGGTGCTCTCTCCTAAAAACATGGTTGCCACCGGCCCCTGCTACTGCGGTGAGGCCACTGTCCTGTCTGCGCACTAGTAGTTGGGATAAGGCTGGGACTTAATGCTACTGTAACCTTGACCGTCCCGCCTCTTGTCACCATAGACAGACACCACAGAGTCCCTAGATTCTTCCAGAACCTTCCAAACCCCCAACTTGCCGCCTTTTTGGAGGGTCACCTGACTAGGGGGTATAAAAGAAAAGGAGGGAACCCCATAGCTCAGTTACACTACTGGACCTGGGGACTCTCCGCTGGAGTGAAGGCTGCTGAGCTAGGGGGATTGCTACACTACTGAGGCTGACTGATCCCAGGAACTGCTGCCCCAAGTTAGCTGAGTTACCCTGCCTGCCTGCTGACCTTGCCCTGCGGGAGGGGAACCCGGGTCACCATCTCCAGTGTGTCTCCACAATAACTTCTTCTCCAAGTGACTAGCCCCCCTGCTTAGGGAGTTGAAAAGATTCTTAAGGACTACCACAACCTATTCTCCTGTAACCTGACCTGCCAAGCGCTGTGGGGGAAAGCGCTGTGAGCCTGGAATCCCTGCAGCCCCCGGGACCGGAATGCACTGAGAAGCGCTGTGCAGGGGCTGAAGCGCTGTGGCAACGGGGCACTGTGTGCCTATGATCTGCGCTGCTGAAGGAAGGCGCCGTGTTGCCAAGATCACCGCCGCAGCCCCTGAGGTGAGAGAGGGAGGGGCGCTGTGTGCCTATGATCGGCGCTGCTGAAGGAAGGCGCTGTGTTGCCCAAGATCACCGCCGCTGTCCGGGGGCTGTCTCTGGCCGGGAGATCCACTGAAAGCGCTGCTGTGCCCACGATCACCGCCGCAGCCCCGGGGGGGGCCGGAGAGCGCCGCGCTGGGATTGGGCGCGAGAGTGCAGAAGTCGCCTAGCAACCGGGACCTTGGGGGAAGCCTGCCAGGATCTCCCCTGGCGACGTCAGGCGAGCGCTGCGCGGTGATTGGGCGTCAGCGCGAGGTGTCACCTAACGACGCCGGTTGCCAGGAAGAGATGAAGCGTGCTCCCCCTCCCACACGCCGGAAGCCTGCAGCATCGGGGGAAGCCCTCGAGAGTCCGGGAGGCGGCCGGAGGAGGCCCCGGACTGAAGATCGCGCCGGAGCAGGCGGGAGAGTCCCCCCAGCCCCCCAGGTAACGCCCGACTAATAGCAACAGCTGCTGGGTTGCCTGGGCGGCCACAAGAACAGCGGAGACTGCCTCCCAGAACCGAGTCACGGGGGGGAGGTAATCGGCAGATGGTGCCAACCGGGAGCCTATCTCCTTGAGAGACTGAACTGGTGGGTCGGGGAGATCTGGGGCCTACGCCCACTCAGAGACTCAGTCCTATCGACAGCGGGCATAGCCCCAGGGGCTCCTGGGGCCTGAATACCTGGTGAGGATAACCAGATGCGAGTGATACCTGTCTAGGGAATGGCCCCTGCTGAAATGTCTTCCCTGAAATTGTGTTGAACCTTTGCATAAGAACGGTTGCCTGTATTGAACTGATGATACCAGAATTGGGTGCCTTACATCCAGAGAGAAATGTACTGTTTTCAAACCTGACAAGAAGTTAGATAAAGATACTTGTTTTCCTACATAAAATTGGAGTAGTGTCCCCTTGATTGCGTGTGCTTTACTGTGTCAGTGTGGATGCGTGTTGCGCAACCACTTTACACATTGCCTCGTGCGTGCCTACCTGCCTCGCGCCATGCTACCTTGTCGGAATCGGTGGTCCCTACTAGGACTAGGGTGCAGGCTCTGGCCAACTGGAGACCCCGGTTCTAACAAATGAAAAGTGTTTTTGCTGTTATTTTCCTGGGAGTAGAGGACTGAGGTGAGTAAGGGGCTGTCACCTGTTTGGGCAGGAAATGGTAAGGTTCCTTTTTGGCAGGTAAACATCAGTGATGGGGGTGGTGTAACATCTGGTCGGGGGGTTGTTTCTTTCCCAGGAGACAGTGAGGTGGGGGGCCGAGAGGACTGCAGCAATAGACAATGCAGGAGAAAAGTTATCAGGGACAAGAGGCTTTTGCGATAAGGAGGGTACTGGGAGAGTAGAACATACGGAGTTAAGGTACGCTGCAGTGGACTTTTGCAGGGAGGATGGGGTGCGATTGTCTCACTTTGGGATGTACCCTATTCCTGGTACAGAGTAAGGAGATTATAGAGGGGGGGTGAACATTACAATGTATCCTATGAAGCCTTAGGTTGGGGGTCAGAAAAGTCAGAGGCAGGTAAGGACTTTTCTGAGTGGCGTGAGGTAAATAGTTTTTATATGTTTACAGGTTAAGTTTATGGTTGGGAACAAGTTACTCCGGGAGCAGGAAATAAGGGGAAGTTGACACAGGAAATGCTTAGTTAGGTAGATGTTTTGGGAGGTAAGTAAGAGGTCAAAGGGTTAAAGTTCAACAGTTAAGGACTGAGTGGGGGTTTATAAATTGTTGCAAGGAAAGGAAAAAGGGGAAACCTTAGGGGTGGGGGCAGGAGGCAAGGTAGCTGAACAAATGTATAGCGAGGTTTAGTTTTGTACGGCAAAGGCCAAGGAACATGTTTGTGAAGTGCACCTGTCTTCAATAAAGCGGCCTTTTTCACACATATAGAGCGTTTTGTGGTCTGTGCTGCGCCCCCCCCCTGGCCCAATGGGGCTTTGGGGGTGCGGCCGACCGCAGGGAGGCTTGCCCCCCTGGGGTTATTGGGCCAGTGGTGCAGCCCAGAGCCCAATTGGGCTCTTTGGGCTACCTTTTTGGGCTGGGGGAGCGGGGGTTTTATAACCGGACATTTTGTATGCTGTGTCACCATTTTTGTAAGGTGACACGGCAGCCGGTTGTAGGCCGGGGTAAGCAGGGATTTAAAAAAAGGTTTCCCTCCCACCCTTCCTTTCTACTGGGGGGGGGTGAGTATTTTGGGGTAGCCAAGATATTAATGGAGAGGGTTGGCAGCTTTGCTGGACTCAGGTGCGCTAGGGAGGAAGTTGTACTTTGGTTGTCGCTTGAAGCAGGTGCGTGGCGTGTGGTAAATAGTTTTTATATGTTTACAGGTTAAGTTTATGGTTGGGAACAAGTTACTCCGGGAGCAGGAAATAAGGGGAAGTTGACACAGGAAATGCTTAGTTAGGTAGATGTTTTGGGAGGTAAGTAAGAGGTCACAGGGTTAAAGTTCAACAGTTAAGGACTGAGTGGGGGTTTATAAATTGTTGCAAGGAAAGGAAAAAGGGGAAACCTTAGGGGTGGGGCAGGAGGCAAGGTAGCTGAACAAATGTATAGCGAGGTTTAGTTTTGTACGGCAAAGGCCAAGGAACATGTTTGTGAAGTGCACCTGTCTTCAATAAAGCGGCCTTTTTCACACATATAGAGCGTTTTGTGGTCTGTGCTGCGCCCCCCTCCCCCCCGGCCCAAAGCGATGGAAAGTGGAGTTTACAGCAAAAATGCAGGGTTGGTCTCTTTCTTTCTATGCGCCTTCTTAGAGGAACAACACTTTTTATTGAGGGGTAAGTCCTATACATTAATAAAGTGGGTTCAAGAAGGCAAGAAAATTGTTTAGGACAAGCATTTAGTGGAAGATGTTTCTTGGGCGCATAGTTCATTCGAATTGTAAAATCTACTCTGGCCCGGTTTTTAATGGTTAGTCGAATGAAAAAAACCACACTATATCGGTTGGGATTCACTGGGCAGATTCCAGCGTGAAGTGACAACTACAAGAACAAAACGACTACTCACAACACAACTCACAATCACTACCGACTGAAAGGGTTACTTCGGAGCAGCACTGCTCCGGTTGCAGGCTGACCTCTGCTGCTTGGCCATGGGCAATGCTAAGTGACTGGTTCAACTACAATGCCGTCTCCACAAAAACCCAGGCAGATGCCCAGAGAGCGATCGCTCTCAAACCATGAGATGTCAAAGCAAAGACCCCGAAACAATCCGTCAGGATTCCTGGGAGCTGAAGCCCCTCTCTGTATGTATGTACTATTATTATTATTTGCAAGAGCCAGGCAGGCAGCTAAAGTTGTCAGGCCAGACCTCAAAAAATTGATAAAAAGTCAAAGTAGCCTGAGGTTTGCATAGAAATGCATACTTTGCTGAATGTTGTGTGTTGCTTTAAACCACTCTTAGCACCACAGTTTCTTTGATTGCGCAGATCCACAGAGCCCATTAGTGCAGGCGAATCCATTGCATGAACGCCCTGGCCACTTCCGGTTATCAATGAACAACAAAGCCAGGGTTTGTTAATCTGCTCATACCTGACAACTTGGGAGCCTCTGTTGACGACGTGGAGCGTTTTTGATTTATATTTTATTTCAGCTACATGAGACCTAGCCTCGAAAGCATACCTTATGTACAGCTGTTGTTTGTTCTGATGATTCCTATCAGCGATAATCCTAATTAGTTAACAATCAGCCCCCTCTTTCGGCTCACTAACCCTCCGCTGGCCCAATTTCAATCCCTTGTCAGCAGAAGTGTAATCTGGTTAGCAGTTGCTGCAGAATCTCTCTTTTCAGCTTCATTACACACTGACACAGTCCAGTGCGAGGCACCTGATACTGTATGACAGCAGCATACCCTGAACATTATTTATTACAGTTTATATTACACGCCTGCATGTATTTATTGCATTCTGCTAGAGCACTTCACGTAGTATTGCTTTCCTGTAGTAATAGCATGTCACCTATTTATTAAAATGGCGAGGTCACATTTCTTCTTTGACTTTCATATTCCCACCTCATCTGATTTTTCCATGACGGTGAAGTACATGCGGAAACGCCCTGGCAGGCTGGAGGACAGTGCGCTGCTCTCACTGGATGAATTATCTGGGGAATCGTCAGTCCAACATTCATGTCGAGGAAGCGTTGGACAGTTTATTTGCAGACACAAGTTTTGCTGCTGTGGCAAAATATTGCTCCTATATAAACATTCTCGAACCTGCTGTTCACTCCCAGTCCAGCTCTGGAAGCAATGCTTTGTCAGGCTATTGTTGGTAAAGGGGCAAGAGGGACGCCAGGCTTGTCTTCATTTGTGTGCACCGCCAAAGGGCAAGGATGGCCTTGGAGCAGGAGTAAGGAGCCCCCCATTCCACTCAAGGCCAATAAATATCTTTGAAATATTGGAGACTTTGGGGCCCCTCATCACAGTCTTAGGGGACATTATTTTGCATCACACCATGCCTTGGACACTGAAAGGCAGATATATTGATTGCTAAACACTGGGAGTATGTTATGATCTGTACCTTGAAACATTACTTGAGCTGCTATGCACCTTGTCGTGACAGCCTGTTTATTTATTTATTTATTTGAGGTTTTATATAGCGCGAACATGACCCGTTAGGGTATCAGAGCGCTTTACAGGGATAAACACGTTACGTACAGGTTAGGCATAGGCAAAATACAAGGATGGGGGTGAGGGAATTGATTACAATAGGACAAGGCCAGAGTTATATACAATGATCAGTACAGTACCAAAATCGGCGTAAAGGAATTGACTACAATAGGACAAAGGGTAGAGTTATATACAATAATCGGTACAGTATCAAAATCGCGACATGTCAGCGATAGAAGGAGAAAACCAGCAATTGTAATTGAGCGAACCAAAAGAAATCAAATGGCGGAGAGAGCTGGCAGAACATTAGAAGGAGTGGGAATTGGTACACAGAGAGGGCCAAGCATTATAGGAGATTATGCACAGAAACCAAAGCCGTGAAAGAGGCGGAGTGCGCAACCAGGGCCGGCTTTAGGGCAGTGCGACTGGTGCGGCCGCACTGGGCATTGACCTGTGGAGGGGGCGCCAACCTCAGGGGGGGCGCTTTGTTTAGCAATAACTTATGATTGGAGAGGTGAGGGGCACTTTTGCCCGATGGTAGTGAGAGAATCCGAGGATGCGGCCATGGGTATGGGGGCGCCAAAAAATGATTGTCGCGCCGGGCGCCACCAGCGCTAAAACCGGCCCTGTGTGCAACAACAGAGAGTTAATGGAGGAATTTGCTCATTAGGACGGTTTTGGCTTCCTTTTTGAAGAATGACAGAGACGGTATTTTCCTGATAGAGGAAGGTAGCGAGGTCCAGATTCTTGGTGCAGCCCCAGAGAACGCTCGGTTGTAAGTTTTCTCCTTGCGGAAGCGGGGTGACTGGAGTACACGGTCTCTGGCGGACCGGGAGTTTCTGGAACTCCCAGATACCACAATTTTCTGGGCGAGATATGCCGGGGAGTTCGTGTACAAGGCTTTGTGTGTGATGCAGGCCAGCTTAAGCTGGATTCTGCCTTCAAGAGGAAGCCAGTTCAAGGCCTTCAGATGTGGTGAAATGTGGTCAAATTTTTTTGTGCCAGATAAGAGTCTAGCTGCTGCGTTGAGGCAAGCCTTCAGGGGGGTCGTGGAAGTGTTTGGTAGGCCCGATAGGGTAGAGCAGCCATTTAGGGAACGCAAAAGAGCTATTCTATATGAGCCCTTCTGTGCTTCAAAATATTCAATTCCGAGTGTGTACTAAAATAGATCTGCCAGCTTTGAACTTGAAAACGTATCCTCTCATGTTATGAATTAAGAGAACTTCGGTCCGGCGACTTTCTTACAAAAGGGGAAGTTATTTGCTACCTGACGAGAACTCAGGTAAAGCGACCTACTTGAAAATAAATGTTACACAGCAAGCTAGTCATAAATCAGTTAGTTTCTGGAAGGTATTGTCCTCAAATATTTAATCTATGCCTTCCTTTGTACAATATCGGTTAACAGTTTTTCATGTTGGGCAATATTACAATGACAAAAACCCAAAACACATAGAAAATCGTGTTACTGGGTATTCTTGTTTCCAAATTGTACTTTACGTATATTTAAACACTGACAGTGTGTGTGCTTCCGTTGCACAGGTTCCTATTAAGTTGCCATTCAGACACTTTGATTAGCCTTTGTTGCCCTGGCTTACATTAATCTTTTTTTCCCCTGCAGTGTTCTTTAATAGCGCAAACCTTGAAGAAGTGCTTTGGAGCACAATATTGCAAACCATACTTTCTTTTTCATTTTAGGCACAGGTACATTAAGGAATTTGGTCAGCATCACAGGATTTGTGCCAAGATTGGGGCTCGAGCCTGGTTCGCCATATGCCAAAGTTTACAACTTTACCCTCTAGACCACAGCTCTTCCTCAACTATCACTTCACCATTATTTTCCAAATTGTGTAATTGAGATTCTGCACAGGGGCAATCCTCAAAGCCATTCTACAACTCTAATATTTGAGTTCTCCCAGTGAACCAGGTGCTAAAGGTTCCCCATGGCCCAATTCCCTCTTCTACAAACTCCAGAATCCCTCTCTTTGCTGCTTTGGGATTCACCATTCCCATCCATATAAAAAACCAGCCCTGTTTGCTCAGGCAAGAGAGGGCCGGTGGTCCCCTTGACAGATAACCAATCACTGGTTTTCAGTAAAAGAGTACTGTTTCCTCTAACACATGTAGGTTCTTGATCCTCCTGTGGCATTGCACCAAGAAGGAGTGGGTCTCCCATCAAGCTCTGCCAGGACCCTCAGGGCTCTTGCCATTAATCTGAGGGTGAGCACATTGGGAGTGAGCAGGACCTACAGAGTTTTGGGTTTGAGCAGGGTCCCTTGGATCTTTGTGTGAGCAGAGCACCAGTGGAGCTGAGGGTAAACAAGCTGCCAAGAATCTTATGGCGAGCGTAGAGTCTCCAGGTAATAGTGCACAGGACCTACAAGGATATCATGTAGCCTAAGAATGAGAAGGATTCCAAGGGCACCAACATAAGGAGCCTTAGGGGACCAGAGAGTGAAAATAAGCTTATAAGTTCTACCTCGGACCCTGGGATGGCTTTTCTACTGAGAATTTTGGGAAACAATAGCATGGGAAGCATTTGCTGTTACATGCAGGCATTTTTTACACAGAGTACTACTTGAAATGCATTCATATTTTCTGCACTTTTTTTTTTTTAATGGAATTTCTTGCATTAAAACAGAAAATTAATTTAAGGAAATAGTGTCATCATATTGATGTACAGCACTGCACAGTCAATTAATGTATTTATTGTATAGTTAAAACCATTACAAGTGTATCAGTGTGTTCAAAAGTTAATATGGGCAAATGATAACATCAGCATATGCAAAGATTGTCCTCTACAGCTCATAAAAATTGCCAATTTCTTAAATGATAAATAATTCAATTGTATTGCTTTATTAACTTTCCTGCTTTCTCCAATTTGCTTGAAAATGCACCAATTGTCCTCTCTTTTTTCAAAATTTTCTTGGGGGGAGAACCCCCTGGAACCTCCCCTGTGGGTTTTTCGGGCTCGCTCGTTACGCTCGCCGCAGTGCAGTACGAAAATAATTGTACGCCTCACCACTTTCAAATGTCACCAGCCGCCACTGCTGTCAATGCAGAGTATTCACATCTTTGTATATATGTGGTTCCTTTTAATTTGTGTATTTAGCAGTTTATATAGCATGAACAAGACCAAATGGATGTCAGAGCACTCTCTTGATAATAGTTTCGTACTGCGAAAGAGCAGGTTACATAATAACAGTAGCATACAAAGTTTACATATGGACAAGTTACATGCTGCACAGAAGAAGTTTACATTAGAAAAATGGCTTACATGAAACCTAAATAAAAACAGTTTCATATTCCAGATCCCACGAGAGGAGTAACCAGATTTCCTGAGAGTACAGCATTTCAAAGAAGAGCCAATATGTAATGTATAATTTTTTTTTTTCTTTGTACGTGAGGGCTCTTCCCTCATCAAAGATGGCTGAGGTTTTGCAGTTTATAATCTAGTCCTTTAATTTGGACTAGAAACAAACACGATCAACTCCGTTAAGGTCTAGCCTTTTGTTTCAGCTGAAAATCGAAAATGGCCATCGGCATGCACATTCAAGTCCTGATTTATGATGTCTCCAGTCCTATATGTGAGAGGGTGGACCTGAGGGCCGGGCTCACCACAGGACAAGCAATCATCAGCTGGGTGAGCAGAGCAGAGGTCTGACTCAGTGGCGAGTAGGCATAAAACAATGATTGCTCAGCCGATGAGTGCCCGAACCTGTGATCCAGGAGCAGGCCGCACAGAGATCACCTACTGCCAAGGAACCGGGGCAGGTGGTGACTCACCCTTAGGCATGTTGATGACGCACCAGCACCCAGGAATGAGGGAAGTAGGGAATAGTTAAAAAGGAAGAGATTGCGGCTGAGGGCTTCCCCCGTTAAATACATAAAAGAATTAGGTAACAAACAGGGGGAAATAAAAACAAGCACTGCCAAAGCCAATAGAACTGGCTTTGACATGCCTATGCATACAGGATGCACAGATGCTGTTTAGTATGTTAATGCTAAATCTATTGGCTTTACCAACGCTGGGGAAAAATGGGAGCAGAAAAAGATTGCTTTTTGTTTAGAGTGCAAAGACTAGATAAAGAATTGAATGTGCCAGTGTGATGATTGAGTGTACTCTTAAGGTGTAATATAGTCCCTCATGGACTCCATTGGTAGCATGTCTTAGACGGTGGAATGATACACCAAAGAGCCAGTAGCACGAGGTGAGAAAGGCGTCCGTTTCTGGGCACTCTGTATTACGGAGGCCAGGCATCCCGGATTTGCTGGACAATTGCCTTGAGTTCCTCATTGCCTGTCTTTTCTATGTTGGTGAGTGCTTTCCAATATCTGTGCTCAGTGCTTTAAATGGGCCGGTACTGTCCGGTACTGAGTACCGGCACTTTTTTATTTTGCGAGGGAGAGTACCGGCAATTCTCAAGGGAATCGTAATACTTTTAATTGGAGAGTACCGGCACTTTTCAGAAAGAAGCAGGTACTCTGCCACAGAGTACCTGCACTTCTATTTTCCATTTAAAGAACTGTCTGTGCTCCTTGGTCGATGCTAAATTGGAATCTTGCTTCTATGTCTGAGGAATGTTCCTGTTTTTGGTTTTCCAAACCTGGTAACTCTACTCTATATATTTTAATCAGGGCCATTGGAATTATGTGATTGTGTGGCCGAAGTGATTTTCACATTATTATAGATTTTCCGCGTTTGCCACATAATCTATCATCTGCTGCATAATCTGCAGATTTAACCCAAAAAAGTAGTTTTGAGCTCAAACGGTTCGCAAATTACTAAAAGCGTGCTTCCGCACAGTGGAAGGCCCATTATAAAGGTTAACTGTTCACCTTTCTGTTGCTTATTGGGTGTTAAACTGATACTAATGAGGTGCAACCTACCCAGACAGGCTTAACAAGTGTAAAAATGACAATATAAAGAACACTATCACAAAATGTGGCACATTACGGCGCATAGTTTGCCTTTTCTTGCTGCATAATTTGCTTAACCTTGCCATCTAATTTGGCCCTCCTCTGCCACATAATTCCAGAGGCCCCGATTTGAATGAATTGGTAACAATAGGTGAAGCAGATACACGATCAAGGTAGACCTACAAAATACAAAGGACGCAATTAAAAATTGTCCAATAAATGCTTGTAAATGGCTCAACAAAGGCAGAAACAAAAACAGACATCGGGTGAAGACGAATACATTAATCCGATGTTATTTATTCCACCAATTTATTCAAACATAGGTCCAGGGACGTGTAAATAATTACCTCGAGATTAATTTTACGAGCGAGATTACTCCCCAAGTAATTAATGGTCCTTAAATAAACACATGAATCCGTACCTGCAATTTCTGTTACTACACTTGCATTGTGCTTGTAAAGATTATCCAGATGCGTTGTCATTCATTTTTTTAATAGTTGTCTTTGTTCTTCCATGAATATTATTACATTCTGTCGAGGTTTTCTACATTTGCGACTCCCGAGTTGTCTAGTGTTTTGAGTATCTTCATCAAACACCACGCCGTGTAAAGAAAGAAGTAGAACCCCGTCCTGGCTGTGAAGCCTAGATTTCACTGTTGGGCTTGCGGGGTTCATTTTATGTGTTTATAGTTTGCTGTTGGGGCTGGCTGACAGCAGTGTAGGTCTTGCAGACAGCAGAGCAGGTGCTTGACTTTAAGCAAGAAGCTCGCAATTCTTCGAACATTACTGTGAGTGGTGGAGCCAACCATGCGGCAAAATGGAACTTTGTCTGAGGAATAAAATATTCATGACCGGCCGAGGCACACATCACTGGTAGCCTTCTTAGGCCACGCCCTCGAGGGAAAGCTTTGTCCCCCGCCCAACGGTTGGACCATCAACTCGATTTGGCAATAACTGGACTGACCGGCTTCCATTAAAGCCTCTCTCTCTGTCTGGTTGACTGTAGATGTTCGCATTAGGGCAGTAGCTCTCTCATTAGTGGAGCAGGTGCAACTGCATCAAGGGCCAGGGGAACAAGGTGATCCTGTGTCCCAATTATGTATGTCTTTCAATATCCAGCCAAGAAGTGTGGGGGAGGGGGGCGTTCTTGCGTCGGATTAGGAATTACGGCATCTGTATAGGTCCACTGGTTAATATCCCCCTTACTAGCGTCTCTAAAAAAAATACACATTTCTAAAGCTTAGTTTAGCAGGACACTTTCTCCCTTCATTTACCTTGTAAGCGAGTGCTGGCACAGGCTTTTTTTTTTTTTGAGAGGCAGTGCAGTCACTTCTAAAAAGCTGTCCCTGTCCAAATAAAAAAAAAAACCTTTCACAAGTTTCCAAAAATTGTTTTTTTTTTTTTTTAGAATTCAGGGTACAAAAATACACGGCGCTCTACTGCCATCCCGTGTTCATTTATAAAATAACTGTTTCACTCAATTTAGTCTCCTCAAGTAAGTGCAGAAGATTCCACAATGGTTAGCTTCTAAACAATATTTCATGCTCCATGTCGATCGAATAATGAGATGCATGCAATACATGACATAAGCGCAATTTTGAGATCTTACTGAATAATTATAATTTATTATTGGGTTATGTATGGGCTTACTCGTGAAATGTAGTAAAGTTTCCAGCTAACATGCACGTTAGAAACCGTTAAAAACTGTTTGAAGCAATGCAAAAGTTTCATTTCTTTCTTGCCTCTTTACCCCCAGACATGTTAACCTGCTGCAATGCCAGCTTGTAGGCTGTTAGCACAAGATTTGATGTTCCCAGGGACATCATTTAGAAGGAGGGCATCAGGGAATGCCCATGACTGTACCTGGATATAGTAGCCTGTAAGCAGGTACTAATTCTACCGAGTCAAACATCTTACAGGGATGACACTTGAATTGTTCATTACATATTTATACAATACATACTTACACACATAATAATTTGAGACGCCTGATAACAGATCATGGAAACAAAGAAGACGTTCAAAGTTTGGTTTCGCTTTCAAAAAGGCCGCAGCCAGTCCAATATTTTAACAAGCATTTGCAATGCATCAGGTCTCGCATTTACGTGAGTTTGAGCTATTGGCATTGTAAATGACAATGCCTTTTATTTATGTTTTGGTTTTTGAAACATAAATAAAACGCATTGTCATTTACAATGCCAATAGGCTCGCGTAAATGCGAGACCTATTGCATTGCAAATGCTTTTTGTTGTTGTTGAGCGGACAGTCTTGTCACAGCACACCACTCATTCATGAATTTGTTGGAGGGAGCGTTTTTAGGGGCCTGGGAGGGGGCTAGGGGGCACCTTTGCCGGCTGGCCGAGGGAGTGATTTAGTGGCAAAGGGGCAGCTTAACTTGAGGCGGGTGCCCAGGAACGCTCATACTAAAATGAAGGAAACAAGTGTGTGAGTCCTGGAAATCAAGCCAAAAGGTTTAACAGATTTATTTAGAAGGCGCAGCTTCAAGAAAAAGGCATTAAAAATACAAAATACAAGATATGGTGACCTCGCACTTACAGAAAGTCATGTAAATCAGAAAGCAGTTTTACATGGAAACATTGAAATTATTAAAAGAGAGACGCTTCATAAAATGCAACATGAGGTGTGCAGAATACAAATCTCAAAGACACATTTATAAATGTAATATGAAAAACATCATTTTTAAATCAAGGAAAATGTTCTCAGAGTGCACCACTTATTTGCTCTAAAATGCAGAGCATACTCACGTTTAAACCTAAAAGAAAGCAACCCTGCAATCACAATATAAGCATTTTAATTATAAAAGGGAGAAAATTAGAATTAAAGACAACATAGAAAAATAAGGCATTTCATGTGACAAAGTATATATCAAACAGATAAATGCAGAGTATACTTCAAATAAAGTAATACAGTTTAAAATAAAACAAGAGCTCTTGGGGAAGACCTACACAGTCTGTCACCTACATACAGACAACGAGGTAATCCGACAAGAACCCCGTGGACTCGTCTTTTATACCTTTTAGTGCTGGGAACTAAAGCAGAAGTGCTTATTCCCACGTCAGCCCTACCTACGTCACTTATAGCGACAGTTCGCACATTTATCAGACGAGTCGAGCTTCTTCAGTTAAACGCGGAACATAGACTAGGTGAAAGGTTATGTTCTCATGCCAAACGCTTGCCGTAAATTTCAAAGAGCAAGCAGAAAAAATGTAATGTAAGGAATAGAGTATACATATATATAGATATATGTCCTGGTTGCCACATTCATCACCCCGGTCTGGGAACTTCTCTGTTCTCACAGCCCAGACACATCCGGCCTGCGGTGGCCTACATCTCGGCAGGGTGAAGAAAGAGACAATGAACTTTGTACACGGGTAGGGTGGGGGCTATCTTGCCTGGAGCAGTGTGCCTCGCAGAGAGAAGCTGGCTGAGATTTTTAGTCAGACAGGCTTAGAGCCTGCTGCTCAGAAAATGGCGGAACAGTGGTCAATTTAACAAAATGCCTGCAGAGATACCACAGGGCCTACCTAGGGGTTCATACTGACTGAGTGATAAGGATGGCCCGGGGCATTTGTTACATGGTAAAAACGGACCCTCTCTCATTTACCTCATCTTGTTCATCTTTGAACACCATCCTCACGGCATATTTAGCTGGCTGTGGGGGCAGTTTGTGGCTTATGTTTAAGTCAGCACTTAGGTGTGCATAGCGCCCTTCTTGTCTGTCAGCCATAGTCTCATATGGATGCACCATGTTTCTTCCCGGGGGAAGTGGGGGTGACTTTGGCACCTGGTAATGTCGATCAGAAGGAACTGGTGATGTGTTAGAGGTAGGGATGGTGAGTTCTACTATATTTAACATAGCTATGTCCTCCTCATTCCCTTGTCCCCTGTCTATTCCTGAGTACACTCCAGTGCCTGCGTAGTTCATCCCAACTATTTTAGAGCTGAATCTTTTGACGCAATGTATAAGGATCTGTGCACCGCAACACACCAATAACAACACACAAATTACAGGCATTAATAATTTCAGTACATCAGACAGCCATGAAGGCATCCATTCAAGGTTGAACCAATTAGAAAAAACGTCTGCCTCAGCACCTCCTTCCTCATGCATCTGTTTCCCCAAATTGTCCAAGTCCTCAATGGCTTTTGTAAGTGTTCCGTTATCAGCATCATTAGCCAATATGAACGTGCAGCAGGATTTCCCAATCTTGGCGCATACTCCACCATTTATCGCAGTTAACTGATCTAGAACATAGCGGTGTTCCAGGACCATAAGCCTCAAGGGACGTAGTTCCTCCTTTATGGCGTTGAACCCGTCACGGGTGTTGTTGATAAGTTGCATGAGTTCATATCTTGTCACTTGAAGCCAGCGGGCATTTGCTTTGGTCTGGAACAGGGGAAAGCGCCCCAAAGAAAAGTTCAGCATCGTTGAAAAGGCGGAATTCTTGTGGGATCTGGTGAAAGGGGCCATGTGAGAAATAGTGCATGATGCCCCTCCTGTGTCGGTGGAGCAGGGTGATATCACCTGTCATCGGGTGGGCATGAATGTGGGAAATGTTGGCTGCTGGTACGACCAGATGCAGTTCATGCATTGTTACCATAGTACAGAGTCCGTTCCACTGGGGGGCAGCTGCAGATATATATGTTCTCCGCAAGCCCAATAGATGTCCATGAGGCTGGAGGTGCCGTACTGGAGGTCCAAATTAAAAATAGTGTTGTTGCAATTGGTGTTCCAGCCCACAGGAACTGTACCTTTACCTAGGAAGCAAAGAAGAGGTGATTTTAGCTTGTATGCTCTTTTCGGTTTGTATGTTGTGCCCTCATTGAAGGTGTATCTTCTAGTTTCCTGTGCCCATGCCTCAGCGCACTCCTCCCCAAGATCCCAATCAATATTGTGCATGTGCTCAGTATCCACAATGGGGTGTCCTAAAGAGGCTGCCTTACATAGCAAATCATGTGGGCCATTCCACTTGCTGTTAAAATAAATGTTGGCTTTTAGGCGCAGTACTGCTCTCCACTGACAAGGGCAATTGGTAGCTGTATGGTTGACTGCAATATGGTCATTTGAGTGACATTTTGATGGAGGTGTTGTAAAGGTGAAGTACCCTAATCTCTTAAAGTTCTGTTCCCAGACTTCTATTGTAGCAATAGGCACCCTCATGCTATAGTAGACTTTCATTCTCCTTTTAAACACCAGTGGATCAGTAACAACAGTGAATGTAACATAGTTGTAATCCCATTCTGTAGTATTTACTAGTGCTTCGTCTACTGCAGCCGAATGAAGCTGAATCTGACCATGTATACGACAAAGGCACAGGTGGAGAAGACATTTGGCGGTGGGTGGTGGAACTTCTTTGGGAAAAATCAGTCTATCTGCGCCTACAGCGTGGGGAATGTGAGAGCACACAAAGCAGGACTCATTTGTAACTTTCTTCCCAACTTCCATCATGTCCCTGTACCATAGGTTGTCTAATAGTGCGTTATGGACCTCATGATCCCCTGCTGGCTTGTCAGGGCGCTGGGAGGGGATGTCAGGCATCGAGTGCTGTTCGAAAGTAAAGACAACTGTGTTCTGGAGATTACTGACCCAGTCTGAAACTGGTGGGACCGGCGCCTTCTTACGTTGGGTGCGTAATGTATACCTAATACTTCGCCTATATTTGTGCTTGTGTTCAGGGGTGAGCTCAAGTGCCACGTCCCATCCTGTATTGTTGTCAGGGGGTGT
Organism: Calotriton arnoldi; assembly: GCA_963921515.1. Taxonomy (NCBI): domain Eukaryota; kingdom Metazoa; phylum Chordata; class Amphibia; order Caudata; family Salamandridae; genus Calotriton; species Calotriton arnoldi. The sequence continues at coordinate 1,086,761 of CAWUFW010003570.1, forward strand.
GGAAGGGGTCAGTGGGGGGAACATAGACATAATAGCTACTAGTCAAATTGATCTGGGATGTTGAACTCTCCTCACTCTTGGGGGTGCTAGTACCTGTGTCAAAGGACTTCGGACTTTTTTCGTAACTAATGGTGCTTCTCTCAGTTTGTGTGGTACCAGGAAGTATCTTGGACCTGGGGCGCACTGTGGTAGCGGCAGTTCTATTTTTGCTGGCTGCACACTTCTCTCTATTTTGGCAATGTGAAAGCACTGCAAGCCATTGGAACATAGCAATTGTAAAAATAAATGTAACAAAGAAGATAATGCCGACAATACATATCTTTTTGAAAGGCATTTCTGCACGAGGGGTGTGACTGTCACTGCGTCTTAGTCCATAGACCACCATGTGATCGCCATTCTCCCGTTCTCGAATAGTCAGAGGGAACAAGATGGCCTCCTCTTGCTCATCAATCAGGTCTGGGATGGTGCCGGGTGGATCCTCACGTGGCTCCGATGTATCCATGCCTTCCTCTCAGCTATTCGGACAGCTGTGGGTGAAGAGTCCACGACTTTGAAAGGTCCGTCGTACTTGGGGTCTCGCCACTTCCGGACTGCTTTCTTTACAAAGATCTGTGTCCCAGGGCAGATAGGTGGAAGTTCATCAGAAATAGGGCCCTTGTTCTTTGTCTTTGATATCTGAATAGAAAGGAACTTTGCAGCATGTGTTAGTGCACATAAATAATCAAACAACTCAGCTTTTACAATCTCCGAAGAAGTCTCAGTATCTAGTTTGGGTCTGGTGGAGGGAACTGCTACGTTCATTGATCTGCCAGTGACAAGCTGGTGAGGTGTGAGGTGATGATCAGAACTGGGAGTGTTTCTGAGGGCAAACAGAGCAATGGGAAGGCAATAGAGCCATTTCTTTCCATTTGTGGCACTTATCTTACTGATTTTACCTTTGAGCAGGCCGTTGAGGCGCTCACAAATACCATTGCTTTGTGGGTGATAGGCTGAGGTCAACTTATGTTTAATTCCTAACATTGTGGTGATCATGTCAAAGATGGCGTTTGAAAAATGGCTGCCGTTGTCGCACCGAATGGCGTCGGGCAAGCCCCAGCGACTTATGACCTCTCGAAGCAGGAAGGAAGCTGCGGCCTTTGCGTCACAATGGACACATGGACCAGCCTCAATCCACCGTGAAAATGGGCATACCACCACAATGAGGTATCGGTAGTTCTGGCATCTGTCAATCATGTCTACATAATCAATGTGAAGCTCTCTAAATGGACCTTTAGGTTTTGGTATTGTTGAAGCAACTGTTTTCATGGTTGGGTTAGGTGAGTATTGCTGGCAAATGAGGCATTGATGAACAAAGAGTTGTATCTGCTCATAAGCATTGGGGATGAACCAATCTACCTGTAGAGTAGCGGACATGTTATCACGAGACACATGTGTAGGAAGGTGTAACTGAGTGAGTTCTATTTGTAATAACGCTTGTGGCATGACAGGCTTTCCTGTCATTGCCTGTCTGTAAAGGAAATCTGAAGCATCCTGTTGTACTCCCCTCTTCTTCCATAACTCTTTTTCTTCAGGTGGGGCACTCTCCTGTACCTCTCTGAGGTGCAGTTGTGCAATGTGATCGTATAGCTGAGTACTGTCAATAGTGTATGGAGGGGTAGTACTAGGGGTATGTGGGAGTGGCAAATCACAGGGGTTATCAACTGTATCTTGTGTATCTTCCTGTACCAAAGGTGCATCGTGGGCAAGCAGGATAGGGGCACAGTGATGTGGTGATGCTGGGGATGTTGATGGTATAAGCTGGGGTCCTCTGGCGGCTGCTTTTGCAGCCCAGTCTGCCAGGGCATTACCTCTAGACACAAAATCTTGGCCATTTGTGTGTGCCGCACACTTTACTACAGCTACTTCTACTGGCAATGTCAATGTAACTATTAGCTCTTCAAGTAACTGTTTGTGCATCACAGGCGTGCCATCTGTTTTTAGGAAGCCACGCCTTGTCCATCTCAAGATGCTGGAATGTGTGGTCGTGGTGACATATGCAGAATCGGAGTATACAGTAATTCTTTTCTCTGCTCCATGTCTCAGGGCTGCTATTAGTGCTACTAATTCTGCTGCTTGTGCTGAGTAATGTGATGGCAATGTTATCTGCTGTACAATGTCTAGAGAATCAGAGGAGCCATTCTGTTGTGCTCTGACCACTGCTGCTCCTGTATATCTTATTCCTGTCTCTTGATCAATGGTAGAGGAACCATCAACAAAGTAAACTGTACTGTCTGGCAATGGGTCCTCCTTTGCTGTTCCTGACTCATCTGGACAGTATGTGGCACAGTCATGGGTGTCATCATCTGTGGTAGCAATGGGATGGGCAAAGAACGTGGCTGGATTTACAGTATGACATTTAACAACTTTTAAAGATGGTAATGACAGTATCACTTCGTAGCCTGACACTCTTTGTGTTGTAAGAGTCGTTTTAGCTTTTTGTATTATTGCAAAAACAGCATGCTCAGTGAACAATGTCAGAGGGGAACCCATAACTATGGGGGTGCTTTTCTCAACAGCAAATGCTGCTGTCGCTAAAGCTTGTTCACAGGGATAGTGGCCCTTCATTACTGAGTCCAACATGCCACTGAAGTATGCAATTGGTTTGTGGCCCATGGGGTATTTTTGGGTGAGGACTGCTGTCATGACCTGTCCATTACAGTGAGTGAACAGATAGAATTCTTTTGTGTAATCAGGAGAGCCTAACACTGGTGCATTTGTAATCTCATCCTTCAATAGTGAAAAGGCTGCTGTCATTTCAAGTGTCCAGTCAATCTTATTATGTCTGTCTTTAGCCATTTTAACGGCTTTCAGGAGTGGTGCAGTGATGGTAGAATAGTCAAAGATCCATTGCCTAACATAGTTCACTAGTCCTAGGAACTTCTGCATATCTTTGACTGTCTGCGGTTCTGGAGTGTTTCTAATTGCCTCTCCTCTTTCTGGGGTAACTCTTCTCCCTGATGCTGAAATCAGCTGACCTAGGTATTGCACTTCTTCCTGACAGTACTGCAGTTTTTGTTTGTCTACTTTGTACCCTCTCTGTGCCAGTGTTGTAAGCAGAGCAATTGTATCCTGCCGGCACTGTTGCTCTGTGGTGCTACAGAGTAGTATGTCATCGACATATTGTAGCAGGGTGCTGTCACATTGGAAATTTGACAAATCATCCTTGACAATTCTATTGAAGACGCTGGGGGATTCACAGTAACCTTGTGCTAACCTTGTATAGGTGAATTGCTTATTTTTGAATGAAAATGCAAATAAGAACTGGCTGTCAGGGTGTAATGGGATACTGAAGAAGGCATTTTTGAGGTCTATGACTGAAAAGTATTGTGCATCTTGAGGAATATTTGTTAGTATTACTGAGGGGTCTGGGACAATGGGAAATTCAGGTACCACTATGCTGTTAATGGAGCGCAAATCATGAACTAGCCTCCACTGACTAGTCTTCCCTTTCCTCACAGGAAACAGACAGGTATTGCAAGGCGAAACACAGGGGTATATTACACCTTGGTCTAGTAATGCCTGTATAGTGGGGGCAATGCCTTCCTCTGCTTCTTTGGACAGGGGATACTGGCGCACTCTGGGGAGGATGGCGCCTTGTTTCAGTGTGACTCTGAATGGTGCAGCTGATCTAATCAGACCCACATCGTTTGGACCTGTTGTCCACAAATTGCATGGTACTTGTGCCAAGTCTGAGTCACGTGTGGTATCGACCGGTGTCATTGGAGTTGGGGTCCTTATTTCCACTGTTACTGAGAGAGGAACTTCATTGCAGTAGACAATTTCTATTTTGTCATATTCTTCCGGAGGGCCAAAGAGTTGGTCATCTGAAATGTTTCTCACCAATTGTTCAGTTTCCAGAAAAATGGCGCAGGCCCAGGTGTGGGCATTGTCGTCAATTGCTAGAAAAGCCCCATATTTGGGTGTAATTTCAAGAGCATTTATGTGTAGGATCATGTTGCTGTCTGGTGCTGGGGTGTCCTGACATTGTGGGCGAAAGAGAAACTCTTTTGGAAGTTGGACAGTGCGGCCATACATTTCTGGTGTATTGGCAACAATGATGTGAACCACAGTGGAGAATGCGTGATCGTCCACTGGGCGGGGTCTTATCTGTTCCTTTAGGGAAGAATCCACAGTGACTGTCATCATTGTGATAGTTTGTGTGCCAGGAATAAAACAAACCATTACGCCATTCTCATCAAAATGTATTGTCATATTTAACTTGGCCATGAGATCACGTCCCAAGAGATTTACTGGGGACTGTGTTGAGTACAGTAGGCGCTGTTCAACACATTTACCTCCTATTTCCATCGGTACTGGCTTGGTGAAAGGGACCCTTGTTATTGCCCCAGAGAAACCTTGTGTGTCTGCAACATAATTGGAGATGGGCAGTGCTCCTTCCCTGATACAAGAAAATGTAGCACCTGTGTCAATCATGAATTTATACGTTTTGTTGTTAATCGTGACATACACAACTGGGTCCTCTCTAAAATCTGTGAGGCACGATAACACGGGACACACAAGAGTTGTCTGTGGGCTGTCCTATCTTGAATACCCTCCAGCTTGGTACTGCTGGATGGTGCCCTGTGAGAATGGATTGGTAGAGGACAGTATTGTGGCCCCCTGGGGTACAATGGTTTGCGCCTGGGGCATCAATTGGTATACCTGTGGCTGTGCTTGTTGCATTGGGGGCTGTACTTGGGTCATCATGGGAGTCTGTAATTGTACCTGCTGTTGCATGGGCTGTTGCTGTGCTGGAGAAGGATAGGAGTACACTACTTGGGGCTGCAGCGGCTGTGGGTGCTGCTGCTGTAGGTATTGAGTTGGGACCTGAGCTTGCTGTGGGTGTCCTCTGACTGCTACCCTCCCTACATCCCGCATTTTAGTACGACAACTTCTCACAAAGTGTCCAGGTTGTTGACAATAGAAACATAGTGGTGCTCCTGGCTGTGGTGCAGCCCTTTGGAAGCCAATTCCTCTACCTCTTCCCCGCATCCCTGTATTTGCAGGCCTCATCTGCTGATTATCATAATACTGCTGTTGCTGTCCATTGGCATACGACTGTTGCTGTGCATAGTCATAGGGGGGCTGTACCTGTACAGGTGGTGCTACTACCTGTGTGTTACTTCCTAATGCATTCAGGGCATTTTGTGGGAAGTTGGTGACAGCAGTCATCTGGCTCACTGGTGTAGCCACCATGATGGTGTCAGGGGCCTCCTTTTCTTAAGTTTCTGCTGTACTAATTTAGCAGCTGCGTTTTCAATTGCTAACTGCCTCTTTTTCTCCTGTTCCTGCTCCTTTTTACAAAAGTGAATGATGTGGTGTTGTATTTCTGGCCATGGTTTGCATTCCATTGCTACTATCCCATCTAATTTGTCCTGTACTGCAGTGGGCAGTCCCTTTTTCACTGTGTGGTAAAAGAACCTACAGTTGCCTCCAGTCACGTCCCATTTCTCACCTAACTCCTGATGCCATTTTTCCTTCATTCTTGAAATGTACTGTGCTGGGTCTTCATTAGTTTGCATTGTCTGTGACATCAGAGATCCAATGTCAGGGACATCGGGAAACTTACGGCGCAGTTGGTTCCATATTGCTGTCCTAATTTTATTGAAGGAATTACCGTCACATTGTGTATCAGTGGTGGTAAGTCTTTTGTCAATGTGTGTGAACATGTCTTCTGCATCCTCCCCAATCAAGGAGGTGAGCAGACTTTTTACATCCCCAATAGCCAATGGTATACCTGTAGTGTGTTTCTCAAAAGCTTGTATCCACTTCCCAGCACCCTCTGTGAGGGGTGGGAGTTCTTTTTTCAAATTTTCTTTGTCCATCAGTGTCCAGGGGACATAGATGGGACGGTCATTGATGTTTTTAAACAGTAGGGGCATCTGGTGCGTCACCCCTGTGGGTCGTGTGTGATCATATTGGCGCGCATATTTTTGCCAGACCCTTAGGGCTGGGCGCATATAATCGTACTCCCAATCGTCATCTCCTGCCCCATGGAAGATACATTCTTCAGCTGTGGCCAAGTCTTGTGGCTCAAATGACCCATCTCGAGGCCAGACATTCATTTGGGGTGTATTAGCTTCTGTCCAGCCTGCCAAATTATCTGAGAAGGGGTTGACATAGTAGTCTGACCCCTCTCCGAGTATTACTATCTCATTTGGTGTCAGACCATTAGTCAATGATTGGGGTGGTCTGCTAAGGGCCATGTGGTGCATTGGCTTAGCTCTGGTGGTGCGCAGACGCGCTTTACCTGATACATCATATTCATAAGGGATGTCATCAGGGCGCCCATGGGTACCCAACACTGCAAGTCTTTCTATTTCTGGTCTTCTGTGCCTTCCCCGTCTGTGTTCAGCCCGTTCAATTGCACTTGGGAGGTCTAAATTGTCCAGTTCTAGCTGTGGCGTCCCTAGCCTGGGTGATGCAACTACTGACGGTGATGTCTGAAGTGGAAACACAGTTGGTAATGTCATCTGGGAGCCATTGCTAATATCTGTTGGCTGAGTTTGGGGCATGTTTATGGTAGCAGTAAGAGAAGCTGATGTGCTGGTGGGGAGTGTGGCTATACCTTGGGCTTCATGATGTAAGTCTATTAACTGTACCGGCTGTGACGGGATGATTGGGACCCCACTACTATGTGGAGCTGATGTGCCTGTAGTTCTAGCCAATTCATTGAGTGTTGGTTGGTGTTCTTTACCAAATTGACCCATGCCTTCCATCCATTCAGTGAGTTGATTCTTTACCTTGTCTACCTGTATTGACAACCGCCGAATATTTGCGGCAGCGCCAATGGGGCTGGGTGAGCGAGGGTCGTGTAACATGTCCCCTGCCCCTCTACCTGCTCTCTGAAATAAGTCATGCTCCGTCCTCCATCTACTAATGTCTGCCTCAGTGACTACCTCAGAGGACTGCAGTTCGTTATCCCTATTTCCTTCATTGAATGTTAGTGAGTGCATTGGGGAATGCTCTTCCCCTTGCTTGGGCTCAGTGTTGTGGGGCAGCCGTCCCTCATAGTAGGTCTGCGAATGGGAAGGGAACTGCTGCTGCCTGGGAGTGAGGAACGGTCCATAATGTCTTGTTGTTGTGCCTAGGGGGTCATGATCCTCAGTGAAGAACGTGGGGGCCGAGGGACTAGGCCTGGGGAGCAACATATGGGAGCTGTGCTGTGAAACACTGGAGGTCTCATCACTCTCTGAATCCTCTTCTATCTGGGGAGCTGCAGAGTTTGACGCTGGCGTAAGTTTTATTGTAAACTGCGCGTCAATCTGACCTGGTATCCCTGATGTTGCACCCTGCGTTACTGGACTTTGAGCTCGCAATGATAGTGGGTCTTGGGCGTTCTCTGGGGTACTGTCCTGTGATCCGGGTGAGGGTCCTGGGACAGTGATGTCGGCATGACCTATGGCTGCTCTGTCATTTGATAAAGGCTCTAACTCAACCTTTAGTACAGTCTCTGTATACATGCCGTTTTGGTGGTAAGCTGGTGGGGGGTTGTAGGTACTAGGGCTGGCTTATCTTCATCTTTGAAGATACTCCACAGAGCCAGTGTATCTTTGCGTTTTTGTAATTTTCTACCGGAGTACTTTGCCTCCAAAATGTTGCAGCATGGTCTAGAACTGTCCTATTAAATGTACCTTCTCTTGGCCATGGGTGTAGCAAATGTTGCGTGAACTTGTTTAGTTCCTTACAGTGTTTCATGATGCGCTCCTCCTGAGCTTTGAAGGTGTTTATTACGTGTTGAAGTGGAGTAACCATTATTCTATAACGTGTTTATGTTAATGAGTGGTGCTATAACACTACTGGGTGTTACTGACAATGTCACCTCCTGCAGATGTGTCACGTTAATCCCCAGGGCTGAGAGCAGTGTCAAGAGGACTGAACACGTTAGGGATGAGACCTGAACAAAGGATGCTGAAGATTCCTCAGACAGAGCAACAACACACCCGTTTACTATATATAGTGTGATCTGTGATACTGGATGCTGTGTGGGTAATTCACTCATTCCCTAGAGCTATCTCTTATTGAGAAGGGTGATCAGTGGTTGTGGATTGGCAATGTTATTCTCCTCTTAGCTGACGATTTTGCAGATATGCCCACAATAATGGGTAATGTGTTGTTGTTGAGGGGCGTTGTAATTGCTCTGCGATACTTGGTGAGGGGTGTTGCAGTTGTTCATGCAGCTGCAGTGCGTGATGCTCACAGACCAGGGGCAAATTAGGGTCGTGCAGTGCCTGCAGCAAAGACGAGTGATGTTCACAGCCTAATGGGGCGCAAGTATTTTGGGAACCTCCCTCCCGCCCTAGGCTGGTGGTGCTTGAAGGAGATAATGTCGGTGAGTGCTGGTGGGTGAGATCCGTGTTCCTGCTGCTTTCTACACTTCCTACTGGCTGGATATATTCTGTGGAGGAGTCTTCAATATTGAAATAAGTCAATGGGGACACAGGTGATTCTGGCAGTGGGATGTCTTGAATGTCCTCCACAGAGGGGAAACTTTGTGAATATTGTGGTCCCTCAGGTGTAGGAGGTCTATTGGCTGGCACTGGGAGGCGTAGTTGCACAAGGTGTAGTGCAGATACTTTTAGTTCAGTTCCCCGTGTAAATGATATTCCCAGCAGGTCCCACGCTATTGATACCAAGTCGCTTTGGTAGGGCTGTAATGTAGTGAGTGTCTCTGTGCCTGGATTGTGTACTGCTATTATTCTGTCATCTAGCATATGTAGTACTATCTCAACCTGTCGCTGCTCGTTATGACTCATCTGTGTCTTTTTAATGAGATTAATATAGCGCTGTTCCTATGTATCAGCGGTTCAAAGAGGTGGGGTGGTCAAGCACCAGCTCGTCCCCTAGTGCCTCCTTGATGACAAGATAAAAAGCCTCCTTAATCTCCTGTTTGTCTGGACCGTTATAGACACCTTCCGGAGTGAAGTCAGGGAATTGGAGGGCACTGGGGTGATCGCTCAAGCAAGCAACTAGAACCTTGCTTCTCAAGGGATTACGGGGCCAAGAAGTGTTCACTATTGTGTGTATTTCTAATCCTGGTGTTACCATACACACCTGTACATATATGGTGTCTGTAGTCTTGTGTGTTCTGTAACCATGTATTCTATCCATTAAGTTTGACAACAGCGTTGCACAAGAAAAGTTCTGGAAAGCTGAGTGGCACAAAAATGTCCCCTACTTCTTCCTAGCGGGGTCTGTAGTGCTAGTGAGGGGAGGCTTAGTGTATTACTACAGACCACAGCAACAATAACTAGCGGCGGTCAGTAAGGCTAGTGTAAAGTGTTTTACAGACCACAGCAACACCCTACCTAGCGGGCTTTTACCCCTTAATGAAGGAATTGGTATAAGGCCAGTCAACTTTAAATTGACAAAATGTGCTCATACAAAAATATATGCATATGTAATATACAGAAATACCAACAGCAATGAATATGCACCTAGATATTATGGACTCACTAATAGATCGGCCGTTGTGCCAGACAGCGGCTTGCAATACAAAATCACACAAAAAATGTTTATACTGTAACACTTAATATCTGAAACAAAACAACCCTAGAAACGCTAATGAATGACGCACAATCCTGAAGATGCATAGCACTAAACAAACATGTTATAAAAATAAAACAATGCATATGCTTTTACATGTGGCATTTTTTAAACAACAATTGCGTACTTTGGCCGCTTGAGGGCGATAAAGCGCTTTCTATCTTATTGCTTCACACAAATAGGAAAACACAGAAAAATGCTTATAACCAGCGAAAATGCAACCTCTTAAATCTCCCGGGGAAACCACTTTCTTCCTTTTCACACAAGAGGAAATCGTAAGTCTGTTAGCTAGACAGCTACGGGATTCCTCTTCTTTCTCAGGACTATTGACTGAGAGCAATCCTCCTGTCCCTGCTCATTCCAGCAACTGGACAGAGGAATTCCATACATTTATTTATAAAACCATACAACTGAACACTGAAAGATAACAGACGCAATCTTCCCTGCCCTGTCAGCCCTTACAATTAGACAGAGGCTCTCAGAGAGGCACGAAAAATAAACACCCCACTCATAACAGTAATGCAACACAATGATCACCGGAGGATGCCAGGCGCAACCCTCCCTACTGCGTCACTCCTAAACGGAGACTCCTCTCTCTTAGAGGGGCACCGTAACAATATATGTCTATGTATGAAATGAAAAACACATAATCCAAACAACGTCTTAACGCCACCCTTTGGCTTAGAATACACAACCCACACGCTTCCACAGTTTGGGAATGTTCTTTAAATAAGCGAGACCAGTGAGACAGGACACCAAAAACCCAGAACACAGATGTCTCCCAAGCGCCCTTCTCTGACTTTCCCCAGACCCAGCACGTCAGGCAGCAAATGACTTACCCGAGCGCTGTTCTCTGTGGTCCAGCCAGGAAAGAGGCACAAAGGTCGATCTGCGTCTGCGGTCTCCTGTCAGCTGGCACTGCGAATCCGAGTCACGGCACCAAGATGTTGGAGGGAGCGTTTTTAGGGGCCTGGGAGGGGGCTAGGGGGCACCTTTGCCGGCTGGCCGAGGGAGTGATTTAGTGGCAAAGGGGCAGCTTAACTTGAGGCGGGGTGCCCAGGAACGCTCATACTAAAATGAAGGAAACAAGTGTGTGAGTCATGGAAATCAAGCCAAAAGGTTTAACAGATTTATTTAGAAGGCGCAGCTTCAAGAAAAAGGCATTAAAAATACAAAATACAAGATATGGTGACCTCGCACTTACAGAAAGTCATGTAAATCAGAAAGCAGTTTTACATGGAAACATTGAAATTATTAAAAGAGAGACGCTTCATAAAATGCAACATGAGGTGTGCAGAATACAAATCTCAAAGACACATTTATAAATGTAATATGAAAAACATCATTTTTAAATCAAGGAAAATGTTCTCAGAGTGCACCACTTATTTGCTCTAAAATGCAGAGCATACTCACGTTTAAACCTAAAAGAAAGCAACCCTGCAATCACAATATAAGCATTTTAATTATAAAAGGGAGAAAATTAGAATTAAAGACAACATAGAAAAATAAGGCATTTCATGTGACAAAGTATATATCAAACAGATAAATGCAGAGTATACTTCAAATAAAGTAATACAGTTTAAAATAAAACAAGAGCTCTTGGGGAAGACCTACACAGTCTGTCACCTACATACAGACAACGAGGTAATCCGACAAGAACCCCGTGGACTCGTCTTTTATACCTTTTAGTGCTGGGAACTAAAGCAGAAGTGCTTATTCCCACGTCAGCCCTACCTACGTCACTTATAGCGACAGTTCGCACATTTATCAGACGAGTCGAGCTTCTTCAGTTAAACGCGGAACATAGACTAGGTGAAAGGTTATGTTCTCATGCCAAACGCTTGCCGTAAATTTCAAAGAGCAAGCAGAAAAAATGTAATGTAAGGAATAGAGTAGACATATATATAGATATATGTCCTGGTTGCCACATTCATCACCCCGGTCTGGGAACTTCTCTGTTCTCACAGCCCAGACACATCCGGCCTGCGGTGGCCTACATCTCGGCAGGGTGAAGAAAGAGACAATGAACTTTGTACACGGGTAGGGTGGGGGCTATCTTGCCTGGAGCAGTGTGCCTCGCAGAGAGAAGCTGGCTGAGATTTTTAGTCAGACAGGCTTAGAGCCTGCTGCTCAGAAAATGGCGGAACAGTGGTCAATTTAACAAAATGCCTGCAGAGATACCACAGGGCCTACCTAGGGGTTCATACTGACTGAGTGATAAGGATGGCCCGGGGCATTTGTTACATGGTAAAAACGGACCCTCTCTCAAATTCATTAATTAACCATGCTCTCAGCCACTAATTCATTCATCCACAATCAGACACACAAATTTGCCTGCTTCCAGAAGTTGAAATATATGGGTGAAATACGCTGGACAACATGCAGTGGACATGAGGTGTTCACACTAAATATGTAATTGTAATGGTCCGATAACTTGCGTAACCGGCACCATGGCAATTATCAGGTCACTTGTAATAGGGTGGAATGTAGGCTGGTGTGGCTTTTTTTAATCAAAATAAATCGGTCAACAGGGGGGCTACCTCTGCTGTGCTGCCCATACACAAAATGCGAGACCTATTGTTCGAAGTGGGGTTTCTATATTAATATAGCCATCTAAAGTAAACAACGAGTACGTCGTCAGTGATAAAAGAGTCTGCACACCGAAAATGAACCAGAGCAAACAAAACACGACGCTTCTCACTACAGTGCAGGCTAACATACCAAGAGAAAGGCTTGTTGCGAAAGAAATAAAAAGTTCTACTTACACGATGGCCCCTCGCAGCATGCCGCTTCTTATGCCATGCAAGACTAAACAAAAGCACTTGTTTACTAAAAGACAACATATGGATGCTCTTTTAGATTATCAATACGGGCGCACGTAAACAATGGCGGCTCCAGCCCCCTCCCGCTGTGCTTTGATTGCAGTTTAAACAAGGAAGGCGCCACAAGGCACTTTACATAAAGCAACATGTTTTGGCAAAACATTCTGCGTGGGTGCATGTATTTCGTGGCTCTGTGGAGATGGCCTCTCAGAAGGGGATACTTGCCCCCACAAGGTGATGAGACGTGTGGGAGGGAGGCTGGCCTCTCAGAGGACTGGACACTTGCTCAATGTGGGGATGTGTCTCGGGGCTCAGTGGGGAGCAAGTGACTGGCCTGTCAGAAGGCACAGAAGTTCACCCCTCCGCGGGGCTGTGTGTGTGATGGCTTCTATCGGGAGGGGGTCACCTCTCAGAAGCCACTGATTCTCACCCACCATGGGTCAGTGTGTATGGAGGCTGAGTGGGGCCATGGAACTGATCCCTCAGAAGGAAAGGTTACATCTAAAGACACTCTCTGTCGTCGGTGTGTTCCTTCCGGGTCACTGGTGCATGTGTACTTCCGAGACGATTCTACCCGAGGCATTTTCTAACACAAATGCAATAGCCAGTGGTGACTGCTTGCAAACTGCGTGGTATGTTCGATTTGGTACACCCTGTGATTATTTTGAATGCTGAACACCAATCTCCGGAGACAGCCTGTGTGTTTAAAACATTACCGCGTTTGGGTGCCGTACTGTAAATAAGTATGTCATTTGTATAAATACAAAAGCGGGCGCATGGTCCGGGGACAGCCTGTGTGTTTAAAACATTACCGCGTTTGGGCGCCTGTTGTGGTTGTATTCTTATTCCCCTTCTGGGACACCGTATATGTCCTTGCCATCTGTTGTCCCTGCGTGGACACCGTTCCGCCTGCTGACGTCACCTGCAGTCAGCTGTGCATGACAGATGACAGCTGGTGACCGTCGCGGCAGTGCACTACCTACGCTCCGTGTGGAGCCCGTGTTGGTTGATAATAAAGAACTCGTTCTGTACACTCGCCCAGCGTCTGAGAGTTCTTACAGAAACTGGCGACGACAACCAACACATGAACCCACCTTAATGAAAAAAAAAAGGAATTAATGAAGACTGCGCCGACAGCACCGATTTACGAAGGCAAGGAAAGGAAAGAATAGAATCTGGACCACAGCGTCACAGCGGCTAGGAAAAGTCTGTCAGTACATGAATCTACGTGTGTGTGCCTTCCTACAAGCAGAACAATTCTTAAGGTACAATTTAAGCGTGTGCATCGCTTCAGCATTAATGGCCAAGGAGATGAAAGAATAGAAGTCCACGTGTGTTATGAGCCCAAAGGGGATAACTATCAAAGCTGCAAAGTGCAAGTCCTAAAGCAGTAAGTGGACAGTCAAAGAACTGGAGTCAAGGAAAAAACTCAACTGTCAAATCCCAACGGAATCCTACCAGAGAAACGGAGACGGTTTAACGGACGCAGGAGCCAACAGACTTCAGTACTTTGCAGACGTCATCAACAGCTGAGACCCAGCAGGCGCTGTGACGCACGTACGCCTACGTGAAGGATAGTATGCAGCAAGCAGTCAGCCTTCCAGCAATCGGGTGACGTATACGCACGCTGCGTGGCGCCATCTTGAAATTGACAAAAAAAAAAAAAAAGTAAACAAAGCCTCCGGAAGCTGTGTGCAAGGAAAAAAATTGCCGATAGAGTGAATGTGAAACGGAAGCTTGTGTAGCACAAATTAAAGTACCAGCTGGGCAGTTTTATAAAAAAAAAAGCAACGCGTTGACATCGGAGTTAGGAAAAAATATGTACTTTAAAAAAAAAAAGGGGTCATCAGGAAATTCGAGTGTGAAGAGACATTAGGACAGTTAAACGCGTTATCAGGCACTCTACAGTACCAATCACTATCAATACATACAAACAGCTGCAAATAGATACAGTATCAAAATAAAATAGGAAACAGGCTGCATATTAAAAGGAAGGAGAAAATAAAAGTATAAAATACCCCTTCACTATCTGAATTAAAAGAAAAAAGAAATATTAACTACATACAAAGATGGCAAGTGGATACCTATGGAATCTAACACCACCTCAAACATTCTTGCCCACAGGAGGAGAACCAATTACAAAATGGGAGGAGTGGAGAGAGTATTTTATGAACTATATCGAGACAATAGGTGACATGGAAGATTTAAAACCTGAACAAAAGTACAAAATGCTCTTGCACTGCCTCGGTGCAGGGGGAATCAAAGTGTACAACAGTATCAACAAGAAAATAAGGGCAGAAAATGAAGGAGACACGTTTGTAAATGCCATAGATGATCTCAACAACTACTATAAACCAACCGTGTGCGTTGGCGTTGACAGGTATAAATTCTTCCACAGGAAGCAAGGTAGGGAAGAGACAATAGATGATTATGTTTCAGCCCTCAAAAATTTAGCGTTAAATTGTCGTTTTGGAGGCCTACATGACGAATTCATCAGAGACCAGATTGTAATGCAGGGGTCGAATACAAATATACAAGACAGTCTATGGGCAAAGGGCGAATATCCATTGCAGAATATCATCGACATCGCAAGAAAGGCAGAATTAACTGGCCGGTGTGCAAAAGCAGTTCTTGCAGAGAATAAGGAGAAGAAAGAAGGAGAAACGGTGGCTAAAATAGGTGATCAGAGATACACTCCCAAACAAAGTTGGAACAATAAGAGCCAAAAGAGTACCTACAACAAACCACAGGTTAATAGCAAGAGAAGATGCTACAGATGTGGAAACAGCACACATTTTGCAGACGACGTAAAATGCCCTGCGCGCAATGTGAGATGCACATATTGCGGTGTAATGGGACACTTCTTGAAAGCATGCCGCAGGAAAAACACACGAGTAGTAAAACTCGTGGACGAGGAAGAGCAATACAAGGAGGAAACTTCTGACGAAGATGACACAAACATGTTTGTGCTAAACTTGGAGGATGAGCAATTAGACAAGGAGAACGAAAGTAATGCCACCAAAACAAAGAAACCAATGTGCGACATGAACATTGGCGGAGTGGAAATTAGAATTGTAGCGGACTCGGGATCGCCCTATACCATCGTCAACAGAGAAGTATGGGAACAGAAATTCAGTCAGAGCATTGGTGATGAACTGGAGAAAGCAGACATCACCATTAAATCTTTCACTGGAGAAAAAATAGATGTTTGTGGGTACAGGAAGCTCAGTTTTAAATTCAAGGGGAGAGAAGCAATGAGAAAATTGTATGTGTCAGCTGTTGGTCCATCAGTTCTAGGGTGGATGGACCAAGGGAGCCTAGGTATTATACTCGATCCAAGCAGAAGCGATCCAGTTTTAGTGGTACAAAGCCAAGACAATTACAGTAAGTCGTTACGAGAAACATACCCCAAAGTATTCAGCGGCGAAATTGGCGCACTTAAAGGGTACCAACACAGGATAAAGTTGAAGCCGTACAACATTCCAGTGGTGCACAAAGCACGAAATTTACCTTTCGCGATCAGAGAAGAAGTGAAAGATCAACTAGAAAGGCTACTTAAAGAAGGGATAATCGAACAAGTAGAGGCCTCAGAATGGATTGCACCCCTTGTCGTGGCAAAACGTCCGAACGGAAAATTGAGACTGTGCATCGATCTAAGAGACTTAAATGAAGATATAGTGGTGGAGCAATTTCCCCTACCTAGAATAAGCGAGATGCTAGCCACCACGAAAGGGGTAAAATGGTTTTCGACAATAGATCTAAAATCTGCATACCACCAGGTTCCCCTACATCGCGAGAGCAAGGAACTAACATCTTTTACCACGCCATTCGGGTGCTACAGATTCACAAGAGTACCTTTCAGCCTTGCGTCCGCAGCTGCCATGTTCCAGAGACTTATGAGCAACATTTTTAAAGGGGTGCCTGGTGTACTCATCTTCCAGGATGACATCCTCGTGATGGGCAGATCAAGAATGGAGCACGACGAGAGAGTGAACAAAATTTTGGAGATCCTCAATTCCAAGGATTTGACTGCGGAGCATGAAAAGTGCAGGTTCGCATGCAATTCAGTAAACTACCTAGGACATGAAATTACAGGGGAAGGAATACGTCCAAAAAAAGAACTGCTGCAGGCAATCATCAAGGCACCACAACCTGGGAACAAAGATGAACTGCGGTCCTTCCTAGGGCTGGTTGAATTTTATGCAAAATTCATTAGTAACTTTTCAAGCAAAACACATACTTTGAGACAACAACTTAAACTAAAAAACAAATTCGAGTGGACAGAGGACTGCAATGTGGCATTCAACATGTTAAAAAGAAATGTGCACTGCATTGCCATTGCAGGGTTTCGATCCAGCACTAATGAACATAATAACAACAGATGCAAGCTCTAAAGGCCTTGGAGCTGTACTCATGCAAAGGGACACCTGTACAGGTAAAGAATATACTATTGCTTTCGCTTCACGTTCCCTAACGAGCTCAGAGGAGAAATTCTCTGTAATTGAGCGTGAAGCACTTGCCTGCGTGTGGGCACTCGAACACTTTAGGCAATTTGTTTGGGGCAATAGAGTCACCCTGTGCACAGATCATAAACCACTCACGAAAGTTTTTACAACAAAAGGACTTTATGCAGCGTCACCAAGACTAGCAAGACTATCAGTGCGGTTGTTTGACTATATATACACAATCCAATACGTACCAGGGGTGAAAAACGTAGTGGCCGACTATCTAAGCAGAATGCCAGTCGATATAGATAACCCAACAGTAAAAGAAGAAACTGAGGAGTCATGCATAGCAAATGTAGAAGAGAAGTTTAAAGGCATCTCAAAAGAGGAATGGCTGGAAGAACAGTCGAAAGATACGGTACTTGGTCAAGTAACCGATATGTTATCAGGGGGATGGCCAGCCAAGAACAAGTTACATGAAACGTTACGCCACTTTTGGGAGGTTAGGGACGAGCTATCGCACGAAGAGGGATTACTCTTAAGAGGCGGAAGAGTCGTGCCCCCCAGCAGCCTAAGGCCCAGGATCCTCAACATTTGCCACGAAGGACACCTTGGAATTGGCAAAACAAAAGGCAGAGTAAAAAATAACTATTGGTGGCCTGGGATCAGCTTAGCGGTGGAAAGATGTGTCAGAGATTGTGCCCTATGCCTCAATTCCGATAAGACCCAAGTAACCTTCAGACCACCCCTGCATCCAATACCATGTCCATCAATGCCTTGGGAGCGGATTGGTGTGGACATCATGGGACCTATAATGGATCAAGGTGAGCAGTGGTACATCATAGTCACCATAGACCATTTTTCAAAGTGGCCCGAACTAAAAATCGTGAGGAAACCAGATGCTACGTGCATTGTAAAATTTCTGGATGAAGTCTTCACGCATGAGGGTTTACCCAAACAAGTCATCAGTGACAATGGACCGCAATTCGTGTCAGAAACATTCAAAATGTACATGGAAAGGAACCAAATAGAACACAAAACGACCTCAGTATACCACCCAGCTGGCAATGGAGCTGTGGAACGTTTCAACAGAGTGATCAAAGGGATAATTCAGTTGGCGTGCAGCAATAAACTAAATTGGAAACAGGAGACACTAAGAACACTCTGGGCTTTTCGCATAACACCATGTGAAACAACTGGTCACAGTCCTTTTGAGATCATGCGGGGAAGGACACCGTTGTCCAAGGACAATGTAGGTTGGATCAATGCCTCAAAGAGTGTACACTGGTCTTCCACCAAGGTGATGGAGAGGTTGTCAAAGGCTCAAGCGTGTAGTAAGGCAAAGTACGACCAAAAGCATGGGTGCAAGCCGGTGGCTCTCAAAGTTGGAGACATAGTGAAAGTAAGAAGAAGTGGTCACATTGGCAAAGGTATGGACAGATACTCCCCACCCCTGACTGTCCACAAGCTGTTTTGCAACTCAGCATTGTTGAGCGATGGCAAGGTTTGGCACTTTTCATCCCTATCCAACCACAAACAACTCCCAAAGGATCAAGACAGCCTTCTACCCACAAACTCCTTTGGGGAACCACCAGTGCCTGGAAAGAATTCCAATGGCTATTTCGGATGGTCAGACGATGAATCGGGCTCCGGGTTTTCAACCACGGATAACCCCACGCACGATCTCTCCACTCAGCGAACGCCCAGCCATACGCAAAATCCTTCAAGACGCATTACACCTGTGCGAACATACAGACAATTGCCATCCACACCCATGCTGGACACCTCACGCCCTGTAGGACTAAGCAGGACTGGAAGGAGATTGTTACCCCCTGTCAAATATTCAGACTATGTCTGTGAGTGATGCGCCCTCTCACCTCACTCGGTTTTCCAGCCCACTCTGTTGTCTTTTCTTCCTTTCCCATCTCCATCCCTTTTCCTTTCTATTCTCTCTTCTCATCTCCCACCTTTCTCTCTGCCTATATCTTATCCTATCCTATTCCCCCACGGTTGTTGTTCCTCTCAGAAGGGAAGATGTGTTGTGGTTGTATTCTTATTCCCCTTCTGGGACACCGTATATGTCCTTGCCATCTGTTGTCCCTGCGTGGACACCGTTCCGCCTGCTGACGTCACCTGCAGTCAGCTGTGCTATGACAGATGACAGCTGGTGACCGTCGCGGCAGTGCACTACCTACGCTCCGTGTGGAGCCCGTGTTGGTTGATAATAAAGAACTCGTTCTGTACACTCGCCCAGCGTCTGAGAGTTCTTACAGAAACGTACTGTAAATAAGTATGTCATTTGTATAAATACAAAAGCGGGCGCATGGTCCGGACACAGCCTGTGTGTTTAAAACATTACCGCGTTTGGGCGCCGTACTGTAAATAAGTATGTCATTTGTATAAATACAAAAGCGGGCGCATGGTCCGGAGACAGCCTGTGTGTTTAAAACATTACCGCATTTGGGAGCCGTACTGTAAATAAGTATGTCATTTGTATAAATACAAAAGCGGGCGCATGGTCCGGAGACAGCCTGTGTGTTTAAAACATTACCGCGTTTGGGCGCCGTACTGTAAATAAGTATGTTATGTGTGTAAATACAAAACGGGCGCATGGTCCGGAGACAGCCTGTGTGTTTAAAACATTACCGCGTTTGGGCGCCATACTGTAAATAAGTATGTTATGTGTATAAATACAAAAGCGGGCGCATGGTCCGGAGTCCGGAGACAGCCTGTGTGTTTAAAACATTACCGCGTTTGGGTGCCGTACTGTAAATAAGTATGTCATTTGTATAAATACAAAAGCGGGCGCATGGTCCGGACACAGCCTTTGTGTTTAAAACATTACCGCGTTTGGGCGCCATACTGTAAATAAGTATGTCATTTGTATAAATACAAAAGCGGGCGCATGGTCCGGAGACAGCCTGTGTGTTTAAAACATTACCGCGTTTGGGCGCCGTACTGTAAATAAGTATGTTATGTGTGTAAATACAAAAGCGGGCGCATGGTCCGGAGACAGCCTGTGTGTTTAAAACATTACCGCGTTTGGGCGCCGTACTGTAAATAAGTATGTTATGTGTGTAAATACAAAACGGGCGCATGGTCCGGAGACAGCCTGTGTGTTTAAAACATTACCGCGTTTGGGCGCCGTACTGTAAATAAGTATGTTATGTGTATAAATACAAAAGCGGGCGCATGGTCCGGAGTCCGGAGACATCCTGTGTGTTTAAAACATTACCGCGTTTGGGTGCCGTACTGTAAATAAGTATGTCATTTGTATAAATACAAAAGCGGGCGCATGGTCCGGACACAGCCTGTGTGTTTAAAACATTACCGCGTTTGGGCGCCGTACTGTAAATAAGTATGTCATTTGTATAAATACAAAAGCGGGCGCATGGTCCGGAGACAGCCTGTGTGTTTAAAACATTACCGCGTTTGGGCGCCGTACTGTAAATAAGTATGTTATGTGTGTAAATACAAAACGGGCGCATGGTCCGGAGACAGCCTGTGTGTATAAAACATTACCGCGTTTGGGCGCCGTACTGTAAATAAGTATGTTATGTGTATAAATACAAAAGCGGGAGCATGGTCCGGAGACAGTCTGTGTGTTTAAAACATTACCGCGATTGGGCGCCGTACTGTAAATAAGTATGTTATGTGTATAAATACAAAAGCGGGAGCATGGTCCAGAGACAGTCTGTGTGTTTAAAACATTACCGTGATTGGGCGCCGTACTGTAAATAAGTATGTCATTTGTATAAATACAAAACCGGGCGCATGGTCCGGACACAGCCTGTGTGTTTAAAACATTACCGCGTCAGTGACAAAAGAGTCTGCACACGGAAAATGAACCAGAGCAAACAAAACACGAACGCTTCTCACTACAGTGCATGCTAACACAACAAGAGAAAGGCTTGTTGCGAAAGAAATAAAAAGTTCTACTTACACGATGGCCCCTCGCAGCATGCTGCTTCTTATGCCATGCAAGACTAAACAAAAGCACTTGTTTACTAAAAGACAACATATGGATGCTCTTTTAGATTATCAATACGGGCGCACGTGAACAATGGCGGCTCCAGCCCCCTCCCGCTGTGCTTTGATTGCAGTTTAAACAAGGAAGGCGCCATAAGGCACTTTACATAAAGCAACATGTTTTGGCAAAACTTCTGCGTGGGTGCGTGTATTTCGTGGCTCTGTGGAGATGACCTCTCAGAAGGGGATACTTGCCCCCACAAGGTGATGAGACGTGTGGGAGGGAGGCTGGCCTCTCAGAGGACTGGACACTTGCTCAATGTGGGGATGTGTCTCGGGGCTCAGTGGGAAGCAAGTGACTGGCCTGTCAGAAGGCACAGAAGTTCACCCCACTGCGGGGCTGTGTGTGTGATGGCTTCTATCGGGAGGGGGTCACCTCTCAGAAGCCACTGATTCTCGCCCACCATGGGTCAGTGTGTATGGAGGCTGAGTGGGGCCATGGAACTGATCCCTCAGATGGAAAGGTTACATCTAAAGACACTCTGTGTCGTCGGCGTGTTCCTTCCGGGTCACTGGTGCACGTGTACTTCCGAGACGATTCTACCCGAGGCATTTTCTAACACAAATGCAATAGCCAGTGGTGACTGCTTGTAAACTGCGTGGCATGTTCGATTTGGTACACCCTGTGATTATTTTGAATGCTGAACACCAATCTCCGGAGACAGCCTGTGTGTTTAAAACATTACCACGTTTGGGTGCCGTACTGTAAATAAGTATGTCATTTGTATAAATACAAAAGCAGGCGCATGGTCTGGAGACAGCCTGTGTGTTTAAAACATTACCGCGTTTGGGCGCCGTACTGTAAATAAGTATGTCATTTGTATAAATACAAAAGCGGGCGCATGGTCCGGACACAGCCTGTGTTTTTAAAACATTACCGCGTTTGGGCGCCGTACTGTAAATAAGTATGTCATGTGTATAAATACAAAAGCGGGCGCATGGTCCGGAGACAGCCTGTGTGTTTAAAACATTACCACGTTTGGGCGCCGTACTGTAAATAAGTATGTCATTTGTATAAATACAAAAGCGGGCGCATGGTCCGGAGACAGCCTGTGTGTTTAAAACATTACCGCGTTTGGGCGCCGTACTGTAAATAAGTGTGTCATTTGTATAAATACAAAAGCGGGCGCATGGTCCGGACACAGCCTGTGTGTTTAAAACATTACCGCGTTTGGGCGCCGTACTGTAAATAAGTATGTCATGTGTATAAATACAAAAGCGGGCGCAAGGTCCGGAGACAGCCTGTGTGTTTAAAACATTACCGCGTTTGTGCGCCGTACTGTAAATAAGTATGTCATTTGTCTAAATACAAAAGCGGGCGCATGGTCCGGACACAGCCTGTGTGTTTAAAACATTACCGCGTTTGGGCGCTGTACTGTAAATAAGTATGTCATGTGTATAAATACAAAAGCGGGCACATGGTCCGTAGTCCGGAGAGAGCCTGTGTGTTTAAAACATTACCGCGTTTGTGCGCCGTACTGTAAATAAGTATGTCATTTGTCTAAATACAAAAGCGGGCGCATGGTCCGGACACAGCCTGTGTGTTTAAAACATTACCGCGTTTGGGCGCTGTACTGTAAATAAGTATGTCATGTGTATAAATACAAAAGCGGGCGCATGGTCCGGAGTCCAGAGACAGCCTGTGTGTTTAAAACATTACCGCGTTTGGGCGCCGTTCTATAAATAAGTATGTCATTTGTATAAATACAAAAGCGGGCGCATGGTCCGGACACAGCCTGTGTGTTTAAAACATTACCGCGTTTGGGCGCCGTACTGTAAATAAGTATGTCACGTGTATAAATACAAAAGCGCGCGCATGGTCCGGAGACAGCCTGTGTGTTTAAAACATTACCGCGTTTGTGCGCCGTACTGTAAATAAGTATGTCATGTGTATAAATACAAAAGCGGGCGCATGGTCCGGACACAGCCTGTGTGTTTAAAACATTACCGCGTTTGGGCGCCGTACTGTAAATAAGTATGTCATGTGTATAAATACAAAAGCGGGCGCAAGGTCCGGAGACAGCCTGTGTGTTTAAAACATTACCGCGTTTGGGCGCTGTACTGTAAATAAGTATGTCATGTGTATAAATACAAAAGCGGGCGCATGGTCCGGAGTCCGCAGACAGCCTGTGTGTTTAAAACATTACCGCGTTTGGGCGCCGTTCTATAAATAAGTATGTCATTTGTATAAATACAAAAGCGGGCGCATGGTCCGGACACAGCCTGTGTGTTTAAAACATTACCGCGTTTGGGCGCCGTACTGTAAATAAGTATGTCATGTGTATAAATACAAAAGCGGGCGCATGGTCCGGACACAGCCTGTGTGTTTAAAACATTACCGCGTTTGGGCGCCGTACTGTAAATAAGTATGTCACGTGTATAAATACAAAAGCGCGCGCATGGTCCGGAGACAGCCTGTGTGTTTAAAACATTACCGCGTTTGTGCGCCGTACTGTAAATAAGTATGTCATTTGTATAAATACAAAAGCGGGCGCATGGTCCGGACACAGCCTGTGTGTTTAAAACATTACCGCGTTTGGGCGCCGTACTGTAAATAAGTATGTCATGTGTATAAATACAAAAGCGGGCGCAAGGTCCGGAGACAGCCTGTGTGTTTAAAACATTACCGCGTTTGTGCGCCGTACTGTAAATAAGTATGTCATTTGTCTAAATACAAAAGCGGGCGCATGGTCCGGACACAGCCTGTGTGTTTAAAACATTACCGCGTTTGGGCGCTGTACTGTAAATAAGTATGTCATGTGTATAAATACAAAAGCGGGCACATGGTCCGTAGTCCGGATACAGCCTGTGTGTTTAAAACATTACCGCGTTTGTGCGCCGTACTGTAAATAAGTATGTCATTTGTCTAAATACAAAAGCGGGCGCATGGTCCGGACACAGCCTGTGTGTTTAAAACATTACCGCGTTTGGGCGCTGTACTGTAAATAAGTATGTCATGTGTATAAATACAAAAGCGGGCGCATGGTCCGGAGTCCGGAGACAGCCTGTGTGTTTAAAACATTACCGCGTTTGGGCGCCGTACTATAAATAAGTATGTCATTTGTATAAATACAAAAGCGGGCGAATGGTCCGGACACAGCCTGTGTGTTTAAAACATTACAGCGTTTGGGCGCCGTACTGTAAATAAGTATGTCATGTGTATAAATACAAAAGCGCGCGCATGGTCCGGAGACAGCCTGTGTGTTTAAAACATTACCGCGTTTGGGCGCCGTACTATAAATAAGTATATCATGTGTATAAATACAAAAGCGGGCGCATGGCGCAAGCAGCAACAGGCGGAAAAGCACACGTGGGTACAAAGCTGAAATAAAAGTAGTCCCTAAATGGAATAATAACAGCCCAGCAGCGTAACTACACAGTAGTTGGTCGGTGCTGCTTCCTGCAAAACGGGAACAAAATGGAAGTGACGTTTCGTATCGTGAGCCAACCATAAGCAAGATAAGAAAGAGCAATGCAACGTTAAACAAATGGCGAGCAGCAGGACATATTAGCCGCCAATAGGCGGAGTTTCACCCAACATACAGATTACTTGATGCCTCGGAGAGGCAGCGCATGCGCTGCCTATGCGAGACCTAAAAAACGGAAGATGCATTAGTTTGTGGGAAGTTCCCCAGGAAAGCGCACATAGTTAGCTTTTTGGCCAAAAAGTGGTTTATCTTCTGGGTTTTAAGCCTAGTAACTCAGTGATACCCTAGTGGCTTGATTGAGAATGCCTCCTACCCATGTATTTACCTAATCCTACACCTGGACTGCCACCCTTTCTTCATATGAGTAGCAAGCATAACATTTGACCTTTCACCATTGGCTATGAGTCACCTCACCTATGTCCCCTGCAAGCTGGTTAAGCGATTGAAACCATGTAACTCCGGTGGTAAATACCCTTATATTATCTTTACAGTTTTGAAAATCTGAATGAGGTAGGAGCCGGTATTTCAATATTTTTTTGTGCAAAATCCTCTCTATTTTTAACAGCTTAATTCTACTTGTTTTATCATTTGGGTATAGATAGACAGCTTTAAAATAATTTGACGTGATTTCTTCATATATTTGCTGTTTTCATTTTATATTTCAAAATGTGTTGATTTCTAGTGTTCTTACCGGCCTTGACAGTGAGGGTGATTTGTGGCCAATTTCAAAGGAGCCTGCAGTTCATGTTGTCAGGAGCACAACAGCAGAGGCAGCATGAGAGTACCTTACATAAGTACGAGATGTATGGTTCCACTCTGTTGGGATGGAAGTACCCCCAGCATTGCTCTCAAGTGCAAATTTCACTGCTGTGTGTTAGCTTGCTAGTAATATTATGGCAAGTCTCTGCACGATTTCAAGTTTTGCCCCAGTGAACACCACAATCACTGAGGCTATCCCACGCAGAATGATTAAGACCACAGGCTGTGTGGCTCTGAACCTAGAAAAGGCACCCAGAGTGCACCCCTCCTGTAAAACAGGAAGGCAATCGACGAATGGAATAACCTTAAGTATTGCCCGGCGATGTCGCCTCTATTCCCCAAAATATGAATCAATGAAGAGGCAGGCGCTGGAGACTGGAAGGCAGGAAACAAAGGTTTATTCTCTCCGGAGGAGAACACGTCAGATCAGACCAACAGGGAATCTTCACGAGGTGCTCTACTGCATCTCTGAGGCCTGGCCTCTTATACACGCATTTATGGCAGGAAGACATTCTTTATTACAGTAAAGATACTTTGAAGTATGAAAGACATCCCTGGGATCTTCCGCTTCAGACCCGTTCCCACGCACCCTTACAGTGAGAATCCCCTCCCCATTCACCATACAGAATCGTCATCAGACGGCAGGATCAGCAGGGCATTCCGCCGGTTCCCGGAATGCATGTGGTGTGACGGATCTCATGGGGTGGGGGCCTTGATCTACTGTAACTCCTTTGAAGAGGGCGATTCCTTACAGTCGGGGCCATAAACTGTATCCGCAGGGCTAGGTGATAGCCTGGGACCGGCCTGGACAATCGGATACGGAGGAAGAGGGGTGTCAGAGTGTGTGATAGTGTATAGGAGGAAAGGGAGGGTGTCGGGCAGGCCCGGGGTGAGATTCCCAGGGAAGTGCAGCGCAGTTGGAGGGGGTTAATGGCCCGTGCATGAGAGAGAGAGAGAGAGAGAGGGTGACCAGTGCGGGGGGCTTGCGAGGATGTGGAGCCGCGCTGGGGATTAGCGGTGTGCAGAGAGTGGGTCTGATCAAGGTAGCTAAAATGGCCGCCGCGGACGATGAAAGTGTGGCATTGGGAAAAAGGGCAAGATGGCGCAGACAATGTTTATCGATACAAATTAATTTTCCACAGTCCTCCCTTTTAACATTTCTCGCCAACTTGTTAATTCGGGTCGATCCCCATAATGCCACGTATTTCTGTCTCATACAAAGTTTTCATGTGTTCAGCCTGTAAGTCCAAAGTCTTTGGGCAAATGCAATTTGAAAATAATGAACACAGAGGAGGCAGACATTGGATACTTAAGCAACACCCGCATAGCACCACAATCGGAATCAGAATGAATGTGAACAACCTCCACCCCCAGGCTTTCAGTAAGTCCCAGAACCAGCTCCCAAGCGACCATCCTTCTTGCTCCTGGTGTACTTCAGAGGACAGTCTATGGAGGTGTTCGATGGCTTTGTAAACAGAAGGTGAATTGTCTGGCACGTAGGTGCAACAGCTGGACCCAATGATGCGGCATGCTCCTCCTCGGTCTGCCAGAACCACGTCTAGAACAAGGCGGTTCTGCAGAGCCACCAGGCGGACTGCCTGAAGCTCTGCGGTGTTATTGGTCAAGATGCCAGCTGTGATGTTCATGGTGGTTTCAACTGCCTGGGTCAAGTGTCGGATGGCGCGGCTGTTCGTCATCGGACCCCAGAATGGCACAAGTCCTTTCGCGGCATCCAAGAACTGTGCTCCTGTCGAGTCGGCCTGGTCGATGTCCTTTGCACGCTTTTGCCGGTGATGGCTTGCTGGGGCCACATACGTAGGTGGGAGGATGAAGGCAATGTAGCATGTGCCCCCCCAACCTTTGGGGAGCCAGGTGTATGCTTTGGTGCCACAAACAAAGTACATATTTGGAGAAGCAACAAAGGAGGGAGGGTCGGATGAATCCAGTGTTCTGGTGATGACGCAGGCGCTGCGGCCCACCAGTTGCGTCCCCAGGCCTTCGATGCACACAAGGCCCGAGACGTTGACAACAGACAAGGCCACTGTCAGAGTGGTGGCTGTTCGTTTCCGGAGGTAGGAGAAAGTGGGTCTGGCTGGGTTATGGAAAACTTGCATTTCCACTCGTTCTTTGGCAGGGATGTCCATGTGAATAGAGGTACCAGAGGTCAGAGGGTAAAAGGAGTAGCGGTTCGCCCAGTCTTATTCAGCCATGCCTCGTGGTAGAAATGCGAAACAGTTCTTTCTGATGTGGCATTGTCTTTAAAGCTTTCTTGCAGAAGAATCAGCCAGGCAAGACAGGAGCCGTGGATGGAAAAGGGCGAAGGAATGAACGGGATGGAGTGTCCGGCTGCATGGGGCAGCAGCCCGCAGATCCAGCAATTAGTGGCATTAGCGGCAAGGTTGTGTTGGTGCAGCAGTTGCACAAAAGAGTTATTCCAGAACTCCCTGCGTCTCTCTCGGAGCGGTGGAGAAAGGGCAATCAGGAAGTGTTCCTTGGTAGTTATCGGCAGTTCAGTGGGGAGCAATGTTTTGTGAGCGGGTGTGCTTTCTTCGATGATCCAGAAGGTTGTCATGAGGAGGAGGCAAAAGAGAAGGGTAATGAAAACGGCTATAGTCTTTGAGCTGTGCAGTTTGTTAGTCTTTGGGTTTCGGTAGGTCCTCTTCGGATATCCAGTTGCTTCCATCATTGGGGAGTCGGGCGCTTCCATCATCTTCAGAGTGCTCGGTAGCGGGCAGAACCACCGACTTTCTCTGACTTCTCTTCGGGCAACCTTGAGTGTGTTAGGCTACCGTTCTGAGATTTTACCCAGTCAGTGGTCTGCTTTGCCGAAGCTCCTCCCTTTTACGTAGGTTGTACCCTTCCCTGGACGGTACGGTGGGATCGGGAAACTCTGCCAGTTCGAGCGTTTCTGTGTCGGTGTGACAGCTCAACGATGGTTTGTCTTTTGTCAGGAGCTCTTCCTGAGTCGCGATGTCTTCTTCCGTCGTCAGAGTTGGGGGGGCACGTTTACAATGGTGCGCATGCACCCAGTGACGCTTGCCTTCCACTCGAAGGGCCGTCCGTGTAGTGATCAGGACTTGCCAGGGGGCCGTCCACCGAGGTTCCAAGCTTTTGGCACGCTGGAAGTTGCGGATCAAGACGTGATCCCCTGGGTGAATGTCGTGTCCTGGGCCCCTGGAAGCGTCTGGGATGGCTTGTAGCACCTGTTGATGGATGACAGTTAAGGTTTTAGTGAGGGTGCACAGATAGTCAGACATTAGGACGTCTGGGACGTCATGGATCGAAGTTGGCCTAGGCGCGGCCCAAATATTCATTGGCCGCCCGAATACTACTTCGTAAGGGGTCAAGTGGTGCTTAGTGGGGGTGGAGCGCATTGATAGCAATGCCAATGGGAGGGCATCAGGCCACTTCAGTCCGGTGGAGGCAACAATCTTAGAGATTTTTAGCTTGAGTGTGGCGTTGTGTCGCTCGACCAGGCCTGCAGATTGGGGGTGGAAGACTGCGTGAAATTTCTGTTTTACACCCAATCCCTTTAAGATAAGTTGGATGACTTCAGCTATGAAGTGGGGGCCGTTGTCACTCCATAAAATCCGACAAAGGCCATATCGGGGAAAAACTCTTTTAACAGGACTTTGGCAGTGGTCATGGCAGTGTTGTCGCGTGTGGGATAGGCCTCCACCCATTTGCTGAAGGCGCACACGACAACAAGGACGTACTTCAAACCCAGGCAACGGTCTAGCTGAATGTAATCCATCTGTAGGACTTCAAAGGGATGGTCGGGGACCCCGAACCCACCCCGAGGGACAACAGTTCCTTTCCCTGGGTTGTGTTGCAAGCAGATTAAGCATTGTTGAACTAGGCGTCTAGCAGAGTCGGGAATCTTGTCGTTGTGCCAGACTCGGGTGATGAGTTCAATCATGGGGGCAGATCCTATGTGTGCTGGGGAGTGTGCCATAGTCAGTATGGGGATCAAGTAGGAATTGGGTAGCAGCCATTTGTTCGTGTCTTTTGTCAACCAGCAGCCTTCATCATCTTTCAGTCCCACCCGTGCCCATTCAGTCAGTTCTTGGGGGAGCAGGCCATTTGTATGTCTCTAATGTGCTCTCTAGCGTCCTTCCATTTTTCCGTCTGTGACCTAGTCACGTACATGCGTGTCGTCGTCCTATTCTCAGCTGTGGTTCGAGCAGTGATGTCGGCTAGTGCATTTCCTTGTCCAATGATGTCTGTCACTTTCTTGTGTGCCTGGCATTTGATGACTGCAAGTCGTTCGGGGAGGAGGACTGCTTCGGTCAAGGTAGAGACTAGATCTCCGTGAAGGATGGGTGTACCATGCGAAGTCAGGAATCCCCTTTCCTTCCATAAGAGCCCAAAATGATGAACCACCCCGAAGGCATACTGGCTGTCGGTGTAGATGTTTGCGACTTTGCCTGTTGCTAGGACGCATGCACGTGTGAGGGCAATTAGTTCTGCCGCTTGTGCGGACCGTTGGGTGATGCGGGCCGTCTCAACTACCGTCCGGGCTGTGGTGACTGCATAGGCAGCCGAGGTCGTGCCGTCGGGGAGTTTAATGCACGAGCCGTCTACCCATAGCTCTCCATCAGGGTCTGGGATGGCAGTGTCACGGAGGTCAGCTCTACTTCTAGTTTGCTCGTCCGTGAGGGTCACACAGTCATGCATAGGGGACACATTGGGGTCGTCATCGGGGAGGGGCAACAGAGTGGCAGGGTTCAGAGTGGTACATCGTTTCAACGTGATGTGGGGTGTAAGCAGAGTTAACTCGTAACCAGTCAGTCGTGCGCTAGTCAGGTGCTGAGTCTTGGTCTGGTTCAGGAGTGTGTCGACAGCATGGGGGACCAGCACAGTGAGGGAATTCGAAAGTACGATCCCCTCACTTTGTCGGATAGAGACGGCAGCGGCAGCTACCGCTCGAAGGCAGGCGGGCAGAGCTCTGGCTACAGGGTCAAGAGTGGCAGAGAAGTAGGCACAAGGGCGTTGTTTGGGACCTATGGGTTGCGTTAGGACAGACAAAGCGCACCCCTCCCTCTCGTGGGTGAAGAGGGAGAAGGGCTTGGTGTAGTCAGGGGTTCCTAGAACAGGGGCTGAGCAGAGGGCATCTCGTAGTTCTTGAAAGGAGGATTGGCATTCAGGGGTCCAAGGGAGTGGGAAGGGAACGTCTTTCGCTAACAGAGAGAGTAGAGGTCTGACTATGAGACTAAGGTTTGGCAACCACTGCCGACAGAAGGACGTGAGGCCTACTAAGGAGCGAACCTGCTTTTGAGTCTTGGGAACGGGGGTCTCTAGGATGGTCCGGATCCGATCGGGTGTGAGCTTTCTCCCGTCCTTGGACAGGAGGTGGCCTAAGTATGTCACCTGTGGTTGGCAGAACTGCAGCTTCTTCTTGGAGACCTTGTGACCATTCTCCGCGAGGAAGTGCAGGAGTTGGATGGTGGCTGTGGTGGCAAGTGGCGTAGTGTCGGCAGCCAGGAGAATGTCGTCGACATACTGGATTAACACCACTCCGTCCGGGAGCTGGACTGCGTCCAGCTGTCTCTTGAGAGCCTGGCTGTAGATGCTGGGGCTCTCAGTGTAGCCCTGGGGTGCTCTACAGAATCTATATGAACGGGCTTTTAGGGTGAAGCCGAAGAGGTATCGGCTGTCTGGATGGATGGGGATAGAAAAGAAAGCATTTTTGAGATCTATGACGGTGAAAACAGTGGCAGTGGAGGGGATCAGGGTCAAGATGGTGGTGATGTCAGAGACTACTGGGTACTGAGGTACGACTACTTTGTTTACTTCGCGGAGGTCAATGATGAAGCGATAAGCCTTCTCATCTCCCTCGCCTTGCTTCTTGACAATGGGTAGGATAGGGCTGTTACAGATATTACTGACTACTTCCTCTACCACTCCTGCATCGACTAAGGACTGAATGATTCCTACCAATGCCTTCTCGCCCTCGGGCGATATCCGATACTGTGGGAGCTTTGGGAGCATAGCGTCTGACCGTACAGTGATGTGCACAGGGTCTATCATCATGCGTCCTACGTCTGAGTCGGTCTTGGCCCAAAGGTACGGGGGTAAAGTGTCTAGTAAGGACAAGTCAGCATCAGTGATGGAAAACATGCGTCGGGTGGGACAAGGTCTGAACAGATTCTGGTTATCGTACAGTATGACTCGTACTCCGTCTGGGGAACATCGAATGGTGGCTCGAAAGTGCTTCAGGAGGTCAAGACCCATAATGGCGTCGGGGTGTTGGAAGATAGCAGGAAGGTCGTGATGTTGTTCTCTAAGTCAAAGGGAATCGGTGTAGATAAGGGATTAGTAGAGGGCGTTCCATCAAAGCCTATTGATGTCACGTGTGAGCCAGACAAGGGTGCCCTTGGAATCAGTCGTTTGGATAATGCACTACGTGTTGCCCCAGTGTCCACCAAAAATGGGGACTTCGTACCCAGGACCTTAGCAGTGACATAAGGACCTTGCTGGTCAACACAAAGCTCGACTGGATCCCTCCCTTGTCCCTGGCTGTCCTATGCGAAATCGCGGACGTTCTCGCAAACGGACTGCTGATACTGATTCTGTCGTGGGGGTCAAATGTGTTAGGTCGGCTTGGTCTGTCATAGTTAGCATCATTGGTGTGTCCCCGTCCCTGGTCCCTGTTCTTTTGTCCGTTTGTCCCATCCCTAGCCTCTCGGTTCTTGTTTGCTTCATGAAGGACCGGGCACTGCGACTTCCAGTGACCGTATCCTTTACAAAACGCGCATTGGTTTTCATCTAAGTCCCTTCGGCTTGTATAGGGTACGGGCATTCGTTCTCTGGAGGGTGTATTTTTAGGGGCTGTCGGCTGGTAGTTCCCCTTGGAGGGTTCCCTACCTATCGTCACCCCCTGCAGTTGAGCTATCATGACCCGCTCTTTCAACTCCTTCTTTTTACGTTCGGATGCCCTATCATTCTCATTCTTCTGATGTTCATAGTATTGGGCCATCTGGAGGATAGCCGTGGGTTTAGAGGCTGCCCAACTGCTTTCGCTCGCCTGCAATTTTTGAGAAACTTCTTGCACCAGGCCTTTCACGAAATTCTGAACGAACAAGTGGTGTCCGGTTGCAGTGGCCATATCTTGGCCGCTGTAGTCGGAGAACACCGCTTCGAACCTAGAGAAGTATTCCGAAGCGTCTTCTTGTGGTTTCTGTCTACAGGCCGTCACTATTGACCAGTCTATTTTCTTCTCGGGAATCAGGGTCTTGAGTTTCTGGACGATCTTGTCCGGGAGTTCAAGGATGGCCGTTACGGGTTTCTGCCCGGCTCCTCGTTGCTTGTCGAACTCATCGAGTTGTTTCCAGGTATGTCCGAACAGCTCAAGGTGGTCGACCTTGCGGATCTGCTTCCACACATCAGCTGGCAGACATAACCCGAAGAACAAATCGAGGTCCGTTAGGGTCATGATAGTGGAACCTAAGGCTGTACCTAGTTCAGTGTAGAAGGCGGTGGGGTTTTTTCGTAAATCGGGCAGAGATTTTCGGAACGTCAGAATATTCTGTCGATCCCATGGTTGGTAGACCCAGTTGTACACTATCCTCCCTTTTGCATCCGTATGGTTAACATCATCGTGTGTTCCCTGACCTCGTGTGGGGACCCAATAGGGGCGGCCTCTCTTATCGGCATCATGGTGCTAGGTTGCTCTATTCGTGGTTCGGCCGCTACGGATGTCGTAGGTTTAGCTTCCACCTCTGATTCAGTGAGGTGGCAGAAAACCCTAAGTGTACGCGCAAGGAGGTCCGTCACGTCACACTCGCCCTCATCCCCGATATCAATTTTTCTATACAGAGTCGTTAGGCTCTCGGGACCTCTATCTCGATATCGGTCCTCATAAGCGTTTAGGACATGATAACATAATCGTACGACAAAGTGTCGTCTGTGGCTTCCCGCATATGAGTTGAATATATCCATAACGTGTTCCTCCTTCTCCTTTCGTTCTACTAGTGTCCTGACTACCTTGTCAATCCTCTCTTGCTCGTTTTGCCCAACCTGTTCGTCCTTGTGGGTTCTGTGTTTCGGGCCTCATGGTCATCTAATATTGCTGCTTGTTTTGTATCTGGTGCGAGGGATTCCGCCGGTGCGGAGGCCTTGGGGGCCGAGGCCCTGGCGCTACTCTCGTCTGTGCTTGGGGGTCGCGAGTGTTGCGCTGAAGGTTGGGAAGGGGCATATGGAGGGGGCATGTAGATGATCGGAGGACCTAATAAGAGATCATCGTTGGTTCGCTGTTTCGAAGGTAATTCAGGG
Source organism: Calotriton arnoldi (assembly GCA_963921515.1). Lineage (NCBI taxonomy): Eukaryota > Metazoa > Chordata > Amphibia > Caudata > Salamandridae > Calotriton > Calotriton arnoldi. Next base: position 1,120,103 of record CAWUFW010003570.1, read on the forward strand.
TAGAGCGCAGAGGGTGTTCTAACAGGACTCTGGCTCGGTGTTTCGATCTCTTGTTTTCGCTAGCCTCTCTCTCTTCTTTATTTCTTCCTCTAGTTTCTTTGCAGCTAGGTGGGCTGCTTTACGTAGCTCTTTGTCTAACCTAGCTTCCTCTTTCTTCTTTCGCTGTACAGTTTCTTTGCGCCACAGGCCAACGCTGTCTAGCATGGTCGGTGTCGTTCTACGAGTTTTTAGGGCTTCATCTACTGCATCTAGTTTGCTTTCTTCAAAGGATCCTATCAGTGGCCACTGACTCTGGGGTTCCTTCTTCGTATACCTGTGCCATAATTTGCAATATGCTATAGCGACTAGTCCATGCTTTGTGAACATGTCTTTGTTAGGGGTGCCTTCCAGTGGGACTGGATGATCCACCTCTAACAAGCGGTCCGGGCTGAACCAGCTACCACTCAGTGGGGAGAAGATAGGCATGACAGATTACAAAGGGGGACAAAAGTCTGCGTTACCTACCCTTCACTACCTGCAAAAGACTAGGCAGAATATTGCTATTCCAGGTTGTTTGCAGACAATGAATGTTTCAAGAGAACTAGATCCAAATAAATAATCAGTGGGGAGAAGATAGGCACGACAGATTACAAAGGGGGACAAAGGTCCGCGTTACTCCATCCTTCACTATCTGTAAAGGGAGAGAGAATATTCCTATCCCTCGCCGTTTGTAGACAGGGAATGCCTCAAAAAGGAGCTACTCTGATACTCAAAGAAAAAAGGGAGCTACCCTTGACAATCAATCAAACAAACAATCAGTGGGGAGAAAAGATAGGTACGACAGATTACAAAGGGGGACAAAAGTCCGCGTTACCCACCCTTCACTGTTCACAAAGGAAGATAGAGTATTTGTACTCTTCCTCGTTTGTAAGCAGCAAATGTCTCAAAGAACCGTTATCGTTTCACAATTTGTCGTTTTGTACGACCTTACCCGGACCGCATGGGCTGTTTCCTGTCTTCCGAATCCAGCGCCCGATCGTCCTCTATCTTCTATCGCGGCACTCCTGATGGTTCCCAGTCAGGACCGTAGATCACTCGAGAGAGGTCTGTTCGGAACCAGTGAAGTTCGGATGATCGGCTGTCAGACGAGGGTCTATCGGACAGGAGCTCTCCCGATCGTTGCAGTCGTTCACTCTGTCGTCAGGACCTCTCCCACTGGATCCACGTGTCGCTGATGGGCCCCACGCTTGGGACGCCAATTGTAAAACAGGAAGGCAATCGACGAATGGAATAACCTTAAGTATTGCCCGGCGATGTCGCCTCTATTCCCCAAAATATGAATCAATGAAGAGGCAGGCGCTGGAGACTGGAAGGCAGGAAACAAAGGTTTATTCTCTCCGGAGGAGAACACGTCAGATCAGACCAACAGGGAATCTTCACGAGGTGCTCTACTGCATCTCTGAGGCCTGGCCTCTTATACACGCATTTATGGCAGGAAGACATTCTTTATTACAGTAAAGATACTTTGAAGTATGAAAGACATCCCTGGGATCTTCCGCTTCAGACCCGTTCCCACGCACCCTTACAGTGAGAATCCCCTCCCCATTCACCATACAGAATCGTCATCAGACGGCAGGATCAGCAGGGCATTCCGCCGGTTCCCGGAATGCATGTGGTGTGACGGATCTCATGGGGTGGGGGCCTTGATCTACTGTAACTCCTTTGAAGAGGGGCGATTCCTTACAGTCGGGGCCATAAACTGTATCCGCAGGGCTAGGTGATAGCCTGGGACCGGCCTGGACAATCGGATACGGAGGAAGAGGGGTGTCAGAGGGTGTGATAGTGTATAGGAGGAAAGGGAGGTGTCGGGCAGGCCCGGGGTGAGATTCCCAGGGAAGTGCAGCGCAGTTGGAGGGGGTTAATGGCCCGTGCATGAGAGAGAGAGAGAGGGTGACCAGTGCGGGGGGCTTGCGAGGATGTGGAGCCGCGCTGGGGATTAGCGGTGTGCAGAGAGTGGGTCTGATCAAGGTAGCTAAAATGGCCGCCGCGGACGACGAAAGTGTGGCATTGGGAAAAAGGGCAAGATGGCGCAGACAATGTTTATCGATACAAATTAATTTTCCACACTCCTTTGGAGAATGACTACTGTCCTTTCACCAGGCTTAGCGAGAACTGCAGTGGTGGCAGCATTGATTTTAGTGAGAGGGGCAGGGGCTATTTGCGTGTCACCTTCATGAAAAAGATACCTACAACTTCTCCTGTTAAAAGGTCTGCTATTCTCCTCCAGCCAGGTCCTTGGCTCCATCCATTTGGGACATGGATGTGGTGTGAGCGTGTAGTTTCACACAGAGCGAAGGGTATTTGTCGAGCTTGTATTGGCTGAACTGACAGTGGATAGGAACTCATTTTGGATTCCGGTGTGAGAATGGCTGACAAAAGACAACTGATGTGATTTATTGATTGAAAGAAGGACTGAGAAATTCCTAAGTATTCCCTTGTAAATGAGCTGGGGTCCAGTAGCAGTAGGTAGATGGAGATACTTCCCTGTGAATTGTAAAGGATGCCTCTGCATCTTCCTTCTTCCCCTTCCACAGAAGAGCTACTGCAGACATTCTGACAGTGGCGGCTGCCACAAATCGAAAGTGGTGCGGCGGCGGGGTGCTAGGGGCTGTTAGGGGAATAATAGTTTTTTTTTAAAGTACCTGTCCTGCCGCCGACGCTGACGGCCGCCTCGACCGTGCAAAACAGGAGTTACCCCTATGAGGGCCTACCCTGCCAAAGAAAAGAGTGTGCACCTGTATGACAGCACAGCATGCGAAAGTGACACTTCATACGCAGAAGATCACACAGTGCAGAAATGCATGCCCTGCACAGTGAAATGCAGAAAACTCTGCACGTTCACAACACTGCATCTTTTACCAAGACAAGAAGGGACAGTGACACTGTGGATATTTGTTGAACATGTTTTAAAAAGATTTTTGATTTGAAAATAGTATTGCTTTTATTGTTTCAGTGAAGACATTGTATTGTTTTTCATATAACAGAGCAAGGTTAAGGAAATTATACCACATATGCTATCCCTTGCACACGTGCACATGCGCACACGGTGCAGAACTGCAAACCTTACACAAACGGAAGTGGAGGTTAAAAGGTTCTCACCAGATTTCTCGGGTCCGATGCTCTGGGTGGGTGTTGCAGAGGGTCCATTGTGCCCTTGGTTCTCGGTGGGTGTTGCAGAGGGTCCATAGTCAGTGGCGGCCGGCACGGATCGGGGGAGGCAGGGGTGGCAAGGAGGCGGGGGTAAATAAAAAAATTTAATTAAACTTACCTCCTCGCCGCGTCTCTCCACTCATCCCTCCGGCTGGGACAGGAAGCACCCAGGCTCCCCTGAGACAATCACAATGCTGCAATGCAGCGTTGTGATTGGTCTGAGCGCCCTGATTTGGTGCTCAGAAAGGGACTGGGGGCATGGGCATGTTCTCCACCCAGGCTGTAATGCAGCCTGGGTGGAGAGCATGCTAAGTGCACATGAATGTTTGGCCGGCCCGAGATGACCGGCCAAATTTTTATGCGCACTTAGGGAGTGAAAACCACTCCTCCCCTCCCCTGCTCTGTCAGCAGAGCAGCCCGCCTCACCTCGCAAAGCTTCTGCACCCACAACATGAAAAAATAAAATGATAAGAACATTAAGTTATCATCATTTTATTTTTCCTAACACTGTTGAAAAGCAGTGGGGCGACGCTCCTCCGCCTTAACGGAGTAGCCACCACTGCATTCTGGTGTGGGAATGCCTCTTGTCTGTCAGGGCTCACCACGATGAATCCGCATTTAAAAAATCATGGCTGGGACAGTCTGGGTGAAATGCATACACACCCCAAAAACAAGCCTACCCAAAAAACATACAGGGGCTAATGGAATTTACAGCTGATATGTGCCAACATATGGGGAAGCTGTGGAGAAGCACCATGGAATCATCTTTCCATCAATGCTGAGAGGCCCCAGGGGAGGATATGGTTTACAAGGAACTGCGGTGAGGGCCTTCCAACGGTGATACCACAGTGTGTGCCCTTGATTACCCCCAACAGGGCCATGAGCCTCTTTGGTCATATTCCCTCTCCTAGGAGTGTTCAGTGGGATGAAGCTTCAGTCCCTCAACAAACGATTTATCAAGATGTACAGTTGTTAAAACATGGGATCTTTGTGGGGCGTCTTGTAAAAAACGTGACTTCATTCAACAGATTGCAAGGTGTGGCCGCTTGAAAGGAAGAATTGTTTCTTCAGTAACAACTGCGCCTGGGAATTTCAGTCAATGGTCACTGGACCCACATGTAGTCCCACAAAAAAGGTGGGGGTACATTGGTCCCAAACCAAGAAAGAGATTATATGCAGGGGCTTTGAAAAGCAGGGGAGACTCAAGTGTGATGCTCCATGAACAGCTGTCAGCATGACCCCCACCTGAGCCTCCTGCCTGCAAATGCGACCTCTCTGTCTGCCTGCCAGTCCCTCTCTGAAAGGAGGCTGGTTGGTCGCAAGAGTACATCAAAAAACAGAGACTGTGTGCATGGAAACAAATTCATAACAAAAACATTTTATTTAAGGGCAGGAGAAGCTTCAGAGTGGGTCTGCCTGTTACCTTCTTTAAAAGCGCCCCTCAGAGATGTTTATGGTGTACCTTCCTGCACAAAAAACAATCCTTAAAGGCAGAATGCAGCATGCACAGAAAGAGGAAGTAACAAGGCGAATGAAGATATTTCTCCTCATTACGCTAGCTTCAGAAAGGCATAGCCTTTTGATGCATTTCCAGGTTTACTAGCTTTAGTAAATCTGAAAATGCGCCAAAATTCATGGGTGCACATTTGGGAACTCCCATGGCCGCTCATGGAATGACTGCCTAACCGTAAGTAATTCAAGGCAGCACAATGTGCTGCCACACATTACTTTAAGGGAAAACTCCCACACAAAGCCACGCAAAACTGATTTGCATGGTTTTGTAAATCACAAATAACATTTTGCATCGTGGCTGTGCCAAAAAAGTGGCACAGCCATGACGCAAAATGTTAGTAAATCTGCCCCTGCGTCTCTAGCTCTCACCACTCCCTGGGTAAGCCTTGGCTGTCCTGCTTCTCTGCCATGAGGTTCAAATGTCAAAGGGGTGTACTTGGTGCTCAGCTGTAGACTCATATTAAGGTAGCCTCATGGCACCAAATGTAAACAATTCCAATTGTCACAATTAGAAGAGCCCAGTAACCCCAGATTGCACTGGGTCCCCTCCTCAAGCAAGTTTCCACACAAACGGTGCTGTTTGCTTGTAAGGAAAGACCCACCACCCATACACAGAGTGGTCATCCTCTTTTGCACAGAAAGTATGAAGGGTTCAGTATGTGTGACGAGGGTTATGGTGCTGAGAGGAAAGGAGGAATGCATGCAGCAGTAGCATAGCCAGTGTGTGATAGACCCTACTGCAAGGAAGGAAATGGGTCCTTTGGCTGCTGTCTGAATTATAAAATACCTCTGGACCCCAACACCACTGCACCCACTAAACCAACGGAAGCTAGGCCCCTGGCATGGAGGTCACTCTCCTGTTGCCCTCTGCATAAGTTGTACTTCACATACACAGGGACGTAGCTTCAGAGGGGGTTTTTGAGGTGTGACAGCTCCCAAATAAATACATTATTGGCTTGGAAGTTGGGCCTGGGGGCCGTGAGTTGGGTCTGCTATGTCTGTGTCAGTTTTTTCAGACTTCTTGGTTATACTAACAGGCTTTAAATTGTTCATTTGTTTGAATCAGGAACTTCAAAATATTTAGGCCCTGATTTACAAACATTTTGCATTGAGGTTAGGTCACTTTCTTGATGCTATCAAGGCACAAAATCCTTTTTGATAGATACAAAGCCACACACATATCGATTTGTGTGACTGTGTAACAAAACATAACAGCACATTGCGATGCTTGTGTTACTTTGGGCCATATGTATGAACACATTTTCCCATAGACACAGAATGGGTAAAACCCTTTGATACATCTGGCCCTTTGTGTCTGGTAGGCATTCTATGGGCATTCCTATGCATCCACCCATGGATTTTGATGCAAAGTCATACTTACATAAGCCCAGATTTACGAAGATTTTATGCCTGGGTTTCATCACTTTTGTGACACAGCCCTGATGCAAAATCCTTTTTGGAATTTACAAAGCCACATACATGTTGATTTGCCTGGTTTTGTAAAAACAAGTAACACAACACAGCACTTTGCAATGCCTTGTGATACTTTGCATCGGGTAGGCGTTCCAAGGGTGTTGCATGGGTGTTCCACGCATCCACCCATGGATTTTGGCACAGACTTATATTTACAAAGAGTTGTAGACCTGGGTTTACGCCAATATGGTGCACGTGCCTGAGGCTGGCATAATGAGGAAAAATATATTTACTTCTCATTATTTCCTCTTTGCAGGTGTGCTGCACTTTGCAGCACATCTACAAAGAGGAAACATCCTCCAACAATAGTTTTTGTGTACGAAGGAACCGCTTCCTGCACAAAAACTATCCTGACGTTAACACAGACACCCTTGCACTATGGCGCCAGGGTGCCTGCATTGGCGCTAGCCAGCTCAAAGTGCACCAGCGCATGGAGAAAGCAGGACAGTACCATTTCTTTGCAGATATGGTGCAATTCTGCTTTCTTCAGGTGATGCAATTCAGCACAGTAACTTTGCTTGCTGTGCTGCGTTGCACCACTTCTTTCTAAATATGACCCTTAGAGTTCAGTTTACCAAAAAAGTAGCAAATCTGCACCCATAGAAGTACTCTTTGAATGGATGCAAATGTACTACTTTTTAGAATTCACAAAGATTGGCATTGGTAGGCTTGGAAAGCTATGCCGGTCTCATGTTGGTTCCAGGCACATTGCCGGCAATCAAACACCCAAAAGGTGATGTAATGAATGCTTGCAAATAGTTTAAACCCTGACAATCCTTTGGGGTAGCATTCCAAATAATTGTTTTTTTGCCCACTATGCCACTGTAGTCAGAGTGTCCGATTTAGGATTTAGCAGATGGAGTAAAGGCAGACAAGGTAGCAGAGGACTTTGCTGCCTTTACTCTGCCTGACAAATTTAGAGCCGTGCACCAGCCAAGCGGACTTCTCCATACATCGAGAGGAACCACCGTCATGGAGGATCCTGTCAATGTAGGAAAAGTTTATTGGATGGCTAGCCATCAAAGTTCTCCAAAATGTCTTCTTTAAAAAAAAAAACAACTAATGACTCCCATGCCAGCTTTCTCCTTTTGTGACAGTCATTTTTCTGTTTCTTACTGTCCCTCATCAGCAGAGTATACCTGTCGGTGACGGACACTGACAAAAAAAGAATAATAATACAAAAAACAAAAGCCGTCCACTCTAAATAAGACAGATGATCGGATGGCTTGCTCCTGATGACATCTTCTCAGTCTGGTCTTCGAAGGACGTTTCACACTGACAAAGTAAAGTTTGCTCTGTCGGTGTAAAATTTGTGGTCCAACCTACTCAAAACCATGTGGGCATACCTTGAGTTTGACAGAAAGGGTACTCAGTTGCAATAGAATAACTGTCCCCCAAACTCTAAACGAGCCTAAGAGGCTCCTTGTGGGAACAATCCATCCTAAACCTTGTTTACCTCACACATTCATCCTGTGGCCCACTGCTCTTTTAGTTGGGAAATTTGAGATTCGCACCCTCTGAATCACACTGACTGAGCTATGCCCCTTCACATACATACAGGAACCTGGAGACAAACAATTAGATGCAGAGAGAAGTGTAGACGTGACTTGGCTTTAAAGTAGGCTGCAACTAGTCCTTTATTTCAAACAGGAGAAGAGAAATTAATTGGGGGAAAGTCCCCTAACAGACTGCTCATGACTACTCCAGTCATCGACTTGGTGGACGCAAACAGGCGGGTTTCTCTGGAGCTCCAGTATATAGTAGCCCTGCCATGCCCAGCTGACTTGGATGAGAGCGTCCCACACTCTTTATATAAAGCAATAGTGTCCAGTCTGTAAAAGGGTTATGGCTTTTGCTGCTGTTCTTTGAAAACAGATTCGTTTTATTTTTCCACGGAAGCATTAAAGGATCTATGGAGATCTACCGCCACCTAGTGTATATATATATAGAGACACACACACACACACACACACACACACACACACACACACACACACACACACACACACACACACACACACACAGAAACACACACACACACACACACATATATATATATTCCAAAAGTTCAATAGCGATGGAACCCGCGCCACTTGTAATGGCGGGCCGTAACAGGCTCGCAAGCCCTCGTAATTCCAACAAGCACAGCGCCGTCTCAACTTCTCAAAGACAACACGTCAAGGCCCATATTTCCTTCAAGCGTGATTTATTTACAGCAAAGTCACCCTACACGTTTCGGAGTGTCCGCTCCTTGCTCACGAGTAGTGTGCATGCAAAAAAGCAATAAAGTTTTATAACCAGATCATGTGACATACAAAGCATAATAAGTGAAAACAGACTTTCTTGAATTTGTCTCTCGTTAAATACAATAGAAAACATTATGAGCTCATCTGCCTTAATTCAGGTAAGTTTGCATACTAAACAATAATGCTATTCACATCATGAAAAGTGACACATTTAATTATTTACATTATTTGCAACTAAATTAATGCAAGTGTGTACATTCTGTGGTAGCAGGATGTAAAGGTGGACTGCAATCCCCACAATTCACTCTGGCCTGTTTCGAAAAATTACGGGTGACTCAGCCGTTCAAAGTATGAGTAACCGTGGAATCTACGGCTGCTGTCATTACCAGCGCGCCACAGCCAGGCACAAAAATCAGCCCAAGTGGACATATAATATATCCCGTGTCACTGTTTAATAGTAGAACAACATTAACATCACTCAGATCCAGTCCCAGTGGACAAAAACAACTCCACAAATAAATCGGGTTGCCAACCAACTAGCGGCGACCGCCACTCGTATTCTACCAGGACCATACTATCACGCCGTAATGGGTATAATGGTTATAGAATTACACCCTACGAAATGCGAAGGTATAAACCACCGCATTTATTGTCCTAGTGGACAGAAACAATTCTTCGAGTTGTCTTATACTTCTTCATTCCAGTTAAAGTGGCGCTGTGGTGGCGATAGGGGCTTGTAAATATGCCCCTAACAATTCAGATGTGATGCAACATGTTACCCTTAAAGTAGCGATTTTGAGATTGCAGAGTAGATTTGAAGTTTATTACTTTCGTGCAGACACGTCGATAGCGCTTTATTTGTCCATGAAATGTTATGAGGTTTTCACCTGAGAGGCATACCGCTTATCAGAATCAGCTGTCGTTGCTTCAGTCCATGAATTTGACCTCGTTTATTTATGCATTTAATCCTTTTATTTAACAACTCTGGGGCCGATTCCGATCTCGGTCGCAGGCGCACCCAATACCATTCGGTCGGGAAAAAAGCCATGCCAATGCCTGTTTCCTGACCGATCCGTACATTATTCCGAACGAGCAAGTACGATGCGCACAACAGCATAGAATCCGGCCGAGTCGTACTCACCCAATCCAGGTCCTGTTCTCCGACCGAGGCAATCCGGAAACGCCGAATCTAGTCGCACGGAAGGGAAAACTCAGCCCCGTCCGGCCGGACAAGTACGATGCGCTTTCCGTACGCGCCGAACCCGTCGCTACTTCCGGCACGTCAAAGCTTCCGGGAGAGGCGCACATAAGCTCCGATTCGCGCCACAACACGATCCACGGCTACGAGGCGAACACGCCAGCGACGAGGACGACGCGAAGCAACGAGAAAGACGAACGAGACGAACCAACCATGAATCCTTTCGTCCCGATCCTACCAATATTCTACATTTACTACCGGAACAGGCACGGACGCGTACGGCGCAGAAGGTAAGTCAGACACCAACCACAAAAACATACAACACGTACACAACACATCACACACACACAGAGGGATGCAGAATTTACTTACACCAGCAACAGCAGCACCATAGGGGCGGGATGCCCATCACCAATGCCACATATGCACACAGGGGCCTGGATGCGCACCACCACTACCACCCCTACCCAGGGGGGCTGGATGCCTACCACTACTACCACCCTTAGCCAGGGGGCTGGATGCCTACCACTACTACCACCCTTACCCAGGGGGCAGGATGCCTACCACTACTACCACCCTTAGCCAGGGGGCTGGATACCTACCACTACTACCACCCTTAGCCAGGGGGCTGGATGCCTACCACTACTACCACCCTTAGCCAGGGGGCTGGATGCCTACCACTACTACCACCCTTAGCCATGGGTGTGCCAGATGCCTACCACTACTACCACCCTTAGCCAGGGGGCTGGATGCCTACCACTACTACCACCCTTAGCCATGGGGGTGCCAGATGCCCACCACTACTACCACACTTACCCAGGGGGGCTGGATGCCTACCACTACTACCACCCTTAGCCAGGGGGCTGGATGCCTACCACTACTACCACCCTTAGCCAGGGGGTGCCAGATGCCCACCACTACTACCACCCTTACCCAGGGGGCTGGATGCCTACCACTACTACCACCCTTACCCAGGGGGCAGGATGCCTACCACTACTACCACCCTTAGCCAGGGGGCTGGATGCCTACCACTACTACCACCCTTAGCCAGGGGGCTGGATGCCTACCACTACTACCACCCTTAGCCAGGGGGCTGGATGCCTACCACTACTACCACCCTTAGCCATGGGTGTGCCAGATGCCTACCACTACTACCACCCTTAGCCAGGGGGGCTGATTGCCTACCACTACTACCACCCTTAGCCATGGGGGTGCCAGATGCCCACCACTACTACCACACTTACCCAGTGGGGGCTGGATGCCTACCACTACTACCACCCTTAGCCAGGGGGCTGGATGCCTACCACTACTACCACCCTTAGCCAGGGGGTGCCAGATGCCCACCACTACTACCACCCTTACCCAGGGGGCTGGATGCCTACCACTACTACCACCCTTACCCAGGGGGGCTGGATGCCTACCACCACTACCACCCTTAGCCAGGGGGCTGGATGCCTACCACTACTACCACCCTTAGCCAGGGGGCTGGATGCCTACCACTACTACCACCCTTAGCCATGGGGGTGCCAGATGCCTACCACTACTACCACCCTTAGCCAGGGGGCTGGATGCCTACCAATACTACCACCCTTACCCAGGGGGGCTGGATGCCTACCACCACTACCATCCTTAGCCAGGGGGCTGGATGCCTACCACTACTACCACCCTTAGCCAGGGGGCTGGATGCCTACCACTACTACCACCCTTAGCCAGGGGGTGCCAGATGCCCACCACTACTACCACCCTTACCCAGGGAGGCTGGATGCCTACCACCACTACCACCCTTAGCCAGGGGGGCTGGATGCCTACCACTACTACCACCCTTAGCCAGGGGGGCTGGATGCCTACCACTACTACCACCCTTAGCCAGGGGGGTGCCAGATGCCCATCACTACTATCACCCTTACCCAGGGGGCTGGATGCCTACCACTACTACCACCCTTACCCAGGGGGGCTGGATGCCTACCACCACTACCACCCTTAGCCAGGGGGCTGGATGCCTACCACTACTACCACCCTTAGCCAGGGGGCTGGATGCCTACCACTACTACCACCCTTAGCCAGGGGGCTGGATGCCTACCACTACTACCACCCTTAGCCAGGGGGTGCCAGATGCCCACCACTACTATCACCCTTACCCAGGGGGGCTGGATGCCTACCACTACTACCACCCTTACCCAGGGGGGCTGGATGCCTACCACCACTACCACCCTTAGCCAGGGGGCTGGATGCCTACCACTACTACCACCCTTAGCCAGGGGGCTGGATGCCCACCACTACTACCACCCTTACCCAGGGGGGCTGGATGCCTACCACCACTACCACCCTTATCCAGGGGGCTGGATGCCTACCACTACTACCACCCTTAGCCAGGGGGTGCCAGATGCCCACCACTACTACCACCCTTACCCAGGGGGGCTGGATGCCTACCACTACTACCACCCTTAGCCAGGGGGCTGGATGCCCACCACTACTACCACCCTTACCCAGGGGGCTGGATGCCTACCACTACTACCACCCTTAGCCAGGGGGCTGGATGCCTACCACTACTACCACCCTTAGCCAGGGGGCTGGATGCCTACCACTACTACCACCCTTAGCCATGGGGGTGCCAGATGCCCACCACTACTACCACCCTTACCCAGGGGGGCTGGATGCCTACCACTAACAACATCTCCACTCACAGGATGGCTAATACATGTCGCAACAAGCACACACCAACATAAAAATGCAACATTAAGACATCCCCCCAACACCATGACAAGCGTGTGTAGACTGTGTCAAATGCCTACGACACAGAACATGATCATCAACATACAATGTGACACCCTATCACATGTGCCACACATAAATGTGTGTGGCCCCCACAATGCAAGCAGGCCATGACCATTGTGGCAATGGGGTCCAAACCCCCATCATCACAGTGCCCAAAATGTAAGTGTGGGGTCCTGAGCTGAAGCACATCTTGACCATTGTGGCAATGGGGTCCAAACCCCCATCATCACAGTGCCCACAATGTAAGTGTGGGGTCCTGAGCTGAAGCACATCTTGACCATTGTGGCAATGGGGTCCAAATCCCCATCATCACAGTGCCCAAAATGTAAGTGTGGGGTCCTGAGCTGAAGCACATCTTGACCATTGTGGCAATGGGGTCCAAACCCCCATCATCACAGTGCCCAAAATGTAAGTGTGGGGTCCTGAGCTGAAGCACATCTTGACCATTGTGGCAATGGGGTCCAAATCCCATCATCACAGTGCCCAAAATGTATGTGTGAGGTCCTGAGCTGAAGCACATCTTGACCATTGTGGCAATGGGGTCCAAACCCCCATCATCACAGTGACCAAAATGTAAGTGTGAACAAAGTAGAAGCTGCAACTGGCAAAGTGCATGGACAAATCCTGGTCACAGAACAACAAACACAACTGTGGCAAAGTAGTGCAGGTGTCCCATTGCAACATAGATTTGGGGAGGCAAACAGTGCAGTGCAAATAAGACATACCTCTGACCAGCTGCATACAAACATCACCCATGGTGTCTGACACCGTCAACATACATCAATGACACAATTACAGAAGTGACCATCACAATGCAGACCCACATATTTGCACCAATGGACACACCAATGCAGATACCCTGTGTAGACTGCAGATGGAAGGTGAACAGATACCATACCATGGCAGCAATGGGACACATAAACAATGATAATTGTGCTGACTGATGACCTAGGAGTCCCAGGGACAGCAGGGCAAACACACCAAACAACATACAGATAATGGCACACCATGAATATGCCAATGCAGTGGCGCTGATGCACAAACACAAACAGGCAGACACACACTGCACATCAAACACAACAGGTGAGGGGGGGGACCAGTGTCCCCAGGCAACCACACAACACATGAGGAGGCCCGAAGACCAAACACACAGATGTGCATACAGTGCCACACAAAGGTAACTCAGGGATCCAATTCCCCTATGTGGGCAATCAGGCATTGTCAGATGAGAGGGAGCACAAATCACACATGTCACACAAGCATGTAGGAACAGCAACCCACACAGTAAGACACCGAGGCACCACAGCACCACCCCCAGGGCCCACACAATGTGGTGACCCTGGGCTGCATTACAATACCACTGTGATGACAAAGCCAGATGTCGTTCACACTGTGAACCACAGTCATGTATCCTGAGCAAAGAATCACCAGCACACCCACACAAGCACAAATCAATCAGCATGGCCAGTAAGCCAAGGCCAACATGGAGGCAGGGGTCTTGCCGGGCAACAACTCTCATCTGCACACACTAAACAACACACACCTCGACCACCAACAATGTGCTGCAGTGAAGCTCACATGCACAGGTTACATTGCGCATGCACCCATGACAATCCCAGGGGTTGGGTGGGAAGCAAGGTGCAGAAACACAGCACACATGGCCACTCAACAAGACTCCTAAATGTCTGACACACTGCACACTACGCCGTACATGGACATGACGGCAACACCACACCAACCAATGGGATCCCAGCCACAGTCACACACCAATGAAGAAGCCAAGGTCACCCACAAAGAACACACATGGACAACTACCAACATTGCAGCCCTGACCCTGAGGAGTGCCAGCAGTCACACACACAACGTGTCACAAACAATGAAAGCTAACACAAACCGGAAATCACATTACAGGAGTAAACAACAAGTGCTAAGGGAATCCTAACTGTGACCCATCAGCGCCTGCCCACAAACTCAGCCCTGACAGCAAACACACCTATGGGTGACACCCTGATGACCAGTAATGTGCCATGCACCCACATCACAGAGAACCCAGGGAGTAGACTTTGGGGGAACATAGCTCAACTCAGCAAGCATCACAAACAGGAACATCACTAGGGATCCCAGCACGCATAGCAAAATGGAAGTGAACACACAGACATGCTCATACAACACACACCTTGGGTGCAGGCAATGTCACAGGAGCACACACTGCCATGAGGGGACTCCACTCCTGTGTGAGGAAAGCTGTGCCATATGTCGCATCAGTAGGGCTCCATCATGTCAGCACAACACTTTGTCACACAGTAAACAATTAGCACCAAATCAAGGCTCCCATCACATCTGCCTGGTCATGGGAGTGTCAACGAAATCATCAGCACAGATCCAACACACATGTACAGCAAGTTGCACTGACAACACAGATGAGTCCTTCCCCATTGATGCCCAAACCTGCATGTCCACTGGAGATGGCCACACGGTCAGGGAAGTAGACGAATTGAACAATGGCAAGCACTACAGATGTGCAGGGATGGAAGCCACAGATGTGACATTGCTAATGTAACTAGGAAATTCCATTGCCAAATATTGTACACATGACACCCACAGATGCTGTTAAGGATGACATGGATACACCACAGGATAGGACACTGTCCCTCTGGACCACATGGGGCCCTGCCCAGTGACACTTCATTTTCATGAGACCAAAGATCATCATCCCTGCTGCAAGGGCATGGTCAGCATAGTCAACATCATGTACATCAGAAGTAATAGCATTAGAGAACAGAAAGTTGCTTTATTCAGCATATGTGTGTCCAAAAACTCAGAGAACAGTAATGCTCCAACAAAGGCCAATGGCCAGTCCATCAAGTAAGTCAATACAGGGTGACAGTGGCAGATGTCACCCTACGCATGCCTGCACTGCACAAAACCAGGGACAATCCACTAGGAGGGGCAACCGGGGGGCAGGCCAGGCACCGCAGGGACAGGATCAGGGCTCACCAGGAGGAGGCAGGGAAGGGGTGGTGGGTGCTGGAGAGCCACTGATAACTGCAGTGGAGGTGTCTGACATGGTGTGTGCCGGCACAACTGGGGGGCATGGCTCAGATGGTGTGTGTGCTGGCAAGACTGCAGTGGACCGTGCAGATGGAGTGGACAGGTCCGCCACTGCAGTGCCCAAGTCAGACAGGGTGGTAGTGGACTCCACTGCAGTGCCTACCTCCAGGGGAGGAGAATGGGGAACAGGCAAGGTGGGCTGGACAGAGGGGGAGGACACCCTCACCACATCAGTGGCACAGACAAGCGCAGCGGGGCGTGTGGTGCCGGGAGAGAAAGTGGCAGGGGGAGAAGGCCGGATCCTCTTGGGGATGGTATATCTGTGGGTGGGGAAACCTGGGGCAGGGTGTGGTGGGGGCACCTGTGGAGTGGGGGCCTGAGGGATGGAGGAAGGAGACCTGGTGCCTGAGCTGCAGGGCGGCGGCGGGGTCTTGCTCTTACGACTCCGGGGGACTTGAGGGTGGGGGCCTCAGTCTGTCTGCGCCTGGGGGAGGGTGTCCGGGGGCGAGGGGCACTCTGCTCCGTGTGGGTGGGCTTCCTCTTCCCCCTGGATGCTGGAGCAGCTGGATCGTAGGGGATGAGGCCGAGGTCACAGAGGAAGAGCCGCTGTGACTTTGGGGTTGCAGGTGAGGCAAGGGAGGGTGCTTTGGAGGGAGAGGCAACTGAGGACTGCGCAGTGCTTGTGGATGCATGTGTGTGTTCCAGGGCCCCATCCCCTGTGAGTCTGGTTTCAGTCCCCTGACTTTGCGTGCGTGTGCATTTTGTTTGTGGCGTGTGTGTCTGTGTGCTGGACGTGTGTGTGCTGGTGTGTGCCTGTGCCGGTGTGTGTGTGCTTGGGACGGGTAAGGTGCTGGGGAGTGTGGATGGAGCAGAGGCAGGAGGGGTGAGGGACTGTCTGAGGAGGGACACTGCTGCCGTCAGGGAGGAGTCCATGGACCTATTGCCCCTCTGTAGGTCAGACATGCCCGATGAGATGCCCTCCATGAACGACACCAGCTGAGTCAACAGAGACGTGTGCGCATGGAGGACACTCAGCATGGCTGTCTGCCCTACATGGAGCTGGCGAAGGAGGTACACAGACTCCTCACTCAGGGCAGCAGGGGACACAGGGGCAGGGGGTGCGGTGCCTGGCCCGAAGGAGACACGCTCCCGAACATGGGAGCCTCCACGGACCTGGGGAATGGGAGCTGATGGGAGGGCGGTGGTGGTGCTGGTGGTGGCGGGGACAGCAACACTAGCTGGGGTGTGGTGGCTGCTGACACCCGCCTCCATAAGGGAGTCATCCTCCGAGCCGCTGTGGTCCTCAGCTGAGGTGGATGCTGCTGAGGACTCCTCGGTGTGGCTCCCCTCGCCCTCCGTGCCACTGGGTCCCTCCGACCACTCCTCGGCTGCTGACCCAGTCTGGCTCTCAGGCTCCTCCTGGTCCGTGGAGCTGTCCCCTTCCGTGGCCGTGGATGTATCTGCAATCAATGGGGAAACAGACAGACATCAGTCACCTGCACCAAACGCACACACCACTGTGAGCACAGCACATTACAGAGCAAGCCCTGGCATCAGTAGTTGAACATTGCTAAAAGTGCCCTAACTGAACAGGAGAAGCCAATTGTCAGTCTGATGCCAACCATGGCACTCACATCCCACATGGCCTTGCACCCATCTGTCTGGTGTCTGTTGGATAGCAACACCCCAGTGTGGACACATGCACCACCTACACAGTAGTTGGACAGTGCAGAGGACACGGTGTAGCATGTGGACATGCACACATCACAACTCTTGCCACTGAGTCAGTACAGGTTTCCGGATGAAAGGGATGCCCAGAGTCAAATAGGAAATGCATGTGATGCATACCAGCGACAGACACCATGATGCACCCATGTCCTGATAGCCATTGCCACAATGGTGTGCATGTAGCACATGTCACTCCCCTGCAGGATCACCAATAAGTAGACACATGCCATGGCGGAGGCATGACTGCTAAGTCATACATCACTGTCTCAGTGATGTATGACTTGGCAGCCAGATAACAACACTCTGCACTGTGTCACAATAGTAGGTCATGGGGAATGCAAGTCCTGGAGCTGCACAAGTGCACATGTACATCCCCCACACAACACATCATCTTAACCCTCATCTGTCCAGGTCATACCGATTGGACATATGGGAGACCTGTGACACTACCCTCTGAACCTGAGCCCCTCACAATCTGCTGTGAATGGGAAACAGCTGCCGGAACTTCACATTCGCATACCCCAGTCTGCACGGGCAGCTGATCAAACGCCTATGTGACACACAAGTATTGTCTCCTATTGTCACATCTCCAGTGGCATGCTGAGCCCCTACCGAGAAACACCCCAGCAGTCCTGGCAACAAATCCACAGCACACTGACACAGAGGCAGACACCTGAGGGGTCAAATCACTGCGCACAACGTGTCAGCTGATACACGGGAGTGGGAGTACAGGTGTATTGGATGGGCTGGAGTAGGCATGACTGTCCTGCCCCACATGAATGAGGGATGAGCCCTGGTCAGTGGATAGCTGGCTATGTATGTGTGACACACGTAATCTGCACACTCCTGGGGCCCAAACATTGTTCCCACCCGCTGCATGGGTGTGTGCCAGATACCCCAGGCACATGTGGTGGCTCAGCTCAGCAAGTGGACCGCATATCAAAGCAACACACAGATTACATGTCCGAACACAGGCATTGTGTGAACAACGGACCCACCCATGATGCCCACAACAGAGTTAGGGAAACAGATGCTGTCCCCCACCTTGAGTGAAGCAAACTGCAAGGACACAGTCCCAAGTGACACAATTCCCTGAATGTAAGGGCCACACCTGGGTATCAGATGAGGAGTGGGCAGTGCACAATAGAGGGACATGGCTCCTGGACAACATGACTGCTGTACTGTGGCAGTTTAACCAGGCCAGAGGAGGGCACATAGCATGTAATACAGAGTTCACAGTGCAGTCTTTGACTCACCCCCTCCTTGCTGCTGTCTGGCCTTCAGCTGCCCATCCAGGTCTGGAAACACCACCGCCAGGATCTGGAGCATGTGGGGGGTCAGGGTCCGTGTTCCGCCCCTCCTGCGAGGAGGCGACAGCTTCAGCTGGACCCGTGCAATCCTCCGGGTCCAGCCCCGAAGGTCCTGCCACCTCTTCTGGCAGTTGCGGATCCGCCGCTTGTAGACCCCCACGGACCGGACAGCCCGGACGATGTCCTTCCAGATCTCCGGCTTCCGATGGGCATTAACCGGTGAGGATGACAAAGTGAAAAGGCCATTACTACACATGCAACATATCCGTGCATGACACAGTTGTATATACATGTCTCAATCACAGGGGCACATGATGTACACAGGCAGTGCAACGCTGCCCATGGACAGTTTGCCAGAAGTCACTACATGGTATCATTGCATGGGAAGTAAAACCTTGTTCAAATGCACTGTCACTGCACCATACCTGTCCAGTGCATGTCACTACACACTATGGGGGGTGACAACTACTCAGTGAGCCTGCTAGCCAGTGGCGTGCAGACTTTCAGCCTTGCTAGTCAGACAAAATGCACATTCAGAAAGGCAGTGCACAGAACACTCACCTGCTCCCCTGGTGTCCCATACAGCTTGCTGTACTGTGGAAGTAGGCTGTCCAGCAGGGCCTGGTTCTCTTCAAGGCTGAAGGCTGAAGGCTGGGGCTCTCTCCACAGTACGTGCCATTGCAGGGTCCAGAGGGGGCAGAGACAGCAGCAGTGCAGTGGCAGATGTCGTCCTGGAGCATGTAGTGCAGGCAAGTGAGCTCTCAGGGGAACAGCCAGCAATATATGTGTGCTGCAGAGGCAGATACTGTCCCATGTGTCCAAAGTGATAGGTCCAAGTCATTTGCATCTTCTGAATCTGGCCAATCCATGGAATAGCAGCACCAATACACGCCCACAGCATCCTTCAAATCTTCAACTTCATGACATACATGACTTTGCAACATTGTTGTGGGTGACCAACTGAATTTACAGCAACCGACTCGTTCGAATTTTGAAAACGCGTCCGTTGCCAGGCTAGGCCATTGACAATGGGTGCGCACCGATCGGTCCATTGCTGTTCAACGCGTACAGGGGTACAACGCGTACCCGCACACATTGAATGCAATGGGCCGGCCGGGGGCACCGATCGGTCCATTGCTGTTCAACGCGTACAGGGGTACAACGCGTACCCGCACACATTGAATGCAATGGGCCGGCCAGGGGCACCGATCGGTCCATTGCTGTTCAACGCGTACAGGGGTACAACGCGTACCCGCACACATTGAATGCAATGGGCCGGCCGGGGGCACCGATCGGTCCATTGCTGTTCAACGCGTACAGGGGTACAACGCGTACCCGCACACATTGAATGCAATGGGCCGGCCGGGGGCACCGATCGGTCCATTGCTGTTCAACGCGTACATGGGTACAACGCGTACCCGCACACATTGAATGCAATGGGCCGGCCGGGGCACCGATCGGTCCATTGCTGTTCAACGCGTACAGGGTACAACGCGTACCCGCACACATTGAATGCAATGGGCCGGCCGGGGGCACCGATCGGTCCATTGCTGTTCAACGTGTACAGGGGTACAACACGTACCCGCACACATTGAATGCAATGGGCCGGCCGGGGGCACCGATCGGTCCATTGCTGTTCAACGCGTACAGGGGTACAACGCGTACCCGCACACATTGAATGCAATGGGCCGGCCGGGGGCACCGATCGGTCCATTGCTGTTCAACGCATCCCTGTACAAGTGACTGGCATATGTCACCATGCCTGTCTCAGATGAACATATGCCAGCCACAAATAGCTCCCAGGGAGTGAGGGGCACACCTACAACACCACAGCCTGTCCAAACTGTATCATAAGGCATGTAAGGCTGCATTTCCTAATGTGTGTACGTTGGTGTACATGTTGTCCTGTGGGTGTCACCTGGGGGCAGCCACCCCCAGGCTGTGCACATGTTCATGGGGACAGGATCCTGGGTGTTACGTGTACATGACCACTGTGATGTGCAACTGTTCATATCTGAGCATGTGCCATGCTCACATTTCACGGTGGTGTATGTGTATGTCATGTCACATACCCCGTGAGTCCCATGTGGGACGGTATGTTTGAGCCAGGGTGACCCAGTGGCACAATAGTGATGGTCCTCCACAGTCTGTGTGCATGTAGTGTTTACAATGTCTCTGATTTCATGTGCACAATGGGAGACAGTCTCCACATCCACGTTGTTTGTGCATGGACTTTGATGTTGTGCGTGTGTGTGTCACAGACGTCCATGTCTGTCCTGCAGAGGCAAGTGGAACCACTACCTGTGGGGGTCATGGTTGTTTTGCTGTGGTGTATACATGATACTCCATGTAATGCCAGTGTCCATGTGGCAATACAGGGTCCCTGGGAATGTACCTGTCATTGAGCTGTGATGCCTGGGGCACATCTGTCCTCACATGTCACTGTGGGGAGTGATTGTAACATGGCAGCAGGAGATGGGAACTGTGACACGGCCTCATGATATCCAATGGGCCAACCTGGGACTAATTTATGCCACTTGTTGAACCGTGATGACAGATGTTGGCCATGTATGTACCATACATGTCCTTACGGAACTGCACACTTCATGTAGTTGTGCCTCATAATGATGTATGATGTGATATTGAGTGTGTTCAATGCCGCATATGTGGGGTGACTGACAATCTTGCTTTCTTCTCCTCTGCACCGTAGGGCTCCTGCTGTCCATAGACCATTCCCAGACCTGGCAACGATGGTGGAACGGGACAGCATCCGACGGTACCGCTTCACCAGGCAGCTGATTGAGGATTTGGCAGTGCAGTTGGCCCCACATTTGCAGCCTGGGCGGCCGTATCCTACAGCGCTGACACCCAAGGTGAAGGTGATGGCAGCCCTACACTTCTTTGCCACCGGTACCTTTCAACACACTGTGGCGACTGCTGGTGGGATGTCACAGACCATGTTCAGCCGTGTGCTCCGCGATGTTTTGGAGGCAATGTTGCTATACCTGAACCGGTACATCTATTTCCCTAGACTGCAACGACTCACTGTTAGAAATGGGGGTCTCTAGTTGGCAATGGCTGGCCACTGTCCAAGTAGGGACCCTTCTTCCTAAGTCAGAGTGAGAGGGCTACCCTCTTTAATACCCCTGCTCAACCCTGTGGTAACGTAGCACGAGCAGGTAGGCTTATCTCAGAGGCAGGGTGTGAAGCATTTATGATCATACACAGTAACACAGTGAGGAACACTACAATGGGACACCACACAAGTAGTTATTATAAAAAATAAGTATCTTTATATAACGGCAGATTTATCACAAGACCAATAATTGTAAAAGCCACAATACTGTCAAAAATAGGATAGCTGTTGAAGGGCTGTCAAAAATAGTTCAAAGGTTGCAAAAATAAGGTTCAAGTTCAAAGCAGTGGTCTCTGCGACCCTTTCTTTCACAAAGTACCTGGGTTTAGTAGCAAAACCAACAAAGTGTCGCAAATAAGCTGTAGCGATGATTCTCGGCACGCGAGGCCGGCGATGCGTTGAAATCCTTGCCGCAAGGGAGGACAATGCGCCGATCTGCGTGATGCGTGCGGAGGCGATGCGACAAACTTCTGCACGCTGGACCGCCGATGCGATGACTTTCTTGCCGCGTGGGAGAAGTCGATGCGGCGATCCTGTTGCGCTGTGCGATCGTGTTGCGATGCGAAGACAAGACGCTCCGCGAGGGAGCGACGAAATTTGGTGCGATGCGATCAAAGTGGCGGAAGCACGGCGTCCGCACTGCGATGTCTCGAAGCGATGAGTTCTTTAAGGGTTGCGAGTGCGCGGCGACAGCAGCGCGATGATCTTTCCAGCGCGTCTCGGCTGCAGCGGCTCGCAAAGGGGCGTCAGCGATGGTTTCGTGTTGCGGGCCCTCGGCGGCAGTAGCGCGATGATTTTCCCAGCGCTCTCGACTGCTGCGGCCCGCAAAGATGCGTTAGCGTCGATTTCCCACACTCTCTTCTCTGATGCAAACTAGAGGCCCTGGAACTCACAGGAGCCTCCTCAGCAGATAGCAGTCCTCGCAGGGAGGAAGCAGGAGGTTGGTGGTGGAGTCTGATGTGCCTGAGACTCCAGCAGGAGGCTAGCTCTTTTCCTAGCCCTTGGGTAATTGCTGTAACAAAAATAAAAGTTCTCTCAAGAGTTCCTTTTCCTCTTCTTCAAGGTCCAGTGGTCACTGCTGCAGGCCAGTGCAAGAAACAACACACAAGCACAGGGACAGTCACTTCCTGCAGATTCCTCCAGTGGCACGGACAGAGTTTCCTCTCCAGATCCAAAAGCAATATAAAATGTAGGGGCTTGAGCACAGATATTTATACCCCAAAAGCCTTTGATCTTTGAAGCTACCAGTCACTGAACCTAGCCAGAACCAGTTCTGCTCAGGCCTGGAGCACTTTGTTTACCAGGCTGCATCCTTCCTTTCAGAAAGAGGGGTCTGCTAGCAGACACACAGTGGGAGGTGGAGCCAGCATTCACCTTGCCAGGCACAGCCCTATTCAGGTCAAGTAGCCACCCCTCCCCACACTCTAAATGCAGATCTCTCTATTCAACCCAGGTCTGACTCAGCCTGTCCTGCCCCTCTAAAACCAGACAGCCAATACACATAACGGCAAAGCACACTGGAAGGCTTAGGCAAGAAAATACCTACTTTCTAAAAGTGGTATTTTCAAACACAGAATATAAAAATAAACTTCACTAAAAGATGTATTTTAATATTCTGAGCTCAGGCATACTAAATTCGTTTTTCTACCATGTTCCTGGGGTCAGTTAGGACTATAGAATGTAATAGTCAAACTGCCCATTCTAGCCTATGAGGAACAGGTAGCCTTACAGTAGTGAAAAACGAAATGGGGCATAATTCACTACCAGGACATGCTACACACACCAAGGCATGTCCGGCCTTACACATACAAGGCACCCTACCATAGGGGTGACTTACAGGATGCCAAGGGAAGGTTCAGGGGCTGGGAAGTGAGTGCACTTCACAGCCAAGATGGCAGTTCTGGACTGCACACAGACACTGCAGTGGCAGGTCTGAGACACACTTTACAAGCTGCTTCTGTGGGTGGCACACATCAGTGCTGCAGGCCCACCAGCAGCATTTGGTTTACCAGCCCTGGGCACACATAGGCCACACTACTAGGGACTAACAGGTAAACCAAATAAGCCAATCAGGGATATACCAATTCACATAGACATATTTATACAGGGAGCATTCGCGCTGTGACACTGAATGGCAGTGGCACAGCGCCCAGAGCATCTAACACCAGTAAAACAGAGGAGACAACAGCGAAAAATGGAAGGGAGACCCACGCCAATGGTGCCAGGTCTAACACACGTCCCCTCCAGCTGAAATGTGGGGAGAACTACCCATCCCCTTGGAAGTTCTCATCGCTAAGGCTGAAAAATCTGGACAGACCATCAGCATTGGTGTGTTCTGTACCAGGGCGGTGTTCCACCGTGAAGTCCATACCCTGTAGGGAAATGGACCACCTCAACAACTTGGGATTCTCACCCTCATCTGCATCAGCCATCTGAGGGGCCTGTGGTCTGTCTGAACCCGGAAGTGAGTCCCAAACAGGTATGGTCTCAGCTTCTTCAGTGCCCAGACCACAGCAAATGCCTCACGCTCAATTGCACTCCACCTCTGTTCCCGTGGAAGTAACCTCCTACTGATGAAGGCTACAGGTTGGTCTAGTCCCTCCTCATTTATCTGTGACAGAACGGCCCCCACCCCATGCTCTGAAGTGTCTGTCTGGACAACAAATTCCTTAGCAAAATTGGGCGCCTGGAGTACGGGTGCTGTACACATAGCAGTTTTGAGGGCATCAAAGGCTTTCTGACAGGTGTCAGTCCAGTTCACAATCTTTGGCCGCTTCTTGGAAGTCAGCTCAGTCAAGGGTGCAACAATGTTGCCATGCCCCTTGACAAACCTCCTGTAATAACCCGTGAGTCCTAAGAAGGCCCTCACCTGGGTCTGGGTCCTTGGGGGCTCCCAAGCCAGGATGGTTTCAATCTTGGGCTGCAGGGGCGCCACCTGGCCGCTCCCCACCTGGTGTCCCAAGTACACCACAGAACCCTGCCCAATCTGGCACTTACTGGCCTTGATTGTGAGGCCTGCTCTGCGCAGCGCCATCAACACTTCCCAGAGGTGGCGCAAGTGGTCCTCCCAGGAGGAACTAAACACTGCAATGTCATCCAGGTAGGCGGCACTGAAAGCCTCCAGCCCAACCAACACCTGGTTGACCAATCTCTGGAAGGTGGCACGGGCATTCTTCATCCCAAAGGGCATCACACGGAACTGGTAGTGCCCATCTGGTGTGGAGAATGCTGACCTCTCCTTTGCCCCATCAGTTAAGGCGATCTGCCAGTACCCAGACGTCAGATCAAACGTGCTGAGGTACCGGGCAGCCCCTAACCGGTCTATGAGCTCATCAGCTCTGGGGATGGGGTGCGCGTCGGTCTTGGTGACCGAATTGAGACCTCGGTAGTCCACACAGAACCTCAGTTCAGGAGTGGCACCAGGCGTCGCAGCTTTTGGTACCAAGACCACGGGGCTGGACATGGGGCTGCTAGAGGACTCAACCACCCCTAGGGCGAACATTTTGGAGACCTCCTCCTTAATGCAAGCCCTGACCCTGTCAGTTACCCTGTAAGCCTTGTGCTTGACAGGAGAACTGTCCCCGGTATCCACCTCATGGACGCACCAATCAGTGACACCAGGTACCAGGGAGAACAAATCAGAAAATTGCCCCAACAGGTGGTGACAATCTCTCTGCTGATCAGGGGTCAGTGTGGTGGAGAGGATCACACCCTCCACTGACCCATCCTTCTCTTCTGCACACAGGAGGTCGGGGAGAGGCTCACTCTCCTCCTCAACCCCATCATCTGTGGCAAGAAGCATGCCCACTTCAGACCTCTCAAAGTGGGGCTTTAGGCGGTTCACATGCAGGACCCGCAAGGGGTTCCTGGGAGACTGAAAGTCCACCAAGTAGGTAACTGGACTTTTGCGCTCCACCACCTCAAATGGACCGGTCCACTTATCTTGGAGCGCACAAGGCTCCACTGGGGCCAGTACCCAAACCTTCTGACCAGGTTGAAATTCGACCAGAGTGGCATTCTGGTCGTGCCAACGTTTAATTTCTTCCTGGCTGGCTTCCAGATTTGCCTCAGCAATTTTTCTGAAACGCCGAGTCTGGTTCCTGAAGGCCAACATGTAGCTAAATACATCTTGGGGAGGTTTCCTGGGAGATTGCTCCCAGCCTTCCTTGACCAGACTCAGAGGTCCTCTAACCGGGTGGCCATAGAGGAGTTCAAAGTGACTGAACCCTAAGGACTTCTGTGGCACCTCACGGTAGGCAAACAACAGGCATGGCAAGAGGACGTCCCACTTACGCCTCAGGGACTCTTCTAGGCCCATGATCATGCCCTTCAAGGTCCGGTTGAACCTTTCAACCAGACCATTACCTTGGGGGTGGTAAGGAGTGGTGAACTTATACGTTACCCCACACTCCTTCCACAGAGACTTCATGTACTGGGAGATGAAGTTGGTCCCCCTGTCAGACACCACCTCTCTGGGGAATCCCACACGGGAGAAAATCCCCATCAGTGCACGTCCCACCACGGGGGCCGTCACTGTCCTGAGCGGGATGGCTTCAGGGTACAGGGTGGCATGGTCCACCAAGACCAGGATGAACCTGTTGCCCATGGCTGTCTTGGGGTCCAGAGGCCCCACAATGTCAATGACCACTCACTTGAATGGGGTACTCACAACTGGAAAGGGCTGGAGAGGGGCCTTGATCTTCCCCCCACTCTTCCCACTTGCCTGGCAAGTCTCACAGGTCCTGCAATGAGTGTCTGAACTCTTGTGCATCTGGGGCCAATAAAAGTGGGCGGCCAGCCTCTCAAAGGTCTTGGTCTGCCCCAGATGTCCTGCCAATGGAATGTCATGAGCCAACCCCAGTAGGAAGGTTCTGAAGCACTCGGGTACCACCAGCACATGGGCTGACCCTGGCTCAGCAACCTTAGGCTCACTATACAGGAGACTGTTCTCCCAATAAATCAGATGTGAACCAGACATGTCACCTTCTGCCTGGGCTGCAGCCTGTCGCCGCATACCCTCAAGAGAGGGGCAAACTCTCTGCTGCTCACAAAATTCCTCCCTGGTGGGTCCCCCTTCCTGCTGCCAATGGGTCAGCTCAGGCAGGTCCCCCAGTTCGGTGATCTGCTCCCCGGTAGGCTCCAGGGCATCCCCCTCAGGGTCTGCTCCTTCCTGGGCCGTGGGAACCAAGGGGGCCGGCTTCCCGCGCCCCTGCCCCTTCTCTCTAAGGCAGGGATCTGGGCCCTACTCTCAGGCTCCAGATCCTTTTCAACACCCTCCTTGGCTGCCATGGACCGAGTGGTAGCACACGCCCACTCAGGCAGACCCAACATCTCTAAGTGAGCCTTCCTCTCCACCGTAGCCCACGGGGAGTCCTCTAAATAATTGCCCAGCAGACAGTCTACAGGCATGGCGGGCCTCACAGCTACCTGAAGAGTTCCTGAGACCCCCACTCAAAGGGAACCTGAGCCACCTCACATTGGCTCTCTGAGTTGTCTGCGGACACTACTGGGTAGAATGCATGGGGGACAACCTGCTCTTTGGACACCAACGGGAGCTGACAGCAGTTACACTGGCCCCTGTGTCTCTTAGAGCCTCCACCCTATGGCCATTGATGGTCACCCACTGCCTGTATTTTTTAGTGTTAGCAGGCAGTGCAGGCTTGGGGACCATCTCAAAGTCCCCTAATGAGACAAGGGTCAACTCTACGGGATCCCACCCTCTTGGGCACCCATCTCCTCCTCTCCCAGGGCTACACTAGCAATCTGGCGGGGTGGTGCACGGGGGTGCACTGGCCCCCTTTGGGGGCACTGGGGATCAAAATATCTGTGGCCCACTTGACCACAGTTGTAACACGTGGGGGCCCCCTGGGAACAGGCCTACCTGTTGGGGGCCCTGTCCTCCTTTCTTGGGGGGCTGGGACACCACTGCTTGGTTCCCTGGGGGATTACTTTGGGGCCCTCGGTGGAACTCCCTCTGTTGACCCTTGTCCCCCACTCCTCTGCTGGGGACCCTGCCCACCTTTGGCGACGTCTCCCACTGGACCCTTGCGGACCCGGGTGCTCACCCAGCGGTCCGCCTCCTCAGCAAGCTTTCTAGGGTTAGTCAGCTTGCAATCAATTAGGTGCTGGCGTAGCTCAGGAAAACAATTACTAGATAAATGCTCCCATGCAATCAAATCATAAAACTGTGCAAAAGTTTCTACTTTGCTACCTTTTACCCAGCGTTCCATGGCTCTGCAAAAAAAGACACATATTCAACCCACGTGGTACCCTCTAGCTTCTTACAGACCCTAAACCTCTGCCTATACATCTCAGGGGTCAAACCATAGCGGGTCATCAACGCTTCCTTCATGTGGGCATAAACCATCCTACTTTCTGGGGGCAGGTCCAACAAGGTATCCCTCCCCTCACTCACACAGCGTCCCCACAACCCCGCTCCCCAATCCTTCTCAGGGACCCGGTGGGACACCACGGCTAATTCATAAGCGGCAAACCATTGCCCAATATCTTCACTTTTGTGGAAATCTTTAATAACCTCCTTGGGTATATACACCCTACTCTCAGGGTGCACTACAGGTACGCTGCCACCAGATGGGGAGATTTCCATGCTCTTAGCTTTAATCTCCAACTCCCTCAATACTCTCTCATACTCAAGCTTCATCCTCATAATCTCAATTTCTAACTTCTTGTTCTCTAGGTCCCGGTGACCATCCATTTTAAGCTTAGCCATCTCCATATTATGCCGCCTATCTCTCTCCCTGTCCTCCAGCTCTTCTGGGGACAGACCCTTAGCAGACACACTAGAGCCCGGGTTGGAAAGGGCTGGATCTCCTACTAAGTCTACTACATCGCCCTGCTGCTCTCCTCCCTCCACAAGCTCTCCTATATCCTTAGGGGCATCCCTGGCTTCTAGCCAGGCCTTCAGCGCCTTGTAATACTCCTCCCTTCTAGTGAGACCTGTGATAGGGACTGTGAATTGCTTGCAAAAATATTTGAGCTGCTTGGCATTGTAGGTTTCTATTTTCTCTTCTTCCCAGGAGAGATCCTCTGAGGCATTGGATCTGGGCTTGCCCATTGTAGAAATAACTGGCAATATCAATAAAGGACAGAAGAAAACTTCTCAAAAAATGTAAGCTGGTGAAAAATCACCGGCAATATCAATCACAATATAGGATCCTAAAACTCTCAGAAATGTGCGCGGGTGAAAAATCACCGGCAATATCAATCACAATAGGGGATCAAAAACTTTCAATAAATGGGCGCGGGTGAAAAATCACCGGCAATATCAATCACAATATAGGATCCCAAAACTCTCAGAAATGTGCGCGGGTGAAAAATCACCGGCAATATCAATTACAATAGGGGATCAAAACTTTCAACAAATGGGCGCGGGTGAAGAATCACCGGCAATATCAATCACAATATAGGATCCCAAAAACTCTCAGAAAATGTGCGCGGGTGAAAAATCACCGGCAATATCAATTACAATATAGGATCAAAAAAACTCTCAAAAAATGTATGCGGTACGTTATGGTCTGCACTCACTAGTAGTGTACACTATAATTACTGTATACGATCATAAATGCAAGTCCAGATCCTCTCCGCTGACCACCAATGTTAGAAATGGGGGTCTCTAGTTGGCAATGGCTGGCCACTGTCCAAGTAGGGACCCTTCTTCCTAAGTCAGAGTGAGAGGGCTACCCTCTTTAATACCCCTGCTCAACCCTGTGGTAACGTAGCACGAGCAGGTAGGCTTATCTCAGAGGCAGGGTGTGAAGCATTTATGATCATACACAGTAACACAGTGAGGAACACTACAAAGGGACACCACACAAGTAGTTATAAAAAATAAGTATCTTTATATAACGGCAGATTTATCACAAGACCAATAACTGTAAAAGACACAATACTGTCAAAAATAGGATAGCTGTTGAAGGGCTGTCAAAAATAGTTCAAAGGTTGCAAAAATAAGGTTCAAGTTCAAAGCAGTGGTCTCTGTGACCCTTTCTTTCACAAAGTACCTGGGTTTAGTAGCAAAACCAACAAAGTGTCGCAAATAAGCTGTAGCGATGATTCTCGGCACGCGAGGCCGGCGATGCGTTGAAATCCTTGCCGCAAGGGAGGACGATGCGCCGATCTGCGTGATGCGTGCGGAGGCGATGCGACAAACTTCTGCACGCTGGACCGCCGATGCGATGACTTTCTTGCCGCGTGGGAGAAGTCGATGCGGCGATCCTGTTGCGCTGTGCGATCGTGTTGCGATGCGAAGACAAGACGCTCCGCGAGGGAGCGACGAAATTTGGTGCGATGCGATCAAAGTGGCGGATGCACGGCGTCCGCACTGCGATGTCTCGAAGCGATGAGTTCTTTAAGGGTTGCAAGTGCGCGGCGACAGCAGCGCGATGATCTTTCCAGCGCGTCTCGGCTGCAGCGGCTCGCAAAGGGGCGCAGGCGATGGTTTCGTGTTGCGGGCCCTCGGCAGCAGTAGCGCGATGATTTTCCCAGCGCTCTCGACTGCCGCGGCTCGCAAAGATGCGTTAGCGTCGATTTCCCACACTCTCTTCTCTGATGCAAACTAGAGGCCCTGGAACTCACAGGAGCCTCCTCAGCAGATAGCAGTCCTCGCAGAGAGGAAGCAGGAGGTTGGTGGTGGAGTCTGATGTGCCTGAGACTCCAGCAGGAGGCTAGCTCTTTTCCTAGCCCTTGGGTAATTGCTGTAACAAAAATAAAAGTTCTCTCAAGAGTTCCTTTTCCTCTTCTTCAAGGTCCAGTGGTCACTGCTGCAGGCCAGTGCAAGAAACAACACACAAGCACAGGGACAGTCACTTCCTGCAGATTCCTCCAGTGGCACGGACAGAGTTTCCTCTCCAGATCCAAAAGCAATACAAAATGTAGGGGCTTGAGCACAGATATTTATACCCCAAAAGCCTTTGATCTTTGAAGCTACCAGTCACTGAACCTAGCCAGAACCAGTTCTGCTCAGGCCTGGAGCACTTTGTTTACCAGGCTGCATCCTTCCTTTCAGAAAGAGGGGTCTGCTAGCAGACACACAGTGGGAGGTGGAGCCAGCATTCACCTTGCCAGGCACAGCCCTATTCAGGTCAAGGAGCCACCCCTCCCCACACTCTAAATGCAGATCTCTCTATTCAACCCAGGTCTGACTCAGCCTGTCCTGCCCCTCTAAAACCAGACAGCCAATACACATAACGGCAGAGCACACTGGAAGGCTTAGGCAAGAAAATACCTACTTTCTAAAAGTGGTATTTTCAAACACAGAATATAAAAATAAACTTCACTAAAAGATGTATTTTAATATTCTGAGCTCAGGCATACTAAATTCGTTTTTCTACCATGTTCCTGGGGTCAGTTAGGACTATAGAATGTAATAGTCAAACTGCCCATTCTAGCCTATGAGGAACAGGTAGCCTTACAGTAGTGAAAAACGAAATGGGGCATAATTCACTACCAGGACATGCTACACACACCAAGGCATGTCCTGCCTTACACATACAAGGCACCCTACCATAGGGGTGACTTACAGGATGCCAAGGGAAGGTTCAGGGGCTGGGAAGTGAGTGAACTTCACAGCCAAGATGGCAGTTCTGGACTGCACACAGACACTGCAGTGGCAGGTCTGAGACACACTTTACAAGCTGCTTCTGTGGGTGGCACACATCAGTGCTGCAGGCCCACCAGCAGCATTTGGTTTACCAGCCCTGGGCACACATAGGCCACACTACTAGGGACTAACAGGTAAACCAAATAAGCCAATAAGGGATATACCAATTCACATAGACATATTTATACAGGGAGCATTCGCGCTGTGACACTGAATGGCAGTGGCACAGCGCCCAGAGCATCTAACACCAGTAAAACAGAGGAGACAACAGCGAAAAATGGAAGGGAGACCCACGCCAATGGTGCCAGGTCTAACACTCACTGACGTGAAGAGTGACTTCTATGCCCTGGGGAGGATGCCGCATGTCATTGGCTCCATTGATGGGACACATGTGGCTTTGGTACCACCACAGGCACATGAACAGGCCTACCGTAACCGCAAACACTACCACTCGGTCAATGCACTGGTGGTGTGTCTTGCAGATATGACCATCTCACACGTGTGTGCCCGTTTCCCTGGTTCAGCACACGATGCCTTTGTGATGAGGAGTAGTCGCATCCCCAGGATGATGGCACAGATGCAGAACCAGCGTGCCTGGCTTGTCGGTGTGTACTGACTTTGTGCCATTGTGTGTGATCTGATCTGTAGTATTCCGCCCACTTTTCCAAGTCAGCTAATGTGCACTTGTCTGTCCGTAGGTGACTCGGGATACCCCAACATGCTGTGGTTGCTGACACCCCTCAGGAACCCTGTGACACCAGCCCAGATGCGCTACAATGAGGCACATAGTCGGACCAGGAGAGTGATTGAGCGGACATTTGGTCTCCTGAAGAGCCGCTTCTGCTGCCTGGACAAGACAGGAGGGTCCCTCCCATATGCCCCAGCGAAGGTGTGCAAGATTATCATCGTCTGCTTCATGCTCCACAACCTGGCAGTGCGGAAGGAGTTGCCTCTCATCCAGGATGACAATGACCAACATCCGCCACCTGTGGAGGATCCTGGCCTGGACCACGATGCCAGTGATGATGATGATGATGGTGATGTCCGCACACAGCTCATCACCAACTTCTTTAGCTGAATGTGAGTATCCTGAGGTGTCATGTCAATGATGTGAGTTGGCATGATATGTGTAGGTGGTGCTCTGGTGCTATTAGAGTGTGTCCATGGGCTACTTGACTGGATGTGTGTAGCGATGTGTGCTTACAGGTAGTCTGTACTCCCCAACAGTGTTGACATGCTAACTTGGTTCTGGGTGGGTATCTTGTAACATGTATTGTGCATGAGTTTTGCTGTTCTGTCCTGTTCTCCATTGCTATTGACTGTGTGTCATTTCTGTCCTTCACAGGGTACTTTCAGATTCGTTTGGTCAACTGTGTCCACCGACGACGTGATTGTACTTCCAGGGTGGTAGCTGTTGTGTCCCTACATGTGATGTGCGCCACACCCATGGACTTCCTTCCTTCTACAGTTGTTGACTGTGTGCCCGCTGCCAGGTGGGATTACCTTGCATCTGTAGTGGTTACGACATGTTGCAACTGTGTAATAAACCTGTGCTTTACTTTGTGATGTGCGTTGTCTGTGGTCACACATTTGACTGCCATTTGCTTACTGCACCTGTGGGCTACTTGACTACAACTGGGAATAGGTGTGGTGTCTGTGCATTGCACCGTCTTTCCTGGCAACATCAGTGTAGGCAATGAGTCAGATGGCCTAGGTGTGTATGTGTTGTGTAGCCCTGGTGGTGTGTCTCCCTCATATGTGTCACGTTGCCATTACTCACATGCCTGTGTTGTACTTGCTGTTGCAGTTCGCATACACAGTGTAATTTTGCAGTTCATCATCCCCATGACAGCACCCACGTTGGAATCACAACAGAGGCAAGTATGGTGTATTAGTGTGCTTATTGTGATACATTTGTGTGAATAGTGCACAGGATGGTTAGTGCTGTACATTTATATTGCAATCAGAAGTTCCTAGATGAATTGAAAGTCCTGGTAGACAAAATCCCCAGTATCGGGGCCACAGTTGTCTGAGACATTGGTCCAACTTGTACTCCCCATGTCATGTGTGGGAGTTGTGTTGCCGTCAACAGGGTGAACAGTTTGCGCACAAAGGTGATCATCCAGAACAGGTTCAGGCTTCCTGGGGGTTGCATATGGCCATCGGCCTCTCACTTGCCCCTCCTCGGACGACCCCTCTTCTTTGGGGGGGGCCCTTCAAGTACAGGCTGCTGCGGTGCAGGGGACTCTCCGCCAGAGTCATCCTCCCTCCCTGTGGCAGTTGCAGTTGTTTCAGCACCAGATGTTGTTGGCACACAGGGAGGTGTAGACTGGTTGCTGGTCATCTGGCGGAGGCATTGTAATATGTCCCTATGCACCGCCGTCATCTCTTGCAGTGTGTCCCACTTGGACTCCACGCGGGACATGTGTAAGTTCAAGCGGGCATGATGGGCAGCCTGCTGCTCTTTGATGTCCCTGAGGAGCCCGACTACCTGGCTGAGATCTCCGGTGACCGCTCAGCCCTCCACAGGGCTTGGTCGCCCCACTCACTGCTGCCGCTCCTGCCTGCCTTGCCGCCTCCTGCCTGGAGATTCCTTCGCTCGCTGCCCGCTGCTCCTGGGACTTTCCCGCTGCTCCTGGGACTTTCCCGCTGTCCGCTGCTCCTGGGACTTTCCCGCTGCTCCTGGGACTTTCCCGCTGCCCGCTGCTCCTGGGACTTCCCGCCACTGCCTCCCTGCGGCCCCGCCCCACGTGATTCCATTCGCCGCCCCGCTCCCGCCACCCAGCTGCTCCTCCCTCCAGGCTCCTTACTTATGACGCCCCCTGAGCGACCGCGCAGCGGCCGCGCGCAGTGGGAGCACCGACGGAGCGCCAAAGGTAAGCCCGTCTGCGCCCGTCCGCGCCTGGCCCGCGCCCAGCGCCAGGACCCCTGGATCCCACCGATGCAACACTACTCGACGGACCTACGACGCCGCCACCCTCACCGCACTCAATGCCGGCCGGAACCCTGCCTGCTACCGAGCCTCACCGAGACGCACCCACGGACCCTTCACCTGCCAAGCCTGCCGATTCACCTGCCCCCGGACGTGCACCACCTCCGCCAAGTCGAGCACCAGCAGCAACCACCTGAAATGCATCCTGTTGAACACCCGCTCCGTCCACAGGCACGCCGTGGAACTCTGGGACCTGCTCGACGCAACAGCACCGGACGTCGCCTTCCTCACCGAAACCTGGATGAACGCCTCCTCAGCGCCCGACATCGCCATAGCCATCCCGGATGGATACAAGATCACCCGGAAGGACCGCGTCAACCAGACGGGAGGAGGCATCGCCATCGTACACAAGAACACCATCCGCATCTCGACTAACTCCGACGAGACCTTCACCGCCGCCGAACACCTACACTTCCAGATACACACTGACCCCAAGACCACCCTCCGAGGCACCCTCATCTACAGACCCCCGGGACCACGCACACTATTCAGCGAAGACATCGCAGACTTCATCAGCCCGCACGCCATGCCCTCCGCCGACTACATCCTCCTAGGGGACCTCAACTTCCACCTGGAGAACAACAACGACAGAAACACCACCGCCCTGCTGGACAACCTCGCCAACCTCGGACTCAAGCAACTGGTGAACACGCCCACCCACTACGCCGGCCACACGCTTGACCCCGTCTTCTCTTCCAGCAAGCACATCTCCTTCAGCCACGCCACCGGACTCCACTGGACCGACCACAGCTGCGTCCACTTCAGCTTCAGAAAGACTGCGACCCACCACCACCCGCAACAGGCTCCCCGCCGGAGCTGGAGCAAGATCACCGCCGAGCAGCTCACCGCCTCCCTCAGCCAGAACACACCCACCAACACAACGGACCCAAACGAAGCAGCCAGCAACCTCGCCAAGTGGCTGACCGCCTGCGCCGACGACCTCGCACCACTAAAAACCCTCCCAGCAGACCCGGAAGCAAGAAAACCCCTTGGTTCACCAACGAACTCAATGAATCCAAGAAGAACTGCCGCACTCTCGAGAAAGCCTGGCGACTCGACCAGACCACAGACAACAGGACCGCCCTCAAGCACGCCACCCGCAAACACCACCAGATGATCCGTGCCACCAAGAAGTCGGCACTCAAAGAACGACTGGACAACAACGCCCACGACAGCAAGGAACTTTTCAGCATCGTCAAAGAGTTCTCCAACCCCAGCGCCGGAAACAACGACATCACCCCCTCGCAAGACCTCTGCAACTCACTCGCCGCGTTCTTCCACCGCAAGATCACCGACATACATAACCGCTTCGACGCACAGACCACGCACCCTACCGCCGAACCAACGCCCGCCACCACCACCCTCTGCAACTGGACCCCGATCAGCACCGAAGACACCACCCGCACGATGAACTCCATCCACTCCGGATCACCAACCGACCCCTGCCCACACCACGTCTTCAACAAAGCCGACGCCACCATCGCACCCCATCTCCGGGACATCATCAACTCCTCCTTCCACACCGCCACCTTCCCGGAGAGCTGGAAGCACGCCGAGCTTACCGCCCTCCTGAAGAAACCAACGGCGGACCCCACCGACCTCAAGAACTACCGTCCCATCTCGCTCCTTCCGTTTCCGGCCAAAGTCATCGAGAAGACCGTCAACAGACAGCTTGCCGCCTTCCTCGAGACGAATGGATCCTCGACCCCTCGCAGTCCGGGTTTCGGGCCAACCACAGCACCGAGACCGCCCTTATCGCAGCCACCGACGACATCAGAACCCTAACCGACAACGGGAAACAGCAGCCCTCATCCTCTTGGACCTCTCCGCGGCGTTCGACACCGTCTGCCACCGCACCCTAGTGAAGCGCCTCAGCAACATCGGAATCCGAGAGAAAGCACTGGAATGGATCATCTCGTTCCTCGCCGGAAGAACCCAGAGAGTCCGCCTCCCCCGTTCAGATCCGAGGCCACCGAAGTCATCTGCGGCGTTCCACAAGGATCTTCACTCAGTCCAACCCTCTTCAACGTCTACATGAGCCCCTCGCAGCCATCGCACGCCAACACAACCTCAACATCATCTCCTACGCCGACGACACCCAGCTGATCCTCTCCCTCACCAACGACCCCACCACCGCCAGAGCCAACCTACACGACGGGATGAGAGACGTCGCCGACTGGATGAGGAACAGCCGCCTTAAACTGAACTCAGACAAGACGGAAGTCCTCATCCTGGGCTCATCACCCTCCGCCTGGGACGACTCTTGGTGGCCCCCGGCCCTGGGCACCGCGCCCAAGCCAACGGACCACGCACGCAACCTGGGCTTCATCCTGGACTCCTCCCTGTCGATGACCAGACAAGTCAACGCCGTCTCATCTTCGTGCTTCAACACTCCTGCGCATGCTCCGCAAGATCTTCAGATGGATCCCCACTGAAACCAGGAAGACCGTCACCCAGGCACTCGTCACCAGCCGACTGGACTATGGGAACACCCTCTACGCCGGAACCACAGCCAAACTTCAAAAAGACTCCAGCGCATCCAGATCGCCTCCGCACGACTCATCCTGGACATCCCCCGGCACAGCCACATCACCGGACACCTGAAAGACCTGCACTGGCTCCCCGTCAGCAAGAGAATCACGTTCAGACTCCTCACCCACGCACACAAGGCCCTCCACGACCTGGGCCCCAAGTACCTCAACGACCGCATGACCTTCTACACGCCCACCCGCCAGCTACGATCAACCAGCCACGCCCTCGCCACCGTACCACGCATCCGCAGAGCCACCGCCGGAGGAAGATCCTTCTCCTACCTGGCAGCCAAGACCTGGAACTCCCTCCCCACTCACCTTCGGCGAACCCAGGACCATCTCTCCTTCAGGAAGCAGCTCAAGACCTGGCTGTTCGAGCAGTAACTTACCCCCTCCCCCAGCGCCTTGAGACCCTCCCGGGTGAGTAGCGCGCTCTATAAATGCCGTGATTGATTGATTGATTGATTGGTGCTGGACTGGTACGCATCGGCTTTGCGTGCCAGTTGTGGGTCATCATGCACACCAGACACCTCTGCAAGCAGCGACCTCTGTCTCCCACCCCTCCCACCACCCCTGCCGACATGTGCAGTGCGTGCAGTGGCACGCACAGATGACCCTGGCCCCCCTTGGGGGTTGGTGGTGGTGGTGGTGTCCATGGCCCCACGTTGGTCCAGGGTCCCTGTGCTGGTGGTGCTCCTTGTTCTGTCCATGTCGGCAGGGATGGTATTTGTGGTGACAGTCGTTGGAGGGGTGGGTGCAGGGGGTGCAGCTGGTGGTCCTGCTGGTGCTGCAGCTGGTGGTCCTGCTGGTGCTGCATGATGACTTGCACCGGAGGTGCCAGGTTGGTCTTCTTCATCCGAGGAGGGCAGAGGCTGTTCGACACCAGTGAGCTCCGTATCCTCTTGAGCCTGGGACTGGGACTCCTCAGCGTCTGCTGCTGTGTCCCCATCATCACCTGTTTTTGGGAGACACACACAATGTATGTTATGTTTCTGCAGGCATCAATGGTTGACACACCTGACAGTTGTGACTGTGCCTCTGGGTGCGGGCCTGTACATTGCATTGTCCTAAGTTGTCACAGTCAGGGGTTGATATTGGTGTAGCACATTTTCCTGCATTATTTGGGCATTTCTATGTATTTGTTGGGGTGTGAACATGGTCTGCATTGGTTGTATTTGGTTGACAGCCGGCCCTCCTTCCCACCCAGCCAGTCAGTTATCCCACCATGGACTTTGCTTGCATTGCAGGGAGTGAAAGTTGTCTTTCAAGATGTCAGTCAGTGGTGTCCTGCTGTTGGTTGTTGCACAGTTGCCAGCGGGGCCTTGTGCTCCCCACAGCAGTTGCCAGTGTCAGCCATCTTGTCAGTTGTTTTCCACTCCCTGTGATGTGAGCATGGTTCAGGGTGGTGTTGATGGGACAGTTGTGGGGGTGAGCTATGTCTGTGACTATGACTCCCATCATGCTATTGCCTCCACCCCACTTCCCAGCATTCCCATACTTACTTGCTTTTGTGGGGAGTTCAGTGTGTGTGGGTTTGAGAGCAATGGCAAGATGGCTGACAGTGGTGTCCTGCTGTTGGTTGGTGTGCAGTTCCCAGCATGCCCTTGTGCTCCCCACAACACAGCACCAGTGTCAGACATCTTTGATGGGCCTTTCCACTATCTGTGGGATGTGCATGCATGAGTGTGAGCTTGCTGGGCCATGTGGGTGGGGGATGTTGAGCTGTGACTACGACTCCCATCATGCTATTGCCTCCACCACTCTTCCCAGCATGCCCATGCTTCCTTCCCTTTGACTCTGCTTCCCTGTGGGGTTGTGTGCCTGTGCTGACAAGATGGCTGACAGTGTAATCCTGGGGTTAGTTCTGCTACAGGTCCCATGTGTGTCCTTGTGCTTCACTCTGCATGACCCAGTGTTGTGGTTCTTTGTGGGATAGATTATTGGTGTGTGAGGCAATGCATTCTCCCAGGTGAGTTGTGTGGCGTTTGTGTTAAGGGGGGAGGTGTGAAAAGCTGCTGGTGACTGTGGCCGGTGCTGTGAGTCCTCCTTCCCACCCAGCCAGATATCCCACCATGGACTGTGCTTGCATTGCAGGGAGTGAAAGTTGTCTTTCAAGATGTCAGTCAGTGGTGTCCTGCTGTTGGTTGTTGCACAGTTGCCAGCGGGGCCTTGTGCTCCCCACAGCAGTGGCCAGTGTCAGCCATCTTGTGAGTCCTTTCCACTCCCTGTGATGTGAGCATGGTTGTGAGTGGTGTTGATGTGCCAGTTGTGAGGCTGAGCAATATCTGTGCCTACTACTCCCATCATGCTATTGCCTCCACCCCCTTCCCAGCATGCCCATCCTTCCTTCCTTTTGACTCTGCTTCCCTGTGGGGTGGGCTGCCTGTGCTGACAGGATGGCTGGGAGTGTTGTCCTGGCAGTTGTTTGGCTAAAAGTCCCAAGAGTGTCCCTGTGCTTCACACAACATAACCCAGGGTGGTGGTTCTTTGTAGGATCTTGAGTTAGGATGTGAGGCATTGCATTCTCCCAGGTGGGTTATGTGGAGTTTGTGTTGAGGGTGTGTGTGAGGGGAGGTGCTTGTGACTATGGTCAGTGCTGCAAGTCCTCCTTCCCACCCAGCCAGATATCCCACCATGGAACGTGCTTGCATTGCAGGGAGTGGAAGTTGTCTTTCAGGATGTCAGTCAGTGGTGTCCTGCTGTTGGTTGTTGCACAGTTGCCAGCAGGGCCTTGTGCTCCCCACAGCAGTAGCCAGTGTCAGCCATCTTGTGAGTCCTTTTCCACTCCCTGTGATGTGAGCATGGTTGTGAGTGGTGTTGATGTGCGCATTGTGAGGGTGAGCAATATCTGTGCCTACAACTCCCATCATGCTATTGCCTCCACCCCCCTTCCCAGCATGCCCATCCTTCCTTCCTTTTGACTCTGCTTCCCTGTGGGGTGGGCTGCCTGTGCTGACAGGATGGCTGGGAGTGTTGTCCTGGCAGTTGTTTGGCTAAAAGTCCCAAGAGTGTCCCTGTGCTTCACACAACATAACCCAGGGTGGTGGTTCTTTGTGGGATCTTGAGTTAGGATGTGAGGCATTGCATTCTCCCAGGTGGGTTATGTGGAGTTTGTGTTGAGGGGGTATGTGAGGGGAGGTGCTTGTGACTATGGTCAGTGCTGTGAGTCCTCCTTCCCACCCAGCCAGATATCCCACCATGGAACGTGCTTCCATTGCAGGGAGTGCAAGTTGTCTCTCAGGATGTCAGTCAGTGGTGTCCTGCTGTTGGTTGTTGCACAGTTGCCAGCAGGGCCTTGTGCTCCCCACAGCAGTATCCAGTGTCAGCCATCTTGTGAGTCCTTTTCCATTCCCTGTGATGTGCGCATGGTTCATGGTGGTGTTGATGGGACAGTTGTGGGGGTGAGCAATATCTGTGACTACGACTCCCATGATGCTATTGGCTACACTGACTTGCCCAGCATACACAGAATTCCTTTCTTTCAGTGGTCTTCACTGTGTGTTGGTGTTGTAGTGGTGGCTACATGTCTGGATGTGTTTGTGTTATATTTGTGCCACTGCCTAGCTGTAGTTGTGTTTGTACATGTGATGACACGGTTAAATGTAACTTTGAGATGGCATGTGTTGTGTTTATCTGACTGACATACACATTTTGGGATGATTCTGTTCTGGTTGCTGTGTAATTGCTAAGAGTGCATGGTTTGACTCTCCCCTTGACAGTGATGTGTGTGTGTATTGTGGCAGAATATTGTGTACATTTGTTGTGTACTCACCAGGCTCTGGGATGTTTTCTAGTCCATAGACGCTCACTGGCGGTAGGATGGCCCGCACCTTCTCCTCCCAGGGCCTGAGGTATACTGGCTTGGCAGGAGGGCCACTGCCGGTGTATTTGCTCAGGAGGTAGTCCTTCTTCAGCAGCTCCCATACCCTCCTGCGCACGTCATACCACCTGTTCTGGATGTCAGTCTTTGTGCGCAGACATGGTGATTGTGCGTTCACCCTGTTGATGATCCTCTCCCACATCTTTGTTTTCTGGGCGATGGGTGTCTGTTGGACCAGTGCGCCAAACAGCTGTGGCTCTACCCTGAGGATCTCGTCTACCATGACTTCCAATTCACTATCTAGGAACTTGTGATTCTTCTTTGGGGGCATGGTGATGGGTGGTGATGGTGAGTGATGTGTGTGTTGGTGTGCAGGTGAAGGTGTGTGAGTGTGTGTTTTGCTGGGTGTATGTGAGGTAGCTATTTGTTGGTGTGCTGATGGTGTGTGGCTTGTGTGAGGGATGAGCTGTGGGTGTGTGGTTGCTGTCTGTTGAGTGCTGGCAGGTGAATAGGATTTGCAAAGGATCATGGTTGGGATTTGTGTCCTTTATATGGGTGGAGTTGTGGGTGTGTCTTTGTTCTCTGTCCCCACCCCCCAGTATTTATTGGCTTTGTAATTGCTTGTTTGGCCTTTTTTGTGTATTTTCCCTTAGTACTTTCTGTGCATGTTGGAAACGTTCTTGTCGGACCCTGCAGTTGTCTCGTACGGTCTTCTCTGTTTCGTTCACGCTGTGTTTGTGCTATTTTCTATGCTGCGTATGCGTCGGTCGCGGTGTTTTGTGTTACTTCGGCTCGCAGTTTTGTATGCGTGTCGGTCGTACGGCTTGTCCTCCGTACGACTCGGTCGTGGTTTTCGCGCCTTGCATCGTACTTTGCGGTTTGGAGTTCGCGGGTACGTTTCGGTCGGATTTGTTCCGGGTGCGTGTCGGTCGGTTCGATTCGCGTGTTTTTCCAGCCGGATTGCTGTTTTCCGTGCGGCTCGGTCGTTCGGCTTGGGTTCCGTACGTGTCGGTCGGATTTTGCACGCTTTGCATCGTACTTGGCGGGTCGGGCGCCACAGGTACGTGTCGGTCGGAATTAATTCCGGCTCCGAGTCGGTCGGTGCTTTTTCCGGCCCGAATCGGAATTGACCCCTAGGTTTTTTCCGCACATCATAATCAGGGCCACTGGAATTATGCAGCAGGAGTGGACCAAATTATGCCACACGGTTTATTAAATTATGCAGCAAGAAAAGGCATATGACAGCACATTTTGTGATAGTATTACCCCACTTTATTTTGATTATACATATTTACACTAACTGGGCAAACGTATCACCTAATTAGTACCAGTCTGCCACCCAAATGCAACAATAAGCAACAAAAAGATGATCGGTCAACCTTTGCAAAGGGCCTTCTGCTGCGAAGCAATGCGTGTTGCTGCGTTTTTGGTAACTTTTGATTCATTTGACCTAGAAGCAATTCTTTTTCTAAAATCTACAGATTATGCAGCAAATGATGATTTATGTGGCAACTGTGGTACAATCGCGGCCAGAATGGCTCGCAGGTTTGGGATCGATTGCGGGAAGGGGGGGGAGGAATAGGGTGTCGCACGAGAGGGGGAGGGAAAGGGGGGGATCAGAAATTAAAAAAATAAAACTTACCTCGTGGCCGGGTCCAGCGTCTTCTGTGCTCCCGCTTTCCTGCTCTCCTGCCTCCGACAGGAACAGGAAGAAGGCAGTCAAGCTCCCTCCCCTAAGCCAATCACACTGCTCCAATTGAGCATTGTGATTGGTCTGAGCGCCGTGACACGGTGCTCAGCCAAGGGCTATACGGATGGGCATGTTCTGCATGCAGGCTGTAATGCAGCCTGCATGGAGAAAGTGCGCATGACTGTTTTGGGCGGCCCGAGAGGGCCGACCAAACAGTAATTGCGCAGTCAGGAGTGGGTAAACCACTCCGCCCCTGCCCTGCAAAGTAGCAGGACAGGAAACATAAAATGACTTTAAGTTATTGTCATTTTATGTTTCTCACTGCTTAAAAGCAGTGGGGCAACGCTCTTCCGCCCTAGCGGAGGAGCCGCCCCTGCTGTGGTAACTCCATAATTTTGCAGGAAGCGCAGCAACTGCAAAAATGCAAAATTCCAGTGGCCCTGATCATAATAGTGTCTCTTACATGCTAACAATTTATTGTGATTTGCATGTGTTGTATAAGAAATAACAAAGCCATAACAAATATCTTTCTTTCCATTTTGAAGGCCCCTACTGGAGCACCACTGAGACAAGGTAAAACAACGTTACTCAGAAATTAGTCAACGGTGGACAGAAATACAGATAAAAACCGAAGCTTAGAATTAAATAATCACCCTGGAGCATCACAAGTCCCACTGCAAGTCAATGCTAGAGCCCAGAGGACAACCCACAGCCCTCCCACAGCACCAGAGAGGGTGGATTACCAACAGACCGAATCGGAAGGTGCAAACAAGACAGTGTAGGCACCAGAAAACTAAATTAGGGAACGCCTTCCTTGGTCTGTGGGTCTGAAAAGAGGTAGAATTGGAGACCTCAGGAACAGCCAAAAAAGATTCACCTATAGTACGCAACAAGTCACATCCCCAGAGCAGCAACCTGGAATTGGGTCTACCACCAAAAATCAGAGCAAACCTGTTCAAAACCAAGAAGATCTAGAGAACATTCCCCAGCAATACTCGCCCTCTGATGTAAGGCAAAGGCCCAACACACACCACAGGTTCCCAGCAACAGCAGCCAAGAGAAGTAAGATCAGAAGGCTTATGATCATTTTGATATGAACAACCAGACAAGGACAGCAAAAGCCACAGGACCTCAGAGTTCTGTGAGCTGGCCCCCAACCAGCTAAGGCAGTGGAGTCACTGTCTCTTCAGGCAGAGTCTCAGCCGGCCCACCCAATCTAGAGTTACCTGTCTTTTTGGTGGGGAATTTTTCCCAAAAGTGCTTCAGCTGACACGGCAGGAGTATGTTTACCAAAAAACTTTGACTGCTGGTTCGCAGTGTCATTGCTGACTGGTTGGCAATGTATTTTGTTTTTGAAAGACAAAAACCCCTAAGTAAGGATTTGTCTTATAAAACAAAACATCAATGTCCATGAAATGCTTGAGTCTTCTCCAATTATGTGGAGGAAATGTAAGCATTTTTCATGCCCACCACGTAGTAGTGTGCATGGGGGTCCCACGCATGAACATTTTTTACAGGAATGATGTCAGAGGACCTACCTACCCTTGATAGCACAGCTCATTCAACTTCATTCTTGCCAGCAGAGTGATGGGTGTTTCTGATTGCAGAGTTGGTTGACCCTGAACCGTAGGAAACACAACCGTTTCCTCACCACTAAATGAGGTGGTGGAACCGTGAGATGGACTAACGGGTTCCACCATTTTTTTCCGGTATCCCATTTCAGCCCAAAGGTACAGCACGTCCACAGTCTGAATACGCGCAAAGCCAGATCAAGCAAACAAACCAAATAACGTAACAACCGTGCAACCCCAGAACAGAATGAAGCGGGAGCAAGGCACTAAGCAGGTGACTGCCAGAACCAAATGATTGCAGACAGTGCATGCACCCAGATGCCCTGCAACATCGTCTGCCCAGATCTCACTGAAAAGCCCAAATCTAACCTTGAAACTAAGAATATCTAAATTTGATGTCACCAGTAATTGACAGACTGAACACATCCAACCGACACTACCCTAAAAAAAACTCTAAGCTAGTCAGAAACAGACTTCCACATTTACCAGATCAGACCTCCTCAGCACCTGAAATCTGAGGTGAAGACACAAAAAAGATGGGTAAAGTACCTGGATTCCCAGGACACACATAATGAATGTAAGGGGAAACTCATTACAGTGGTACAAACCACTAGAAACAATAGAGCAGACCAGTGTCAATCTTCCTTCCAAACACAAAGAGGAAGGGGAGCAGAGTCTCCAGGCCCGCACAAGAAGGTCACAATGCTGCAATAATAGACTGCCGGAGCACACAATACCCAGTACAGGCAAAGAACAAATGATGGGCAGGAAATGAAAAGCAGTTATTACCAACCACAAAGCAAACACCCAAAAACCTCCAGCCCATCATTGTGCGACAGACATGCCCCCTAGCAGAAGGCCAAGTGTCACAACACATCCAAGTGAAACAAGGATAAAGGCTCCTCAGGCCAAGAGCAGCTCCAACCCAGTTCTGAACACATGAGAACGCAAGGGGACTTTGGTTTACTGTGGTACTTGCTATGTAATATGATATGATGCAGAGGATGTGTTTGGTGGAAATCACTTTCAATGAGGACCTGAGTGAAGTGCTAATGCATATGAAAGTGAAGTCATTCTTTTGAAACTTAATTTTTATTGAAGCATGATCCAGTTCCCAAATCCTAT
The DNA here is from genome assembly GCA_963921515.1 of Calotriton arnoldi. Taxonomy (NCBI): domain Eukaryota; kingdom Metazoa; phylum Chordata; class Amphibia; order Caudata; family Salamandridae; genus Calotriton; species Calotriton arnoldi. The sequence goes on from CAWUFW010003570.1 coordinate 1,165,069, forward strand.
TCATCTGCAGTAAGACCACACAGGACCACCTCCAAAGGAAACATACATTTTATAGTGACAACACTGCCTGGACTATAATCCGCAAAATAGAAGGGAAAGAAAAACACAAAATTACATCTTCAAGTGTAAATCTCAAATGAATAAAAGTAATTGGGAGCCTCAACAAGTGAGCACTCTTATGATCTCTCCCCACTCAAAAAGAAAGGGAAACCTGAATGCCCCATACTTCAGTGGAAAGGGTAAGAACTAAGACAGGGGGAGTGGATGAAAGGGGGAGGGTTAGGTCAGCGAGGGAGTAACTCAGAATGGGAACACATGAAGAAAATCTTAAGATTATGGAGGGAGTTTTGTGGTGGCATCCACTAAGGCCACGGAATTGACTAGGAATTGTTGTGGGATGGTAATTGGGGAAGGGTGCTGGGTAAAGGGTGGGAGTTGCGAAGGAAGATGGGATAGGAGCACAGCCTATACCCCAATTAAATTAAAACCACTTCAGGAAAGCTGTAGGAAGGATAGCGCTTCTCTCATGCTCACTGTATTCAGATTCACAAAACCAGCTCACTTCCCAGGTACAGCCTGTGGGGGGAGGACTTCTGCATAGGCCCCATAGTTATTGAAAATAATAGTTGGGAGAAGTAGGGCCAAAAGGCACCCAAAGTGTAGACCCTCTTTTTTATACCTGTGGAGCTCCAAGGCCACCACATGTTCTCAATCTGGTGGATCAGACTCCTGTAGCGGTGGATACCATTAGTTTGCAACCTTAGGGTTTCAACTCAGAGAAATGGCTGGGCTCATAAAAGATTTCTTTTACTTTTTGGCTGGTCCCAGGATTAATCCTAAACCTTTCTAGCCCAGTGGCATCAGTTGGCGACACCATAATTGCACAGAACACTTTTCTCCAGAATACTGCAAGCGTCTGGATTAAATCTCCATTGAGCCAACACACGCACGCACACCCCCACACACACACACACACCCACCCAACCACACACACACACACACACACACACACACACACACACACACACACACACACACACACACACACACACACACACACACACACACACACACACACACACACACACACACACACACACACAGTTAAAAACATGCCATAGACGGTACAACCACTCTACTGACTTTTATGTATTCATTTTGATTGCCTTACTTGAAACATTTCATCATTGCAATTTTTACAAAATATGGTTTGTGTCATTATCCTGCATCTTTCTTCACAGGTACATTATGGCCCCAATGCATTTCAGTTTTTGTAACTTCTTCTTCAGGACTTTGCATCCTTAATTATATCTAAAGGGGATACATTATCAAAAAAATTAGTTAAATTTAACCACTATAAATTCCATTTTAACGTATGCTATCCATGAAAGATTTTACTTGTTTACTGCTTGAATTATTTTTTATTTATTATTGTTTTCAATGTAATACCTAAAAAACAATTTGACTACATTACTTAGTTAAATATCTATATTCACATCTCCCTTTTATGTCGACTTAGTGGTTCATGGCATACTTGTGTGTTTTATTGGTGCGTCACAGCCATTCAGTTAACATATGATCTGATTGTCTTACGAAGTGACTCTTTTACCATTTCACTGACCAAACATAACCAAGAAGCACTCTTTCACATCTTGTGTCATCATTTGCTATAGGTTGCATTACCTTCGTCTTAAGGGAATTTTTAGTTTTAACTCAACTGGCACATATTTCACGTAATGTTTCAACTACTATGACGATCTTGGAGGGACTACCTAAATCAAACCTCTTTCATTTATTGTTATTTATCTGCTAGCATTACATAACTTGTAAATCTTTTTATTTCCATTTTCTTGTCTGCACATATTTAACAGACCTGCCAATTTATAAAAAATAAAAATAAACTGTGACTGAGTGAGGGGGGGGGGGCTTGTGCAGAGAACTACCTCCTTCTCCCCACTTCCTCCTCGATTCCCCCATCCTCCAAAACAATCAAAAAAAGAGAGCTAAAACTTGCTGAGGTTGCTGCAGCCAATATCCTGCGGTGTTCTCACTCCCCTTAATGGACATCAGCTGTTCAGATCCTCCGAAAACAGCTGGAAACCCACTGTGTGCAGTGGTTTCCAGCTGTTTTCCCTCTCACCGTGTGAGATCGGCTCCTCACCCAGTGACTGCAAAGGGAGCCGATATTGCGTGACACACAGTGCCATCAAGTAAGTTGGCAGGTCTGATTTAATAATTCACATCTTTGGCAATAGAGAATATAAAGAATGTAAAAGTTGTAAAAAGATACTCTATCGTATTTTTGGTACATCCTGTTCCAACTTTCTCTCTGCTATTAAGCATTAGCCGCTAAAAGATCTGCCATTGTGAGAGATGGATTATGGCTTTGCGTACTGTTATATTCTATTCTGTACTGTGCTTGCGATGTCAGCATTAGATGTTTGAGGTGGAATGTGTTGATGTGATGTTTGTCAACGGAAGTTGAGATGAGATGCTGCTGATGGATGGCAGCGCTGGGGAGTTTGGCTTCAATAAACGCGTTCTTGTTTGAAGCTGCTTACCGATGCTTTCATTCCTAGAAGGATATCACTACATTTTGTGGCAACAAGCTGGAACCCTCCAGAGAGGGAACCCAGCATCGATGAGCAGTTATCTATGAAAGATGTTCCCTATTGGAATATAATGTAACATTACCCTGTTGGCAGCATGTTATTTCATTATCAAGGGAAATGATGAAATCATTATTTTCAACCGACTAAGGTGAACACCCCTATTGCCTTTTCCTCAGCCCTGCCACTAACAGACATTGCACTGACCCAGAGCATAATTATAGAGGTCTGGCAGAGAAATTTGGTAGTTATTTATATGTGAAGTACCTCATTATTTGTACCGCATTATTTAGAGTGCCTCACGAGGCAGGATCGTTTGCTCACATGTCTGCTGGAGATCTGCAGTAACTTCGCTAGCTGGTGAAACATACTTTAGGCATAAAATGCATTGCTTAGGATTGCATTCAGGCAGTAATGAACTCAAATGCATAACAATCGCTTGCCGGAAGCCAAGATTACATTCATGGAGTGGAGAACATTGTTTCCAGCAAGATTGAATTTGTGCAGACAACGGTGATGACAAATTTTGTTTTAATTCATTGTTTATAATACTATCAAGCAGACAACGGTGACTACATTTATTGTTTTAGTTTATTTCTTTAGTCATTTTGCAGTTTATTGATGATAATCTTCTCAGTGCAACAGCATAAGTGTATCATCCTTACAATATAAACAATTAAAGTTTGTGTTACTGCAAACTTCACAGATGTCACTCCCTGAAAGTTTCTTGTCGTGACCAGGAGAACCTGAGTCGTCTTGGGGAGAGTGGGTTGATGCTTTTAGAGTGTATATGTTGGCATCTGATGGTGACAAATTTAATGTTGATCATAAAAAAGTAACACTTCTGCGTTGTTTGGGCAAGGAAGGTTTACGGATTTATTGCACTCTTTCTCCACTATCTCAAGATGAAGGAGGTGACAGTTTGTCTCTATATGCAAGAACAGTAAAGCAGATAGAGCTGTATTTTGCTGACAGGACTAATTTTATTGTAGAGCGAAAAAAAAATCTCTCAAGAATTCAAGGTCAGGCAGAATCCACGGATAGTTTTGTTACTAGTCTTAGACAATTAGTAGTGAAGTATGTGTTTTAGGTGTTCAAGATGAATATATTTGTGACCAATTAATGATGTGTATGTCCAATTAAGATTATTCAACAAAAAATATGGGATGCGAGGAGCCCTACTATATTGCAAGCTCTAGAAATAGCCAGGGGTGAACAACTAAGTAGCACATGTATAAAGATAATCAATAAAAAGCACTCATTGCGAATAAGCCCAGTAAAACCAATCGAACCAATTGTGAATCAATATCTATTGTAAAAGCAAAAAGTAAAAATACCAAATTCGAGTATCTAGTAAGTAAGCCGAGTGGTAACAATCAGGTATTTGGGGATAAAGAGCAAAAACAGAACTGTAATAAAGAGGAATGTTTATGGTGTCACAGTTCTGAGCCTTGTGCAAATGATCTGCATTGCCCTGCCAGGAAGGAGGTTTGCATGAAATGTAAAATATATGATCTTTATGCATGCATATGCAAATTTTTCAATGCAGGAGCATCACGCAATAAAAGTATCAATAACTTAGATGAAGAGGATGAACACTATGTCATTTCCATTGAAGTAGTTAACAATACTTGGAAAGCACTTGGAAAAAGTATTAAAGTTGACCATGATTAGAGAAAAACTGTAAGAGATTCCAAGTATTCAATGTGCATTGACAATATAGAAGTAAATATATTAGTAAATTCTGGAGCACATTACGCCATTATATCACATAGGAATTGTCAAGATTTGTTAGATTTAGAGCATAGAGTTGTGCATGAAACTAACATAAATTTAAGAGGATATGGTGGTGAAAGTGTTGAATTGATTGGTTATTTCTTGTCAGAAATCACATTCAAGAACCGAACAATTCAAGGAAGAGTGCATATTGCCTAGAAGGGGGCACCCATTTTAGGTTCGATACATCATGCTGCTCTTGGAATACAACTTAGATCTGGTGCAGCCAAACAAATTATGTTGGTTGAAAGATGGGAGGAAGTTATGTTTTGGACAAATATATTTCCCAAAGTATTTTGTAATTTTTGGGGAAAGCTGAAGAATTTTAAACATAGGATTGTTTTGAAAAGGAATGCAGAACCTGAGGTCACAAAGTGAGAATTCTTCCATTCGCTGTCAGAGAGGAGGTTAAATGTGAAATCCCAAAACTACATGATAATGATATTACAGAGGAAATTGAAGCTTTGGTTTGGTTGGCGCCTATTGTGGTGGTTATTAAACGTGATATTTCGGTAAGAATGTGTGTCAATCTTCAAGATCTCATTTGGGTTGACAGACATCCCCTGCCAAACATTAATCAAATGTTGTCTACTATTAGTCCTGCAAATTGGTTTTCTATCATTGACCTATCTTCAGTGTACCATCAAATAGCTTTACATCAGTCGTCATGTCATTTAACATCTTTTATGACACCTTTTGGGGCATTTCAATTTAAACAAATGGCCTTCGAATTAGCCTTGGGAAGTTCTGTATTTTAAAGGATAATGCATAAATTGTTTTGTGATGTGCCTAGAGTGTGCTATTTCCAATATGGTATCTTAGTATTTGCAAAGGCAGAGATTGAACATGATGAACATTTGTAAAAGGTACTGTGGATCTTGGAATAAAATGGGCTGACAGTCAAAGCAGAAAAGTGTAAGTTGAAAGTGTCACTTACTTCGGACATGCCATAAGTGGGAAAGGAGTAGCCTGAATGCTATGCCATGGGAGAATGCTATACGATTTAATAATTCTTGATCCATTCTTATTGTTCCTATTTTGTTATCGCTACTGAAGTAATTACAAAATGTCCGATATTTATCGGGTATTCAAGCTGCTTAGAACTATTATAGCTATTGAGTCTGTCTTCCAGTTTTATCATTACGTATACACGCATACCGTGATTACGTTGACAGCTCAACTGTCTTTAAAACTCTCAATACGGAAGCTGCTCAGTTCACGGCATGGCGTCCACAGACCACTGATCCCGCCGCTTTGAGGTAAGCCACTCCGCCTGACATCTAGCACCGTCGTACTTCCTTAGATATTCTAGACAACTATATTCTTCATCATTAGATTACGTTGAACTTGAATTCATTTTCTTCCAGAGCTACGCGGACATAGTCGCGAGCCATTACGGGCTTTTGTTTGTTACCCTCTGTAGCAAAGTATGGAATCCATTATCGTTTAAAGGCGTCCGTCCACAATATCTCACTTACCAGTCTCTCTTGCAGGTAATTCCGCCTTATCTCGTGTAACTGCTAGTATGTCTATTTCTTAGAGAACTAGTTTTGCTACTATTGAGATGTATACCTCATAGGAATTTACTATCTTCTAGCGCTATGTGGTCCTTGTTTGTGAGTGTTCTTGAGGGTGTTATCCATCTATTTTTAACATAGTAGGGTTAACATGCTTATTGAGGGGTGCCCGCTATTGATTCTTTACTTCATTGGCTGATGTGCAGATAATTCTGTTACATTTTTTAACACAGCTAATATGTCCATTCATTAGATGATCTGTTTTGTTATTATCCATATTTTCAATTCATAAGAATTCCTTGTTTTTCTTTGTTTTCCTTTTCCCCTTATTGTTTTGTCAATCCCCCACAGTACAAGACTGCATGATCACCTTGGGGTGCCTTACACGAGTATGGACTATTCTAGCCGGTGTGTAGGCAACCCCGGTACACATTATAATATTGTTAGATTGTTAGTCTGTCCTAACCCATTAAATAATTAGATTTGATTTCAGCGAATGATGCACTTTATAGGATTCTTTTATCCTTTTTCTCTGCAGAGCTACGTAGACCTAGTCGCGAGCTTCTTTTTATCGTGGTGGCTATTCAGCCCCATATCCCATTCACGGATCTTTCAACTGACGTAGAGACATCAACTATTACCTATTCATTGGTTTTTGAATTTCCTGCACCCGATAAGTGCTATATTAATATCCATGAATACAGTAAGTTATCACTGTACTGGACTCCCGTATTATGCATACTTGGATATTTTATAAAATATTCTATTGTATTCTTGTACTAAGATCTGTCTTTTCCAATTATTGCAGATCTGACACTATTGATCCTTTAGTACAATCTGCATTGTATGTATTTGTGTCTGCAGTCTTATCCATATATAGTAAGTTTGTACTGTACTCTTACATTAGTATGAGACACTTTCTATTATTCACAGATAGACACCCATATTAGATAGTTTTGGGTATATATTTCATGGCTATTATTCTTCTTTCCTTTTTCTCTTTATTCTTTGTTATAATTTGTTTTTATATGGGGTGACTTTCACAGTTCATGTTTCGCTTTTCTTCACGGGGCTTTTTGGCATACACAGGGTAAAATGTATTATTTATATCAGAGAACTCAGTGTGTTTTAAAGATTTGTGTGGTTTTTATATGGTTTTATTTGTTCTATAGGATAAGGTCGTGGCCCTCCTGATGAAGGCGCTTGTGTGCCGAAACGCGCGTTGAGAAGATCTTTCGTTTTGCCACCACTGTTCTATTTATGTTTACATGAATGAATTGACCTTGTTTGATATTAATTAGTTTTTCCTTGTGATTTATATGATTTGTGTCTGTCCATTATGATGCTATTTTGTATATTCAAATTGTCTACTAAATCTTTATTTGAAATGTTTTTAACGTAAGCTAAATAAACTTTATACATGTTTTAACATAATTCACTTGTGTTCACACTGAGTTCTTTTCATCATGATTGTGTTTTTCGTATGAGTTGTTGAATCATTTGAACCGTTTTGACTGCCTAGGGATTGTTGCTTTCAAGTGTAGCCTGAATGATAAACAGATTGATATATTCAGAATGCTGCAATGCCAGCGAACAAGGACTACTTAAGATCATTTCTTGGGGTAGTGGAAAATTTACTTCAAGTTTATCAGCATGTTTTCTGATAAGACCAAGAGTATGCATGAATTGTTGAAGAAAGGATGCAAATTTGGAAGGTGTCAGGAATGTCAGTATGAATTTGATAATATTAAACGAGAAAACACAGATTCGCCACCACCATTAATGTTGAACATTAAGAACAAAACTATTATTTCTACGGACGCGAGTGCACATGGGCTAGGGGCTGTTTTTCCACATTCAAGGTAAGGAAGAGGTTATTATAGCTTATGCATTGTGTACGCTGAATGATACTGAAAAGCGTTATTTGGTCATTGAAAGGGAAACGCTAGTTGTGTTTTGGGCTGTGAAACATTTTAGGACATATGTATGGGGAATTCCGTTTAATGTATGATCCGATCATAAACCATTGATACATTTATTGACTATGAAAGGGTCTAGTCTTTCTTCACTTACAAACGTAAGGTGGTTGCCAAACATGGAAGAATAAAACTTTAGGGTAGAATTTGTAGAAGGTAAAATAGTGGCTGTGCTGATAGTTTGTCAAGGATAAAAACTGTACCAGTACATAGGCACAGGACTGGAGTAGAAGGTATTTTACAGCAAGAATGGATTGGAAAGATTAGCGATGTGGATTTGAGTGCAATTTCTGAAGAGGATTGAAGACACTCATATGACAATGATGAGGAGATTGTTACATTAGCAAAGTGAATTCGGGCAGGTTGGCTCAGATGTCACAAAGGATTTAAGAGATATTTCTGTATAAAATATGAATTGAGCGAGGATGTGTGGGGTTTTAGAAGAGATAGTAAATAGATCCAGTGTACAGGGTGCAGTGTATGTGAAAGGTGGGACATATACTGGTGTGTGTGAAATGTCCTGATAGTGAAATACAGTGTAGTACGTTTTTCACTATTGAAAGGCTATCTGTCCCATAGGATAGAATGGGGAATACTTTGTAACATCTTACAAGTATATCTTCCCATGGGGACAAGATGGAAAGAGGGAGTTTAAATTGCCTGAACTCATACTATAGAAATGCATCTTTTAGTAAAGGTGATTTTTATATTGTGTGTTTGAAAATACCACTTTTAGAAAGTGGGTATTTTCTTGCTTAGCCATCATGTGTGCCTCTGCTGGTTTGTGGATTGACTGTCTGGCTTTGGAGTGACAGGTGCTGGGGCTGTGCATTCTCTTCAGACACCCATTGGGGGGTTGAGGTGTGTCCTACCTTCCCTGAATAGACCTGGGCTGCATTTAGAGTAGTGGGAGATTTCCCTGCACCTGAATAGGCCTGGTCTGCCTTGGACAATGCTGTCTCCATCTCCTGCCAGGAAGCTGGGTCAGAGAGGACAGAAGTGGTCTTGACTGGACACAGAGCCTCTCTGCCAAAAGAGAACAAAGAGAAATTCAGTATAAATATTGGGGCCCAGACCCCAAAACTTTAGATTACTTCTGGACTCAAGAGGAACCTCTGCCAAGGAGAAGAGCTGGGAAAACTGAAGGAGAAGTACTGCCCCTTTGCTGTGTACTGTGTGGGGTTGGCCTGCAGTGGCTGTTTCTGCAAAGGAGAGGACCAAGACTTTGCTGTGTGCTGTGTATCCTGATTGAAGAAGATTTCCAAGGGCTTGGTGTAGAGCTTGCCTCCTGTTCTGAAGTCTCAGGAACACAAAGACTTCATTTCCTCTGTCCTCCTGCACCTGGAACTACTGTTTCAGCTGCCACAGAGGGAAATAGCATCACCGACGCCATTGAGCGATGCCGCGACCTGCAATGAAGCCGTGGACACCGCTCGTGAAGTGCACAACTCACCGCCCCGACTTGCACCACAGCCCCGATGCCTGCTGATGCCACACCGTACCGACTCTGACGCCGTCACCAAGGCCGCTGCCTCAGAGCAGAGGCACTGCTCGTGACGCTCATGACGCACCGCCCTGACTCGCACCGCAGCACCGACCTCACGACGCCCGTGCTTCATCATCGCGGAGCCGATACCTGATGTGGGTGACCTCCCGAATCCATCGATCCCGTATCGTCGTAAGGAACTGACACCTCAACGCCACCGCGAAGTCACCTGCCTGGCAACAGTAAGGAACCGATGTCTCACATCCCCTGTGGTCGTAAGGAACTGATGCCGCCCAGCGCCAACGAAGCATCACCTCCCCAACACCGTGCACCATCTTTGTTTTCATCGTTTGCCATGGTACTGATCTTTGGGTACGTGTGACTCTGGGCCCGACGCTGCGCACCTCGCGGTCGGAAGCGTACTTTGGGATTTACCGCAGTCACGTCGTCGTAATAGTCCCATGTGGAGCTATTTGTTGCTTTTAGGTTTATTTTGGGAATAACCTATTTTTGATGATATCTTGATAACTGTATGTTGGATTTATTTATCGTTTTGGTCTTGTTTGGTTTAGATAATGAATGAATGAATGAAATGTCATTTATAAAGCGCGATGGCTACCCGGAGGCCTCCCAGCGTTACGGACAGGTGCAGAAAGCAAAGCAGAGAATGAGTGCAAATCTAAAAGAGCCAGGTTTTTAAGAGCTTTCGGAAGGAGAGCAGATTAGGCTCTTTCCGCAAATGAAGTGGAAGGGCATTCCAGCCGATGGCCCCATTGTATGAAAAGGAGCGCCCACCACATCTGCCTCTCCTTATTCTGGGTAGTATGGCAAGAAAAGAGGCAGTTGACCGAAGGTCTCTTCTCGGTTGATAATGAGTGATCAGAGATTGAAGAATGGACGGGCCGTTCTTCCAGAAGGCTTTATGGGCCAAGCACATAGCCTTAAACTGAATCCTTTCCCTAATCGCCAGCCAGTGCAAGCTCCTTAGAGCTTGTTTAGCGGATTGCCGTCGAGGAATCTGAAGAAGACTGCGGGCGGCACAGTTTTGAATAATCTGGAGCTTGTTGAAGGTATACTGTGGAGCTCCCAGATATAAGGCATTCCCGTAATCCAAGCGGGAGAGGATCAGAGCTTGGACCATAATCTTTCTGGCGTGAAAAGGGAGAAGGGGAAGAACCTTGCGAAGCATCCTTAATAAGCCAAAGCAAGTCGCTGAGAGCTTCGCTGCCTGATGATTAAAAGTCAGGGAACGGTCAAGCCAGATACCGAGGCTCTTAATCTGGTCTTTAGGGACTGGGGCGGGGCCCAGGCAGTCGGGCCAAAGTGATGCCGGGTTGAAGGAAGGGGAGTTGCCCAGAAGCATAAGCTCCGTCTTGTCTCCGTTCAGTTTAAGACATGAGAGTTCCATCCACTTGGCAACCTCCTCTAGGCAGCAGCCTAGGGTGCTAGATGACCCCTCGGGGTGGTTAAACGCCACCACGAGCTGAGTGTCATCTGCATAGGTGATGATTTTTATGCCAAATGGATGGACAATCTCTGCCAAAGGTCTCATATATATATTAAACAGCGTGGGGCTCAGGGCAGAGCCCTGAGGCACCCCACAGCTGAGAGGCAACTGGTTGGAGACAACATCTCCCTCAAAAACCTTAAAGGAGCGTTCGCTGAGAAAGGACTGCAGCCAGGCTATTGCTAAGCCAGACACTCCCAAGTTCTTGAGTCTGAGGATCAATGTATTATGGTTAACAGTGTCAAATGCGGCACTGAGATCGAGAAGGATAATAGCCGCATTGCCCCCTTGATCTAGGATCCTTCTTGCTTCCTCAGTCACAGCAAGGAGGGCAGTCTCAGTGCCAAGCTGGGGGCGAAACCCAGTCTGGGAAGGGTGAAGTAGATTATTAGATTCCAGAAAGGATACAAGTGTGGTATTTATGTGTCTCTCGAGAATCTTGCTCACCCAAGGCAGGAGGGAGATGGGCCGATAGTTAGCCAAATTAGCCTGATCAAGGTTAGGTTTTTTAAGGAGGGCTTTAACCATCGCACATTTCCAGGCCAGTGGAACTATGCCTGTAGAAATAGAGGAGTTCACCAGATCTAGAATAACAGGGCGGATAATATCTACAACCAGGGTGAGGGCCTGGGGGGGAGCGGGGTCTATGGGAGAGCCTGATTTTATGTTAGCCATAATAAGATCCAATGAGGCAGAGTCCAGGAGGGGAAATTGTGCTAATAGGGTTTGGGTTCCTGCGATCGACTCAGAGGAAGGAAGCGTGTGGTAGGTGGTCTGAGAGGACGGAAAAGACAGATAAATATTTTGAATTTTCAGTTGAAAGAACTCTGCCAGATTATTACAATGTATGAGTGCATTATCCAACGTAGGAGGTCTCTGAGGCAGTTTAATAAGGGTCTTTGCAATTTAAAAAATTTCTTTAGGAGAATTCTCAGCTGACTTAATTTTCTGTTCATAAAAGGCAGCTTGGGTGAGTTTAATTTCAGATTTGTAGGATCTGATAGATTCCCTGTACTCTGCTTTACTGAGATCTGAATAATTCAGTCTCCATTTCCTTTCAAGCCTTCTGCAGCATTGTTTAAATTCCCTCAGTTTAGGAGTGAACCACGGCGCAGTTTTCAGCCTGTTGGTTGTATGGGAAGGTTTCTTGGGGAGCACTATATCCAAGGACCCTTGGATCCAAGAATTAAATTTCTCATTAGCATTGGCCAAGTTACGGTTTAGGTCACAGATGGGTCTAGTGGTTTCCAGAACCAGATTCCACTGATCAACAGGAATCCTGGACCAGTTCCGCTCTCGGACCGAGATTATATTGGGGGGACAGACGGGTCCGGGAATTTCCCAAGTTAGGGGGATCAAAGAGTGATCAGTCCAAGGAAGAGGGACAGGAAGTCCTACAGTGAGTTTACTACAATTACTGAAGACAGGATCCAATAAATGACCTTTACTGTGAGTGGGTTTCCTCACTTTCTCCATAAGCTGGAGTGCAGAGAGATTCTCGATCAGTTCATTAGCCAAGTTGTCAGAGGGATCTCTAAACTGTTGTGGTGTCCATTTGTAATGTTTTCACTGTATTACTGTATGTGTGCACAAATGCTTTACCAACTACCTCTGAGATAAGCCTGTCTGCTCGTGCCAAGCTACTAAGGGGGTGAGCAGGGGTTGTCTAAGGCCGTAACTCCCTTACCCTGACTATAAGCAAGGGTCTCTAATTGGACAAAGGTGCAAACCATTGCCAACTAGAGACTCCCATTTCCAACAAAAAGTCTCAAAGGAACACGTTTCTGCCATTCTGAAATTGAATCCCCTGACCACCCAGAGAGAGATTCAAATGTTTCTGGGAATTGTTGGTTATTATAGACACAGGATTTCAAGGTTTTCCCAGATTCCAAGGGCTTTAGTAAGGTTGACATGTAATGTTGTACAAGACCAGGTACCATTTGATGACGAGTGCCTTGAATCATTTAGGAAAATGAAAGAGAGTTTGTGTCATGCGCCCGAATGAACCTGAATGAGGATGCCTGAATTTAATACGTTTTTTCTACTTATTCTGCCACGTGCTAGATGGATGTGCAAATTCAATAGTTGCTCAGAAGCATGGAGGGCTAACTCTTTCAATAGCCTTTTTGTCAGTATCCAGTTGCTGTGAGTCTTCCTGGATGTCTAAACTCAGTTGCAGCAGTTTGCTAGGCAATAGAGCAAGTGAAAGGATTGCAATGGGTCATACTTATTTGTCTGTGGTCCACCTTCTGCTGAAATTCTTTAAACAAAGACAAAAACACAGCACATTACAAACAGCAGGTTGAAAGTATTGCCTGCTCTCCTGTGGTTGTGTAACGATCTTCTGTGCCTTTAATTTTGCTTTTCAACTTTTTGTTTTGTTCAATGTTACATTTCTGTTTCTTGTATATATAAGCGGGGTATACCCAAATGACCCTCCTCTTACCTGGGTATAAAACAATATCTATATAAACAAAGATTGGTAGGAGGGATTAATTTCATATTTTTATTTTTGAGTAGAGCACATTTAATTACCCTCTCACAGTTTTTTTCAAACACGTCTGATTTCATTAATACAAACACACATATATATACAATGGCACCTAGTCAATTAACAACAAATAATTCAACATAAAAACCTGTGAAACAAAAATACCAAAAAATATATTATAAACTACACACAACTAACGTTGCCAATACCCAAAACAATTATTCTTTGTGTCCACCGTTTACTCTAGGTGATCCACTCAGAGATAGTCTAGTTGACATGCAAGGCAAAAGGGGGAGGTTATTTTCCTATCGCTCTTATGTCAACAAACAATATTTAAATCACTCTTAATATACTCCAGACTCCTCCTAAATAGATGTCGACGCGGACGCGTTTCAGCCTTAGATGCTCTTCAGGCCTCTTCAGGACAAGGGCAATGGTGTAAACACTACATAAATAAAAAATATATAAATCTGCATGCATTGGTCATTCACTTTTTTTCTAACCTATTGTGTGTGAATAGCATGCTGGCTCTATCAGACAAGGACCTGTGTATTAAAAATAACCACAGTGCCACCGAAAAGTGCAGGAATTGCCAACGATAGTCCGCTGGTCTGACAATAAACCAGGCAAGTGTGGTTGAACAGCAGACACTAATTCATAGCTCCTGTGACTTTCATAAGACAAGAGTGAAGGGTTAAACTCCCGGGAATGTGCTTAAGCAATGTACATCTATAACCAAAGTGTCCCAAGGAATTTCATAATCAAGACCTACATGGATGCACCACAATAATCCTCTCTATAACTTACATCAATGTAAACACCGGTCAAACGAACTCACAGGTCACGTCAATATCGCCTATATGTGTCCCTCCACGGGGTCTGTCCTCCTAAAGAAATCAACACTCGGACACATTTATGAAAAAACGTATGTGGGGTGACCACTACCCAACTATACTTGTTCACCATCACTCACCTCTCTACACGAGGCAGACCTTCCTTCGCATACCTAACTCGCTTGAATTAACTCCGGAATCACTCGCTGTTTCTCTAATGCCAAAAACGACAGTTAAGCGGCTGAATCCCAACATACAATCTCTCCGCTCTCTCCTTCTCATGAGCCCTCCACATTCACTTACTTCAGATCTTAGTGTTCCACTGTGTTATAGAATTTCTTCAAAACCGCCGTACCATCTGCGCGTGACAAGAAACTCTCCGATTATCTTCCCGGTTTAAATCATACAAATTGACGTCATAGCAGGAAGTCCGAAAGTGAAGGCGGACTATCTGAATCCTCTATGACTAGAACGCGCACTCGAAACGCGTCCTGTAGGTACCTAATGGACATAGATAAGGATATGCCTTACTCTTCTTGTCCCAATACGTTAAAAACCAAGCATTTTAAAGTATATATAAGAATATACATATATACTTGTAATTCACTATATAACGGTGAGTATTGCAGGTATTGCAAACTAAGGCCAAAGACTAGCACACAAATAATGTCTTCCAAGTTCTACAATACAGGTAAAGTTCCCCCGCTATGGGCCGAATTAGAAAGAATACATCATTCAAAGTATCCCAGAAGGTACTACGCGTACTTGCTGTGGTTCCATGTTCTCAAATACGTTCCAAGATGGCCGTAATCAAAGTCGGACTGGACTTCAAAGGTCCAACAGCATGAGCGGCCTCACTGGTACTTCTATAGCTAAAACACCTCCTCACGTGGCATCCTAAACAATTACTATAAGGTGAGTATGATACACTTATCGCACAAACTTGTACGTAATCTGTAGTCCCAAAACCACCCATGGTGGCACAAATGAAGGACAAAAAGAGAAGAAGGACAAAAAGAGAAGGGGAGGGTAATGAAAGCAGGAGGAAGGAGGTGGGCTGAGGAGCTCAATGCACAACACTGTTACGAAAAATTCTTTGTTAAACAAACTCAAGCTGTCATACACTGTACAGTAGCATCCAATATGGGTCAAGTTTTTCAAAAAATTGCGAAGGGTCAGGTCACTGCCACTTAAACCAATCCTATTCGCCAGCATGCCTATCACACACAAGGTTCACAATCTTCGTCAATAGTCTATATACATATATACAAATACAATTATGATAAATTATATACAAAGTGATCAAATACAATCCAGTGCCAAAGTTTAAAAACATCACATCTTTTATAATCTCTCAATCCGGTCAGCTTCATCCTAGTACAATCTGGTCGTCTACAGCGAAGCACCTATATAAACATCACATTTATTGAGATGTCTGATTCATATCAGCTATGTCCTAGCATATTATCAAGGTGCCATGTTAACTCGCTTATCCAATCATACCAGGGCCCACATCTCATCCCGATCATTCAATCCTTCACTCGATGTATGATACTTCTCTATCATACGGGCCTCCAACCGATTAAGGTTCATTTGTAGAGAGGTTTTATTATGTGCTTTCACCACTATTAACACTGTCCACCTTAAATCATTTTCATCATGGCCTTGCTGCTCAAAATGTTGGACCAATGGTGCCCTTGTGTTTACAGCGTATACGGGACTTGTGTTGTATTACTCTCATCTTGACAGCTTGAGTGGTTTGCCCGATGTATACTTTACCACAAGGGCATGTTACACAATAAACCACATTTTTTGTATTGCAGTTCGAAAAACTCAATTGTGTATGTAGTTTATTATTGATCTCGATGGATTTGGAATCACTTGTATATGGACACGCTGAACAATTATTACATCTGTAGTGACCTGTCACTGCTGGTAGGCCTAATAGGCCCCTTAGATCCTTCCTCGTTGCTTGTACACGTGCCGCTCTCACTAGGTATTGCCCTAAGTTTTTTCCTCGTCGGAATGCAAATAAGGGTCTTGGGATATTTAGATGTTCTATCAACCGCAAATTCCGCAAAATGATTTGTTTAACCTTATTTGCCTTGGCATTAAATGTGAGTACACATGTCAACTGCTCTGAGTCTTGTTTAGCTTTGGGCACGAGGAGACATTCGCGAGGAGTGAACCAGGCCCTTTCAAACGCCCCCCGGACAAGTTTCTTTGGGTAACCCCTTGCTGTTAGTTTTTTTGTAAAATGTCCGGCATTCCTAAAGTAATCATTTTATTGGAGCAGTTTCGTCGAACTCGCAAGAACTGCCCGTATGGCAGATTATCCTTAAGATTTCTTGGGTGACCAGAGGTATATTCTAAAGAGTATTACGATCAGTAGACTTAGTATATAAGTCCACCTCTAGTTTCCCATCTTCCTCAATCACCCAAACATCTAGGAAGTTAATTCGAGCATTGCTCGAAGTTTTAGTGAACCGGAGATCCTCTGTGCGGGAGTTCAGCCACATATGGAACTGTTCCAGTATTTCCTGGGTCCCGTTCCATACCAAGAAGACATCATCGATGAAGCGAACCCATTCAATGATGTGAGTTTTAAATGGGGTCGCTTCATCAAAAATATATTGTCTCTCGAAATAATCCATAACCAGATTCGCTATTTCTGGGGCGAAGCAACACCTCATTGCCACACCCTTAATTTGTAAAAACAAATCATTTTTAAATGCAAAAAATTATTTTTTAAACAAATACGGGCTAATGCTGTCAGAAATTCAGTTGGTACCTGGTGGGGTCTAGGTCTTGTATCAAGCACCATGGTCATGACCATCAACGCTTCATCTTGTGGAATGTTAGTATACAAGCTTTCGATGTCAAATGAGACCAACAACTGTCGGTCTCTATCAAACATCGAATGCTCTATCTTAGAGATCAGATCCATAGTATCTCTTACAAATGCTTTGGTTTGGGCCACAAATGGTTTTAGGAACACATCAATGTACTTTGCCAAAGGTTCCAATATTGAACCGCATGCCGAAATAATCGGCCTACCCGGCGGAAATGTCACATTTTTGTGTACCTTTGGGAGTACGTATATGTTCGGTGTTTTCTGAGTCGTAAAGTTTAAATATTCATGTTCCTTCTTACATAAATACCCAGATTCTAAAGCCTCCGTGGTCAAATGTAAGATTTGTGCTTTCAATCGTTTTGAAGGTACACAAAAATGTGACATTTCCGCCGGGTAGGCCGATTATTTCGGCATGCGGTTCAATATTGGAACCTTTGGCAAAGTACATTGATGTGTTCCTAAAACCATTTGTGGCCCAAACCAAAGCATTTGTAAGAGATACTATGGATCTGATCTCTAAGATAGAGCATTCGATGTTTGATAGAGACCGACAGTTGTTGGTCTCATTTGACATCGAAAGCTTGTATACTAACATTCCACAAGATGAAGCGTTGATGGTCATGACCATGGTGCTTGATACAAGACCTAGACCCCACCAGGTACCAACTGAATTTCTGACAGCATTAGCCCGTATTTGTTTAAAAAATAATTTTTTTGCATTTAAAAATGATTTGTTTTTACAAATTAAGGGTGTGGCAATGGGGTGTTGCTTCGCCTCAGAAATAGCGAATCTGGTTATGGATTATTTCGAGAGACAATATATTTTTGATGAAGCGACCCCATTTAAAGCTCACATCATTGAATGGGTTCGCTTCATCGATGATGTCTTCTTGGTATGGAACGGGACCCAGGAAATACTGGAACAGTTCCATATGTGGCTGAACTCCCGCACAGAGGATCTCCGGTTCACTAAAACTTCGAGCAATGCTCGAATTAACTTCCTAGATGTTTGGGTGATTGAGAAAGATGGGAAACTAGAGGTGGACTTATATACTAAGTCTACTGATCGTAATACTCTTTTAGAATATACCTCTGGTCACCCAAGAAATCTTAAGGATAATCTGCCATACGGGCAGTTCTTGCGAGTTCGACGAAACTGCTCCAATAAAAATGATTATTTTAGGAATGCCGACATTTTACAAAAAAAACTAACAGCAAGGGGTTACCCAAAGAAACTTGTCCGGGGGGCGTTGAAAAGGGCCTGGTTCACTCCTCGCGAATGTTTCCTCGTGCCCAAAGCTAAACAAGACTCTGAGCAGTTGACATGTGTACTCACATTTAATCCCAAGGCAAATAAGGTTAAACAAATCATTTTGCGGAATTTGCGGTTGATAGAACATCTAAATATCCCAAGACCCTTATTTGCATTCCGACGAGGAAAAAACTTAGGGCAATACCTAGTGAGAGCGGCACGTGTACAAGCAACGAGGAAGGATCTAAGGGGCCTATTAGGCCTACCAGCAGTGACAGGTCACTACAGATGTAATAATTGTTCAGCGTGTCCATATACAAGTGATTCCAAATCCATCGAGATCAATAATAAACTACATACACAATTGAGTTTTTCGAACTGCAATACAAAAAATGTAGTTTATTGTGTAACATGCCCTTGTGGTAAAGTATACATCGGGCAAACCACTCAAGCTGTCAAGATGAGAGTAATACAACACAAGTCCCGTATACGCTGTAAAACACAAGGGGCACCATTGGTCCAACATTTTGAGCAGCAAGGCCATGATGAAAATGATTTAAGGTGGACAGTGTTAATAGTGGTGAAAGCACATAATAAAACCTCTCTACAAATGAACCTTAATCGGTTGGAGGCCCGTATGATAGAGAAGTATCATACATCGAGTGAAGGATTGAATGATCGGGATGAGATGTGGGCCCTGGTATGTTTGGATAAGCGAGTTAACATGGCACCTTGATAATATGCTAGGACATAGCTGATATGAATCAGACATCTCAATAAATGTGATGTTTATATAGGTGCTTCGCTGTAGACGACCAGATTGTGCTAGGATGAAGCTGACCGGATTGAGAGATTATAAAAGATGTGATGTTTTTAAACTTTGGCTCTGGATTGTATTTGATCACTTTGTATATAATTTATCATAATTGTATTTGTATATATGTATATAGACTATTGACGAAGATTGTGAACCTTGTGTGTGATAGGCATGCTGGCGAATAGGATTGGTTTAAGTGGCAGTGACCCTGACCCTTCGCAATTTTTTTGAAAAAAACTTGACCCATAGTGGATGCTACTGTACAGTGTATGACAGCTTGAGTTTGTTTAACAAATAATTTTTCGTAACAGTGTTGTGCATTGAGCTCCTCAGCCCACCTCCTTCCTCCTGCTTTCATTACCCTCCCCTTCTCTTTTTTTGTCCTTCTTTCTCTTTTTTGTCCTTCATTTGTGCCACCATGGGTGGTTTTTGGGACTACAGATTACGTACAAGTTTGTACGATAAGTGTATCATACTCACCTTATAGTAATTGTTTAGGACGCCACGTGAGGCAGGTGTTTTAGCTATAGAAGTACCAGTGAGGCCGCTCATGCTGTTGGACCTTTTGAAGTCCAGTCCGACTTTGATTACGGCCATCTTGGAACGTATTTGAGAACATGGAACCACAGCAAGTACGCGTAGTACCTTCTGGGATACTTTGAATGATGTATTCTTTCTAATTCGGCCCATAGCGGGGGAACTTTTTACCTGTATTGTAGAACTTGGAAGACATTATTTGTGTGCTAGTCTTTTGGCCTTAGTTTGTAATACCTGCAATACTCACCGTTATATAGTGAATTACAAGTATATATGTATATTCTTATATATACTTTAAAATGCTTGGTTTTTAACGTATTGGGACAAGAAGAGTAAGGCATATCTTTATCTATGTCCATTAGGTACCTACAGGACGCGTTTTAGGGTACGCGTTCTAGTCATAGAGGATTCAGATAGTCCGCCTTCACTTTCGGACTTCTTGCTATGACGTCAATTTGTATGATTTAAATTGGGAAGATAATCGGAGAGTTTCTTGTCAAACGCAGATGGTACGGCGGTTTTGAAGAAATTCTATAACACAGTGGAACACTAAGATCTGAAGTAAGTGAATATGGAGGGCTCATGAGAAGGAGAGAGCGGGAGAGATTGTATGTTGGGATTCAGCCGCTTAACTGTCGTTTTTGGCATTAGGGAAACAGCGAGTGATTCTGGAGTTAATTCAAGCGAGTTGGGTGTACGAAGGAAGGTCTGCCTCCGTGTAGGAGAGGTGAGTGATGGTGAACAAGTATAGTTGGGTAGTGGTCACCCCACATACGTTTTTTTCATAAATGTGTCCGAATTGTTGATTTCTTTAGGAGGACAGACCCCGTGGAGGGGACACACATATAGGCGATATTGACGTGACCTGTGAGTTCGTTTGACCGGTGTTTACATTGATGTAAGTTATAGAGAGGAGAATTGTGGTGCATCCATGTAGGTCTTGATTATGAAATTCCTTGGGACACTTTGGTTATAGATGTACATTGCTTAAGCACATTCCCGGGGAGTTTAACCCTTCACTCTTGTCTTATGAAAGTCACAAGGAGCTATGAATTAGTGTCTGCTGTTCAACCACACTTGCCTGGTTTATTGTCAGACCAGCGGACTATCGTTGGCAATTCCTGCACTTTTTCGGTGGCAATGTGGTTATTTTTAATACACAGGTTCTTGTCTGATAGAGCCAGCATACTATTCACACACAATAGGTCAGAAAAAAAGTGAATGACCAATGCATGCAGATTTATATATATTTTTTATTTATGTAGTGTTTACACCATTGCCCTTGTCCTGAAGAGGCCTGAAGAGCATCTAAGGCTGAAACGCGTCCGCGTCGACATCTATTTAGGAGGAGTCTGGAGTATATTAAGAGTGATTTAAATATTGTTTGTTGACATAATAAGAGCGATAGGAAAATAACCTCCCCTTTTTGCCTTGCATGTCAACTTAGACTATCTCTGAGTGGATCACCTAGAGTAAACGGTGGACACAAAGAATAATTGTTTTGGGTATTGGCAACGTTAGTTGTGTGTAGTTTATAATATATTTTTTGGTATTTTTGTTTCACAGGTTTTTTATGTTGAATTATTTGTTGTTAATTGACTAGGTGCCATTGTATATATATGTGTGTTTGTATTAATGAAATCAGACGTGTTTGAAAAAAACTGTGAGAGGGTAATTAAATGTGCTCTACTCAAAAATAAAAAATATGAAATTAATCCCTCCCTACCAATCTTTGTTTATATAGATACATTTCTGTTTCTTGGCAATTATATTTTGCACCTTATCCTGAAGAACTGCCTTGTACACCTTCCACAACAGAATAGGAGATGACACAGAGTATTTGTTTTCCTCAAAATAAAGGGAAGATCCATGCGGAGTTCAGTTATCACCTCTCCATCTTGTAGCTCCCAATTATTTAAGCACCAGGTGCTCCTTCGAGTGCCACTTTCCTCCCCCAGTGACACTCTAAGTGGAACATGATCTGTAAATGCATGATTGATAAATACTCAGCTTCTAATGTCCCACTGGAACAAATATATAATTTAACCTGTTGATTTGATTACAAGAGGGCAATTACGCACAAGTGAGGTGGGGGTCCCAAGAACAGAAAACAGACAGGATCCCAGTAAACAGGGGAGTACGCCAGGGCTGTGTTATGGCACCCACCCTGTTCTCTCTATACGTGAACGGGGTGGTCAGCTTCCTCCAGGAGATTTCAGCTGATGCCCCGGCCCTGGCAGGAGATAGGGTACCCACTCTCCTGTTTGCAGATGATACCCTGCTGATCTCTAAGACCCCGGCAGGGTTACAAAGACTCCTGGATAGATTTCAGCTTTTCTGCAAGTCTAGGGGGCTGGTCATCAATACTTCCAAGACCAAGCTTATGACATTTAACCCCTATAGATCATTTTGAGATAACCTCACCTTAGATGGAACCCGCCTGGAGAGAGTTAGTACGTTCGATTACCTTGGTATTCGACTCTCTGAAAAAATTCATTGGAGACCTCATATTGATAAAATGCTTTTGAACCATAAACGTGTGGTCGGGGCACTAGGCAGAGAACATCGCTCTTCGCAGAGTAGACCAGTGGCCCTGGCTCTCACGATTTATGCTGCAAAGGCAGTTAGTTCGGCCCTTTATGGTGCCGAACTATGGGGTTTCAACAAAGTAGAAGAAATCTGCAGATCTGAAGATAAGTTTTTGAGAGACCTAGTGATGCTTCCCCGCAATGTACCACTGAAACCCCTGATGAGTGACATGGGTAGACGCTCATTTAGAGATATTGCTAGGCTGCGGCCACTGCTTTTCTGGGCCCGCCTACGGCGGACTGCTGAACTATCCAACTATGCCGCTGCGCTCACTGAGGTAATGAACCTTGATGGTAATCAAAGAGTCAGCTGGATAAATAATGTTAAGAAATCACTTATCGCCCTTGGCCTTAAGGAATCGTGGGAAAGTCAAAACCCCCCCAGGAAGGTTGAGCTTAAAACATTTTACTGGGCCTGTGTTGACACGCAGGAGCTCAGCAATCCCAAAGCAGGAAGGCTTACAGAAGATTTTTATTTACATAAGCAGTACATATGCTTGGAACCATATCTAGACTTCATCCAGACACACGAGATAGGGCGCTTTACATACAGTTTAGGGTAGGCTCACTTTTGGTCCGCGAATTAACTGTAAAGTGGAGCCCCCACTACCAGACAATTGCGGGATGTCCCTGTTGTGAGGCATCGAAAGAGAGTGTGGCCCATCTCATGTTTGCATGCCCAGCATACAAATCAGCAAGATCCAGATGGCTAAAACCCATCTGTAGACAACTGGGCACTTCTGACCATTGTGCTGCTTTGCGTATTTTGAAGTCTGATTCAAGAACTCTTTTTGCTTGTGGCGTGGCCAAGTATCTAAGCTGCGTCTGGATAGTCAGGCATAAATCCCTACGCAGGGCGGTTTGATGAAACATCATGGCTTTATCCCATCTTTTATTTCAGCATAAACAGCTTGTATAAATTATAATGCACCGTCACTTTAAATAACTATTTTAAATGTAAATGTCCTAGTTTAGTATTTAAGGAAGGAACCAAATTAATTTTATTTTTTGAATCAAGGACCTGTTTGATACAGTTTGTTACTGTTATTGATATGACAATGTGACAACCTATTATGTTCTGACGGATTTGCATATTTTTATTATTACTGTTTTAAAGATAACTCGTATTTTTATTGATGGATAGTAAGAATGCTGATGCTTTTATGATACTTGTTATCGAAATAAAGCTATAAAAAAAAAATATATATATATATATAATCTAGTCAGGAAAGAGTTCCATGGACCCCAGATAAAAAGAATTAATGCATAAACCCAGGCCATTTTATTTACTCTGTGAAAACACAGTTTTTTCAGTGCAACTGCCAAGTATGACTCGTTTGCCTAAAAAATTTGTCAATTTGAGTCATCTTTACGCTCAGTTACCCCCTTGGAAATCATACATGTGATTTACCAAAAGTAAAAGTGAATTAAAAAATGATATTTCATATTTATTGGTGATTCCATTTGTTTATCCTTTTTGTAGAACGCCCATACGGCCAGGAAGACAATTCAGAAAGCTGATTAAGAAATGCAAACCTAATAATGCATTTACTTCAAATTGCACGCTGATGCCAGCTTGATAAGTTCTAATTATAAATACCTTTGAACGCATTCCTTAATTAAGATATAAATACACAGCTCTGTGGTTTACATATGAATACATACTAGGGGGCTTATTTACAAGCCCCTTGCGCCACTTTTGCGTCATTTTTAACATGGGAAAAGTGACGTCCGGGTGGCGCAAGGGGCTTGTAAATAAGCCCCTAGGTGTGTGTGTGTGACTGTATGTTTTATATATATATGAATGTGTTACATATATGGAATCTAAACTTTGACTGTACAATATGTCCATCCCTTAAAAATGAAGGAGTTGAGCATTCCTCTAAAACGAAGGACGCGAGACATACGGTAGGGTTGTGAAATCGCTTCCTGCGACATCACCCTTTGTGGCGTTGTCACTAACTGCTTATGCTAAATAGTCCCTCCACCATATTTTTAGGACTTGTGACCTGAGAGAGTTACACCTGGCTCCATGTGTGTGGGACTGTAGTTCTGAAACTGGTTGATCAGACTTGCTATGTTTCACCTACATTGCCACATTTACACATCTACATCAGTCCTAAGCTGCTTTGCCCCTCATATGGAGAGGCTGTGTTTTACAATTAAGGAATTTTATTAAGAGCAAGTGGCAGAGGAGAAGGTAGGATATGTAGTAATGAGATTCTGAAGCATTTTCCATATGTGGTCAGAGAAAGGGCGGAGGTCTCTGATGGACGGGTTAGACACGGGCTATAGAGTCAGAATTAGAGGCACATTTAAGATGTGTATGTAAGGCGCTGTTTGTACAGAGCGAAACTAGCCAAAAAGGTCGTAGAGCGCTATACAGTGGCAATGATACAGTCAACAAATGACTGGAAAGGTTGATAGCTCTATATACACACAAACGCAAAACAAAACACGTTATGACGGACCCTTCAGCTACCAATCTATACCTGAAGACAGATCTAAATGGAGACAATGGCACAATCTTGCCACTAGATGACAGCACAATACTGCGGATTCCTAATACACGCCGTTTCCGTTCACGATAAAAGAAGCATTATTTACTAGCAAACACTATTATCAACTCTTTAGTTGTTAATCTAACATACTCAATATACGTATATAACTTAAAAAACATACATGAAGGGACGCTATGGTTGACATAATTCTAAAAGCCATTAAATGAGGCAGTTATGGCATGAAATGGTCAATTTATGGTTTTAACCACCACGCAACGAACTATAAGAAAAAGAAGCATATATTTGAAGTGCTTAATTAAAATAAAATTTGATGGTGCCCAACATTTCCGTCAAAAGACTGACACCCTCTTCCACCTCTGATATAGAGTTCTTCCACCCCTGGCACAGCCCACTTTTTTCATGAACATACCCAAGGCTTTGGTTGCCGTTACTGCCCGTCTCAAGATGTTTGGCTGCTGGTGGGGATAAATCAATACCTTTTGATAGACCAGGGGACATATTTACAAAAAAAATGTCGGAGCGCGGAGTTGCGACAAATTTGGCAGCGCCGCGCTCTGACATTTTGAAAACGCAGGGTTCCGCCATATTCACAAGAATACAGTGCACCCCTGTGTTTCCCCTAGTGCAAAAAAAGCTGCCTGGCGCCAGCGCAGGCCACCTGCCACCATGTTGCAAGGGTGACTACGCTGCAACGTGTCCCTTCCTGCAAGGTGTCCCTTCCTGCACAAAAATTATCAATAATGGCGCTTTACTCTTTCTATGTGTGCTGAGAATGTGGAACACATGGAAAGAGCATTTTCATTCTAACGCCTGGTATTCCATGGCATTCATTTTTGGCGCGGCCTCAGCCTTGTAAATCTTGGGCAGTGTCAAAAAGCAATGGGTGTTGCGGTGAAAGCCCACAGCAACACCCATTGCACGACACTAAGTGGCTTAGCACCACCTTGTAAATATGAAAAATGGCACTATGCCACCAGAGAATCAAAAAAAGTGATGCTCAGGTGGCGATAGGGGGTTGTAAATATGCCCCCTAGTTTCCTGGGCACCAGGGCACTCAGGGGTTACTACGCTCCAATCGCATCGAGTGTTCCCCCCTGGTGTCCTGGGGCCTCAGTATTAATGGACCCAAAACTAGATAACCAAGAACTCCTTTGCAGCACTTGATTCGCTCAGGGTAGCGAGACAGAGGTTTACTCAAAGGAGGTGAGGCGATTTTAGATATTCGGAATACAGTGCACACAGTACTACCAGCTGATAAAATCAATGTCCAGTCT
Organism: Calotriton arnoldi; assembly: GCA_963921515.1. Taxonomy (NCBI): domain Eukaryota; kingdom Metazoa; phylum Chordata; class Amphibia; order Caudata; family Salamandridae; genus Calotriton; species Calotriton arnoldi. Next base: position 1,191,108 of record CAWUFW010003570.1, read on the forward strand.
GTGCTTTACTTTTTTTTTTTAAAGTACTTTAATAAATCCGAGCTAAATATACTACACATAAAACTAGGAAAAACAGTGGAAACCAGATGTTTCTACAACCCTCCAGGTCAGAGTTATGACTCCAAGCTGTACTATAGCGCCTAGACGCTAAGCACTATAAAAACACAGTTAACATGTAGACATACAATTAACGTTGCATATTACAGACCATGTTGCACAGGGTTGCTCTCATTCGCTAGAGCCATAATACCAATTCTTGTATTGAATTTATGTACTTTCAACATTTGATGTAAAGTCAAATGTTCCTGATCAGGCCCATAACCCGCCATCCAAAGCAACAGAAGTGCCCTCCTGTCCTTAGCAAGGACACCACTCTAGTGGCATCAGGGATCTGATCACAAGTGCCTGATGTCTTGGCACAGTTTACTGGACTTCCACTTGTCCAGTAGCCACTGGTTAGCTGTAGGAAAATAGTGGCTGGCCAGAGTGCCAGTACACCCTGATACCCCCAGATTTCACAACAATAAAGGTGGGGGCCTGTACCACAGGATACACTTCAGCAGTTACAGATTGTAACTGGAAGTACCACACAGGCTCCCGCAGCACAGGGGAGAGGTGTGGGCAAAGTGATGTCACTTTTAAGTACTGGGATCAAGTTTCCCATCTCCGCTGATGTGCTGCAAGCTTCCTTATGTTGAGCAGCTGTCTGCAATTTCCTTGTGTTCCAAGCAGACCCTCTACAAGCTTCACATGACAGCTGGTTCTCTGACTGATGCCTTGCTCCTCACCAAACTGGCAAATTCCTTTGTAGCATAATCCATCCATCACAAAGAAAATGCTCTCAAATTCAACCCCTATCGAGGGGTTTGCACACACGGTGAGCAAGCTTCTTCCCTTTACACCACAGGCCTCGGCTGGCTTCCTTAGACAGGCCCCGTGTGGGCCACCTTGGCAGAACAGTAGATCAGGCTTGAACAACAACTGACCACTAGGGACAGACTTTTATCACCTCTGATTGATTGGCTGATCCAATCAGAGGGTTTGCTAATTTTGAATCCAGGGTGCCCCTCCAATCGTGAGACACGTTTGTGGCATGTTCACTGTGTGTCCAAGGCATGCAAAGAATGACTTACTGTCTTCAGTCACAGGCCATTGGTACCAGCCCAGGCTATTCCCCAGAGAGGAATTTTAATTAACTCCAGACCAGGAGCCCCCCCCCCGACCATCACCAACAAAAAGGGGGGGCAGATCCCTCCTAGCAGAGTTAATGCAGCTAAACACAGATAAGAGCAAGTGTCTACTCCCAGCCCACCAGGCTTCTCCAATGAATAGGGAGGGGCACAGGGGAGCTGGAATGTCCAGCAGAACAGCTCGGTTCACATTAAACCCGATGGCTCAACTCACCATCCTCACCCAGTGAACCAACTGGCTCTCAAACACACATCCCAGGTAGGCAAAGGCAACAGGACCACAGCAAGGGAGACTGCACAGACTTCATCAGGAGGGTGGCTAGTAGCCCACGCCTCCTAGGGTATAGGGATACAGGTATCCCTGACTGTAGATTTATTGCTGCCACCACTGTCAGTCTACCACAGCCTGGGTAGAGAGGGCAGTAGCCACTCTCTATGAAATAGGGGTGCACTATGCATGTGCCCCTCGACCTCAGAGCTAGGGTCTCAATCCATAAAAACAGGGAGACCCACAGTGGACATGCATGATTGTCTTGTTCTTTTTTTTTAGTTTTATCTATCGCGAACTCGACCCGAAGGTATCAGAGTGCTTTACACAAACACCAGTTGCGTTACAGACAGGAACATTCATTTTGTTAGATTAAGTGTTGTCCAGAATCCCAGGATGTTGCGCGTCCCTGCCGAGACTCAAACCCGGTTCCCCAGCTTCGAGGTCGACCGCTCTAACCGTTAGGCCACATCCTTCCCCGTGTTCACTGAAGTAGGGATCTAGAAAACATACAGTAACTTTTACGTAACTTGCATGGAGATAAGCATAAGGCAGGGGAAGCACGCTCTCCAGAGACATGCAAAAAACTTTCCGTCCCAACACCTTTTAACGTCATTCAGAAGCAAACAATACACAATGCTACACTGAAAATCAGGTGCTCCAATGAATTACTATCAAACCAGCATGATTAAATCAGGGTAAAGCTTGCACAACAAGCCCTGACAGTAAAAAACTGATGCTACATCACTTGAGCTGTCCTGTCCAGGTTCCAGTTGCGCTCAGCTGATTAAACTTGACGATTGTTACATGGAATACACATGTGATAATAAGACACTATTTGCAGAGTCCCAGAAATCAGTGGTGCAAGAGGATAAAATCAATGCAGAGGAAAGGTAGACCCAATAAAATGCTTGTGCTGAAAAGCTTTGAGGCAGGATGCTAACAAATGAAAAGGCATGTAGACTGTGTGAAGGAGTGCTTCTGCATAAGTGATTGGCCTGCGGACGTCAGAGAGTGTCCCTGTGGTGACTAAAGGATTGATGAGGAGTCCTGTTGGGCCAGTAAATACATTTCTTGCGTTACTGAATTTCGGAAGGCCGGTTCAGCCAGACACTAAAGGCGATGAGGAAGAAGGAAGCTGAGGGTCTTTGGCCAACATACTTAGCCATTGCTGAATGCCAAGACGGAGCAGATGGGAGGGTTAAAAGGCTATATTCTTCATAAGTAATACACCCATGACTGGAGCAGGTCTGGCAGCACTCATGCTGGAAGACTTCCAATGCCCCATTCCATTACTGGGAGACTTCCAATGCCCCCATTCCATTACTGGGAGACTTCCAATGCCCCCATTCCATTGCTGGGAGACTTCCAATGCCCCCATTCCATTGCTGGAAGACTTCCAATGCCCCATTCCATTACTGGGAGACTTCCAATGCCCCATTTCATTACTGGGAGACTTCCAATGCCCCCATTCCATTGCTGGGAGACTTCCAATGCCCCCATTCCATTGCTGGGAGACTTCCAATGCCCCCATTCCATTGCTGGAAGACTTCCAATGCCCCATTCCATTACTGGGAGACTTCCAATGCCCCCATTCCATTGCTGGGAGACTTCCAATGCCCCCATTCCATTACTGGGAGACTTCCAATGCCCCCATTCCATTGCTGGGAGACTTCCAATGCCCCCATTCCATTGCTGGGAGACTTCCAATGCCCCCATTCCATTGCTGGGAGACTTCCAATGCCCCCATTCCATTGCTGGGAGACTTCCAATGCCCCCATTCCATTGCTGGGAGACTTCCAATGCCCCCATTCCATTGCTGGGAGACTTCCAATGCCCCCATTCCATTGCTGGGAGACTTCCAATGCCCCCATTCCATTCCAGAACGTGGAATGAATAACAACACTCAAAACATAACATGAAAACATAACCTTGACTACCATTGCATTCTACTGCCATCCTCACCCAAAGGAAACGTTGCCCTTAGTTAGGCCCAATTAAAGCACAAACTTTTCTGCAAGGATCAACTTTGTTAAAAGCTGCTTAGAAAACTTACTTAAGCCTATTGCAGTCTATAGGTAAATAAATCGTTGACATTAGTTTTGATCCTTAAACTCCATATGTTAATCATCCTCGTACAGGGGTTACAGTATTCAATAGTACCTGACCTCTGGTGCTCTGCAATGTGTGTTGTTGCCACATCGTTTAGTATTCCGATTTTACCTTAGAACTAATAGCCATTCGTTGTAGTGACATAAAGATACGACACTTTCTTCATTTTGGTCATTCAGTGTTGTTTTGCCTTTCTTAAAGTATTTGACAAGTTACCCATCTTTTTGTTAAAATCCATATGTGTATACATAAAAAGGTTTCTTTATTTCACAATATATTTTTATATGGCACTCGTTCACATGTGGCTTTTTGCTTCTTAGTGAAAATCAGGGCTGTGCTGCTGGTGGTAATTCTATAGAGTTTATGTAACGGAAACATGTTATACAGCAAAATTGCTTGTAAGTTATGAAAACAAATATAATTTAGCTCATTATTAAAAGGACACGTAATATTTTACCCACTCCTGTGTGCGAGAGTGTCTGCTGGATCTGAGAAGTTCTGTTAACTTTGCAATTGAGAGAGGAACTTACTCGGATTCGATTTTGTGGTGTCAAAACTCACTTTATTCGGGAGCAAGATTGGCTCACATGGCACATATATTCAGCATGCCACTCATTCTAAAATGCCCTAACAGCGATCTAACTGTGAGCAACCATCCCTTCCCACGACTTTTAAATCAGTCCCACTGCTAGAGTATCCAACCCATCCTCTTTAATATTTGCGACTGAAGTTTTAACTTCTGTACCCATACACGCCTCCACCTGGCTCTAAAATGTCTTGGTAATTGCCTGGCCTGTCCACTCCTGGTACAGGCCTACCTCCCAGATCACTTTTTTTCTCCCTCTACTATTTCAGTTGTTCTCTTGACCTGTTATCCCAGTATTATCCTTAGAGCCCTCATGCAGTGGTTAATTTGTAAAAAAACATAGCTCTCGTCAGAAGGTAGCTTGCACCAGCTCATTTCTCCTGTGCGTGCTGCCTAAACCAGAACCAACTACTAAACTTGAAAGTGTGGAGAGGATGTGTGTTAGACTTGGCACCATTGGCGTGGGTCTCCCTTCCATTCTTTTGCTGTTGCCTCCTATGTTGTTGCTGTGTTTTTGCTGGTCTAGATGCTTTGGGCACTTTGCCACTGCTGTTCAGTGCCAAAGTGCAAGTGTTCCCTACTGTAAATTGTTGTAATGGATTAGTGACTCCATGATTGGCTTATTTGATTTACTTGTCAGACCCTAGTACAGTGCACCATGAGTGCCCAGGGCCTATAAATCAAATGCTGCTGGTGGGCTTGCAGCACTGATTGTGCCACCCACAGAAGCAGCTTGTAAAATATGGCTCAGGCCTGCCATTGCAGAGCCTGTGTGCAGTCTGGGACTGCCATGTCGACTTGGCAAGTGCACCCACTTGCCAGTCCCTAAACCTTCCCTTTTCTACATGTTTGTCACCCCTAAGGTAGGCCCAAGGTACCCCTATGGGCAGGGTGCATTGTATGTGAAAGGTAGGACATGCCCTGGTGTGTGTGGCATGTCCTGATAGTGACTTACAGCCAATTTCGTTTTTCGCTATTGCAAAGCTATCTGTTCCCATAGGCCAGAATGGGCAGTTTGATTATAACATCTTATAATCATAACTGACCCAAGGAACAAGATAGGAAAATAAAGCTTAGTATGCCTGAACTCAGAATGTTAAAGTGCATCTTTTAGTGTAGGTGATTTTAACATTCTGTGTTTGAAAATACCACTTTTAGAAAGTAGGTATTTTCTTGCCTAACCATCCAGTATGCCTCTGCTAGGTTTGTGTATTACATGTCTGGTTTGTGAGTGACAGGGGGCTGGAGAGGGCTTTGGCTCCAGCAGTCTGATGAGTCAGGGCTGGGCTGAATAGGACCTGGGTTGAATAGAGAGTAGGGGGAGGAGATTTCTTTTCAGCTACCTGGGCCAGGTCTGCTTTCAACAATGCTGTCTCCACCTCCTGCCAGGAAGCTGCACCAGGGAGGACAGAACTGGTTTGGGCTGGGTACAGACATTCTCTGCCTTAAGAGAACAAAAGATTTTGGAGTATAAATATTGGGGCCCAGACCCCAGAACTTTAGATCACTTCTGGGAATCAAGACAAACCTTTGCCAAGGAGAGAAACCAAGGAAGCTGAAGGAGGAGACTGCCCCTGCGCTAGTGACTGTTTGGGGTTGGCCTGCAGTGGTTACTTATTGCCAAGGAAAGGATAAAAGGAACTTTGTGTGTACTTTAATCATCTTGAGGAAGATCTCCAAGGGCTTGAAGCTGAGCTTGCCTCCTGTTCTGAAGTCTCAGGGGCACAAAGACTTCACCACCAGCTCCCCCTGAATTTCCTTGCTGGGAATTCTACCTGCAGAGAGGTGCCTGCTGTTGTTTTGGGCCCTCTAGAGACTGTGTGTCGCTGGGAGCTGGAAGCGCGACACAACGAGGAAGAAGCGTGTCGCCGCCGCAGCTGTTGCCGTTGCATCGCTGAAGAAGCGTGCCGCCGCCACAGCTGTTTGCCGTCGCATCGCCGAAGAAGCGTGTCGCATCACCGGAGAAGCGTGCTGCCACCGCAGAGGTTGCCATCGCATCACCGGAGAAGCGCGTCGCAGGGCCTGTCGCAGCTCATGAAACCATCAGCCGCCAGGCGTGCACGCATCGCATCCAAGTTGTCGCATCGCATCAAAGACGCCATTTTGTCGCATCGCACCGGATCGTCGCATCGCAGCGCCATCTTGACGCATCGCACCGGATCACAGTAAGAAACAGACGCTTCGCTCCTCTCCGGTAAGGAACAGACGCATCGCCTCCCCTGCGCTGCAGTAAGGAACAGGTGCGCCGCCTCCCCCGAAGCAAGGACCTGACGCATCGCCTTCCCTGCAACTCTTTTGTTTGTATTGTGTTTCGCATCCAAGGTACTTTGAGAGTAAAGTGTCGCATTTACCATCTACATTGAACTAAGCTATTTCTACCATCTGAAAGTCATATTTTGTTTACTGTATTGTGGATTATTGTCGTTTGGTCTTGTGTTAAGTCTAGATAAAGATTACTTATTTTTCTAAACTGGTGTGGTGTCCATTTGTAGTGTTTTCACTGTATTACTGTATGTGTTCACAAATGCTTTACACACTGCCTCTGAGATAAGCCTGCCTGCTCGTGCCGAGCTACCAAGGGGGTGAGCAGGGGTTATTTTAGGAGTGTAGCCCCCTTACCTTGACTAGAAGCAAGGGCCCCTACTTGGTCAAAGGTACCTACCTCTGCCAACTAGAGACACCCATTTCTAACAATGTGGCATATAATGGCCAAAGCTGCCGACTTCGGAGCTGGGGAACCAGGTTCCAATCTTGGTGTCGGCTCAACATCCTGTGTTTCTGGGCATACCATAAATGAATGTGTCCTTGACTGTTGCTCATGAAAAACGCCAGTGTCGATGAATAAGTGCTGGTGCTGAGCACCGGAAACCACTGGCTCAAATTAAGCACTGCCCTCACAATGCTTGCTCACAGTGACAACCTATGTACTTACAATCTTCTCCGTAGCCTAAAGTGCTGACAAAAGCATCACAAGTACTAGCATGAGATGGTGGGCAATCAGACAGTGAGCAACTAAGGCTCGTCAAGCTTCATGATGTCATGACACAAGAATGCCGGCCGAGTGGCTGCTGTGATATCACATCTGGACGTCTCTTCTCTCCCAGTTGAGAGGGGAGAGTCCATACCCTCCCCAAACCAGGGCTCTGTTTGAAAGTGGAACGGACCCAGACTTGCTTATTGTGGTGTAAGTGGTCCCTTTATGCAGGACCAAGATGGACTACATTGCAAAAACATTTACTAACGACTAGGACTCCCGGTTTTATGGTATTTATTTTTTATATATTTCCGTCTGTATTTATCCATATTTATTATTTGCTAATTGTATCTGTATTTATCCACATTTATTTTGGGGTTTGCGAAAAAATGAATTTGACACTGGTATATTTTCACTTTTACTGACCCAATAAAAGTATTCTCTTACTTGAATGCCCAACAGGTTCCAGTGGTATGAACACCTACAGATGACAAATCAATATACTTATATGAATATATGCAGATTTTAGAAACAACTTTGGGCATATCTACTGCTGTTTAAGCCTCTTTACTAAACTTTATTTCTTTTTACACCCTTACCTGTCAATCCGAACTGCTTTTGGCCTGGCAGTCATGACTTGAGAACATTTAGAATCACTCAAAAACAACTTAATTTCGGTTTTTATCCTCATTTAAAAATAAATTCAGACAGGAATATAAATGGTTTTCTATCTGTATTTATCTGTAAAAATCAATAAAAACGGAAAACAGGGAGCCTTACTTATGATGCACACTCTAATATGCCCTAATAACAATCTACTAGAGAATAATTATTCCTTACCCTTACCCTTAAACAATTGCCACCTCTAAAGTTCCCGACCCTTCCTCTTTAATATTTACGGCCTCCAGTTTAAACTTTTCATGCCCTTACATCTGCTCTAATAATTATTGGTGCTTGACTAGCCTGCCAATGCCTGGACCAGTACCCTACTTGCCAGCTCACTTTCCCTTTTCTCTCTCCCCGACGTTTTTCGCTTTCCTTGTTAACCCAATCTCTTCCCTATAGCCCTCATGCCGCCACCAGTAAAAATAGTCACCCAAAGTGTTCTTTCTTCCCCCATTGGAAACTTTGTCCACAGACCTTCTAACATCTCTGTCATCGTTGCCGAACAGATCATTTTTCCCAACATGGATTGGTGTACCGCATCAAGAGGAACGGCACCAGGTAATCATTCACTGTGTCTGACCACCTCCATCCCTTTTGCCTTGCAAAATCCAAACACCTCCACATTGGACTCCTTCCTTGCCCTCTTAATCACTGCTGACTTTTTGGTGCCTCTTCATACCCTTCAGGGAAACAGTTGGACCCAAAACAAAGATATACCATCTGTCTCTTACTGTCCCCAAGTCTTTCTTTATCATTTTGATTAATTTCAGCCCCGTGATGTGTACCAAGTTGTTTTTCCTCAGGATCGCACCCGATCATGTCCATTTGTCCCAAAATTCCCACAATTTGAGTATTTGCTTACCTCAACGCATTCCTCCCTGGTCATACAATCTCACTGCCACATTGTTGCAGTCTAGTTCCAGTTGTTGCCCACAGTACCTCCTCCCTTTTTGGGCCTCAGCTGCCCATTTTACAATGTAGTGACCACATATCCATATCTCTTTCTTTCTACCACTCTTTACTACTGCACCTGGCAATAAGAATAGCAATGTTAATAATTTGCTCCAACTCCCTGGCCCAGTGTCCTCACATATCTC